>CM064874.1:16302968-17005468 GCA_032719365.1 Prinsepia uniflora
GGAAAACAAATGGGCCTCACAACACGTGTACACCTGTACACCCACTAGCCAACGCAGAACTCGTCTGCACTGAGGCGTCACATCACAGATGCATGTCGTACTACCTACACTCGACCACCTCGAGTGAAATTGATCACCAGAAGTTGGCAATGTCACCATTAAGCTGACTCCTTCAGCTTGATGGCCCCACGTAATCACTAATGTGCCCTGACTTCCGCTCTCATGTAGAGTCACCAAAACTCACTTGTCAGTCCAAGCCGACACCACAAGCCATACTGTCACCACCAAGCTTTACCACCCTAGTAAAGCGCCAATCAGTAATAAATCAGTGACAACACATCATACTACAACGTCCGTCAATGTGGCACAAGATCAACAACATGATCTCCCCTCGCAGGGCAAACTCAATCCTGCGACAAATACCACAGCAGTAACCACAACTGTCACCCCCTCAGCGATCCCAGATGCTGGTAAGGTCACAACACGGTAACATCTAGCCGCAAAGCAACTTGCGGTCACACTAACCACCAACTCCCTCAATCAGATGGTGTAACTAGAACACATTGAACAACAGCCTAGCAGTGATCACACAACTCAACGCTAGAGTTATACTAGCCAACCATGGCTAAGAGCACCTGCTCAAACAATCACTGAAATCATCAGAATCACTCTGCCCAGTGCATCGTGTTCAATGTCCAGTTCACGTTCACAACCCATCCAATGGTATCAGGATTAAGCCGACTACTAACACGTTCACCAACGTACTACCGGTATAACCCGTATACCGTCACCCGACACCACAAGTCTGCAAAGTATCGTACCCCAAACCATGTACAAGGTACATACATCTATCCCTAGACCAGACTACAACCACCTAGGTCATAGCCAAACACGTTCCAATAATGGAGTCCATTTGCCCAAGCCAGCAAGAGACAAATAGAAACTCCACCCATCATCTAGTTCCAATTCCAAATCCGAATCCGCAATTTCGTAAAAAATCCCGAATCCAAACCCATACATCACATTTTTAATTCATGTCCAAATCCGAAATCATTATTCCGTAAGCTAGCATTTGGAATAATCATTCCGCACCCAAATCCAGTACTCCACTTTCAAGTTCTAAAATCGAATCCTGAATCGTCACCCGGAATTTCGATCCCAAAACCCGAAATCTCGTTCACGTCCACTCGGACACACCAAAACCGAACCTATCGGTTACCCGTTCATTATACTCGGTTGACTTCATAAGGAAGCCAATCCAACAACCACACGGTTAAGGTTGACAAAATCCGACCACTTCGGAAACCTACTCATTCGAGTAATATACCACAAGGGGCTCCACTTCAAAAAGAAGTTCAGTCCCGTCATTTACGACTCACATACCGGAGTTAGAGTGACAAACTCTCAACCCAACTGGATCATCAGGATCACGGTCCAAATCCATCACTACGTCAGTCGACCATGAACATCACGATCCTAGATCGTCACAATGCCCAATGTCCACGACATCACAAACCCGATCCACCTAGGATCCACACGGTTAACTACTAGGAACCATAGGGTCTTACACCCTCATCTAATTTGCGTACTGTCACAACGTTTGACAACCAACGCCCACAATTAAAAGTTCAGTCAACGACGAGACACGCCGCGACTGTGGGTTCTCACTGATTACCTCGTATCTACCCTTGCCATCCCACCTAGGGAAAACCAAGGATGATCCAAAACAATAACACCAATATTCATCCCCGGGTCAAGTTTATTCTGGGCCCAACACGCCCTTCTACAAACCAAACTGCTAACAAAAACAACCATCCGGACCCACACTAGTCCGACACATTCAAAACACATGATACAATATTACAACACAAATGGACAATACAAACTATTTACAAGGTATCGTAAAAACAAGCATCAATACAATTATTTTGACCTACGGTCAAGTCGATCGGGGCAATTCCTTCGCAAATGTCCAAGTTTCCTACAAAAGTGACAAGTGGCAGTGCTGAGGCGACTTGCCCCACCACGCCACTCACTTGTCGACAAGGTTGAAGTTCCACCCGAAGGAACACCCATCGAAGGTTGCGACACAAGAGTATGAAGGCTAACACGCTTCGATGTTTCCTGACTTATCTGTTCAGTATCCTGACGCTCTCGGCGTCGTCCAGAGCCCAAAGATTGTTCTGGCACAGGTAAAATAGTAGCCTCCACTCGGATAGAAGCATCCGATAATTCCCTCAAGGTAGAATACGAGCCAACAGTTACAGCACCTCGTAACTCATTTCTCAATCCCTGCTCAAACCTTCGACACTTATCCTCCTCAGTAGCCATATACAGAGGAGCGAAACTAGATAAGTGCAAAAATTGCTGTTCATAATCGACCACTGACCGATTCCCTTGCTGCAATTGGAGAAACTCAACCTCCTTAGCGTTTCGAAATGAGCGAGGAAAAAACTGATCCAAAAATCGCTCTCGGAATGCATCCCATGCCAAGGTACGGGCATCCCAGCCAGTCAACTGTAAACTATGCCACCACCTGTAAGCATAGCCATCCAGAAGAAAAGTGGCTAAGGGCACCATGTCCTCCAGGGGACATATCATGACCTCAAAAATCCTTTCCAATCGAGTAAGCCAATCTTCGGCACCATCCGGTCCCGAATCATCACGAAACACAGTGGCTCCTAACCGTCGAGCTCGCTCAATATCTGGGCCTTTACTAACACTACTCTCGTCCCTCCCATCTTCAGACCGTGTACGGGCCGCACGACTCGGAGGCATGACGTATCAACAGAAATCAAGAACCAAATACTCTGATACCACTTTGACAGGACCCGTCCCAACTGGACGTCAAAAACCGTGCCCGGTCCTGCTCCCGTCTGACAAGTCAACTAAAGGTCCGAAACTACCCTTCCGTGCTTGCCAGACAAGGGATGTTTGTGCGGATTTCTGCTGTTGCCACTGCCTCACGATCAGTCCCGAACGTCGTACCACGACCTGGAGGGTCACAAAACAGAAAAGGTGTGAGTGGACAAAAATGACCTCTTATAAAAACATTTATCAAAATACATTCTTACCCTCCAGTTTTCACAAACTTGCATGCATATCGTAAAACATGAGTAATAGTATGAAATCATTCAAGTATGAACAGTGGACCGATAAAATCAAAACATATTTTCCCATGGTCCATAGAACTCATGTTCACCAAATCAGTTCATGTTATAAACATCAAATCCCGGCTCTCAGGCCAAAACATGTGAGAACATAATCACCTGGCCACAAAGACCAAAAACCCGTACTCAGTACCAGTACGTCATCACAACAACATCAATCAGCACTAATCACCAGTGCACAAGAAATATATCAATCTAATCAATCCGCACTACTCACAAGTGCATAAAATATCACAAATCACATCTGCACTACTCACAAGTGCACAATCAATCAAACTGTACTACTCACAAGTGCTGCACTACGCGTAGGCCAATATCCAGTCACTCTCTCGGGAACAGACACCTCTGGGCTCAACCCCCTCGGGCTCAGTCACCTCTGGGCGAACACATCCCCAGGTTCAGACACCTCCGAGTGGTACATCCAGGCTCAGTCTCATCCGAGAAGCTGACTACCATAGGAGCAACTCCGGATCCTACAATCACATCCCCCAAGCTCCGGTCGTTTGGGTAATCCCCCAAGCACCGACCGTCTGGGAATATCACAATCACAATGAAAACCATCCTGGGAATTACATCCCAAAACATTTCAATCAAATCTTGACTTCATACCAAGTCAAGATCATCCCCGACTGGGTCTTAAAGCCCAAAATACCATTTACACGTATTTATTTAAAATCACCTTTTAGAATAATAAAATAATCCAGAAATCATCATTGACTTACCAACTAAGTCAAAACATCATTTTAGAAATCATTTAAACTCCGGGCCTAGCCCAAAACATTATTTGCACGTTCCTCGTAAAACGTGCCCGAAAGACTGATTAAAATAATCATAAAATCACAATAAATCATTAATTTCACAATTTCACAAGTGACTCCAAATCCGAGTCAAAATCACTATTCACTTGGGTTCTCAAGCCCAAAATACCATTTTCACGCAAATCCATACGTTGCAACCTCCGTTGCCATTTTCACGTAAATCCACGAAATTGACCATTGACTCATTCCCGAGTCACCACATCGTTTTCAATCCATGACTCATAATCCGAGTCCAAACATTATTTTCAATCAATTTCAATCCCGGACTCATAAACCAAGTCCAAACATTATTTTTACCAAATTTCGTAATTTCTCGAAAATCGCCCAAAAATAATAATATAATAATCATAAAACCGAGAAATTACCGGATTGAAATACCAATCATGCAAAAGCATATAAAATCATATAATAAATCATTTTAAATCATATATGCATGCATCACGGTTAGAAAACAAAGTCCACTCACACACACCGTCCAAGACGGTCCGTTTCCGAGCTGCAGGTTTTTCCGTAAATTCTGGAAATCACAACTCCTGTCCAAAATCATTATAGAGGGTTACTAACATCTCAAAATACTTCATATAATTTTCCCCAATTTTTCCGGAATTTAAATACGTATTTTAAACGTAAAACAAAACTTCGGATACGCGGAACATTAACGAAACAATATCCGATTTCCTCGAAATCAACGTCAAAATGTTCGTTACACTGGGAGGATCAAAAGTTATGTTGACCTCACCTTGAGACTAGGCCGGACGCGCCCTCACGCGCCGCCGTGAGTGGCTGCGCGTGAAACCCACGCGCCAGCTACAGTGCTGCTACAGTGCTCCTTCTTCACCCGTTTGTCTGGTAAACGGGTTGAAAAACCCGCGATAGAACCCGGTTGAATCTCACCCAATTCGACCTCAAATCGATCTGTTCTTTCCACTGATCCCTTCTAATTCAACTCTAATTAAGTTCTGCAAGTTCAATTACTCGAATCATGGTCTAAATCCTCACGACTCTCGATCGATCCTTGACGGGTTTCCAATTCGGGTTCACCGATTCCGTCCCTGGTTTTCAAATTAATTCATAGAGTAAGCATCGTGAGAGTGTATTGAATGTTTTTCCAAGATCAATTTGAATAATTCTTACCTCTAACCCGTTGAACCCAAGCTCGATTTTGAGCTGCCATGGAAGCTCAGTTCTTCCTTAATCCGACACGGTTTCACTTCGGTTTTGATGCAGGAAGGTTCGTTTTGGTCTCAGGAGTCGAATTGAATCCTCAATTTCGATCCTCACAGCTCACAATCTCGAATTCGAAAGTCCCCCTAATTTTCTGAATTTTCGAACCAAAATTCTCCTAGAGACCTCACTGTCACTCGAATCCCTCTCTCAATTCGGCTTCCTCAATCTCCCAATTGCACAATGACGAGAGACAATGGGCTGAAACGGTTTAATTTGGACAATTGGACAAAATGATGAGTTAAGCCATGATTTAGGGAGAAATGTCAAAAGTGTATATCATTGTGTTTTCCATGATTCCCGTTTCTATGTTATAGCTGGGGCAAAGGAGATGACAAAGTGACAGATGTCACAATCTGGTAGCAAGAATCAAGGTCAAAAGACCATTTTGCCCTTCGTACGACAAATTACCATTTTGCCCCTAGACATCTGTGACCCGTAACTTGGTCACCCGAACTCTGTTTTCGACGTGCCGCCTGTCGTTGGATTCGTATCAACAAGACCTACGTAACGGTCCTTGGCCCTCGTCCATTGGACCTCCCGATCAAAAAGTCAACATTTGGCCCCCTAATATGGCCATATTACGAAAATGCCCTTGGGCTTCCGAACGTCATAACTTTTACCTCGAATGTCGGAATCGAACGTGCCACCTGTCTATGAACTCGTGACGTCCCGAACTACGTCACAGTCATCGGTCAAAGTTCGTTTGACCGCCCGAACTAAAAGTCAACATTTTGCCCACGCTAGGGGTAAAACGGTCATTTTGCACGTTTCGTCCGATTTCACTCAACTAATCCCCGATTAGTCATTCTAATTCATAATTAATTAATATTCAATCCCGATATTCGGGACGGGTCATTACATCCACTCACAGACCGTCCGAGCTGCCGCCTCGATTTGCGTGCCATACGGCTCTCCCGAGCCAATCACCATCACCGGGACACCCGAACCTGTCCAAATCGTAATGGAAGGTTACTAACTACCGTATTAACCTCCCACTAAAGCCCCGTAATTTTCTGGTATTTTTAACTATTTTTAAACTCGATCTGAAACCTTCCGATGCCCCGAACATTATCGAAACAGTGTCCAATCGACACGAAACCAGTCCCAAAATGTTCGCTACATCGAATAGAAGATTTCACGTGTTAACAACATCCCCAGATTCCCAACCACGCGCTGCCATGCGCCGCCCAAAAGGCCCTGAACGTGGGCTCACGCGTCGGTGTACTATAGACCGTCCCTAATCTTCAGCCGTTCAAACCTGCCGGTCCAGCCCAATCTCTGCAACTGGACCAGCGTGACCAGTCCAGGTCCATAAAACCCTCATTTTGGTCCGATTCCACTCCTAATCAATCCTATCCTTCTTATCTTGATCCTAGGAAGCTAACCCAATTGATTAGAACCCCTAAAACATCCTAAATCCGAACTTTTCGATTTTCCTCTCACGGTTCAACAATCCAAAACTCACCCCAGAGGTCCCTCAACGTCCAAAACCTCTCAAAACCTTCCTATTGACCTCCTAGCAACCTAATTAGTTCAAAACAAACATCCAAATCGACCCATAATACACAAAATGGAAAATGGATCAAAAAATGGTTAAACCGATACCTGTGCACTGTTTCCTCCTCCGCCGTGCACGGCGGCTCGGCCTGGCCAGCCACCATGTTCTGCTGGTCCTCATCTCACTCTCAGGCCTCTCACTGATGATCACGGTTAAGGGTTTGGGTTTTTGGGTGAATGGTTGGGTGAGAAAATGAGATGGGGTTGTTCGGGTCAAAGGAAGAAAAATGAATGATCGATGCAAATGCAAAGGGAAGGAGATGCATGAATGTAAAGGAAGGGCCAGTGGATGGGTGACACTTGTCACTCATCCATTGGGCAGGGATTAAATATATGGGGCCCACTAGAGTCCAAAAGTTAACGCGTTTCATAATTCGTGCAATAGTGCACTTGAACTTTCGTGAACCGTAACTTCGCCGTCGAACGTCCGAATTCGACGTGCTGCTTGACTATGGATTCGTATCGTCCCGATCTACGTAACGGTCTTTGGCCCTCGGCTATCGGATCTTTCGGTCAAAAAGTCAACATTTGCCTCCTTTTAAACATAATTACCAAAATGCCCCTTAACTTCCGAACGTCATAACTTCCTCCTCGAACGTCGGAATTGAACGTGCCACCTGTCTATGAACTCGTGACGTCACAAACTACGTCACGATCATCGATCAAAGTCCATTTGACCGTTCGATCAAAAAGTCAATGTTTTGCCCACGCCTAGGGGTAAAACGGTTATTTTGCATCGTTGGTTCGATTTTGCTTAACTAATCACCGATAAACGTCAATAATCGTGAGTAGTCACTAATTTAATCCTGGAATTCGGGACGAGTCGTTACAGGCAATGTTGGTGGTGCCGGTAATGATGACCGTCGTGGACGGCGGTGGTGGTTGGGGAGTTAAATCCATGAGGCTAGCTTGAAAATAGGGGGCCTTCCTTACTTTCAACACTTGGAAAAAAGTGGTCCATTGAGCCTGGGATCTGAATGAAGGTGAACGACAAAGTAGAGACAAATTTGGTGGTGGCCGTGGAGGTGCACGACGGCGACGGTAACCGAATCCCCGTGAGTTTCTATCTTGAATCCAAAAATGGCAAATTGCGAGTTGATCCTTGTTCTTCGAATTGGTTGCTTAGGTGAGCATCTGGGAGCTGCCAAGAGTCGATCAAGATTGGTTTCGGGGCCTGAGGTGGCTTGTGGCGGCCGGAGACGGCAGAGGAAAATGGAAGTTTGGTTTGTCGATCGGGGAGGTAATTTTCAGTCCCTAAGTTCAAGTTTTGACTTCTTCAATCGATTAGAATTAGTGGAACGAAGCTATAGGATTAAATGGAATTGAAAATAGGTGGAAAATTGGAGAAAACCAGGAGCGCTGGTTCGGTTGGACCAAACCGCTCTGAACCGGGTCTGCTTGAGGAAGACAATAAATAGTGCCTGACGCGTGGGTTTCAGACGCAGGGGCTTTGGGCCGCGTGTGGGGGCGCGTGAGGGGCCTTTTGGGGATACTTTCAACATGTGAAATCATCTATTCGATGTAACGAACATTTTGGGACTGGTTTCGTGTCGATCAGACACTGTCTCGATATGTTTCGGGTGTCTGAAAGTTTAGGATCGAGTTTAAAAATAGTTAAAAATTCAGGAAAATTATGGGGCTTTAGTGAGAGGTTAATGAAGAGGTTAATAACACTCTAGTGTGATTTGAACAGGTTTGGGAGTCCCGGTAATGGTGATTAGCCGGGGAGGCTTACGACACGCGTATCGAGCCGGCATCGTAGGACGGTCTGTGAGTGGACTTCGTTTTCTAAACTTTGATGCATGCATAACTATTTTATATGTTTTACATACGTGATTTCTATGATGATGATTGTGGCACTGGTGATTTACATGATGACACGTATTTCGAGGTAAATCAGTATTTACACGTATTTCAAGATTTACGAGTTTATGTTATGACTATGTGATTGAGAATTCAATAATGGTTCTATGGCATGGTTTTGGTTTTGGAAAGATGAAATCGGGCATGAGACTCATTTGAATTATGTGATCGGGCGAATGGCCCAGTTGGTTTATGAAATCGGGCTGAGACTCTTTTGAGTTATGTGATCGGGCTAGGGGCCCAGTGGTTTACAAAATCGGGTATGAGGCCCAGTTGAGTTTTATAAATGTGATTTCGGGTTTGGGACCCTATGTTTCAAAAACATGATTTCGGATCGGGGACCCTAAATGGATTGTGATGTTTTATGAGATATTTCGGGCAGGGCCCATTGAGATGTTTTGAAATGGCTTTGTAAAACTGTTTTCCATATACCATCTTCATACGAGGACATGTGATGGTCTTCTCCAGGTGTTTGGGACACTGAGGAATTCACGGAGCATTGCCTGCGATGGGTCATTATACGGAGCTATCGGACCATATGGTGATTCAGGAGTAGGAATGCTATGATTAAACGTCTGGGACGTCAGACATCTGGGATGTCAGAGATATTGACCCGAAGAGACCCCGGGTAGCACGCGTTGCTTATTTTCGTGAGATATGACGTCTAAGACGTCGAGCGTTTGGGACGCTAGGCATCTGGGATGCCGGGGATGGTTATATGGTAAATATGGATTGTTGGAATTATGAGATGATATTTCTGTCTGTGTGGATTTGTGGTTATGGATTTGGGCAGTGGCCCACCTGATTTTGGTATTCTACAATTTTGGGCTGAGTTCACACACTTGGTTTTGAGTTACGGTTTTTGGGCTACGGCCCTAATGGTTTATTGAGTAAATGTTTTGATTACTGATTTGACGATGCATGCATACTCTTTAGTGAAGGGCATAGTTTATCTTTATGAAATACGTTTTTATGAATTTATTGATTTTCGTCCACTCACAGTTCTGAATGGTTTTATTGCCCTTCAGGTTGATCACGGATACGGGCTGTAGCAGAGACCGAGCCTTTGCACTTCTCCACTTATCCTGGCGCGCTCTGGGAGTCCCGTATGGGCTGAGGTACGTATTATCCTTTTTCTGAAACTTCGTGTCAGACGGGAGTATGACGCATCCCACGTTAATTCCGGAGGGATTGGGATGGGTCGTGTCATGTCAGCCATCATCTTCAACAATCCTCAAAGTAAGTTTATTTTTTGTTGTTGGAAAGGAATTCCTCTTGTTGTTTTCTCGTCTTGGTTTTAAGGTAAGAAAAAATAATTTTATTTTCCTTATTGTCTGATTATTTCAAGTTCCAAGTTTAGTAAAGAAACAATCAGTTTCTCTTTCTTCTTTTCCATTTTTGCACTCTCTTTGCAGATGAAAGCATGAAAACATCTATGTTATCGACAGCAGGCTGGCGCAAGGCTGATTTCAGGCATATGACACACAACAAGAGGTGCTTGTGGTGTTATGAAGAAAGCCTTCTCATATTGTGAGGGAGTTGATGTCAGCGTGGTTTGCACTTTCCTACCATATGTGAGTGGACTTACGGACGTTATCGACGTAGGTGGATTCTAGCTGTTATTCGCTATCTGCTTGTCAGTCATGCAGTTTGGTATCTATTGAATATGAGAAATGGACTTATGGAGGCTTTCATCGTAGATGAGCTCTAGCTGTCATTCGCTGTCTTCTTGTCAATCCTGCGATTTGGTAACTAGTGACTTTTAGCTTGGCTCGGTGATTCTGTTCATTTCCATGTGCGTGTGAATTGGCCTACTTGGAGGATTTGTACATTAGAGAGTAAGGTGGGTGAGCAGGAAATGAGCCATGCAGAAAAGGTGTTTCTCGAAAGAGCTGAGAAGTAGGCAAGGACTGTCTGCCCTGTCCATTCATGTCTTTTTCAGAAGAACTAAGAAGTTGGCAAGGACTATCTAACTGGTCCATTCCTGTGCATTTTAGAAGAGTGACTTTTGGTTAACCTCAACCTTGCAACAGGTAACGTCAGTGTGACTCTTGTGCTTCAAATATGCATTAGACTTAGCATTGTGCGAGGTTCCACCTGTGATAACGCGGAGTTAGATTTCTTTTAGTTTGGGGTAAAACTTCCTCCTACATTAGATGAGACCTGATCTTAAAGGCCTCATTGAGCTTGAAGCAAGGTGGCACCATAATAGGACTTGACAATCGAAGATTGGACATGTCTCATGTGAAGCTTGTGACATCGTACTTCATTATCCTAACCAATTGAAGGAAAAGACCTTTGGTGTTTTTTATGTGAAGCCAACACACCCATTGAAAAATTCCACGTCATGTTCGCTGCGAGAAATAAAGGAATCGGTTCTTAATCTCAAAACGAGTGACATGTTGACGCATAATGCTAAAAATGCAGTTGTTATTCCAGATGATGTTGAAGCTGTCTTCGTGAAGCCTATCGATACCAAATTTTAGTGGAGCTAAAGCTGTTGCCCATTGCTCATAGAGAAGAACTTAAAAAATTTTGAAATTCAAGTCATATTCTCCATTGTATGTCCCAAAACTTCGCATCAAATTGAAGACTATGCTCCTTCAACTTCAGCACTTCGTGCGAGATTTGAGGAGGATGTTGCTTGTGAAAAAATTACAATAATTCAGGAAGTGACATCTCGTGCATTGAAATCTTTTGACCAATTGTTCCCTTCGACTTAGTAATCCCTGAGATTATTCCAAGTGTTGAAACCTTGGTTTTCCCATGTTTCTGAAGAAGGCTTGAAGTGCTTCTAAAGGAAGGCTTGAAATACTTCTTGGAAAAGGTTTCGAGTGCTTCGAAGAAGAAGACTTGGAGTGCTTCCAAGAGGAAGGCATGAAGTGGTTCTCGAAAGAAGGCTTGAAGTGCTTCTGGGAGGAAGGTTTGGAGTGCTTCTCGAAGGAAGGCTTGGATTGCTTCTCGGAAGAAGGCTTGAATTGCTTCTCGGAAGAAGACTTGGAGTGCTTGCAGGAGGAAGACTTGGAGTGCTTCCAGGAGGAAGGCTTGGAGTGCTTCTAGGAGGAAAGCTTGGAGTGCTTCTCGATATGAGGCTTGGACGCTTCGCGGGACCAATTTTTGAAACCAAAATCATACAAACTCGCAAAAATTTCCTTGATCCCTGCAAACAGCAGATAAGAAGCTATCGTTTACCTCAATTGAAGCCTCGAGGGGTTGTTTGACTAAAAACACTTCGATACTTAAGTCAGTTTTGAGGAAAAAATCACAAAAGTTTAAGAAGCGATGAAACGACTTACCTCGAAAGTGAAATGAGCTTAACTATTTATAGAACAATCTTGTAAGCCTGTCGATGAAATTTGTAATTAATAAATAATATGTTTAATAAAAGATATTATTTAATAATTTAATAATAATATTAATTGATCATTATTTAAGAATAATGATATTAATTATTCATTATTAAGAATAATGATATTAATTATTCATTATAATGAATAATGATATTAATTTTTCATTATTAAGAATGATGGTGACAATTAATTCTCGAGCAGAATGTTAATATTATTGAGATTTTAACCTAATTAAATAATATATTCAGCTGGTAAATATATTATTTAATACGTGAGTATCTGAGCTCTTAATGTCACTACCAGGCAATTTGAATATTATATTATTTATGAGTCACATGACAGTTTCATAATTTTTCAATAATTTATGATTCCACCCAACCTTCTTTTTTTTTTCTCTCCCAAGGGGAAAGTATTGCTAGCTAGATGTTAGATACAATCTGCGATCCCTAGCTTGTAGCCTTGTAGTGAACTGTAAATGGGGACTTTGTACGTATGTGTATAAATATAAATGTGCGTACATATAATATATCACATGTTCACTACGTCGATTCAACACAGATGGGATCGCTCATTTTGCGACTTGAACTCGGAGACGCCTTTATCAGTAGACTCTGAAAGAACGCTATCATCTGAAGCACACCAAAAAAAGAAGAAGAAAGATTTGGCAGATTGCAAGATTATCCGTGAGTTAAATATTGTTTATATTTGATTTCACAGAGAGTAAAACGTTCTTACTGTTGCAAACCCAATGCACATAATGCTGAAGCCAGGGAAATAAAATGGTGCTTCTTCAGACAGGAACATAGCTGGGTAAATTAATAGGATAACTGTTAAATTGGATTTACATGAATTACCCACCAAAAGGAAAAAGTAAATTATTAATTTACCAATAACAGCTTATATTTATATTTAAAAACCTTCAATTAATCTATCTTTAATAGGAGATCCTTCAAATAATTAACTACTTATCAATACTTAATGCATTTTGTGGGCCAAATCACTTGCTAATTTTCTCTAATTACTGGTTGTCGATCGTCTGGTCTGGTGGGCACAAGGCGTGCACAATAGCTTAGTGCATATATATATATATATATCATAATTGGTTTTTTCTTTGAAATTAAAAATAAAATCTGTGTTATCTGAATTTTGTGGTAGGTACGTATAGAAGTTTTAGTGGGGAGAGGTGGTGGGGGGTTAGAGTGGGTAGGGGATGGGTTAGAATATTTTACGACTTAGAAGCTAATTCTTGGATTATGAGCCTAAAATTTAAGAACTAAAATTTAAACCATAAGAGAGTAACCTAATATTTTAATACCAGATTAATGAAGATTTTTTAAATTTGAAGTTTGATTAGAAGTATTTTTGAAGAATTCATTCTCTTAATATTAATTTTTAAGTTGAATAAAGTGACAAACAAAAAGATTATGTTTGACAAAAAAAAAATTATATGTGGGATTAATATTCTCATAAAACAGAAAGAAAAAAAAAACTATTAAATAGGCATGCAAATCTTTCAATGTCATCAATTTCATTGTTAGAGAAGTTTTAAAGTATTTTTGAAAATCTTTTGCTTTTAATTGTCGATTTTTAAGTTAGATTATCTTTACTTTACTCCTTAAATTAAAGGAAAGGAACAACTCAAAAAGAAAAAAAATATATATTTTAAAAAAGAAGAAGCTATATGTGGAATATATGTTTTTATAAAATAGAAAGGAAAAACATACTAATTAATAGTGATTAAAAGCTTTTAAGCATCAATTTATTGTTTCAGTAACTATTATAATGGCCAAGAAATTTAAAATTAAGTTGTAAAAAAATATATGGTTAATAGAATTTTGAATAAATATTGATATATATATATATATATATATATATTATCGAAGACTCATCAATCAATAGCCCCAAAAAAAATAGATAGAGAATCCACGTACCTGTTAGAGGACTGAAAATGAATGGAGAAACAATGTTGGCAAATGAACTTATGCCTGAAATGCAGCCTTGAGCCTTTCCCTGGTATTAGTTTAATAATTTAATTACTTGTTCGCAAGATATATATATATATATATATATATATATATATATAATGAAACATGATGTATGCATACGTTATATGTATTTGTTTTTAACGTACATATATATATATATATATATTTTCATTTCCTGATCATTGTAAAGTATAAGCATATTTTTTTTTTTTGTCAAAATAAAGTATAAACATATGAGTTACTGGTAAATCGAATTATTGATAAATAATAACGTAGGATTTTTAACCTGCTCATTAGGCCCAACTTGTTTTGATGCAATGCTACGAATCTGTGAAAGTTGGAAGATATTTTTGTCAGTTTTTCATTTGGATCAAAAGAGAAAAATAGTTTCTAGTATCCAATATTAATAAAGAAAAATAATAAAAAAAAAATAGAGCAACAAAAGAACTCTCTACGTACTGTTGGCTGAACACAAATGGAAACAGCAGAAAACACAGTGGCGGCATAAGGAACCTGCAACATTGATTTGAAAGTGTCATTTTAAGGACACTACTACTTCATCATTTTCCCTAACATGAAAAAATAGAAATCATAATTTAACGACTTTCATCATAAAACAAAGGGTACTTAATTAGTTACCCAAACTGCCCATGATAAGCTATTAAGAAACATCTGCACAATACAATATCCAAGGATCAAAAATTAATGTGTTATGCTATATAAGCCTATAGCCCAATTGATATATGTATATAAATCATTATGATCGAGTTGGGGAAAGGCACACATACATGCAAGGTGCCAACTAAAAGCCCAATTGACAGCAGCTTTTCCTCTCCTATAGCGGGTGCCAAAATGGGCATGAAAACCAGCTGCAAATTAATTCACAAAAAACAAAATTCTGATATTTAATAAAATAAATTTTCTAAAAGAAAAAAGGAAAAAAAAAAGAGAACATAAATAAAAATAATGTAAGAATTAAGCTCGCCTGTGATATTGTGGCTGAAATCCCCACAATGAGCATAAGATCAGCGAACTGGTTTTTGTTGAAGTGAAAACGTGCTTTCAAAAAATACTGCATGCCGCCATATATTATATATAATTAAACTCCCAATAGTACGTCAATGGTAAGATATATATATGAACATAAGTTTGTGTTTCCAAGTTCGAATTTCTCTTCCCGTAGTTTAGATTAAATCAAAGCAGAATATATGTATATATATATATATATATGAGGTTTAGAATTAACGCATGAAGGTTTAAAGAAAAAGTACCAATAATGAAGCTTGCATGCCCCCCTCTGCAAGACTCTGAAAGAGGGAAACAATTGCTGCCTGTGACAAGGTCTTGCTGCAACACAAATTAGGGTTTTACAAGTTAATTAATTATAATTAAGTTATTGAAATTTTCAATTCTGTATACAAACGAATGAACTCCATCTTATTACACCTGCTCCTGAGGAAACGAACCAAATCTCGTGCTGATGAGATCTTCTTAGGAACTTGTATCGTCTTCGGCAAGTGGCAATTCGCTTCTTCTTCGTCAACTACTTCTTGCCCTTCTCCTTTCAAGATAGGCTGATTCAATGTAGCATCCCCGTCGGCCGCCGGCAAACTCTCCTTGAGAAAAACTCTCATGTAGATGGTTGCCAGCGTGGATACAAAGGCAGCAACCTAACCATATATATATGTATATATACAAATACAAGGGTTTTTAATTAGTAAAATCACAAATATTGGCAATTGAATATTAGTTAATTGATTATATTTTGGTACGTAGAGAGGTGGGAAATGAACTAGTTAAAACCTGAAATGTTGAAGCAGTTGAGAGGAAACGAGCTGCTAGGGTTCCACATACGAATGCAGCTGAAGCAAAACCAGCTAGAATTCCGAATGCAGATACTCTCTCTCTCTCTGAAACATTGTCCGCCTGAAATTCACACAATTAATTATTTCCTATTAATTCAAATTAAGAACCTAATAATATATACACTAAACATATAAATATATATATATATATATATATAGTTCTCGATCTTTTGATGCCGGCATTGGTTTGGATATATAACGCGTAGAATTTAGAGTATCTTCAACGTACATAAAACTGAATCGTTTTCAGGATTAACTAGTTGACATATATAGAAGAATTCTTAATTACCACGTAAGCAAGAGTAAGGCAGTTGATGCTGCCTTCGGAAACCATGGCAGTGAGCGTCCTGAGAACATAGTAGGCATAAAAGAAGTTGGTCTCCCTACTATACGCCAGTATCACTGCCCAAACAAAATTAAGCAAATACATTTCAATATTAGCCATTCGATATCAATATTTTGTCTCCTAAGACACTCATATTTTGACTCAAAAAAAAAAGACCGACTTATACCCGATTGCTCAAATATTATCACATCAAGACTAAATTATTAGAAATGTAATGTATGTGCTGTAATATAATATTACATGATGATAATGTATGATTGTATTGGATTTTTTTTTTGGGGAAATTGGAAAGCAGCTGGTAGGCCCTGAATGACGAAGATATTTAGTTCTTTTATGCTTGATTTATTTTCTAGTGAGGTGCCGTAGTGTGATGGTAGGATCCATTGTCCCAATTCCAAATTCCCTATTCCTGTCCCATTGTATGATATACTTAGAATTTTTAAGTGTGGAAGATGAACTAGACACGTGTCAAAATATTATAGAGTGGGACGTGAAGGGTACATTAATGTAAAAGAGGTGGAATAATATTCTTGGCTCAAAAAATTGGTCCCATGTCAGCTTTAATTAAAATGTATCCAAAAACTCAAATAATGCGAATAGACATCACACAGTAGGCGCGCATGCGAACAAAACACCAATAAGCAACACACAGATATGAGGCACACTCAGATAAAAAGATATGAGCCACCCACAGTCAACAAAAGAGAAGCAAATTAAATTCTATGCAATCCTTAAATTTGAAATTCTAATTTCATTTTATACTTAAAATATTCATTTGTCTTACTTAACACTCGAAACCAACCTTCCATACAAAAACTTCCGTTAATTTCATCCAGTATTGATAAATATCATGAACAATTTTTTGTCATTATAAGCCACAAGGTTATGTATAGGGCACCAAAAACACATAATAACTCGTTAATATGAGATGGGCATAAAAAAATTTGAAACCAATATTCATAACTCATCTCAATTTGTTCATATGCATCACAATTTGTCACATCATGTGTATTTAGTGCCCTATTTATAACCCCGTGGCTTAAAATGATAAATGTGTTCCTGATATTGACGACTATTAGTAAGTTTGGGGTGGTAAATGAGACAAATGAGCATTGTAGGTGTAAAATAAGATTAAAGTTACAGTTTTGACTGCATTAGGACTAAAAAAACCTAAATATTAATAGTACTGTTTGTCTATTTTCATTCAAAGATTAAACTCACCAAAAAAAAAACTTACAAACAAACCTAGGGGAATAATGGATAATGCGATGGGGAATGTGAGCAGTGATTTCCTCCCATACACGTCTGATAGATTCCCAATGAGGGGAGTCATAACCACCGTTCCCAACCCTATAATCTGCATGCACCACAAATTTTAAAATCACCTTCTTAATTAATCTGCACTCCATATATATGGGAACAAATAATTAATTAGAGAACAGCATGTAAGTTTTATGTAGCGTGAATAAATTAGCTAGAATGATTTTTTTTTTTTCAAATTAGAATTAATTACTCTTTCTTTAGGTTTTGGAGGTAAATTATACTCATGATATTAATATTTACGAATCACTATACATAATTGGATTCAGATTTCACAAAATGAGGAAAATTTAGAAAGTGAATAAAGACAACATTGTTATTTAATTATAAATATAATAGTGAATAACGTACTGAAGAATAGAATTTGAGTATAATTATGTACAAATTTACGTGGTCATGAGTGATACCTCTATCCAGAACGTAACTTATGTCCCAACCTTACTCGAGTTTACAGTACTAATGGCGACGGAAATGAACCAACAATAATGTATGGACATGAATATGCAATATGGTGAGTTTGACGTCTTGTACGTTGGGATATTTGTCTGTGCAAGCTTTCCGTTCACATACACACGTTTAGGCTAATAATAATAGCATTAACTATCTAGCTTGTCAAAATAAAATCTACCTTCAAATAAAATAAAATAAAATAAAATAAAATCTACCTTCAAGAGTATATATCTCCAGCAAATTAAGCTCCTAATTTAGGGGATTTTCAAAGTTAAAATATTTGCTAAAAAGTAAAGTGAACAACGCATATTTATTCAAGAAAAATAAAGTACAAATAAGTGCATGTTGGATTCACAGGTAAATTAACTTAATTAATTATCATGCGTTTACTCATGAAATTCATAGATATCTATGATCCTAATTTTGTGTTTTCAAATGAATTTGCAACAATTAAACCCGTAAACGGAATCAATTAAGAAGATTACAATATATATATATATAAATTAAAATTAAAACTTTGAAGGGTGATATTTTGGGCTTTATCTTTAAGAAAGAAGCATTCATATGTGAGGATGGGAGTCACCCGCTTTCCATCTCCCATTTCCTAGTGGGAAGAATTAAGAAACGATATAATCATATATATATATATATATAAATATGTGGGTATAATGGAAGAGAATATGAAGAAAGGTGGTTGATATACATACCGCTTGTTGAAAACCAGAGAGGTAGATGGCAAGAGAACACTCATCTTTACCAGGGCAAAGTGCCAACATGGTAATATCGGTTATGGCTGGAATCACCATGAAATTTGCAAACCCAGAAAGAAACACTGTCACGAACATATGCCTCAATCCTCCAATGCCCTCCATTATACTCTCTCTCTCGCTCTCTCTCGCTCTCTCTCTCTCGCTCTCTCTCGCTCTCTCTCTCTCGCTCTCTCTCGCTCTCTCTCTCTCTTATAATAAATCGTGCGATATACATATAGTATTATAGTGGTCTCTCTCTCTCTCTCTCTCTTTTTATATATGTGTTAAATTTAATAATTAAGATTAATTAAACCAGTATCAATATTAATTAATGACAATCGTGCATGCTCCTTGTACGTAACCATCAAATAATAAAGTCATGATCGAGTTGGGGGTGCCTGTAGTCGCTTAGTGTAACGGTGATGGTATTGAAATGATTCGATCGCATCGAATAGACGTTGCTTGTTCCTCCCTTCATGTCTGACTTTCATTTCCTTTTTACTTTTTTGACTTTTGCGTTTTAATTTACTGTGAGAGGGGAGACATAAAGAGAGATGGTGAGAGATGGGAGGTCGGCAGATGTGAGTGGGAATGTGAGAGAGTGAGAGAGTGAGATAGTGGGATCGTGGGAACTCGATCTGTCAATTATTACAACAGAACAGAAAAGAAATTATGAAGCTAACTAAGAATTGCTGTGGAAGCTTTCGAAGCTTTATGTCATATAAATATATTTACTTTGCTTCTAAGTTCTTCTTAAGTAGGGTCGGGGATCAAGAAACAAATATTAAAGTAATTAGTGAGTCAGCTCAGCCAGTGTTTGTTGGACGTCTAGCACTATCGCCGTCTATAAGTATGAATATATATTAATTAGAAATATAAATATTAAATTAATCAGTAACGGTTCCTGACTCTAAATTTCGGATGGGCTAAATTTATATACTAAATTTTGAAGAAACTCCACGGTACAAGTGAACTTCATTAATAAACATAAAATGATACACCTAATCAGGGGGACGTAATAAGTCTTACCCTTAAATGCATCTACGTACATACGTAAATAAAAGTTTGATAGTAAAAATAAACAAATTACAACAAAAACAATAATTAAACATGCAATTCAAGTACAAATTATTACTTTCTAATTTTAAATTGTACCCTTCGAGTCTTAATAGCATCAAAATCCTCAATTATCTCTTCATTGCCAATAGTATATTAGACGACGTAATCCGGGATCACGTTCAAGATAATTCATATTAAAATCTTGATCATCATTGGCTCTTTGAGACTCAACTCTCTCTACTTGAGGCTCGACAATAGGAGACCTATGATGAGTTTCATCACAAATTGGAGTATATAAAGACTCTGAAGGCTTGCTACTTGATGATGAATCATTTTTTTTTTTATATAATACGATAACAAACTCTTTAACTTTGATTTCTTGGGATTTCGATTGTGATCCGTCATTATGATAGAAAACCTATTGATGATGATTAAAATTCATATAAGCATACACATAACAAAATCTATCAACACAAATTGTTATAAAAAAATTCACAAACACAAAGCCACAAAGAAAAAACTAAGAACAAGAAGTTCTACTAGCCAACTAATCAAGAAAAGCAAAATAAATCAATTTCACAATTGCAACAATATACATTTAAAAAATAAACCATCTTTATCCAATTAAATCAAACATTTAATATCAACAATTAGGGAAAAAAAAATTGATTTACTAACATTGCTTCCCACAATAGCAACTAGCATGTGAATTGAATCTTCATAGCCACAATCTTCACTCAATAAGTCAATGTCTAAATTACTCCTACATAAAGCCCAATTTCAACATTCAAATTTCAAATTATCAAACCTAAAAAAAAAATCTATAATCCTTAATTCCCAAACAAAAACCCTACATTCAATTTAGATTTAAAACTAAAATTAGAGAGTAATACTTTATGTTTTGAATAAGGCTTGAAGAAAAATTGAATTAAAATGATGGATAAAGCTTAAAGAAAAAAAGAATTAAAATGGGAGTGCTACAGCATACCTTTTTTCTTGAGTTTTTTTCTTCTTTCCCATGAGTGTGAGAGTTGTGAGGGAGAGAGTGTTGCAACCTGTAGGTTTACTTTTATAATTCAAACTACTTTTTTTTTTTTTTATAATTGGGTAGGGCTATTTTTAATGGGTATCAGTTAAGTGGGATGGGCTACAGCGTCCCCAGCCCTCTACTGTGCCCCGTCTCTGAAATTAATAATTACTGTTGATTATGCAAAAAATAAATTTACGTAAATAATGTCAACATTCTTGTTCTTCCGGCCAGCATACACTTGCCCCCAACTATCCATATATGTGAACAACAATCAGGTGATGTGCTGATCCTCCTCCCGGGTAAATGAGGATTGTGATCTCCCGTGGTAGTTGAATTTCTTCGCTGCCTGTTGGTCCTCAATTTTTTTTTGTTCATTAATAACAAAATTCATTATATTCTCAAATGAAAAATAAAATAAAAATAAATAAATAATTTAACTAGGTAAATTGTACAAGATAGTCGGGCCTTGCGAAATGGGTGCATAACCACCCCCACCTTTCCACCGAGTCCCATCCAATTCCTACAGAGGATTTACACGAACTTCTTGCATGGAAGGTCCACCTTATAGTACCAGTGGTGCTCGTACTTCTAGTCGACATACCATAACTACCAGTAGTTTTTCAGAAAGGCACTAACATCAGCATTCTCGAAGTCCAACTCAAAGTTGATTTGCAATAAATTGCCAAAGTTAGTAAAATAATTAAAAATAATTAAGATAACATAAAAAAAGGGAGGAACACATTCCGACAATATGCCCAACAACGCATGATCTCTTCATAGGTTTGGGTCCTAAAAGTATCCCTCATCATGAGGACTTGTGTAACGACCCGAACCTTCAATGAGGGTAAAATCGGAAAAGTTGGATGAAATGGATCATTTTGCCCCTAGAAGTCAAAGGTTACCTTTTTGATCAAAGTCAAACGATTGACTTTAACTAAGGTCAAATGATTGACTTTGAATAAGGTCAAAATGTTAACATTTTAATCGTGACAGTTTTTGGCAATTTCAAAAACGTAATTAAAAATGTATCGGACTCTCGAGTATGTCGGTAGACGGCATGCCGAAAATGGAGTTTGGTTGGTTTCGTTCTTGGTGTAAGCTACATAATGTAAGACCCGTGTCCTGGAGGGAACGGTGAACGATCCCACATTCCTGCGAGGGGGAAATGGTCTGGGAAGGGAATGGTGGTGTGCCTTAATGGTGTAGGCACACACCTATCTAGCACGAGGCCTTTTGGGAGCTCAAGTGGCTTTGGGGGGGATTGGAACCCTAAAGTTAAGTTAGTTGAGGCTAGTGCAATTCCATGATGGGTGACCCCTTGGGAAGTTGTACCGTGAGCTCCCGAAAACAAAACCATGAGGGCAAGGGCAAGGAGGCCCAAAGCGGACAATATCGTGTTAGATGAGTCGGGTCCTGACCGAGGAGGATTGAGTCCTGACAGAATGGTATTAAAACCAGACCCCGACCAAGAAGTGTGCCAGCGAGGATGGTGGACCCTAAGGGGGGTGGATTTTAAGACCCGTGTTCTGGAGGGAACAGTGAACGATCCCACATCCCTGCGAGGGGGGAATGGTTTGGGAAAGGAATGGTGGTGTGCCTTAAAGGTGTAGGCACACACCTATCTAACACGAGGCCTTTTGGGAGCTCAAGTGGCCTTTTTTTGGGGGGGGGGGGGGGGGATTGGAACCCTAAAGTTAAGCGAGTTGAGACTGGTGCAATTCCATACTGGGTGACCACCTGGGAAGTTGCACCATGAGCTTCCGAAAACAAAACCGTGAGGGCAAGGGCAAGGTGGCCCAAAGCGGATAATATCGTGCTAGATGAGTTGGGCCCTGATCGAGGAGGGTTGGGTCCTGACATGGACATTCCTAAATTTGAAGGCAAGATCAAACCAAATGAGTTTATGGATTGGTTAAATATCGTTGAAAGAGAATTTGACTTCCAGATCATTTTAAAGTGAAGATTGTGGCCAATAAACTAACCAAATATGCTTATGCTTGGTGTATTCAATTTGTGTTTTACTGGATTGATTTAAAATACGTTCAAATCATGGTGTATTCAAAACGAATTATTTAAGAATCCTTTAAAATACACCTGTATTAAAAAATTCGTATATTTTAGATGATTTTAATAAATCTTGGATTTGAAAGGGTTTTTTTATGGATGGTATAAATACCAAAGCTTAAACGCAAATCCAACCTCACTCCCAAAGATTTTGAAGTTTTCTCCTTCTTCTTTTGTTTTTGCCTTCCCCCTGCTCTCTCTTCGTCTTTTTCACTCTCTGGGTCTTTTTCACAAACAGAAAGAAAACAAAAGTTCCTCTCTTTAGGACTTTTCACAACCAACAAGGAACCATTTATTCTTGGAGCTTGGGTAAAAGACTTGTACTTGCAGAGAAGCCAGTCCCAACCAGCAAGTTAAAGGGAATATACCATGAAACCGGCAAGTTATTATTGATGGTAATGGAAGCAATAACGCAAGTGCTAAGTGCACTAATGGTTATCTTACGAGATGAGCATATTGAACCTCCAGTCAGACGAGCAATTACTACATGTGGATATAAGTATATACATAAGGTATTAAATGAGGATCTTCATCAGTTTTGACAATTATACAAAATGTATCCTGATGCTTTCCAGAAGTTATGCACTATTCTTAAAGAGAAGACACACTTGAGAGATATCAGATTAATTTGGGTAGAAAAGATGCTTAAGACATTTTTGCTTACCGTTGGTCAAAATTCTCAATATTGATAAACACCTGACACGTATAACCGATCACATTTCACAACAAACGGAAATTTTCATAAAGTTCTCAAGGCTTTATACTCAATGGCACTTGAGATGATGGTCAAACCTGGATATGCAGTTCCGACTAAAATAAGAGAAAGTACATGGTTCTACCCCTATTTTAAGGTACGCAAGCAATACTTAATTTTTATTGTTCATATTACACATTGGTATATTGATGATGCTAGTTAAATACTCTATCTAATTTAAGATTGTATTGGAGCCATTGATCGCACACATATAACAGCAATGGTAAAAGCAAGCGAGCAACCTAGTTTTCGTGATCGCCATGGAAAAATCTCACAGAATGTATTAGTTGCTTACAACTTTGATTCAGAATTCATATATGTTCTTAGTGGATGGGAGGGTTCAGCTCATGATTTTAGAGTGCTAAATGATGTTTTATCAAGGACTAATACACTTAAGGTGCCACAAGGTATGTAAGAGTAAATATTTTAACTAATATTTTTTTATTTGTTATTCATTTAGGAAAATATTTAACTAATAATTGCTTTAACTAATAATTTTTTTAAACTAATAATTGTTATTAATTCATTTTTCTTAGATAATATTTTAACTAATAATTTTTTGTTTGTTATTCATTTAGGAAAATATTTTCTAGTGGATTGTGTGAAAATCGTCGTTAATTTTTAGCTCCAAGAGAGCAAGTTAGTAGATGATTACACTGAATAGTTTGATTTGCTCATGGTACGCTGTGCAGTAGACGAGCCCGAGAGTAGACGATTGCAAGTTACCTTGGGGGACTGCGTAGAGAAATTCACGACGTGGTTATATTGCAACAATACTAGTCATACGATGAAGTCTACAAATTGGCTGTTAAAAGAGAAAAGCAGTTGAAATAGAAAAGTAGTCATTCTACAATCGAAAACAGCATTAACCATAACACCAGTCCAAGAAAGGGAAGTTTCAATCCTAAATCTTTTAGAAACGACAACAAAATTGAAGTGGGTCCAAGTTCTAGCCAAACGTTTGCTTCAAAAACACAAATTGTTAAATGCTTCAAGTGTTCAAGGCTTGGTCATGTGCAGGTTGATTGCCCAAATAAATTTTTTATTAATTTGGTAGAAGAAGCCGCATTTGATGAAGAGAACTTCCAGGAGGCAACAACTCCTATTTATGATGATTGCAAAGAAAAAGGTGAAGAAGTCACATGGAGTGATCATGGGGAAGCTCTTGTTGTTCGACAGAGTACAAACATAGTGCGAATTGAAGGAAAAGATTGGTTATGCAATAATATCTTCCACACTGTAAGTACATCCAATGGGAAGGTATGTAATGTGATTATTGATGGGCGAAGTTGTGTGAACGTGGTGTCATGAGAAATGGTTGATAAGCTAAAGATAAAAACTGAGAAGCGTCCAACTTCGTATAATTTTACTTGGTTCAAGAAAGGAAGTGAGGTTATGGTGCGCCAACAATGTTTAGTATCATTCTCAATTGGCAAGGCATATCAAGATGAAGCTTGGTGTGATGTAGTTCCTATGGATGCATGTCATCTATTATTAGGAAGACCCTGGTAGTATGATCAAAGGGCCTTGCATGATGGCTATATATAAGAACACCTACACATTTGTAAAAGATGGAGTGAAGGTAATTTTGTGCTCCTCAAAAATTGAGCAAGTAGCAAAGCCTAACAAGCATTCAATTGGGTTTTATCTTACCATGGTAGAATTTATGGAAGAAATTCAAAACGAGACTCATGTACATGCATTCTTCATCAAGAAGCAAAATTTTGGAATACAATTCCAATTGTTTTTGAGTCGTTGAAGTTGGAATTCCCTGATGTCTTTCCAAAAGAGTTACCAGCTAGCTTACTCCCTATGAGAGACGTACAACACCACACTGACTTCATCCATGGCTCATGTTTGCCCAACAAAGCTGCAAACCTAATGAGTCCTAGTGAGCACTAAGAATTGCATAAGAAAGTCATGGAGAAAATTGGAAAGAGGCCAATATGGGAAGTCTTGGATTTAATCGGGAAGCAGGAAGGTTAGAGATGAGATAGAGATGAACAGAGAGTTGAGAGAGAATCAGAGAGAGATAGAGAGCTCGAAGATAGATGAGAAGAAAATGAATAGCTTCATTCAATGAATCAATAAAGTTGTACATGTGAGTATATATATATGTATTACACATCGTCCTCACATACTAACAGACTGCTAACAAACCCTAACTAACTTGATAGCTAGATATAGTTGTATAACTAACTTACAACTGAGAGAATCTAATTCGGCTAACTCTAGTTAGCTCATGAAACCCTAGTTAGCTTACAACCTCCCTCAATCTGATGCTGGGAGGGACGACGTAGAAGATTGGTTCGATAGAATTCAAACTTACGAGAATGCAAACCATGAGTCATGACATCAACTAATTGATCTCGGGAGCAGACATGAGCTAGGCAGAGAGATTTTATTTGAACTCGTTCACGGATGAAGTGGACATCGATCTCTACGTGTTTCGTATGTCCATGGAAGACTGGATTGTGTGCCATCTGGATGGCTGAGACACTGTCGCACCAGATCAAAGGGGAGCATGGAAGAGAAACACAAAGATCCTTGAGCAAGTAAGTGATCCAATGTAATTCACAAGCCGTATTAGACAAAGCACGATACTCAGCCTCCGCAGAGGAGCGTGATACCGTGTGTTGCTTCTTAGCTCCCCAGGAAACGGGACTACGACCAAGGAATACGATGTGGCCTGAGGTTGACCGTCGAGTGTTGAGGTCACCTACCCAATCAGCATAAGAGAATGCTTGAAACTGAAGTGATCTTGAGACATAACTAAGTCCAAGATCGAGTGTCCCTTTTACATAGCGAAGAATGCGTTTAATGGCCACCATGTGGACATTCGTAGTAGCATGCATGAATTAGCACACCGTATTGATATTTGGGCGACTAAATGTCAGCTATTGAAGTGCCCCAACCCCGCTGCGATAGAGTGAAGGATCATGAAGGGAAGTACTATTAGTGATCAGCAACTTTGAATCTGGAACTATGGGGGTTGTCACTGAGCTGCAGTGTAACATGCCAACTTTTTCTAAGAGGTCACGAGCATATTTGCTCTGATTGATGAACAGACCGTTTTCATGATAACACACCTGAAGACAGAGAAAATACGAGAGAGCTCCAAGATCTTTCATGTCTAACTCAGTGCTAAAAGCATGGATTAACTGAGCTATTGCGTGAGAGTTATTTCCAGTTACTTTGATGTCATCAACGTATACCAAAACAATGAGAACAACTAATTTTCTATGTAGAACAAATAGATCAAAATCTGATAGGGATTGAACAAAACCCAACTTAAGCATGTGACTTGTAAAGTGAGCATTCCAAGCTCGAGGAGCTTGCTTTAAACCATAAAGAGATTTGTGTAACTTACACACAAAGGAAGGTGTTTGAGCGTCCTCAAATCCTGGTGGCTAAGCCATATACACTTCCTTATTCGAATGACCATGAAGAAATGTGTTTTTAACATCGAGCTGTTTGAGTTTCTAGTGAAATTGAGCTACTAGTGCAAGCACAAGGCGAACAGTTGTGTGCGTCACCACCGGACTGAACGTTTAACCATATACCTGCCTCTTGAAGGTAACCTTTGGCAACCAAATGAGCCTTGTGATGTACCATTGATCCATCTGTATTCCTCTTTAGCTTGAACACCCATTTACAACCAATGACACGACGATGAGCAGGCAATAGAACCAAGGACCAAGTGTTTTGAAGCTTGAGAGTCGCTAACTCATCTATCATAGCTTGATTCCATTCATGAACTTGAGAAACTTGCTGGTAAGTCACTAGTTCAATGAGAGGACTGACGGAACAGAAGTGTACGTGGAGAGCAAGAAACCCATGTCGTTTGGATTTGACTATGCCATGCTTGGACCGAGTCACCATCGGGTGTTGAGAAGATGATGTTAAAGGTTGAGTAGGATGTGTAATGTCCACTACCTAGTCAATGGAAGCTTGATCTGATGCACCTGAAGTAGAGTTAGTAGATGAAGAACTCACTGAAGCTGTATCAAGGATACTATCATCTATGTTCAAATGTGATGAAGCACGAGATGAGGGTGTAGGAACCATATAGGTAGCACTTCTATGCTGATAATGCTCTGCATTAACTGGAAGTTGTGTAGACGATGGAGAATCCACGTGTTCAGACCCTGTGAGATGAGGGGACCGGCTCGAAGGAAAAAAAGCAGTATATAAAGGAGTACAACTTGGTTGATTCAAAATGTCCTGATCGTGGGTGGATGAGGTGTCCATAGAACTAGGAACAAAAGCAAATGGAAAAGTAGTTTCATCAAATATGACATGCCTGGACATAAACATTTTCTTGGTAGGAATGTGGTAGCATAGGTACCCTCTGTACTTATGAGCATAACCAAGGAAAACACATTGCTTAGTTCCAGGTTCAAGTTTATGACTGTTATGTGGACGAATGAAGGGATAACATACACACCCGCATACCTTGAAGGACAGAAGAGAAAGATGATGTCCAAATAGCAGGAAATAAGGGGAGTTCATATGCAGAATAGAAGCTGGCATGCGGTTAATGAGGAAGTTAGCAGTATACAAGCATGGAACCAAAAAGAAAAGGGCATGGATGCAGTTTGAAGCAAAGTAATGGTGGTTTCTATAAGATGGCGATGTTTCCTCTTAGCCAATCCATTTTGTTGGGGTGTATAATTACATGATTTATAATGCAAAATGCCCTTAGGAGCCAAGAACTCAGACATAGCTTTATTCAAACTCACCTCCTCCATCATTTTGGAATACTTTGATTGAATTGTCAAAGAAGTTATGAACATATGCATTAAACTTCACAAAGATAGAGTAAACATCAGATTTATGCAGCAGAGGGTACAACCATGTATATCGAGTACAATCATCAACAAAAAGTACATAGTATTTGAAACCAAGGGTAGAAGGACAAGGGCTAGGACCCTATACATCTGAGTAAATTTTAGAAAAAGGTTAAGTAGATCGATGATTAGAAAAGGTGAAAGGTTGCCTGAACACCTTCCCTTGAAGACAAGGCTGACACAAATGAGAAGATACATCTATAGGACAGGAGATATGAGCTTGAGAGAGCATTTTAGTGAGAAATGCACTGGCAGGATGGCCAAGACGCTGGTGCTAGAGAGAAGAAGAAACCTTCTGGCTAAGACATGCAGTGGAATGTGAAGCAGGAGTGATTAGAGTAGAGGATAGTGATCTGGA
This sequence comes from Prinsepia uniflora, assembly GCA_032719365.1. Classification (NCBI taxonomy): domain Eukaryota; kingdom Viridiplantae; phylum Streptophyta; class Magnoliopsida; order Rosales; family Rosaceae; genus Prinsepia; species Prinsepia uniflora. Next base: position 16,331,784 of record CM064874.1, read on the forward strand.
AAGTGGATATAGGCCATCAATGCTAGGTATTTTGTACAGAACTCTCCCCATGTGATCCTGAATACGAAGACAGTTGGCATCAAACATCATTGGCAATTGTTATTTGAGCAAAAGTTATAGACATAAAAAGGTTATGCACGAGGTGAGGAACATGATATACCTCATTTAGTTCAAACTTGTGATCATTCGGTGGCAACGTTAATGAGCCAACACTAGAAATAGGGAGTATGGATCCATTGCCTACTGCTATACCTGGTTTGGAAGTACACACTTGAGGTTGTTGAAGATATGAAGCATCTGAAACCATATGGTTGGTGGCACTTGAATCAGCTAACCAGAAGTTAGGATCACTAAACTCATATGCTGTGTTGGCTGAGAAGACTTGTGGTGGAGCCGAAGCTGTGTAAGCTTGAGGATGTGAACCAGTCTGAGTCGGCACTCCAAAAACATTCTTCTGGGAACAGTCTGGTGCCTCATGGCTTGGACCCTTATAGAGTTGGCAAACAACAGATGTTGGGGCTTGCATATAGTGTGGGGAAAATCCAAGGACACCAGAACCTGGAGCGTACACATTCATGTGACCAGGTAACCCATATGGCAAGTAAGAGTTGGCAGTACCTCATGGTGAATAGCCAAAGTTTTGGTTTTTGTATCCATAAGACTATTGATATCCAGGAGTATATGCAGGAGTATAATTCCCATTGTTATATCCTCCACTATTGCCTTGACCATTGTTCCACTCATTGTTGTTGCCTCCACGACCATTGTTCTACTCATTATTGTAGCCTCCACGACCATTGTTCCACTCATTGTTGTATCCTCCACGATTACTACCTCGACCATTATGCCAAGTATTGTTCCAGTTAGTATTCCAATTCCATCGACCCCTACCATTGTTTCTCCCACGGCCTCTATGGTTGTTCCAGTAGTTGTTGTTCCAATTATTGTTCCCTCAGCCATTCCAGTTTTAATTCGACTGCCAGTTTCCCTGAACATGCATAGCATCATCTGGTACAGAGCTCTGTGTACTTTCCTTGGCAGCAGTCATAACAGTGAGCAAGGAGGTTTGTGAGGCAGTCTGAGTTGCAACTTTGGTAAGGTATGCTTCCTCCGCTAACAGAAGCATTCTCAGCTCAGGAAGTATGACTGGAACATGTCTTGCATGAATATGAGACTTGAACGGATGATAGTCAGAAGGTAATCCATTGAGAACAACGAGGATCACATATTTCTCAGATACAAGCACACCCACACTCACCTGCCTTTGGTGTGCAGATCGAATTTTGCTCAAGAAACTCTCAATAGAGTCAGAACCTTTCTGAATCGTTTGAAGATTAATCTTCAATTGCATGAGGTTAGCCTCTGATAGGGATGAGAACCGTTTTTGCAATGTAAGCCAAGCTTCCTGTGAGGTCTTACAATTCATGATCTCTGTAAATGCCTCTTCAAAAATTCTTGCAATGATCACATTCATCAAAGCAGCATCTACATCCATCCAGGCTTTGAAGGATTCATCAGTTGACACAGTACAAGGACTGGTCCCATCAAGATGATCAAACAAGCGGTAACCTTTCAACATACGTTGAATATTGGCATTCCAAGACATATAGTTGGTATCATCAAGTTTCACGAACAGGAAATCGATAACAGTCTTAAGGATATCCATACTAGCAGGCATAATGAAAACACAGAAAGGAAATAGTGACTACTTATCTCTGAGAGTACAGAAGGAAAAGATGTAGAGAAGCAGGAGCAGATGAAGAAGCATATCGAGAAGCAAACACGAACTCTGATGTAAAACACCATATTATACCGTACACTAATCACGATCACACGTAGTAACACAACGAGAGCTACGCAGACGAACACAATCACATCAAGGAACAGTAACAACAAATCTGGTGCTCTGATACCATCTTGGATTTAATCAGGAAGCATAAAGGTTAGAGATGAAGAGGAAGTTGAGAGAGAATCAGAGAGAGATTTTAACGACCCGGAAATTCGAAAAAGAAAAATTTGGAAAATTTGAAGGAAATGATGATTTTGCCCCTGAAATTAGGCGGAATGTTGACTTTTGGTTTGAGCGGTCAAACGGACTTTCACTGATGACTGTGACGTAGTTCGGGATGTCACAAGTTCATAGACAGGTGGTACGCCCGATTCCGACATTCGAGGAGAAAGTTATGATGTTCGGAAGTTTAAGGGTAAATTGGTAAATTGGTTAAAAAGGGGGTCATTTGTTGACTTTTTGATCGGGATTGTGTTTGGACTTTCCGTAAGTACCGTTGGATAGGTCTCGAGACGCTGAATCCGTAGGCAGGCGGCATGCGTCAATCGGAGTTCGGATGACAAAGTTACGAGTCTAGATACATGAAGGGAATTTTGGTAATTTGTTATGCTAGGGGTAAAATGGTAATTTAAGGCAGTAAGATGAATTGGATAAACAAGGCTGATTCAGCCATGATTAAGTGAGCTCTTTAGGTGACATCTGTCACTTGGTGGGAAAGATTAGTGGCCTGGATTTCTATTTGATATTTGAATATATATATATATATATATGTTTGAATTATCCAAACCTTGTGTGTGTGTGTTTTGAAGGAAAAACAGAGCAAAAGCCATAGTTGATCTCAGGTGACAATTGAACTCTTGGGCTGGGTTTGTGAGGAATTAAATGAAATCCAGAGAGAAAAACGAAAGGATATTGAAGGATGAATGATGGGCTTTGAACCCAGTTGTACCTAGACTCAAACTCGAAAACCCTTGATAAACCTTCAGATTGAAATTGAATTTGTGGTTATTCATGAGTGAAATTGACATTGAATTAAGCCTCCTGAGCTCAAGGCGAGTCGAACCCAATCAAGAACGACGACAATTGGTGTCGTTTTGGCCTAGAACAGACATGGTGGAAGTCGGGAAATCACGAGCTTGAGTTGAGTAATTGAGGGTAAGGTTTTGTGAAATTGATTTCAAATTAGTGTTCATGTGGATCCTAAGCTACTACGTAGTCGATCAGAATCGATAATTGGACTCAATTTTGGTAGTATTGAATTTTGAACCTTTGACTATTGACTTGGGAATTTATGGGTTACAGTCATGAATTCACTGAATTGAGTTAACAAAACTTAAATTGAGGTCATTTTAGTGAGATTAGGTGAAAGAAAGAGTTGAATTAACATCGAATTGATGATGTTCTTACGGGGTTGTGTCGCGGGCTAAAAGACCCGTTTTACAGGTATTCGGGTGAGGACGACGACTGTAGAAAACACTGTGCAGGCACGTGAGCTAGAATTCCGAGGTGAGTTCAACATGGCTTTTGTCCCATTTAATGTAACGAACATTTTGACACTAGTTTCGAGGAAATCGGATATCGTTTTGATAATGTTCTGAGTATCCGAAGTTTTAATATACGTTTAAAATACGTATTTAAATCCCGAAAAAATTAGGGAAAATTATATGAAGTATATTGAGATGTTAGTAACCCTCGATAATGATATTGGACAGGAATGGTGACTTCCGGACTTTACGGAAAAACGTGCAGCTCGAGAAGCGAGCGATATGGACGGTGTGTGAGTGGACTTTTGTTTTCTACCCAAAATGCATGCATATATGTTTTAAATGCTTTATGATATGATTTGAAATGATTTTGCATGATTGATGTTTCGATGTGATGATTTCCAGATTTTGGGAATATTATATTGTTTTATATGATTTTGGGCACGATTTTCGAGAAAACTATGCTATTACTGTTTTGGACGAAGGCCCGGGATTTGAGATTGGTTTTGACTCAGATTATGAGTCAGGGATTGATTTGATGAAATTGTAATACTTTTTGGTTATATTTTATGGATTTATGTGAAAGTGGCAACTGAGGTTGCGATTACACAGATTTGCGTGAAAATGATATTTTGGGCTTGAGACCAATTGGATAGTGATTTCGACTCGGATTTGGAGTCACATGTCAATATGATTAAATTGTTGATTTTGATTTATAAAGTAAATTCTGGACACTGTTTTATGATGGATTTGTGAAACTTGCTTTGTGAATGCTATGTTTCGGGCAGAGGCCCTGTTGAAATATTTTTGACTTGATTTGAGACATAAATGGTTTTAAAATGAGATTACTGGATATGGTGGCTGTTCCACATATACCATCCTCTGTGATTTGATAGTCTCCTCAAGACCTCGTAGATCCTGGAGTAGTCACGATCCACTGCCTGGAGATGAGTAGCTCCGAGGGAGGCTCAATCTCAGGAGTGAGATTATGATGATATCCTCCAGACGTCGTAGATCCTGGAGATGATATCACCCCAGACGTCGTAGATCCTGGGGGGGTACTCGGACATGAGACACCCGAGTTTGCATGCGTTGCATTAATATTGTGACGGGTTACTTGGATATTGAGATTGGATATTGAGGATTTGTGGTATTTATGATTTATTGATATCTGTGTCCAGATACTTTATATCGTGCACTGATTTGATGAACATGAGTTTTATGGACCATGGGAAAACATGTTTTGATTTTATCGGTCCACTGTTCATACTTGATTTATTTCACACTATGACTCATGTTTTATGATATGCATGCATGTTTGTGAAACTGGAGGGTAAGAATGTATTTTGATAAATGTATTTGTAAAACTTTATTTTGTCCACTCACACATTTCCTGTTTTATTGACCCTCTAGGTCGTGGTGCGATGATCGAGGCTGATCGGGAGGTGGAGGCATGAGTGGGCACATGTGCAGTTATCCCTTGTTTGCCAAGTGCTGAGTGTAATTTCGGAACTTCAGTTGACTTGTTAGACAGGAGCAGGACCGGGCACCGTTATCTATGTCCTTCGAGGACGGGTCCTGTCAGAGATAGTGAATTCGAAGATAGATGTGAAGAAAATGAATAGCTTCATTCAATCGATCAATAGAGTTGTACATGTGAGTATGTATATATATATATATGTATTACATGTCGTCCTCACTTACTAACAGACTGCTAACAAACCCTAACTAACTTGACAGCTAGATATAGCTGTATTACTAACTTACAGCTGGGAGAATCTAATCCGGCTAACTCTAGTTAGCTCATGAAACCCTAGTTAGCTTACCGGAAGGCATGAGTTCGTGTATTATGCTATACTACATAGTTGATCACGAGCAAGAATTTGTCTCGATGACGAGTCATTTTCAACTGGAAGGGACTGATGAAGGGTTAAACAAAGAGTCGCCAAATGAAGTAACTTCTGAAAAACAAGTTTCCAAGGTGGGCTTGTATTACGAAGAGTCTTCCATTTAAGAGGATTAAAGACCGACCTGCAGGTTCTAAGGAAAATGAAGTTAATTAGCATTGGGACTTTGTGTTTGCTGACCTAAGCCTAGAATTTTCTTAATATTCTGATTTTTCATATACTATTTTTAGTTTCAGTTTTCTGTAAATATTTTATAAGCCATTGGGAGAATCCAAGTTTGAATATGATTATAATCGTCTAATAAGTTAGCTGTGAAGCTTCTCTTTGTTCTTGCCTATTCTCAATTCTCTGCAGATTCTAGTTGTACTGCATCAGGAGTTCCTTACAATTGGAGAAGGCAACCACGAAGGGGCAAAACCCACCTCTTCAAAGGAAGGTGGTTTCTTTTAAAGATAAGCAGAGAAACACAAAGATGGGCACTTTTCTTGACTACACCTGCACAAAAAATAAAAAATAAATGAAAAGAGGAGGCATCAAGGGGTTAATCCCATATGCTGACAAACATACCCAATAAATTACCCAAGAAGTTGTAAGGTGAGGGGAAAAAAGGAAGAGATCGGCGGCTAAAGTTCAGAGAAGAAATTTATGGCCCAAACCACCGAAAGAAAGGGCCTAAGTTCAATCGATCCTGCCCTGGGTTATCGACAGCTTACGAGGGGAATTTGATGGCTGAGATTAATGGATAAGATGGTTGGGAATTTGACGATGCGTCATTGAACGATTGGGTAAGGTGATTGAGAACAAATGAAAAGTTGGTTTTCGGTTTTTCAGACGCAGGGAGAATGGAGAAAGGAAGCTGATGAAGGTTGAAAGAGGGACTTTTAAGGAATTTAACAATTTTTTAACATCGGTCATCAATTAAATGGTGCAAGTTTTAACGTTCTATTGCTGATGTATAGTGGAACAAATTACAATTTATCAGTAAATTTTAAGATATGCTGTCGCGTTTATGATGCATTTATAATAAAACGCTTTCTTTAAATGTTTAGAAATTTTTGAGCACCTTATGTGTACTAAAGACGAACAACTGCACTTTGTGTTTTTATAACTTAACCACATGCCGCATATTTTCTAAGATAATCATATGATGCATATTTTGTAATACAAAATAGGCAGCCAAATGAACTTTAACCTAATTTTGATCCATGCTGAATAATATAAACATCTACATATTTTGTAATGTAACATATAAATATCTATATGTTTTGTAATGCAAGATATATATATATATATATATATATATATATAAACGTCTACACTTGTTTTGTAATGTAAGATAAGAAGCCTCATACAGATTCCATTTTGTGCTACACATGCATGTTTTACAATCATTCAAAAGCCTCGCAGTAACACATAGACATAATCGTTAGAATAATATTATTTGGAATTTCTAAATTGACCATATTTGGTGACCATGTTGATGTGGCAATCAATGAATGATGACAATGCTATTTCGACCTTCTAAACTGACCACATTTAGTGACCATATTGATGTGGAAATCAATAAATGGTCTAATATAAATATAGAATAATTTCATTTATTTAAATAATATCATTCATTGATTGCCACATCAACATGGTCAGCAAATGTGGTCAATTTAGATGGTCCAAATAACATTATTCTTATTTTAATAAATGAAATTATTCTATATTTATATTAGATCATTCATTGATTTCCACATCAACATGGTCACTAAATGTGGTCAATTTAGAGAGTCCAAATAGCATTGCCCTAATCGTTAGGACGTATAAGAGTAAGACCTACTAATTAATTAATGATTCGAAAGACAGGGTATACAAAGCACATACAGTTCACTGCCTCATTCGCATAGCGCTTTGACATTTTTGATTTCATTAATTTACAACTCTCAATCAATACAGATATATTCTCTACATTCTCCGGTTAGGCCGGATGCCACCTGTACTAATTACCAATACTCATACACCATATTAATACTAATACACCATATTAATATTAATATCAACGTACCAAACCATCCATAGATCTACTTTGATAAATCGCAAACAATGCTCTCTCTCTCTCTCATCATCATCATTGTGGAACCCAAAATCACCGGAAGAATATGGAGCTGCCACGTGGCCCATAATTTCTGGAATGACCAAATTGCCCTTGGAAATAATACTTGAAGCCAAAGCACCAAACATGGCTCAAGCCCACAACGCTTACATAGCCCCAACATTGGGCCCAAACTGGGATGACTTGTGGAAGCCTTTTCACCCTCGATATGTGTAACATGTGTCAGCATGTAAATCAAAGAGCATTTGTCCCACATCGAAACTATGGAAATTGAACATCTCACTCACCCCTATATAAGGGGTACACATTTCCTAGTAAAAGTCTTCGGTTCGAAGTATATCCTTTTCCTCTCTTAAACCTAACTTAGGCATCGGAGTGTTCTTGGTCGAACAACCTCCCGAGTAATCGATCGAGGCAACGATAGCTAATTGTTTGCTGTTTGTAGGAATTGTGAGGACTTTTCGCGGTGGGTTCGATTTCTGCTTCAACAATTTGTGCTTTCATTGAGAGCCGATTGAGAAATACTCAAAGGGAGCTCTCACGATCATTCATCGTTCATCATACTTTGTTCGTTGTTCATCGACAATGTTCGAAGTTCTTGAACGTTGTTCATCATTCTTCAGCTATGTTCATCGCTCATCGTACTTCATTCGTCGTTTATCGACTATGTTTGAAAGTCCTTGAACGTTGTTCATCAGTCGTGTCCATCGTTCATCGTACTTCATTCGTCGTTTATCAACTATGTTTGGAAGTCCTTGAGCGTTGATCATCAATCATGATCATCGTTCATTATACTTCGTTCGTCGTTCAACGACTATGTTCGAAGTTCTTGAACGTTGTTCATCGTTCGTCGGAACTTTTCGTCAATCCTTGCGATTCAACATGGTTAGGGCATAATGATCCATTCGATCATTTGAAGGTAGCATTTTAGCCTTTGCATCTCAAAAAGGGAGCAGAGAATGCACTGTGTCTCCAAAAGAGCACCAAAGCCTTCGCCCCAATGAAGCATCCAAGCATTCGCCCCTGTGAAGCATCCAATGCCTTTGCTCATGCAAAGCATCCAAAGCCTTCACCCTCGTGAAGCATCCAAAACCATCGCTCCTGCGAAGCATCCAAAGCCTTCGCTTCTGCGAAGCGCCAAAGCCTTCGCCCAAGCGAAGCATCTGAAGTCTTCGCTGCTGCGAAGCACCAAAGTCTTCACCCCATGAAGCACCAAAGCCTTCGCCCTAGCGAAACATCCAAGTCTTCGCTCCCGCGAAGCACCAAAGACTTTGCCCCAACGAAGCATCCAAGCATTCGCCCATGCGAAGCATCCAAAGCCTTCACTCCTACGAAACATCCAAAGCCTTCACCCTCGTGAAGCATCCAAAGCCTTCGCTCCTGCGAAGCATCCAAAACCTTCGCTTCTGTAAAACTTTCAAAGCCTTTGCTCCCGCGAAGCACCGAAGCCTTCACCCCAGCGAAGCATTTGAAGCCTTCGCTCCCGCGAAGCACCAAAGTCTTCGCCCTGTGAAGCACCAAAGCCTTCGCCCTAGCGAAGCATCCAAGCCTTCGCTCCCGCGAAGTACCAAAGACTTTACCCCAGCGAAGCATCTGAAGCCTTAGCTCCCGCAAAGTATCTGAAACTATCGCTCCCGAAAAGCATCTGAAACCTTCACTCCTGCGAAGCACCAAAGCCTTCGCTCCCGCGAAGCACCTGAGCCTTCGCCCCATCGAAGCATATGAAGCCTTTGCTCCCGCGAAGCACCAAAGCCTTCGCTCCCGTGAAGCACCTGAGCCTTCGCCCCAGTGAAGCATCTGGATCCTTTGCTCCCGCAAAGCACCAAAGCCTTCGCCCTAGCGAAGTATTTGAAGCCTTTGCCCCAACGAAGCTTCTGAAGCCTTCGCTCCCGCGAAGCATCTGAAACCACTGCTCCTACAAAGCATTTGAAACCTTCTTTCCCGTGAAGCACGAAAGCCTTCGCCTCAGCGAAGCATAAGCCTTCACTCTCACAAAGCACCAAAGCCTTCGCCCCAGCAAAGCATCTGAAGCCTTCGCTCCTGCGGAGCACCAAAGCCTTCGCCCCGCGAAGCACCAAAGCCTTCGCCCCGCGAAGCACCAAAGCCTTTGGCCCCGCGAAGCGCCAATGTCTTCACCCCCGTGAAACATCAAAGCTTCGTTCTTGCGAAGCACCAAAGCATTCGCCACAGCGAAGCACCAAAGCATTCGCCCCAGCAAGGCATCCAAGCCTTCGCCCCCGCGATATGCTAAAGTCTTCACCCCCGTGAAGCATCCAAGCTTTCGCTCCCACGAAGCACCAAAGCCTTCGCCCCAGCGAAGCATCTGAAGCCTTCGCTCCCACGAAGCACCAAAGACTTCGCCCCAACGAAGCATCTGAGGCCTTCGCTCCCTCGAATCATTAAAGCTTTCGCTCCGTCGAAGCACCAAAACCTTCGCCCCCGCGAAGCACCAAAAACTTCGCCCCTGCGAAGCACGAAAACCTTCGCCCCCGCGATGCACCTAAGCCTTCACCCCCGTGTAGCATCTGAAGCTTTCCCCATGCAAAGCACCAAGGCCTTCGCCCTTACGAAGTATCCAAGCCTTCACTGATGCGAAGCACCAAAGCCTTCGCCATGCGAAGTATTAAAGCCTTCATCATGCGTAGCACCAGAGCCTTCGCCATGAGAAGAATCAATGCCTACGTCATGCAAAGCATTTAAGCCTTCACCTTGCGAAGCACCCAAGCCTTCCCCCTGCAAAGCATCTAGAACTTTGCCCTGCGAAGCATCAAGGTCTTCCTCCGGGAAACATCTCAGGCCTTTCCTTGAGGAAGCAATCAAAGCCTTTCTCCATAAGCAATCAAAGTCTTCACCCCATAAGCAATCCAATACTCTTTTTGGGAACCACTCTAGACCAATTGTAGTGGAAAAGCTCTCAGTGGATACTCATAGCTGCAACGAGGGAATTTGAAAAACCTAGAAGTGTGGAAGCTAATTCAAACAAATAAAAATTTTGCAGAAGAAGCTTCACTTCACACATGAATTCAAAATTCAAAATTTTCATTTCATTATTCAGAAAAATGGTTGGTAAATCACATGTCGATTTCTCACACCAAGCATTCAATGTAGAAATGAAAATACAATCATGGACAAGAAGTAACTACTCTATGAGAATTCTAGGGGCAAGGCACCAATACCTATCATCCTTTGAGACTCGTTCCATTCTTCAGCCGAAAGTAGGGGGAAAGCCATCCACCATTCTCGACCTCAAACTCTTGCTCCAGCTCTAGCTCTTTGAAAGGGACTCCATTGCAACTCATCATACCCAACTTTATCTCTTTATTTTCTTTTCGGAGCAAAGTTGTGGGGGCATATGATAGCAAAAACCATTCAAGCCTCAAATAGCAGGAGTTCCACCCTTGTTGAGTTTTCCACACCTACTGGATGACCTTGATAAGCCATAACAACTAGGAAATGACCTCGAGAAGACTTGGAAAGAAATTCAGGACTTGACTTATTCTCTGAAGGAAAGTCAAGCCTCTGTTTTGATGTTCTTTTACAAGATGGCGGCAATTGTCACATACACTTTAGTGCTCAACTACTCCTTGACCAAGCTTTTGGAAGGTCTACCACCTTCCAAGCTTTTTGAGAATAAAAGTTTCAGCATCAACTGTTGACCAAAGGAGAAAGTTTTATATTGTCCAATGGCTGGAAAGGCAAAGACGTCATTTGACACGACCCATCCCAATCCCCCCGGGATTACCATGGAATGTGTCATGCTCCCGTCTGACAAGAGGTGTCAGACAAGGGATAACCTGTTGCCATTGCCCAACCGGGCTTCCAGAGTGTGTAAGGATCGATGAAGGAGGTGTATGATGTCTCAGTCTCTGCTGCAGTCGCATCCGGAATCAACCTGAAGGGCATTAAAAACAAAAGCTGTGAGTGGACGAAAATAAACGAGTCTGTTCAAAACATTTATAAGACATTTATGCCCCCAAGTAAAAGCATATGCATGCACCATCATTTAAAATCATATATCATATAATATGAACCATAAACATAATTTTAGACACTGCACCATACACTCCAATCCGACATCCCAGATGTCTGACGTCCCTGACGTCAATAAGGTCACAATCACAAGGCTACGCGTGCCACTCGGGTCTCAATTTCCGAGTTCATTCCCCGAACCCCGTTAGGGTACAGCATCCCCGATGCTTAGCGTCATAGACGCTGAACGTACTAGACGCCCGTGACCTCTCCGGGGTACCTCATCCAGAGGAGACAATATAATATGGAAGGATCTATACAGTGCAGTACCAAATACATTTTATTGATATCCAAATGCAAAGCATATATATATATATACATAGATAAAATCCAAACCAATCTTTAAGTTTCATCAGACGGGTCTCAAGCCCAAATACTGTGAAACGTGCCATAACCATAATTTCAATATCATCAAAACCATTATAAGTCCAAATAGTTGATTTAAATCCAAAATCATTTATTCGATTCCATTTTAGGGTCCCCGACCCGAATCACATGTATAAATTAACTGGGCCCCTGGCCCGATTTCATAAGTTAACTGGCCCCTGGCCTGAATTCATAAGTCCACTAGGCCCCCGGCCCGAATTCACAAGTTAACTAGGCCCCTGGCCCGATTCACAAGTTAACTGGGCCTCTGGCCCGATTTTACTTTATCAAGTCTGTAACCGTTTCATGAAATCATGTCCAACCATATTTATGGAAATCGGTGCAAATCCAGAAAACGTCGGTTTACTCGCAAATACGTAAATCACCTCGAAATGCGTGAAATCATTTAAATTCACCGATATCCAAAGTAAATCATTTAATCATAATTATAAAAATCATGAAACAGTTATGTATGCATCGAATTTATAAACCAATGTCCACTCACAGACCGTTTAACCTAGCGCCTCGATACGCGTGCCATAAGCCTTCCCGGGCCACACCACTATCACCGGGACTCCCAATCCTGTCCAAATCACATTATAGGATTACTAACCTTATCATTAACATTCTTTTCAAGTCCCGTAATTTTCACGAATTTTTAAGTATTTTTATACTGGATTAAAAACCTTCGGACATCCCGAACCATATCGAAACGGGATCCAATCGACACGAAATCAATCCCAAAATGTTCGTTACATTAAATAGGATAGAAGTCATGTTGACCTCACCTCGAGATTCGTACCCACGCGCCGTCACGCGCCGCCGTGAGTGGCTGCGTGTGAAACCCACGCGCCTGCTACAGTGTCACCAGCCTAACCCGTATGTCTGGTAAACGGGTCCAATTAGCCCGCGAGACGACCCGGTTCAATGTCCATCAATTCAACCCTAAATCTTCCAATTGATCATTCAGTTAGTTTCGTTTTAAGTTCAATTTAAGTTCTGTAAACTCAATTATGTGATCACATACCTAAAACCCGTCGACTTCGATGATGAACACGAAGAACACCCGTCACTGTGCACCCATGGAATTCAGTCAATCTCAGCCAGTTTCTTCCAATTGATGAACCCAGAAGCATCAATGGACCATGAGGAATTATTTCCCCACAACAATGGCATCAAACAAAGCCTCAAACGCCACGACTCAAGCTCGAAGTTCCTCACTGTTACCAAACCCGTTCAGAGCCAATTGGGCATGAATTCATCTCGTTTTTTATTTGAAACAACTCGTCTCAACCTCAGGAAGCTACTTCCAAGCTCCAATTCGATCCTCAAGGCTCAAATCTCATTATTCGAATTTCCCTCCCAAAAACCAAATTTCCGAATTCCAGTTCTACAGCCCCCCTCAATCCCTCGTGTTTCCCTCACTAAATCCGTCTCTGAATTGTCTCCAATTTGCACACTCAAGATCAGCTGATGGAGAGGAGATTAAGGGTTGAATGAATTGTGTTTTTGGGTTGTACACCGTTAGGAAATTAGAGAGGAATAATGGAAATTAAAAGATTAATTTAATTTAATTAATTAATAAAACATAATAATTATGTTTCCCCAAAACATGGGATCTGGTTTTATGCCTGAAATTAAGGGATGAGTGACACTTGTCACTCATCCGAGTGTGTCCAGTCACCGGGTACTGTTCATATTAAAATATTATTTTAATCCCGGTTCGTTCGGTTAACCGAGCCCGATTCCGTGATCATAACTTCGTCGTCGAATCTCCGATTTCGGCATGCCGCCTGTCGTTGGATTCGTATCGACGAAACCTACGTAACGGTCCTTGGCCCTCGTCCATTGGACTTCCCGGGTCAAAAGTCAACGTTTGGCCCCATTTAAGTCAAATTACGAAAATGCCCTTGGGCTTCCGTACATCATAACTTCTTCCACGAACGTCGGAATCGAACGTGCCACCTGTCTATGAACTCGTGACGTCCCGAACTACGTCACGGTCATCGGTCAAAGTCTGTTTGACCATCCGAATTAAAAGTCAATGTTTTGCCCACGCCTAGGGGCAAAACGGTCATTTTGCACAATTCGTCCGAAATTACTCAACTAATCCCAGATTAGTAAATCACAATTAAATATTATTAAATCCCGATATTCGGGACGGGTCGTTACAACCTTCCCTCCTTAAAGAATTTTGTCCTCGAAATTACCAATAACCTTATTCCACAACCACCTTGTGGAAGACATTTCGACCACATACCATGTGTACACCTGTACACCCACTTACTGGGACAACACCAGCCTCGTCTGTACCCAGACATCTCATCACAGTCACACGTCACAACAACAACACTCGACCACCTCGAGTGGACATAATCACCTGATCCGCGATAAGATCGCTTAACCATTTAGCTGACTCATTCAGCCAAACAGTTCCCTTCCATTGCCAATATATCCTTACATTTGCTCCCATTGGGAGTCACCAAATCTCATTTGTCAGTCCATGCTGACACCACCAGTCAAACTGTCACCGCTAAGCTTTACCGCCCTGGTAAAGCCCCAACCAACTGCCAGTCAGTGACAACACCACGTACGACATCACCCTCAAGGTAGCTTAAGATCAACACATGATCACAATTCGCAGGGCAAGCCCAATCCTGCGAAATATATTAATCTCAATGTCCATAATCGCCGACTTCCTCAGCGAACCAAGACGCTGGGAAATCACGGTGTGATCAAGTCACACAAGGCTACTCGTGGTCACTTAGACCACCAATTCACTCATCCTGAGTGTACGTATACCGTCAATTTATTCAATCAACTGGTGTAACTGGAACACAATGAATACCAGCTCAGCAGTGATCACACATCTCGATACTAGGGTTCAACTAGCCAACCATGGCTAAGAGCACCTGCTCATACAATCACTGTACCCGACAAAAACACTCTGCACAGCGCACAGTATCCAATGTCCAGTCCACAATCACAACCAAACAATTGATATCGGAACCAAGCCGATTACCAACACGTTTAGTTACACACCACTGGTACATCCCATGTACCGCCATTAGGCACCACTCAGCCTAACTAGTATCAATCCTCGTACAACGTACCCTATACGCACCTCAATCCATCAATCTGCCTATAACCACCCAGGTCATAGCCAAACACGTTCCAATAATGAAGTACCTTTGCCCAAACCAACATGAGACAAAGCGAACTCCACCCATCATCCAGTTCTAGTTCCGAATCCGAATTCGCAATTTCGTAAGAAATTCTGAATCCAAACCCAAACATCATATTTTTATTCCATGTCCAAATCCGAATCCGAAATCATTATTCCGTAAGCTAGCATTGGAATAATCATTCCGCACCCAAATCCAGTAATCCATTTTCGAGCTTCGCAATCGAATCCTGAATCGTCACCCAGAAATTCGATTCCAAAACCCAAAATCTCGTTTACGTCTTCCAAGACGTAACAAAACCGAACCTAACGGTTGCCTGTCCAAAACACTCGATTGACTTCATAGGGAAGCCAATCCCAATATTCACACGTCAAAGGTTGACAAAATCCGACCACATCGGAAACCTACTCAACCGAGTAACAAACCATATGGACTCCACTCCGAAAAGAAGTTCAGTCCCGTCATTTACGACTCATATACCAAGGTAAGAGTGATAAACTCTCCACCTATCTGGATCATCAAGATCACGATCTAGATCCATCGCTACGTCATCCGACAAGTAACATCACGATCCTAGATCGTCACCATGCCCAAAGTCGACAACATCACCAATCAGATCCGCCTAGGATCCACATATGCCCACATAGCTAACAATCCATCTGAAAGCCGATCGTAGGGTCTTACACCCTCATTGAATCATTCGCCAAATTTCCCTTGGTGGAAAGATGACCTCGCATTTCACCACCAAATCCAAAATCATCCACAACTGCTTGTGTCCAATGACCCCAAGCCAAACATGGGTCCACCCACCAATACACGCTCAACGTACTGGTAGCAACAATCATCATCTGCCACGGCAGGAAATAAGAAGTCAACCCCCAAAGACTTCGGAATACCAATCACCGATGCGGAAACGAGCACTCCTCTCGTCTCCCAATCACAACTCTCCCCGAATCAGGAGTTCCAACCATGTTGGAAACAGACATGCTACCAATGAGATGTCAAGTCCAACCACTGGACTGCCCACGTCCTTACCTCACTTGGACCACCACGTGTCCAAAATCAATTCATTACTCGGACCTCACGTCCGCCAATAATCATCTACGCACATACCCTGATTCCGAACGGAATATCCACAACTCTGCCTGGATGTGCATAACATACTGCCTTCATCTCACATCTCAACCTTTACAGGTTCAATCCTCAGGTTCCAAGTAATTCACAATCACAAAATCCCACATCAATACCACGAATGGTTTTCCTCGACTTTTCCAATTTCAATACTTCCTTGCACCCTCTGAGGATATTAGAGGTAAACAATCTTACCAATCTCGGAGTTGACAATAACTCCCCAAATCCACTGATTCTCATGACATAGGGAACATCGTCCCTAGATTCCTCAAGTCTCAAACATACCTTTTTATCCATTCATCACTTGTCATCATAAATCTGTTGGGACTTATCCCAACACGACACAACCTCCACTGGATCCCATCTAGTCCAAGACTCAACCTCCACTGAGTCGCAGATACCGATCATATGTCCATCATGACAGAGTCACACCCCAACTGGTGGCTCATCGTCAACACAATTACTGACACCAGCACCAGCGCTAGTACCAGCACCAGCGCACCATCAACAACACTAGTATCAGCACACAGGCATCCATACTAGTATTGGCATAAAAGTACCAACATACCAACATCCATACATAGCACACAGTGTGAAAAGTTGTTACCCTGGATCTCCGTTCACTCCGAACGATGATCCCGTAACAGCACTCGTACCCCACGACTATGGGTACCTCCAATTTTTACCATCGGCACATCAGGATAATGAACGTTCCCTGAACGTCCCCTAATCCACAAGTGTGAAAGCTACACTAAGTACCCTCGATAGCCAGTTATCTCGACACAACTGTCGACCAACAGTCATCGCTTGTCAAGATCCGTATCCACACATCACACTACCATTCGATCCCACACGGAATTCCACATCATATCACGTAACTGCATCCATGGATCGAATCCCATAATCCTGACTGGACTCACTTGAGTCATCCACATGGTCATCCATGACCTCAGCCGCTCGTCGCAACACAAGTTTTCATTTAAAGTTCACCTTCCGGTCCATCAATTATAAATTAGGGTTCCAAAATCACACCCTAGGGTTCCACCGAACCCAACTACCCTCTGTAGTAAAATCCATAACCTGACCGACTCCGCGGTCCTAACATTGCATAGACGTCAAATCCAATCCAATCGTCAACTCAATGTGGGTTCCACCACGAAGGTCATCGGCGAACTCCGATGCACCAACACCCCGCACACTAGCCAACACTACCAGGGTCCACAATTTAGACCATTACTCAACTGAGTTTCGTATTTCCAATCAAATGGGGTTCCCTGAACCTAGCTGTGCCCAGTGGCACAACCATCCATCATCACATGACCGAACCGACGGTCCCACATTACCAGTTAATCGTATACAACCCCACTTGGGTTGAATCGCATCAATGCACGACGTATCGGGTCAAACACACCCTATCCACTATTCAAATCCAAAACTATCTATCAGGTTGACAACGGAACTGCAGCCCAAAGAGACATCACACCCTCGACCTTCGCGCACAAAAGAGCAAAACCTGCTCTGATACCACTTGACACGACCCATCCCAATCCCCCCGGGATTACCATGGAATGTGTCATGCTCCCGTCTGACAAGAGGTGTCAGACAAGGGATAACCTGTTGCCATTGCCTAACCGGGCTTCCAGAGTGCGTAAGGATCGATGGAGGAGGTGTATGATGTCCCAGTCTCTGCTGCAGTCGCATCCGGAATCAACCTGAAGGGCATTAAAAATAAAAGCTGTGAGTGGACGAAAATAAACGAGTCTGTTTAAAACATTTATAAGACATTTACGCCCCCCAGTAAAAGTATATGCATGCACCATCATTTAAAATCATATATCATATAATATGAACCATAAACATAATTTTAGCCACTGCACCATACACTCCAATCCGACATCCCTGATGTCTGACGTCCCTGACGTAAATAAGGTCACAATCACAAGAATACGCGTGCCACTCGGGTCTCAATTTCCGAGTTCATTCCCCGAACCCCGTTCGGGTACAGCATCCCCGATGCTTAGCGTCATAGACGCTAGACGTACTAGACGCCTGTGACCTCTCCGGGGTACCTCATCCGGAGGAGACAATATAATATGGAAGGATCTATACAGTGCAGTACCAAATACATTTTATTGATATCCAAATGCAAAGCATATATATATACATAGATAAAATCCAAACCAATCTTTAAGTTTCATCAGACGGGTCTCAAGTCCAAATACTGTGAAACGTGCCATAACCATAATTTCAATATCATCAAAACCATTATATGTCAAAATAGTTGATTTAAATCCAAAATCATTTATTCGATTCCATTTTAGGGTCCCCGACCCGAATCACATGTATAAATCAACTGGGCCCCTAGCCCGATTTCATAAGTTAACTGGCCCCTGGCCTGAATTCATAAGTCCACTGTGTAACGACCCGTCCTGAATATCGGGATTTAATAATATTTAATTATGATTTACTAATCTGGGATTAGTTGATTGATTTCGGACGAATTGTGCAAAATGACTGTTTTGCCCTAGGCGTGGGCAAAACGTTGACTTTTAATTCGGATGGTCAAATGGACTTTGACCGATGACCGTGACGTAGTTCGGGACGTCACGAGTTCATAGACAGGTGGCACGTTCGATTCCGATGTCCGTGGGGAAAGTTATGATGTACGGAAGTTCAAGGGCATTTTCGTAATTTGGACGAAATAAGGAGAAATGTTGACTTTTTGACCGGGATGTCCGATGGTCGAGGGCCAAGGACCATTATGTAGAGCAGGTCGATACGAATCCATTGACAGGCGGCACACCGAAATCGGACTTCGTACGAGGAAGTTATGGTCTGAATCGTGAAATCGGGGAAGTTACGTCTCGGTAACTGTGTTGATTATTTTATTCTGAAATGGTTGTTGGAGGGAACTTGGATGAGTGACAAGTGTCACTCATCCGACGGCTAGATTGGATCTTGTTCCACTAATCATAATTTATATGCTAAAGTTCCCACTATAGAATTATTTAGGAATTAAATCTCTGCTTAAATCTGAGCCATCCATCTCACTCCCCAGATTGCATCATAGCCGTCCATCTCATCTCTCTCTTCTATTTCTGATCATTCCTCCCTCCCTCACCCGTGAACAAGCAAAACAGAGATTGGATTATGGCCATTGTCAATATTCCTTCCAAAATTGATTGCACATATGGAATTTGAGTGTTTTGGGGAAGGTATTGGCTGAGGGAAGGCACGGGCAGTTGATTGTGTGAGGGAGACAGAGAATTCGGAAATTTGATTTTTGGGAGGAAATTTCGAAATGGTAATTATGAGCGGTGAGGATCGAAATTGATGATTCAATTCGACTTCTGGGATCAAAAAGATCAGCTTTGCAGCAAGAACGAAGAGAAACCATGTCGGATTGAGGAAGAACTGAGCTTCCATGGCAGCTCAAAATCGAGCTTGGGTTCAATGGGTTAGAGGTAAGTAATTCTCAAATTGATCTTGTATGAATGTCCCTTACACTCTCACGATGCTAACTGAATGAATTAATTTGGAAACCAGGGACGATATCGTGAAACCCAAATTGAAAACCCGTCGAGGATCGATCGTGAGTCGTGGAGATATATACCCTAATTTGTGTAATTCGATTTACAGAACTTAAATGGTGATTGATTACAAGGGATCAGTTGAAAGATTGGATTAAATTGATGTCGAATTGGGTGAGTTTGAACCGGGTCAGATCGCGGGTAATCCGACCCGTTTACCAGTCAAACGGGTGAAGAAGGAACACTGTAGCAGTCACTGTAGCAGGCGCGTGGCTTTCACGCGCAGCCACTCACGGCGGCGCGTGACGGCGCGTGGACACGAATCTCGAGGTGAGGTCAACATGACTTTTATCCTATACAATGTAACGAACATTTTGGGATTGGTTTCGTGTCGATCGGACACCGTCTCGATATTGTTCAGGATGTCCGAAGGTTTTAAATCCAGTTTAAAAATACTTAAAAATTCGGAAAAATTACGGGACTTGAATAGGATGTTAATGATGAGGTTAGTAATCCTCTAATGTGATTTGAACAGGATTAGGAGTCCCGGTGTTAGTGGTGTGGCCCGGGAAGGCCTATGGCACGCGTATCGAGGCGCTCGGTTAAACAGTCTGTGAGTGGACATTGGTTTTATAAATTCGATGCATGCATAACTGTTTCATGATTGTTATAATTGTGATTAAATGATTTATTTTGGATATCAGTGAATTTAAATGGTTTCACGCATTTCGAGGTGATTTACGTGTTTGCACGAAAATCGAGATTTTTTGGATTTGCACCGATTTCCATAAATGTGGTTGGATATGATTTCATGAAACGGTTACGGATTTGATAAAATGAATCGGGCCATGGGCCCAGTTAACTTATGAATCGGGCCAGGGGCCCAGTTGACTTATGAATCGGGCCAGGGGCCCAGTTGACTTATGAAATCGGGTCAGGGGCCCAGTTGATTTATATATGTGATTTCGGGTCGGGGACCCTAAATTGGAATTGAACAAACGATTTCGGATTTGAATCAATTATTTGGACTTATGACGGTTTTAAGGAAATTCGGTGCAGGGCCCTTGTGATATTTTGGAAATGAATAATAAAATGTGTTCCATAAAACCATCTCGATATGAGGATATATATATCTTGGTATCCTCCAAGTGTCGGGGACACTGGAGAAGTCATGGTGCATTGCCTGCGAGGGCTCATTGTACGGAGCTACCGAACCGTATAGTGATCCAGGAGCAGGATTGCTGGACGTCATGGACGTCAGACATCGGGGATGTCAGAGATATGGACCCGGTGAGACCCCGGGCAGCACGCGTTGCTTAATACCGTGAGATATGACGTCTGGAACGTTAAGCGTCTAGGACGCTAGGCATCGGGGATGCCGGAGATGGAAAAATAATAAATGAATATTACTGGATTGATGAAATAACTCTTGGATTGACTTTTGGAAATTGAAACTATACTTTGGTTTCCGGGCTAAGGCCCTAATGGTTATTTCTAAATAAATGTGTGATCATTGGTCTTTGGCGCATGCCTATGTTTTTACTGAGGGGCATAAATGTCTTATAAATGTTTTAAACAGACTTGTTTATTTTCGTCCACTCACAGCCTTTGTTTTTAATGCCCTTCAGGTTGATTCCAGATGCGACTGCAGCAGGGACTGGGACATCATACACCTCCTCCATCGATCCTTACGCACTTTGGAAGCCCGGGTGGACAATGGCAACAGGTTATCCCTTGTCTGACACCTCTTGTCAGACGGGAGCATGACACATTCCATGGTAATCCCAGGGGGATTGGGATGGGTCGTGTCAAGTGGTATCAGAGCAGGTTTTGCTCTTTTGTGCGCGAAGGTCGAGGGTGTGATGTCTCTTTGGGCTGCAGTTCCGTTGTCAACCTGATAGATAGTTTTGGGTTTGAATGGTGGATTGGGTGTGTTTGGCCCGGTACGCCGTGCATTGATGCGATTCAACCCAAGTGGGGTTGTATACGATTAATTGGTAATGTGGGACCGTCGGTTCGGTCATGTGATGATGGATTTCTGTGCTGCTGGGCACAGCTGGGTTCAGGGAACCCCATTTGAATAATGTATTGGAAATGCGAAACTCAGTTGAGTATTGGTCTAAATTATGGACCCTGGTAGTGTTGGCTAGTGTACGGGGTGTTGGTGCATTGGAGTTAGCCGATGACCTTCGTGGTGGAACCCACGATGGAACCCACGTTGAGTTGATGATTGGATTGGATTTGACGTCTATACGATGTCAGGACCGCGGGGTCGGTCAGGTTGTGGATTTTACTGTAGAAGGCAGTTGGGTTCGGTGGAACCCTAGGGTGTGATTTTGGAACCCTAATTTATAATTGATGGACTGGAAGTGAACTTTAATTGAGAACTTGTGCTGCGACGTGCGGCTGGGGTCTTGGATGACCATGTGGATGACTCTAGTGAGTCTTATGGGTTTCGATCTACGGATACGGTTATGAGAAAATATGGAATCTCGTGTTGGATCGAATATTAGTGTAATGTGTGGATACGGATCTTGACAGCGATGACTGTTGGACGACAGTTGTGTCGAGATAACTGGCTATTGAGGGTATTTAGTGTGGGTTTGACACTTGGGGATCAGGGGATGTTCAGGGAACGTCCATTATCCTGATGTGCCGATGGCAAGAATTGGTGGTACCCATAGTCGTGGGGTACGAGTGCTGTTACGGGATCGTCGTTCGGAATGAACGGAGATCCAGGGTAACAACTTTGCACACAGTGTGCTAGCATGGATGTTCGTGTGCTAGTGTGGATGTTCGTGTGCTATGTATGGATGTGGGTATGGTGGTACCCTTATGCCAATACTAGTATGGATGCCTGTGTGCTGATACTAGTGTTGATAATGGTGCGTTGGTGCTGGTACTAGCGCTGGTGCAGGTGTCAGAAATTGCGATGACGATGAGCCACCAGTTGGGGTGTGACTTTGTCAAGATGTACATATGATCGGTATCTGCGACTCAGTAGTGGTTGAGTCTTGGACTGGATAGGATCCAGTGGAGGTTGTGTCGTGTTGGGATAAGTACCAGCAGATTTATGATGACAAGTGATGAACGGATAAAATGGTATGATTGAAACTTGGGGAATCTAGGGATGATGTTCCCTATGTCATGAGAATTTGTGGATTTGGGGGAGTTGTTGTCAACTTCGAGATTGGTTTGATGGTATGCTTCTTATATCCCAGAGGGTACAAGGAAATTATTGAAATTGGAAAAGTCGGGGAAACCATTCGTGGTATTGACGTGTGATTTTGTGATTGCGAATCACTTGGAACCTGAGGATTGAACCTGTTTAGGTTGAGATGTGAGACAGAGGCAGTATGGTATGCACATCCAGGCAAAGTTGGGGATATCCCATTCGGAATCGGGGTGTGTGCATACATGTGTATTGGTGGACGTGAGGTCCGAGTAATGAATTGATCTTGGACACATGATGGTCCAAGTGAGGTATGGACATGGGCAATCCAGTGGTTGGACTTGACATCTCATTGGGAGCATGTCTGTTTCCAACATGGTTGGAACTCCCGATTCGGGGAGAGTTGTGATTGGGAGATGAGAGGAGTGCTCGTTTCCTCATCGGTGATTGGTATTCCGAAGTCATTGGAGTTAACTTCTTATTTCCTGCCGTGGCAGATGATGATTGTTGCTACCAGTACGTTGAGCGTGTATTGGTGGGTGGACCTATGTTTGGCTTGGGGTCATTAGACACAAGCAGTTGTGTATGATTTTGGACTTGGTGGTGAAATGCGAGGTCATCTTTCCACCAAGGGAAATTTGACGAAAGATTCATTGAGGGTGTAAGACCCTACGATCAGCTTTCAGATGGATTGTTAGCTATGTGAGCATGTGTGGATCCTAGGTGGATCTGATTTGTGATGTTGTCGACTTTGGTCGATGTGACGATCTAGGATCATGATGTTACTTGTCGGATGACGTAGTGATGGATCTGGATCGTGATCGTGATGATCCAGATTGGATGAGAGTTTATCACACTTACCTTGGTATGTGAGTCGTAAATGACAGGACGGAACTTCTTTTCGGAGTGGAGTCCATATGGTTTGTTACTTGGTTGAGTAGGTTTCCGATGTGGTCGGATTTTGTCAACCTTTGACGTATGGATATTGGGATTGGCTTCCCTATGAAGTCAATCGAGTGTTTTGAGCAGGCAACCGATAGGTTCGGTTATGTTAGGTCTTGGTGGACGTAAACGAGATTTTGGGTTTTGGAATCGAATTTCTAGGTGACGATTCAGGATTCGATTGTGAAGCTCGAAAATGGATTCCCGGATTTGTGTGCGGAATGATTATTCCAATGCTAGCTTACGGAGTAATGATTTCAGATTCAGATTTGGACATGGATTAAAAATATGATGTCGGGTTCGGGATTTCTTACGAAATTGTGGATTCGGATTCAGAATTGGAACTAGATGATGGGTGGAGTACGCTTTGTCTCAAGTTGGTTTGAGAAAAGGTACTTCATTATTGGAACGTGTTTGGCTATGACCTGGGTGGTTATGGGCAGATTGATGGATTGAGAAGCGTACAGGGTACGTTGTACGAGGATTGATACTGGTTAGGCTGAGTGGTGCCTAATGGCGGTACAGGGGATGTACCTGTGGTGTGTGATTAAATGTGTTGGTAAACGGCTTGGTTCCGATATCATTTGTTTGGCTGTGTTGTGGACTGGACATTGGATACTGTGCGCTGGGCAGATTGATCTTGTCGGGTTCAGTGATTTTATGAGCAGGTGCCCTTAGCCATGGTTTGCTTGTTGAACCCTAGCTTCGAGATGTGTGATCACTGCTGGGCTGGTATTCAATGTGTTCCAGTTACACCACTTGATGGAGTAAGTTGACGGTATACGTACACTCAGGATGAGTGAATTGGTGGTCTGAGTAACCACGAGTAGCCTTGTGTGACTTGATCACACCGTGATTTCCCAGCGTCTTGGTTCGCTGAGGGAGTCGGCAGATATGGACATTGAGATTTAGTTATGTCGCAGGAATGGGCTTGCCCTGCGAATTGAGATCATGTGGTTGATCTTACGCTACATCGAGAGTGATGTAGTGCGTGGTGTGTCACTGACTGGCTGATGGTTGGGGCTTTACCAGGGCGGTAAAGTTTAGTGGTGACAGTTTGACTGATGGTGTCAGCATAGACTGACAAATGAGATTTGGTGACTCCCAATGGGAGCAAATGTAAGGATATATTGACAATGGAAGGGAACCATCTAGCTGAAGGAGTCAGCTTAATGGTTGAGCGATTTTATCGCTGATCAGGTGATCAATTCCAATCGAGATGGTCGAGTGTTGTTGTTATGACGTATGACTATGATGGGTGTCTGGGTACAGACGAGGCTGGTGTTGTCCCAGCAAGTGGGTGTACAGGTGTACACATGGTATGTGGTCGAAATGTTTTCCATGAGGTGGTTGTGGAATAAGGATGTTGGTAATTTCGAGGACGAAATTCTTTAAGGAGGGAAGGTTGTAACGACCCGTCCCGAATATCGGGATTTAATAATATTTAATTATGATTTACTAATCTGGGATTAGTTGAGTGATTTCGGACGAATTGTGCAAAATGACCGTTTTGCCCCTAGGCGTGGGCAAAACGTTGACTTTTAATTCGGATGGTCAAATGGACTTTGACCGATGACCGTGACGTAGTTCGGGACGTCACGAGTTCATAGACAGGTGGCACGTTCGATTCCGATGTCCGTGGGGAAAGTTATGATGTACGGAAGTTCAAGGGTATTTTCGTAATTTGACGAAATAAGGAGAAATGTTGACTTTTTGACCGGGATGTCCGATGGCCGAGGGCCAAGGACCATTATGTAGAGCAGGTCGATACGAATCCATTGACAGGCGGCACGCCGAAATCGGACTTCGTACGAGGAAGTTATGGTCTGAATCGTGAAATCGGGGAAGTTACGTCTCGGTAACTGTGTTGATTATTTTATTCTGAAATGGTTGTTGGAGGGCACTTGGATGAGTGACAAGTGTCACTCATCCGACGGCTAGATTGGATCTTGTTCCACTAATCATAATTTATATGCTAAAGTTCCCATTATAGAATTATTTAGGAATTAAATCTCTGCTTAAATCTGAGCCATCCATCTCACTCCCCAGATTGCATCACAGCCGTCCATCTTATCTCTCTCTTCTATTTCTGATCATTCCTCCTTCCCTCACCCGTGAACAAGCAAAACAGAGATTGGATTATGGCCATTGTCAATATTCCTTCCAAAATTGATTGCACATATGGAATTTAAGTGTTTTGGGGAAGGTATTGGTTGAGGGAAGGCACGGGCAGTTGATTGTGTGAGGGAGACAGAGAATTCGGAAATTTGATTTTTGGGAGGAAATTTCGAAATGGTAATTATGAGCGGTGAGGATCGAAATGGATGATTCAATTCGACTTCTGGGATCAAAACGATCAGCTTTGCAGCAAGAACGAAGAGAAACCATGTCGGATTGAGGAAGAACTGAGCTTCCATGGCAGCTCAAAATCGAGCTTGGGTTCAATGGGTTAGAGGTAAGTAATTCTCAAATTGATCTTGTAGGAATGTCCCTTACACTTTCACGATGCTAACTGAATGAATTAATTTGGAAACCAGGGACGATATCGTGAAAACCGAATTGAAAACCCGTCGAGGATCGATCGTGAGTCGTGGAGATATATACCCTAATTTGTGTAATTCGATTTACAGAACTTAAATGGTGATTGATTACAAGGGATCAGTTGAAAGATTGGATTAAATTGATGTCGAATTGGGTGAGTTTGAACCGGGTCAGATCGCGGGTAATCCGACCCGTTTACCAGTCAAACGGGTGAAGAAGGAACACTGTAGCAGTCACTGTAGCAGGCGCGTGGCTTTCACGCGCAGCCACTCACGGCGGCGCGTGACGGCGCGTGGACACGAATCTCGAGGTGAGGTCAACATGACTTTTATCCTATACAATGTAACGAACATTTTGGGATTGGTTTCGTGTCGATCGGACACCGTCTCGATATTGTTCAGGATGTCCGAAGGTTTTAAATCCAGTTTAAAAATACTTAAAAATTCGGGAAAATTACGGGACTTGAATAGGATGTTAATGATGAGGTTAGTAATCCTCTAATGTGATTTGAACAGGATTAGGAGTCCCGGTGTTAGTGGTGTGGCCCGGGAAGGCCTATGGCACGCGTATCGAGGCGCTCGGTTAAACAGTCTGTGAGTGGACATTGGTTTTATAAATTCGATGCATGCATAACTGTTTCATGATTGTTATAATTGTGATTAAATGATTTATTTTGGATATCGGTGAATTTAAATGGTTTCACGCATTTCGAGGTGATTTACATGTTTGCACGAAAATCGAGATTTTCTGGATTTGCACCGATTTCCATAAATGTGGTTGGATATGATTTCATGAAACGGTTACGGATTTGATAAAATGAATCGGGCCAGGGCCCCAGTTAACTTATGAATCGGGCCAGGGGCCCAGTTGACTTATGAAATCGGGCCAGGGGCCCAGTTGATTTATATATGTGATTTCGGGTCGGGGACCCTAAATTGGAATTGAACAAACGATTTCGGATTTGAATCAATTATTTGGACTTATGACGGTTTTATGGAAATTCGAGGCAGGGCCCTTGTGATATTTTGGAAATGAATAATAAAATGTGTTCCATAAAACCATCTCGATATGAGGATATATATATCCTAGTCTCCTCCAAGTGTCGGGGACACTGGAGAAGTCACGGTGCATTGCCTGCGAGGACTCATTGTACGGAGCTACCGGACCGTATAGTGATCCAGGAGCAGGATTGCTGGACGTCATGGACGTCAGACATCGGGGATGTCAGAGATATGGACCCGGTGAGACCCCGGGCAGCACGCGTTGCTTAATACCGTGAGATATGACGTCTGGAACGTCAAGCGTCTAGGACGCTAGGCATCGGGGATGCCGGAGATGGAAAAATAATAAATGAATATTACTGGATTGATGAAATAACTCTTGGATTGACTTTTGGAAATTGAAACTATACTTTGGTTTCCGGGTTAAGGCCCTAATGGTTATTTCTAAATAAATGTGTGATCATTGGTCTTTGGCGCATGCATACGTTTTTAATGAGGGGCATAAATGTCTTATAAATGTTTTAAACAGACTTGTTTATTTTCGTCCACTCACAGCCTTTGTTTTTAATGCCCTTCAGGTTGATTCCGGATGCGACTGCAGCAGGGACTGGGACATCATACACCTCCTACATCGATCCTTACGCACTCTGGAAGTCCGGGTGGGCAATGGCAACAGGTTATCCCTTGTCTGACACCTCTTGTCAGACGGGAGCATGACACATTCCATGGTAATCCCGGGGGGATTGGGATGGGTCGTGTCACACTGGGCCCCCGGCCCGAATTCACAAGTTAACTGGCCCCCTAGCCCGATTCACAAGTTAACTGGGCCCCTGGCCCGATTCACAAGTTAACTAGGCCCCTGGCCCGATTCACAAGTTAACTGGGCCCCTGGCCCGATTTTACTTTATCAAGTCCGTAACCGTTTCATGAAATCATGTCCAACCATATTTATGGAAATCGGTGCAAATCTAGAAAACCTCGGTTTACGTGCAAATACGTAAATCACCTCGAAATGCGTGAAATCATTTAAATTCACCGATATCCAAAGTAAATCATTTAATCATAATTATAAAAATCATGAAGCAGTTATGCATGCATCGAATTTATAAAACCAATGTCCACTCACAGACCGTTTAACCGAGCGCCTCGATACGCGTGCCATAGGCCTTCCCGGGCCACACCACTATCACCGGGACTCCCATTCCTGTCCAAATCACATTAGAGGATTACTAACCTCATCTTTAACATCCTATTCAAGTCCCGTAATTTTCCCAAATTTTTAAGTATTTTTAAACTGGATTTAAAACCTTCGGACATCCCGAACCATATCGAAACGGGATCCGATCGACACGAAACCAATCCCAAAATGTTCGTTACATTAAATAAGACAGAAGTCATGTTGACCTCACCTCGAGATTCGTGCCTACGCGCCATCACGCGCCGCCATGAGTGGCTGCGCGTGAAACCCACGCGCCTGCTACAGTGTCACCAGCCTAACCCGTATGTTTGGTAAACGGGTCCAATTAGCCCGTGAGATGACCCGGTTCAATGTCCATCAATTCAACCCTAAATCTTCCAATTGATCATTCAGTTAGTTTCGTTTTATGTTCAATTTAAGTTCTGTAAACTCAATTACGTGATCACATACCTAAAACCCGTCGACTTCGATGATGAACACGAAGAACACCCGTCACTGTGCAACCATGGAATTCCGTCAATCTCAGCCAGTTTCTTCCAATTGATGACCCCAGAAGCATCAATGGACCATGAGGAATTGTTTCCCCACAACAATGGCATCAAACAAAGCCTCAAACGCCACGACTCAAGCTCGAAGTTCCTCACTGTTACCAAACCCATTCAGAGCCAATTGGGCATGAATTCATCTCGTTTTTTATTTGAAAAAACTCGTCTCAACCTCAGGAAGCTAATTCTAAGCTCCAATTCGATCCTCACGGCTCAAATCTCATTATTCGAATTTCCCTCCCAAAAACCAAATTTCCGAATTCCAGTTCTACGGCCCCCCTCAATCCCTCGTGTTTCCCTCACTAAATCCGTCTCTGAATTGTCTCCAATTTGAACACTCAAGATCAGCTGATGGAGAGGAGATTAAGGGTGGAATGAATTGTGTTTTTGGGTTATACACGGTTAGGAAATTAGAGAGGAATAATGGAAATTAAAAGATTAATTTAATTTAATTAATTAATAAAACATAATAATTATGTTTCCCCAAAACATGGGATCTGGTTTTATGCCTGAAATTATGGGATGAGTGACACTTGTCACTCATCCGAGTGTGTCCAGTCACCAGGTACTGTTCATATTAAAATATTATTTTAATCCCGGTTCGTTCGGTTAACCGAGCCCGATTTCGTGACCATAAGTCGTCGAATCTCCGATTTCGGCATGCCGCCTGTCATTGGATTCGTATCGACGAAACCTACGTAACGGTCCTTGGCCTTCGTCCATTGGACTTCCCGAGTCGAAAGTCAACATTTGGCCCCATTTAAGTCAAATTATGAAAATGCCCTTGGGCTTCCGTACATCATAACTTCTTCCACGAACGTCGGAATCGAACGTGCCACCTGTCTATGAACTCGTGACGTCCCGAACTACGTCACGGTCATCGGTCAAAGTCCGTTTGACCATCCGAATTAAAAGTCAATGTTTTGCCCACGCCCAGGGGCAAAATGGTCATTTTGCACAATTCGTCCGAAATTACTCAACTAATCCCAGATTAGTAAATCACAATTAAATATTATTAAATTCCGATATTCGGGACGGGTCGTTACATCATTGGAAAGGCAATCCGATTGCAAACTTTCCATGTCATCAATTCTTTGGGTCCCTCAAATTGCATATCCTCCCCTCGAAGTGGATCTAACTACGCGAACCACCGCACTCCCACAATCAGATGCCCAGAGCTATCAGGAGTATGCCAAAAACATAGGACTAACAATATATAAAATTTTATATATTGCATCCACAATTGACACAATCTTTGACAATCACTGCCATTCATGTTCCCCACTCCGCATGTGAGCAAAATACCTCATGAAAAGGGTCAAGCAGAGCATGACATTTGACCAATCCGAACTGGCAGCTTAAGCCTCCAATCCGAGCTCAATATATGGCGCATCTCCATTGGCACTAATATGGGCACCGTTAAAGGCGGGCCCTGCCTGCCCGATGCACTACCTAGTGGCGAACATGTGGAGATGTTTCCTCGGTGATTGGGAAAAAGCCAACTAGCATTGGCCCACTACTGACCCTCCAACTAAAGCCCGACACACGAAACCTTCTGTAGCAGTCAATCGGCATCCCCTCAAGCCAATCTGTGCCTAAAATATGGTGGTTAATAGCGGCACTAACAGAGCCGCCGACAATGGCAGGCTCCCCCTGCTTGATCAACCACTCAAGAGAGAACACGTGGATTAACTTCTCGGCTAAAGCGCACCAAAAACCACCACATTTATTCCTCGCCGATGAAGAGTTTTGATTCTGTAAATAGAAGTTACAAACTGCCACAATTGAATGAGGGAATAAATTTCGCATCATCAATGGGAGAGTTAATTGGAGGTTACAAACTCCTATATTAGTTGGAGAATTAATCTCAAATGATCCATTAACCAAGTCCAAGTTAGGAGGTATAGTACAGACACATATCAGACTCCAAGCCTAAAGTATAATTATGTCATTTTGATGTGACATTCGAACTCAGCGGAGATTATAATACACAAGAGAAATAGTACAATGAAATTGAAGATCAAGCGTAGTCCTACTCCTATATATAATTTATCGGGACCATAATACAAATTACATCCCCTAAGATTCCCTAAATTCCTAAACAATGTGGGGGCATTTGTGGAACCCAAAATCACCGGGAAAATGTGGAGCTGCCACGTGGCCCATAATTTCTGGAATGACCAAATTACCCTTGGCAATAATACTTGAAGCTAAAGCATCGAACATGGCTCAAGCCCACAACGCTTACATAGCCCCAACATTGGGCCCAAACTGGGATGACATGTGGAAGCCTTTCCACCCTCGATCTGTGTAACAGGTGTCAACATGCAAATCAAAGAGCATTTGTCCCACATTGAAACTGTCAGGACCCGTCCTAAATCCCCTAGGATTAACGTGGGACGCGCCTGATCCCGTCTGACACGAAGTGTCAGACCAGGGAAAATTCCGAAACTAGCCCTCAACAAGCTTCCAGAGCACGCTAGGATCGTAGGAGGAGGAGTGTGATGTCTCGTCTCTGCTACAGCGCGTATCCGCGATCAACCTGAAGGGCATTAAAACATCAAAAGTCGTGAGTGGACAAAATAATATTTTAATAAAATCATTTTCGCATAAAGACATTTATGCCCTTCATTAAAAGCATACGCATGCATTCAAAAACCGTTTATCAAAACGTTCATAAAACCATTTGTCAAACATTCTCAAAACCTTTCCAGGGTTCATGCCCGGTTCCCATAAACTGTCATGACCCATAAAAACCTTCCAAGGGTTCATGCTGGTCCCCATAAACCGTCATGAACAGTAAATCCATTTAGGCCCTCGACTCGAAATCACAAAAGAACTGTAAATCAAAACATGGGAACTCAGCCCAAATCAAACACCAGTGGGACTCAGCCCAAATCAATATTCTCAGTGAAATACCAAAATATAGAATACGGGGTCTCTGCCCCAAACCATTTCTAAAACATGGAACACAGGGTCTTCACCCTCAAATCACTTTCCATAAAACCACATACGTACGCATACGTATAACCCATCCGCGGCACTTCCGAGAAGATGCCAACTCGAGGCACACAGCCCCTACGGAACACATCCCCGATATATGTCATGATTAATTATATCTATACTAGTGTGCACACTACTCGGGGTCTCACTCCGAGTCTTCTCCCAGGAATTCTCCATCTGGGAGGCTCAATCTCTAGATCTAGTCTGAGCTCTCTCTCTGGATCTAGTCCACATATCTCTCCGGAATCTGGTCCGGGACCACAACATAATACATATCTCCCACTCCTGGAACGGGATCCATATGGGGATACCCACTCTAGTATGTGGATCGTGACTATCCAGGTCGACGTCTGGAGGAGACCATATAAATCATATAGAGGGTTCATATTCATTTTCAAATACTTTCTTCCTTTCTCAAAACACATTTCAACTGGGTCTCATACCCGATTCATTTCAACAGGATTCCTCGAATCCGATTCAAATCCATTTCATAGGCCTTGGCCTAAACCCACAGTTCAATAGGGTCTCATGCCCGAATTCTCATTTCATAAACCGAACCGGGACTCAAGCTCGATTTCACAATCAACTGGGCCTCTCACCCGATATCACGACTAATTGGGCCCTAAGCCCGAAACCACAAACCAACGAGACCTCAAGTCCGATTTCACAACCAATAGGGTCTCGAGCCTGATACTAGAGTCAACTGGGCCTCCAGCCCGGTATTACAACCAAATGGGCCTCAAGCCCGGATCATAAATCAACAGGACCCTCGGTCCCATCGTATAACTCAAATGGACCCTCGGTCCGATTTCTTGTAAAATCAAATGGACTCCAAGTCCTAGAATTTGTAAATCAAATGAGCCTCATGCCCGAATTTATATTTCCAAATCCAAAATCCATTTATAAAACTCTCGTTGAAAACGTAGTACGCTAAGGTACGACATAAAGCCAAAAACCTCGAAAAACATGCAAATATGTCGATCCTAAGCTACCACAACCAAATGCACTCATGGCATCACAAAACATATATTAACACACTTATAAAACATTTATGCATGCATTGAATTCATAAAACAAGTCCACTCACAGACCGTCCGAAGCCGCGCCTCGATACGCGTGCCATAATCGTCTCCCGGGTCAATCGTTGCTTCCGGGATTCCCGAACCTGTCCAAATCATAATAGAAGGTTATTAACTACTTAAATAACCTCTCACTAAAGCCCCGTAATTTTCCGGATTTTCTAACTATTTTTAAACTCGAACCTAAACCTTCGGACGTCCCGAACTATATCGAAACGATGTCCGATTGACACGAAACCAGTCCCAAAATGTTAGTTATATCGAATAGAAGGTTTCGTGTGTGGAACACATCCCCAAATTCCTCCTCACGCGCTTGTACATGCCCTAAGGAGGGCCTGCACGTGGGCCCACGCGCCGGCTACTGTAGATCATCCCCTTTCTTCGGCCAGGCCGGTCCAAACCGGCCGGCCCGATTTTCCTGCAAATCTGGTCCGCCTGGACCAGCGTGACCAGTCCAAGGCCCTCCCATCTTCATTTTTTGTCCGTTTCCCTCTAATCTATCCTAGTCTTCTAGTTTTGATCCTAGGAACATAACTAAATCGATTAGAGGCCCTAAAATCCCTTAAATCAAACCGGCCCAAAACTCCTTCACGGTTCAATGTTCCCCAAATTCACCCACGGCTTCACAGTCGCCTAATACCTCCCAAAAACATCCTAACACAATCCTAAGAACTTATTTAACGCATTAAAACCATCCAAATCGACCCAGAATGCAAGAAATGGAAAATTGGTGAAATTCGGTTAAAACCGATACCTGTGCACCGTTTCCTCCTCCACCGTGCACGGTGGTGCTGCCTAGGCCAACCACCATCATCCCAGCATCCACACTCACTCTCTGTCCTCTCAATCATGGTCGTGTGGGAATGGGTTTTGGATTGGGATCGAAATGGGAGATCGGGTTTGGTCGGGAAAATGGGAGAAATGGATCGATGCATGAATGTATAAGGGGTGGCCAGTGGATGGGAGACACCTGTCACTCATCCATTGGTACAATGAAAAATATCTGGGCCCCACTTAGGACAAAACCCAAGCTGCCTCGAACTTTTTACAATAGTACCTTCGTACTTCCGTGAACCATAACTTTTCCGTCGAACGTCCGAATTCGACGTGCCGCCTATTTACGGATTCGTATCATCTCGATCTACGTAACAGCCTTTGGCCCTCGGACATCGGACGTCCAAGGTCAAAAGTCAACTTTTTACCCAAATTACCAAATTTCCCTCGAACTTCCGAACGTCATAACTTCTATCTCGAACGGAATCGAGCGTGCCACCTGTCTATGAGCTCGTGACGTCCCAAACTACGTCCATTTGACTGTCCGAATGAAAAGTCAACGTTTTGCCCATTCTAGGGGCAAAATCGTCATTTTGCCTTGAACATCCGCTAATCTTCGTCTAATCCCCGATTAGTCTCGCTAATCCTTCATTAATTCTTAATTAATCCCGCTAATTCGGGACGGGTCGTCACAGAAACTATGGAAATTGAATATCTCACTCACCCCTATATAAGGGGTACACATTTCCTAATAAAAGTAAGTCAATTCTTCGCTTAAAAGTAAGTTGATTCTTCGCTTCGAAGTATATCATTTTCCTCTCTCAAAGCTAACTTAGGCATCAAAGTGTTCTTGGTCGAACAACCCCCCGGGTAATTGATCAAGGCAACGATAGCTAATTGTTTGCTGTTTGCAGGAATTGTGAGGACTTTTCGCGGCGGGTTCGATTTCTGCTTCAACAATCATCATCAATCCTAGATGTACGTATAATGCAATCACCATCCATATATACTACTTTAATGAATCACAAACAATGTTCTCTCTCTCATCATCAATCCTAGATGTATAATGCAATCACCGTTCGGTTATTAGTCGCCCTCAATCTTCCATTTTTTAAACAGAAGCCCTCACTCCAAATTTCAGCTACGACCCTGAATGATTAAAAATGTATATATTTCTCCAAGATATATAGTTAAACTTATGCATATTTTTTATTTAGTCATGTGTGTAAGGATTTGGAATATATTTGTTATACATTTGAGGTAGAGAAGACATTTAATTTTTAATTTTTTTTTAATATCGTGGGGTTGCGTTCACTACTG
This sequence comes from Prinsepia uniflora, assembly GCA_032719365.1. Classification (NCBI taxonomy): domain Eukaryota; kingdom Viridiplantae; phylum Streptophyta; class Magnoliopsida; order Rosales; family Rosaceae; genus Prinsepia; species Prinsepia uniflora. The sequence goes on from CM064874.1 coordinate 16,366,878, forward strand.
CACTAATTTTTTCAGTATTTTACCTATAATGCAGAATAATTAGTTCAATATGCAGAATATATAATCAAGTTTTCAAAATTGTAACTATATATATTTATTTCAATCTATATATACCCATTAACCATTGAATTCATATTTGCTCAAATTATTATTGAATTAATTTTAAAATATAAAAAGTACATCATAATCACGATTTGATATTTCTTTTAATAAAATTTACTTTATATGAAAATGAAATTTCACAAAAAATTCATGATTTCCTATGATTTCCTAATTTCTTATATAAATTCATTCCTTTAACTATAAACTCGCATAAGCCTACCTCACATTAACCACCGTTTGTTCCACCAATGTCTCTGCTTCTTAGCTGCCACCGCCACCTTCATTCTTTACCTCAATTTTAACTACCACAACCGCTAGTCAGTCCACTACCGGCCAGCACTATCACCACCACATGCATATTCTCTAGGTACCTCCACTTGAACTACCAGCGCTACCTTCGCTGCAACCACCAACGTTGTAGCTGCCTCCTCCATTAATTACTATCTCCACCCTAGCTTTACCGCCCTCAAATTAATTCAAAGTTGATGATCTAAAATGAAAGTAAATTACTATATATATAATATTCAAAACAAAAATGTATAACCCATGTAATTACGATTAATATATATTCATCTTACACCTTGAAAAAAAAATCAGGTGTTCGATTTGTCCGATCTCCTTTTCATGGAATTAAGGGGGGAAAAAAGAGGTGTATAGTACGTACGCGGCGTTTTCATTGGCAACAGCCTCCAGCGGTAGTATAGGGTTTGCATGTGAGGAGTCGGCGTGTGACAATTAAATATTAATTAATGCGTACAATTAAATATGGAAATCTGATTGAATTAGTGCAAAGCTAGTCGATCTCCATGAATAGACTATAATATTATTGTATATATCAATCTAAAAACAACCCCGTTCCCGGCCATACCATTAATCATCTCGATCATTCTCATATATATTGACTTGCATTAATATTCATCACGTACCGCTACCTAAAGTTTGATTGGCCATGCCAAGTGCCAACACATGAGTTCCTTCCCAGCAAAAGTCAACATATATATATATATATATGCATGGATGCTACTTTATTTAAAAATTAATTAAAAAACTTCCGGTGCCAAAAACCAAAAACCCACAGTCTTGCATGCCAATAATTTAATTCCTATATAAACCTCAATAACAATATTGGGGATGTTCGAAGTTTTATTAAACCTAAAAGTTTTAACACAAGCGCGTACGTGATACATTGAAGAATTCGAAACATGGGGCTCATCAAGAGGGTACTATTCCGGCATTCGCGGCCTGCTCGGATTAACCAGAAGAGCAATCTGATTATCAGAGACAGCAATGTGGTGCTCAAGGAGAGCATTAATGCAAAGTCATGTAATTATGGCGATCATCGTGAGGGTGGCAATGTAATTTCTCGTCAGACTGGGGAAGATGGGGTTGTGAGAATGAAGATTTTAGTGAGAAGGCAAGATTTTGAGCAAGTTTTGGAGGTCATGATGACTGACAATAATCAGCATGCATCATCATCATCATCATCATCAACATCAGTTGTTACTTGTTAAGGCATCTTCATTGGCTTCGGAGCAGAGGCTAAGTGTCTTAAGATAAAGCAAATTCTAAGAGCCAAGCATAGCCGCCGGGCTTCTTGGTCTCCAGCATTGCAAAGCATTCCTGAAGAATTTTGATAATTAACATAATCAATTCACTTAAATATTACATTTAATATTTATGCTTTCACTTTTTCAACTGTGTTTACCCTCTCACTTATTTTATCAATATAAAATTTTTGGCAATTCATTTTGGTTTCTGCAATTCCACATATCGAAGTATATATATTGATTTTTCCTCAAAATATTTTTGTCTGTAAATACTACATATTTGATTTCATTCATAAATCTATTTTCTTCTCTATGAGTTCTAGTCTCAATAAGAATACTAGTTCTTACCGTTCATATGTTATAGAGAAAATTACAGTTTATTACCCTGTAGTTTACACTCAACTACAAGATTATACTTATTGTTTTAAATCTTGCAATAACTATATTAAATAATACAATTTGCTTCTCCGTTAGTTTTCTCAACCATAGTTCCGTTAAGTTGTGATGTGTCAATTGATTAAATCCACTCTAATTTGAAAATAACTGATACTTAAGGGCAAATTAGACATTTCCCCCTCATCTCCCTCAGAGCTTCGAAATAACCCTCATTCACTAATCTCATCTTGGCTGCAAAACCCTCACGATCTCTTACTCACACCTCATTCACGATCTCTCGCTCTCGCCCTCATCAACTGAAATCTCTCTCTCTCTCTCTTTCTCTCTCTCTCTCTCTCTCTCTCTCTCTCTCTCTCTCTCTCTCTCTCTCTCTCTCTCTCTCTCTCTCTCTCTCTCTCTCTCTCTCGGTGGATTTGGTCTCCCTCAACGCAAGACAAATTCCTGGGTTTGGTCTCGCCCTCGCTGTTGGGTTTGGTCTCCCTCAACGTGAAACCAATTCCTGGGTTTGGTCTCACCCTCATAATTTCCGAGTTTTTCTCTCCCTTTCTGAAATCCTTATGCATTTCCAGTTCTGGGCTTGTAGGTTTTTAGAAGTCCCTCACCGACGGATTTGTAGCTTCTCAGAGGTCCCTCACCGACGCCATTTTGGTCCCTCACAGGTACTTGGCTCTTCCCACTGAATTCATTTCGGTCTTTGCAGTTATGCAACACCTTCTCCCTCACCGAACCATATCTTTGTTTAAGAATGATAGGTTGCGGGATTATAATATGGGTTGCAGGATTATAATATGGGCTGCGGGATTATAATATGGGTTGGGGGATTATATAGTGCCTATAATTTCAATGATTCTATGAGATTATAATATGGGTTGCTGGATAAGCTCTGCATGTTGGTGTTAATTCATTTTAAGAATGATGGGTTGTGAGATTATAATACATTTTAGCAAGTGTAATTTGTTTAAGAATTATATTGATTTCTTTTGTTTTTATGGTCCAAACCAAGTACTTGTCAAGCTATAGATTGAGAGAATAACAGAGACTAGCAGTTATGGCATTCTGAGGATTAAGAATGATGGATTGCGACTTACTCCCACTGATTTCTAAGGATGAAGAAAAACTTACCAAACCAAGTACTTGTCTAGCTACATTTGGATTCTGAATTCACAATTTTAACATCTTATATACAATTTAAGAGTTAATTAGGACTTTGCAGAGACTAGCAGTTATGGAATTCTTTCAAGTTGCTATGCAATCCATATGTGTGATTTTGCTATTCCATACATATCTTTCAAGTTTTCTATGAGATTATGGTGTTGCAGGTTGATTCATTCTTTCAGTGATAGGTTGTTTGCTCTATTTTGGTAAAGAAATGATGGAAATAGATTTTCATTAATATTTGATTGTTTCCTCACTGGTCTTTATTTTGGCATTTAACAAGTTTTAAAGTTAATGATAAAACTTGAGGAAAGAAAAGTTTGAGAATTGCTAAGTTGAGAAAAAGAAGAATATTCTAATACTTGAATCAGTTTTGAAGTTTTGTTAGCAAGGGACTTGGGGTTTTGGTTTACCACATGTTTATTAGTTTCCTGAGAGGTGGTATGAGTAGACTTTAAAGATGAGGTTTGATTTTAGGTTCAAAGATTTCAAATAACGTGCCTAGGGCAAGCACATGTTTGTGCACAAGAATTGTTGCATTGTGAAAAAAGTCAGTACATTTGGATAATTTTACAGTTCTGATTTTTTTACCCCAATGACTTTTACATATGTGTGTTGTTCACTTCGCAGCCAAGATATTAATTTTGTAGGTAATCTCCCAGGGTTTTGCTAATTACTAAGCATAGCCTAGCTTGAAAATGGAAAATCGTTTGTGCTTTTGTGGTCAGAGAGCTGTAATGTGGACTGGATGGAGGAAGGAAAATCCTGGGAGGCGATTTTGGACTTGCAAAAATGTAGGTAAATGGTTTAGTATGCTTTCATGTTGTGAGAATTAACTACTTTGAAGGTGATTTATGTGTTGTGCTTATTGCTAGGGAAAAGGGTGTGGGTATTTTGATTGGGCAGATCCGCATATGTGTGAGCGTTCGAAGATGATTATTCCTGGTTTGCTCAATCGGGTTAATTCTATGGAGTCGGAATTGAAACAAACTCGAGCAAAGGTCAAGAGTCATAAGGCGGGGAATGCAATATGTGTGGCGGTGATTATTATGTTGTTCTTAAGGTCATTGGGGGAAGGTGTTGCACCTTCTACCCATAAGGCAACCTTAGAACTTCCTTGAAAGCTTGTAGACTTTTATTAGTAGACTTTATCAGTTTTCTTTATAACTGAATTATGCTTGAATTATGTAACGCTATTTTCAATATGGTTATTGTTGATTGACTTAGATTCCACAGGAATTTGATTAGAGGAATTTGCATATCCTTTTTTTGGTATGCTCGATCAGTTTTCACAAGTAACATTGTAGCATAGTAACAAGTAACAATAGGAGGTAGAAGTCAATAAAACAAATAACAAAATCCACGTCATTATCCAATATAGTCATATCTAATAAATAATACATCATTATCCAACAAGTAACAATTCAAAAGAGAACAAGAACAAATGATACATCATTATCCAACAAGAGCAAGAGTAGTTTGACACATCATTATCCATAGAGAACAAGCAATAGTAGTAGTAGATTCAAAAGAGAACAAGCAGTAGTAGATGCTTGAATAGGTTCTTTCATTATGAGAAGTGAGCACTTTCTGAAGGTTGTCCAGTGAAATCAATAGTAGATGCTTGGGTAGCATTACTTGTTTTCTTCAAATCTCTCATCTCCTGAAAATATAAAATCAAATTAAGTCTAAACATTCAAAAATTTATTTATAAATTATACCATCTCGATGTTAAGTTTCATTACCTTGCACCTATTAGCTCTTATCTTAGCAATTTCCCTCAGTTCATTCTTTCTTTTGAACTTAGTTCTTAGTTGTTTCAACCTCAGCTGGACTTAGTGCTGGAGCTGTCTTTTTTGTATCCTGAACAGGTTTATGTGCAATCATAAATTACCTTAAATCCTCCATCAGTTATTAAAGATAAGAACTAACCATAACTTACCTTAGTAGAGCCGGGATCAACTTATTTTCTCTTCTTTTTAGCAATTGTTTTAGAAGGTAGATGTCTATGGCAAGTCCTACCATTGTGTCCAATTTGTCCACAAGATCCACACTTCAATGAGCGCTAATTCCTTCCAAACTTAGTGCCATTTCCTTATCCTTTTACATTCTCGCTTGCCCCCTTCCTTCTCGCTTTTCTTGGTATACCAGGCTGCCTAGTATATTGTGGTGGCATAATAGGAGTCATATTACATGTGTCCCAATACTTAGAATCTGGGATTGGGTTGTTGATGTTCGCATAAGTCTTCACGAACACTTCTTTGCTATAGCATGGATCCATGTATTGCTCCGGTCGATCATCTCTTTTGTAATTAGCAGCAGACACAACATGGATGCAAGGGATTCCACTCAAATCCCATTTTCGACAGGTGCAAGTCCTTCTAGCTAAATCGACAACAAGAGAACTCCCATTACCAGTATCTACTTGATATTGTGTACCTCCTGATTGACTTGTAATCAAGCTTCCTGCATTGGCCTTATTATGCTCTAGTTTGAATTTTGGGGCTGGGCAAATAGGACCATGATACTTGTTCATTAACTCTTTTCTTCTTGCAATCCTTGTCATCAACTTGAATCTAATATCCTCAAATATACTGATGATCGGCAAGCTTCTCGACTCCAAAATCCAAGAATTAAATGATTCACAGTAGTTGTTCATTACTGTATCACACTTCAAATGTGTATTGAAGTGTGATTTGGACCAATGTTTAGGTGGTCTTTCCCATCCAGCCTTAATGGCACTTTTGTTCACAGCTTCCTTGAAGGTTGTACAATCAGCAAACTTTTGACCAAGATGAAATTGCAGATCATCCATGTCAGCTACAGGATTAAACTCTGTAAACTTCATCCCTACATCTTCATCATCAGATGATTCAATCGGACCCCCAAGAGACTCTTTATCTAATTCAACAAAACCATCAAACATGTTCTCATTGTCAAAAAATTCACCCTCATTTACCTCAACCATAATAGGTTCTTTAAAAGTTTGATGGTCATTATTGGTAGATGGTGGTCCACCCCCCTCGTTTTTTCACCAACTTCCTTCTCAAGTAGTTCTTCATTATCAATGCCATAATCATCAGAAAGATATTCAGTATTACTAGGGTTATCATTGTCGGATGACTCATCTCCTTCTTGCATAAACAGCTTGCTTTCAGCCTCTAAGTCCTTGTGCTCCAACAATATATCAATAGTCTTGACATCATGTACAAAATGACACATATCAAGGACATCTTGATCACAAACTAACTTGGTCAATGCACCATCATCTTCTCCAATTCTATACCAGTAGTCTATACTACGGTTGACATACTCTAAACTCTTTACCATGTTGCCTATCTCAACCAAAGACATTCTATCCTTATCAACATAGTCAAAATAGTCAATCTTCCCATCAATATAGAAAGTGTCTAATAAACGCCCCACATGAAACATACAAATGGTAAACAAATCTGGTCCATCTACATAAAACACATTATATCACAAAACACATTAGAAATGTTTTCCAAAATAAGGATAATAAATGAATATATGATAAAAGCCAAAAAAAAAAAAAAAACCAAATACCCAAAACTAGACCATAAACCCAAAATAAAGATAAATGGTTTCCAAAATAAGGATAATAAACCCAAAAACTTCAAATCCCAAAAATAGACGGCAAATAAAATCAACAAAAAAATTTCTATTCAGCTGATAATTCATTTTAAAATTCATTATAAAATCAGCAAATCAAACAGGAAAGGTCCACTTATAAAATTAACTGATAATTCTATTTAGACAGCAAAGGTCCACTTATAAAATCAGCTCATATTGTAACAACACAATCATATGCCTTTTTCTCTCTGTCATTCTAAATGGGGAACATCATAATATCAAGACCCCATCTTTTTATTTGAAAAAAAAAACAAGAGACCAACAGCTTCAATGGTGGAACCTAATCCTGAAAATAAACCATACATATATAACAGTAGGGAAAGTGAAAATAAGGGGTCAATTTCAAAGAGAAAACTTGAGCATCTAAACATTATTAAGTGAAAATAAAAGCACACACGATGAATTTTTAGGGAAAGTGTTGCAATATCATACAGCAAAGTAGTCTGGACATAATGCAGGATGACTTTTTTAGAGTGCCAATAGTAGCACCCTTTTATTTTAATCTTTGCAGGTGCTTAAGTATATTTGAGTACCTTACCAGTATCATCAGAAACAAAAAAGAGATTCAGAAGAACAAAAAGAATAGCTGACTTAAATACGGGAATAGAATTTGAACAGGTCTGCTAAAGTTAAAATAATATTGCTACAATACAACATATAAACTCTAAAAAGTGCAAAATTTATATCCCAATGACTGAAGCAACACCAAATAACTCCTCCTACTCTATATATAATTAAGAAATTTTTTTCCCTGTAAGACATGACAACATCCGGTAAAAGAATGAGGGATCCAATCCATATATAATAGTAACCACAATATAAGTCATAACCACAATTTTCAAACAAAATAACCTACATATATAATCGTAACCACAATTTTCAAACAAAAGTCATAACTTACCGTATTTCGGAAGTTCACCTCAGTGTTCTCGAGGGATCCAATCCATATCACCAAAATATTTCTCCAAATACCCACTAAATGTGAATTCAAAGAAACAAATTGAAGAGGAAGGAGAGGAAACCATGGGTCTGAAGTGGAGCAAAAAGGATACTGCTTTGGAAAGAAGGAGGAGAAAAATTTTGGGCAAGGTTCTGGGTAAATTTGGGGGTTTGGGAAGAAAAAAAAAAAGAAGAAAAAAAGAAGAAGGAGGAGAATAAAGGGTAGGCGTCGAGGAGAAAGAACGGTCGTTAAGTAAATGGGTCGCTGGGTTCTTGCTCGGGTAAAAGGTTGCTGGGTTCTCGGCTTCTTTCTCGGGTACAAGGTTGATGGGTTTTTGCTTAGGAGGAAGAAAGGTAGGCTGTGTTGGGTTCTTGGTAGGCGGCGCTGGGTGTAGGCGTCGCTGGGTGTAAGCACTCGCTGCCAAATTGTTCAGGCGTCGAGTTCTTCTCCTCCGTCGATTGCTACATACACAAAAACAAAAAATATCAGAGGGTCATCGTTGGTTGTTTGGCTCCGGCGCTGGGTGTTTGGCTCCGGCGTTGGAAATATCAGACGGAAATATCAGAGGCGTCGAGTTCTTCTCCTCTGGCGCTGGGTGTTTGGCTCTGTGAAGGTTTTCTTTGTTTGGTTGTGGGAGAAGGGAGGAAATATCAGAGGGTAATTTAATCATTAGAGTCTGAAATCAAATTAGAGTGGGTTTAATCAATTGACACATCACAACTTAACGAAACTATGGTTGAGAAAACTAACGGAGAGGCAAATTGTATTATTTAATATAGTTGAGGGTGTAAATTGCAAGATTTAAAACATTAAGTATAACCCTGTAGTTGAGTGTAAACTACAGGGTAGTAAACTGTAATTTTATCTATGTTATAATATAAATATACCTCACCAATTCGTTATGTATGGATGATGAGATTCCATTGATACTGAGCCAATTCCAATAGAATTATTGGAGGGTCCCATTGGCATGCATCCAGTAGGAATTGAACCTACAAATTTGCCAGTTATGAGTTGGGTGCTTTCACCATTTGGCCATGGATGCATAGCGGGGATCCTCGTTTATGGTGAATAACCAAATTTCAATCGAAATGAAATCTTTAGGATAAATCAATGCAATTTAGGAGGACTCAATGAAAGGACATCAATTCGAATCCTGGATTTTCGAATTGAGAGAGATCAAGAATTCTCAGTATCTCTTAGATTCATGGACCAAATTCAATTCGGTGGGACTTTTATTCACATTTTTTTTCCATCAAGAACGTTTTATAAAACTCTTGGACTCCCGAATTTGGAGTATCCTACTTTCACGCAATTCACATATACAGGGTTCAACAAGCAATCGATATTTCACGATCATATGTGTAGTACTATTTGTAGTAGTGGTCCTTATATACTGTATTAATAATCGAAAGAAGGTCGAAAGAAAAAATCTCTATTTGACAGGGCTTCCTCCTATACCTATGAATTTCATTGGACCTAGAAATGATACATTGGAAGAATCTTTTGGGTCTTCCAATATCAATAGGTTGATAGTTTCGTTCCTGTATCTTCCAAAAGGAAAAAAGATCGATGCTGTTTCCTGAATCCTATGTGCATCTCTTTGTCGTCATAGACCAGATACGATATGGCAAATATACGAAAGATTTACCCTTAATTCATTTTCAATCGCGGATACATATGTATCCTTACCATACTGAAACGAGTCCCATTATTTCTATAAAACCAATAACAATTCATACAAACCAAATCTTCTAATCGATAACTGGGCCATAGAAATAACTTTAATTTAATAAGTTTTTTTTTATATTTTTTCCTTTTATACAAAATTTCACTGTTTACCCTATTCCTATTACAAAGCGTTGCATTTCTAGGCTCAATATTCACAAAAGGCTTTTTGGGATTCCATAATGCCGAGTAGGAAATTGTGTTGCTTAGGGGGCAGCTGTGCATTACTTTCCAGCCTATCTTTAAGGCTAGCCATGTCCCAAGTCTTCAGATTTAAAAGCAGCCCTTCATGATGAGGAAGTTCATTGGAAACTGAAATCTAGGATACATCAGCTAAATGAGGGTGATAAAAATACGAAGTTCCTTCATGCTAAAACTGTTAAATGGAGATGAAAGAATAAGATTCTTGGTATCCATGATAGTTTGGGGAGGTGGGCTAAGAATGAAGTTGCCATTCGGTCCACTACTGTGCTTTATTTTTAAACCATGTTTACAGCGTCACGATTCACTATGGAAATGAAGGCTAGTGATTGTATTCATAGTTTCATTTTTGTTGAAGAGGATAGCATGCTTACTACATATGTAAGTGATTAGAAATTTGAGCGTTCATGTTTTCCTTGCATCCCACGAAATCGCTTGGCACTGATGAATTTATTGTTACCTTTTATCATAAGCATTGGGGATTAGCATGTGCAAATGTCACTGCTTTTGTTAAATCCTTCTTTTCTTTGGGGAACCTAGGAGGTAAATACAATCACATACATATAGAATTGATCCCAAAGGTAGCTAACCCTACTTTTATTTCCCAATTTAGACCAATCTCCTTATGCAATTTCTTGCATAAAATTATCTCCAAGGTTATCACTAATCGGTTGAAGAAGATGTTAAAGCGTATCATTGGTCATTTTAATCTACTTTTGTGGAAGAGAGACAAATAACTGATAATATCTTCTTAGTCCATGAAGTACTATGTACTTTGAAGAAGAAGCGAGCTGTATTGGGGGAATATATGGTGCTTACACTTGATATGGAAAAAGCTTATGATCGAGTGGAATGAAGTTTTTTAGAGTTTGTCATGGGGTAGCTTGGATTTGATAGTGCCTTCATTTAGTGGATTATGGGCTATGTTACTTTGGCCACCTATAATGTCATGGCAAATGGAGAGCCGTCTGCTTTTATTTGTCCTTCTTGAGGTGTTAGACAAGGTGATCCTTTATCTTTCTTTTTATTTGTGCTATGTGTAGAAGGTATTTCATCCCTGGTTATACGCTGTGAGGAGGAGGGTTTGCTTCTGGGTATTAGGCTTGTGCCTAATGGTTTAAACCTCACCCATCTCCGTCTTGATGATGACTTGATTTTTATGTGTAAAACTACTCTTAAGAAGGCTATTTGGGATAAAGGAGATTATTAGCACCCAAGCCAACTTATAAACTTTGAAAAAATTGTTGTCTTATTCAATCATAATTTTTCAATCGATCGTAAGGTTGTTTTTTTCTGAGCTTCTTGGCAATGAGAGCTTTGGAAAATATTTGGGTCTTAAGGCAGATTTTGTCTCTTCTGAGAAAAAGGTGTTTGAGGATACTAGATTGAGGATTGAGAATCGTATACAAGGATGGGCTAAACAATATCTATCTCTTGCTGGTAAGGAAGTCTTCCTTAAATTTGTTGCTATGGCCATGCCTATTTACTCTATGTCTTGTTTTCATGTTATTGTCTGTCATGATATCACTCAGATTATGGAAGATTTTTGGTGCGGGGGTAAGGGTCATAAGACTGGGATCTACTGGTGCTCATGGGATAAACTTACAAAGCCTACAGGGAGTAGGACTTGGGTTTCAAGGATCTTAGGTGCCTCAATGTGGCGATGCTTTAGAGGATCCTCAATAATCCGGACTTGATTCTGACCCAGGTTGTACAAGGAAAATACTATCACAATGGTCACATTATCAATGATAAGGAAGATAGAGGTAGTTCGTGCGACTAAAAGTGTAATGACCCGTTCCGAATTTAGGGGATTAATTAAGGATTAATTTACAGATTATCAAGGATTAATCGAGGATTATCAGACGATCGGGTGAAATTATGATTTTTCCCCTAAAAGCGTGCAAATGTTGACTTTTGATCTCCCAAGTCAAATGCACGTGGATCAAAATCTATTACGTAGATCGAGACGATATGAGTCTGTAGATAAGTGGCACGGCGAAATCGGACATCGGACATCGTACAAGAAAGTTATGGGTCACGGAAGGTTCGATTGAGTTTTATGGTTGCACGATTTTTGAGGAATTGAATTTGTATCTTGTCTTGGAAGGAACCCAAAATATCCTTTCTTGACCAATGCATGAGTGACAATGTGGCACTCATCCCATTGGCCTAAACCCATACATACATGCATATGCTCCCATTCCCTTCATTTGGAACAAACACCTGAAACCCACCCGAAACCTTCAATCATCATCCTCATCGATTTGTTGCTGCTTGAGAGGGACTGAGAGGGTGGTTGAGAGACAGAGGGACTGATGGAGATGCAGTGGACGGCTGAGCCACGGCGGATCGTGAAAAATAGGTAAACCCGAAATCCATTTGTGTTTGAATTTTTCAAGTTGGGTTTTGGACATTTGGGGTGTGTTTTGATGCCATGGTTGTGTTTTCTGAGTTTGTACGAGTTCATAGGATCGAAAACGGAAGGAAAAGGACCACTCGACGACCCTGGGGGGTGGTTCGAAGCTTGTCCATGAGGATTCAAGCTTGGCCAATCAATTCCAGATATGGTTTCTTCGTTTTGTACCCGTAGATAGATTCCTGGGAGTGAGACGAGTGTGTAGGAAGAAAAATGGAGAAAAACGGTGATAGGATCGCGAAGATACGACCGATTCGGTGGCGGGTCAAAATGACCCGTTACAGTCAAACGGGTCTACCCGCCTGAGGTTGAAGATGATGACATGGCACCCTGTCAGGCCACATGGCCAACCAGAATGTGACACATGGCCAGGTGTCAATCCAGTCAACATCTGACGTGGTAGTGCCACGTCAGACTTATCAGACCACATGGACCAGTGAGGTGGGGCTACGTTGTAGTATGTCAAGATGTGTTAGAGCTGACGTGGCAGTACATGTCAGTATTGTCAGACCATGTGGACTAGTGGGGTGGTGTCACGTGGCAAGATGTCAGACATGTGTCGGGTTGTCAGAGCTAACGTGTTAGTGACACGTGGCAATGATGACATCAGCAGGTGACGTCATCACGTGACGTGCCAGTGTCAAAGGGTGATATGTGGCACTAGTCAGGGAGTACCACGTGCAAGGTTGTTAGACCTATCACGTGTCAGACCTGTCAAGCTAACGTCAGCAGATGACGTCTACAGCTGATGTCAGCGTTGACCAACGTTTACGGGCGCTTGAGGGTGCGTGGCCATGAATTTCGAGGTCAAATGACAGGACCCATCATAATCCCCCCAGGATTAACGTGGGATGACCCTGCTCCCGTTTGACACAGAGTGTCAGACAAGGGATATTTCCGACCTTTGTCCTCCCAGGCTATCAGAGTACGCCAGGATCCGGAGGAGGTATGTGATATCTCGGTCTCTGCTACAGTCCACATCCAATGTCAACCAGAAGGCCAGTCAAAATATTAAAAGCTGTGAGTGGACAAAACAATAGTTTATAAAAACATTTGTACCCTTCACTAAAAAGCATGCATGCATTCGAAAACTATTTATCCAGAAATCATATGCGGGAAATAAGCCCAAAACCAAGATTGAAAGAACCATAACGAAAATGACCATACGGGCCACTGCCCAAAACATGTGTAAACGCACATCATACATCATATCATATATCTCATATAGCATACATCATATATACATATAATTCGCATAACCAATCCTGTCACGGTTTCCAAAGCTACGCGCGTGCTACCCAGGTCTCAATCCGAGTCTTCTCAAAGTCAAGATCAATGTCCGCAGACCACTGACCCTACCCGAGGTAATAGTAATCATAGCCTTCCTGAGAGTAAGGAACCCAACTAGGGGGTGACTCCACTCAGTTCATAACGTTGGAAATAAAAAATAATGGAAATTGGACAAAATCGAGCTTACCTTGCTCGAGTTACCGCCACCGTCCACGGTTGCGCCGTCCTGGCCAGGCATCACCTTCAAAACATCCTCACTTCACTCTCTGGGCCTCACATAAGATTAGATGGGGAAGGGTTTTGGATTGGGTTGATCGGGTTGCTCGTGTTTGGTGAAGAAATGGGATACGATCAAACACAAAAGGGAATGGGGTATGCATGTGTCTGTTTGAGATGGGCAATGGATGGGTGACACTTGTCACTCATCCATTGGCCCTGTCCAAAATATATGGGCCCCACTTGCTGCCAAAAGTCCCTCGCCTTGTAAAACATGCAATAGTTCGTTTGAACTTCCGTGAACCGTAACTTTTCCGTCAAACGTCCAAATTCGACGTACCGCCTGCCTACGGATTCGTATTTCGTCGATCTACGTAACGGTTCTGGTCCTCGACCATTGGACATCCCGGGTCATAATTCAACGTTTCACCCTTATCTAGGGATAAAATTGTAATTTCACCTTGAACGTCCGTTAATCCTCGGCTAATTCCCGATTAGTCTCGCTAATCCGTCATTAATCCCTAATTAATCCTTAAATTAGGGACGGGTCGTTACATGGACGTTGACCGGAAGTGTGCCAGCGAGGACACTAGGCCCCAAAGAGGGTGGATTGTGAGGACCTGTGCCTTGTGGGCATAGATAGTAATCCCACATCGCCTGGGGGATCTGGGGGATGCACCTTATATGTGTGGGCATACATCTATCCAACACGAGGCTTTTTAGGACCTCATTAGCTTTGGATTCCTTGGGAAGTTCAAAGTTAAGCGAGTAGAGGCTGGCGCAATCCCAAGATGGGTGGCCCACTAGGAAGTTGCACGTGAGCTCCCGGGAACAAAACTGCTGACTGGGTCCAAAGCGAACAATATGTTGTTGGAGAAGGTGGGTCGTGACAGCCCTAGTTGTGATAGCCAACAAGGTGAAGCGTCATATTCTAGGGGTCAATATTTTTCCCCACTATGGTAAAGTAGAAGAAACCCAGGTATATTTATTGTTCAATTCAAGTTTGCTTAGATTTTTTGGTTTGGAAGTCCTTTACATGTGGATATGAGTCGCTTGAAGGATGAATATTTTTTGTTGTATTGGAACTATTTCATTAGTATTTTTTCCTTGCATGGTCAGAAGAATCTTGCCATCCAATTTCTTGTTTTTAGTTTATAGAGACTGCAAAATTGTTGTAATATGAGATGTTATAATGTTGTTGTGATTGAGCCTAGTACTGTTATCTAGAATATGATTTCTCAGATTCAAGAATTCAATATAGCTAGACTTAACCCACCATCTTTGATACATATGGTTCATATACCTTTAGTTGTCTTTTGGGGAAATCAATTCTGGAGTTGACCTCCTGTGGGATTTGTGGAGGTCAATTGTGATAGTGCTTTGAATATGGATGCAAGGCAAGGTTCATATGGTTGGGTATGTGGATGTTCCTTAAGGACTTTGATTGCTCCTAGTGGGGAGGGAGGCATCCCTTGTGATAGTCCTTTGCAAGCTGAAGCCTACGCCCTTCGTGAAAGTTATTCTTGAGTCAAATTCTAAGAGTCTAATGCAATGTGTGACAACAAGATGTAGTGTGGATGCTAAGATTGAGAGAGTGGTCTTTCATTTCTTAGATATGCAACCTCTCTTTGAGGTTGTTAAGTTTAGATATATTTCTCGGAAATTTAATGTTGCAGCTCATAAAATTGTTACTTTTTGTAAACGAACTAAGCATTGTTTTAGATGGAAAGACCACCTTGAGCCCCCTTAGTTATTTGATTTTCTAGTTAAAGATGTAAACGTTTCTATTCGTCTCAATTAATGAATCTTTTTTCAGCCAAAAAAAATTCAAAACTGTTAATAATTTTTTTTAATTTTAGTTATTTTATTTTTTCTTTTAAAGATCAAACATAATTTACTTAACTAATTACAAAAATAATACTCTTTTGAGCTTAAAGCAGCCAGGCGCACTAAACATGGGGTCGGTCCGCCCAGTTAAAGATGCATATAGATTCACATAATAAAGGCTTATTAGGCTAAGTGCACCATGAACAAGTCACCTTGTCTCAAAATGCATCAGGGACTGAAATTTGTCTTAGTGTGCACTAGGAACGGTTACACCACCAATACGGATGCACCATTTTATTGACGCCGTCCTTGACGACATTAATGTTTGCAAACGTGGAGCACTCTTTGCAGACGTGGACTCGTTATGGCATAGTAGGACCTAATTTTATGACCACGTGTGCAGGATAATTGAAAATCAAATCGAAAGAGTGAGATTGGGGCTAATTTTCTCCGCTAGGGTTTCATGAAATCTGGGATTAGGGGTAGAAATTGGTAGTAGAATCGTGGGGTGATTGCAGGGGTTTCAATTGGAGGGAGAGACGACTTGAAAGACATCGGAGTTGAAGGATTC
The DNA here is from genome assembly GCA_032719365.1 of Prinsepia uniflora. Taxonomy (NCBI): domain Eukaryota; kingdom Viridiplantae; phylum Streptophyta; class Magnoliopsida; order Rosales; family Rosaceae; genus Prinsepia; species Prinsepia uniflora. The sequence continues at coordinate 16,382,924 of CM064874.1, forward strand.
CCATTCGTCGAGAAGTTGGTGCAGAGCAACCTGATTATGGTATGTTTTGAAATGAATTTTCATTTTCCTGGGTTATGTTTGTGGTATTTTCTAAGTTTCCATGGTGTGGATATATAGAGATGGTATGTTGAAGTCAATCTTCTTGCTTAAAACAAATCGAAATGGATGTTGATTGGAATGGTTGTATGTGGTGTTTTCTGAGTTTCTGGGGGTGGATATTGCAAGTTGTATGTTGAAGTTAATCTGCTTGGAACTGGATGTTGAGTCGATTTGTTGTTCAATGAGTTTCCTGGGATGTATATATAGATATGGTATTGAAGTCCGTTTAGCTAGTATATGGGCAATGTTGTGGGAATGCATGGTTGAAATTTGTAAAGTTTGTCGGGGCAGTGGTGTGGAAATGCTTTGAATAAGGCAGTGGGGTAGTGCTTGTTGTGTGTTTTTTTATTTTTAAATGGGTAGTATAGAAGAATAAGGAAGTAGGATAATACTTTTTGTGGGTTTTTTTATTTGTAAATGGGTAGTATAGAAGAATAAGGCAGTGGGCAGTGGGGTAGTGCTTGTCGTGGATTTTAGTTTAGTCAATGGGATAATGTGTGTGGTGTGTTTTAGTGTAGGCAGTGGGCTGGACTACAAGTTGCTTACCTTGTTTAAAATGGTTTGATTGTGCTGTTGTGTTTAGGTGTTTATAATGGGGCCTTAAAATGATTTAACGTGGTGCTAGGTGGAGCAGATGATATAGTGTCCATCATGTTGCATCATGGTGGAAGTATCTCAAAGACTAAAAGATTGTGGACATATGCTGGTAAGTCAATTTCTTGGTACGATTGGTACTGTTGGGAATATTTGTCTTTGTTGGACCTAAATGGGTTGGTGAAGGACCAAATGTATGGTGGGGATAGGCTTAATCAAAACGTGGAATTCTACTTCAAGGAGCGAGGAAGGTTCTTTAAACTAGATAATGATTAGAAACTTTTGAACTTGGTGAAAAAGCCTGCAAAAAGTAAATCTAGGAGCTTGAACATATACTGCAGGCATGCTGTTGAGGGTGTCAACATTGAAGAGGTTCCTGCTGCTATAGAGTTTCATGATGGGGACCTTACTCAAGAATTGGTTCATGATGAGGACCCTACTCAAGAACCGGTTCATGATGGTGAACTTACTCAAGAAACGGTTCAAATGGAGTTAGTAACTGAAGAGCTGGTTCAGGTTACTCAAGAACCGATTCAAGATCAATCGGTTACTCAAAAACTGGTCCAGGTTACTCAAGAACCGGTTCAGGAGCAATCAGTTATTCAAGACCCACCAATTACTAAAGAACTGGTTCATTATCAACCAGTTACTCAAGAACCGGTTCAGGATGAACCAGTTACCCAAGTACCGGATCAGGATGAACCAGTAGTTACTCAAGAACTGGTTCAGAATGAACTAGTTACCCAAGTACCATTTCGAAGACCAAGATTTGCAAGGAAGGATAAAGGGAAAGCCAAAGTAATTGTTCCTGAGGTTCAAACAGCAGCATCTAGGAAAGCTAAAGGGAAATCCAAGGTTTTCGTTGAAGAGGAATCTAGTGACAATGGAGAAGATAATGAAGATAATGACTCTAGGGAAGACAGTGATGATCCAGACTTTGTTCCTTTTGAGCAGGAAGCATTTAATCAGGAAGATGAGGCATCCATAGTGATGAGTGATGATGAGTTGTTTGGGGAATTTGGGGCATATGTAGAAGTGGAAAAAGGGCCAATGGTAGATGAAGATGAGGATGCCCCTTTGTCACCTAGGATAGGCAGTTTGAATGACTTAAGTGGTGATGAAGATGTAATTCCTCAAAACAATGAGTAGGAAGAAACCTGTCCTCAAGTCCAGAGACTTTTTTCCCACTCTTGACACGCAAAATCCAAGGTTTGAGTTATAACAGATGTTCCAGGATGCTGCTACATTTAGAGAAGCAGTCAGAAAGTACTCTGTAATACACGGAAGACAGCTAAAGTTCTTCAAGAATCAACCAGATCGTGTTAAGGTAAAATGTTGTACTGAGTGTCCATTTGTTATTTTAGCGTCTTCAGTGGAAGGGGGAAAGTGTTTGCAGGTAAGGGAGCTGAATGAGGAGCATGTGTTTGGTACGAGGACTTTCAATATTCATGCTAATGTGAAATGGATGGTCAAGCAATATGCCAGGCAGTTGATAAGTAGCAAATGGGAGTTTAGTTTACAGAATTTCAAGATCTTGTCTGTCTTTAAACTGGATATTGACCATCAAGAGCCACCTGTTACAGGGCAAGGAACATGATTCAGAAGCTTGTTGAAATATCATGTCAAAGGCAGTATAAAATACCTGGAGAATACTATCTTTAATTGTTGAAGACTATTCCAGGTTCAACTGTGATTGTGAAGTTCGAGTTGGAGTTTGATGGGATATCCAGATTTGAGAGGGTGTATGTTTTCTTCAAAGCCAGCAATGATGGATGGGTGAACGGTTGTAGACCGTTTATAGGGTTAGATGCATGCCACATAAAGGGGATTCACCCAGGCCAACTTCTGTAAGTAGTAGGAGTTAATGGCAACAATGGTATGTTTCCCGTGGCATATGCCCTATGTGAAGTGGAAAATTACAGCAGATAGATGTGGGTTTTGGAGATCTTATAGAACGATTTGCATATTCGAGATAGCATGGGGTTGTTAGTTATGAAAGACAAGCAGAACAGACTCATTGAGGCAATTAGTCAGGCTTTTCCTGATGCAAATCACCTCCATTGTGTAAGACATCTTTATGAAAACTTCAACCAGACTTATAAAGGGATGGCCCTTATAGAACAGATGGATACAATTGCAAGAACCACCACCATTCCTTGGTTTCAGGAAGAGATGAGGAAGATGGAAGATATGAGTCCTGGTGCAGCTCGATGGCTAAAAGAACGAGATGCAAAGCAGTGGTGCAGATCCCACTTTATGAATGATTTCAAGTGTGACATTCTCCTAAACAATCTGTCTGAGGCATTCAACAAGGATATTGTGTCGTATAGAGCCAAACTCATTATGTCTGTGTTGGAAACAATGAGGCAGTACATCACCACCTTGCTGACTAGGAGACGTGATAAAGGTCAATTGTGGCATGGTCACCTAGTGGGCAAACGGATTCAAGCCCTGTTAGAAGATCATAAGCTGAAAGGGCAGAGGTTGATTCCCATTCATCGTGGGTATAACATTTTCGAGATCATTCACCTATTCAGACGAACGTTTTCAATGGACTTGAATCTCCAAATCTACTCCTACAGAAGAGATGACCTTATTGGAATTCCATGTCCTCATGCATGTAGTGCAATCAGCCAGTTTAAGGGAAATCCGGAGATGTTTGTCTATCAAAGTTATAATCACGATGCTTATACGAAGGCATATGAGGAGATCATTAAACCATTACCTAGTGAAGAAAATTGGAAAAAATTTGGGGCTCCACCACTCAAGCCTCCTAAATATCACAAGCAGCTCGGGAGGCCGAAGATGAAAAGGAAGAAAAGTCAGACTGTGGAGGCATCGTCAAATCCTACTAAGTTACGTAGGTACCATTCAACATTAAGGTGTGGCAATTTTGGGTCCGACGAACATAAGCGTACTGTGTGCACAAAACTAGTAGATCATAATAAAGAATAAAAGTTCAAGCACAAGTAAGAACAAAGGAAAAAAAGAGAAGCAGACAGAAAAGAAAATACTGGGAATGTGGCCGATGCACAGGTATATCTTGTTGTATTTTCATGTATATTTTTCTGTTTAGGGTATATATGTGCTGTATAGATGATGTATTTTCTGTATAGGATGTATATTGGATGTATACGTGATGTGTGGGTTGTATAGGATGTATATGTGTTGTATAGAATGTACCAGATACTGTATTAGATGTACATTGGCTGTATTAGACGTACCTTGGCTGTATTGGATGTATATTGGATGTATATGTGTTGTGTGGGCTGTATTGAATGTACCTTGGCTGTATATTGGATGTATATTGGCTGGATTGGATGTATATTGGCTAGATTTGTTGTATATAGGCTGTATATGTGCTGGTTTTAAGTATTTGTGGTGATTTTGGGTGTATGTGTTGTATTGGCTGTATTGGTTGTGTATACATGTTCCAGCAAGCCAGGTTCCTACTGCACACACGGATGCATTATAGTTAAGCCAAGTTCCAACTGCATATACCTCTTCACCTACCACAACCCCAACAAGAACAAGTCAAAAAATTCCTGCAAGAAAAGTCAGTACCCCTGATAGCCTACCTATACATCAAGCCTAGCTGTAAGAACAAAGTCCAGTGACTAGTTCCAAGGGAAGAAGTGTGAGGACCCGTGCCTTAGGGGCATGGTTAGCGATCCCACATCGCCCGGGGGATCTGGGGTATGCGCTTTATCTGTGTGGGCGCACATCTATCCAACATGAGGCCTTTTGGGAGTTCATTGGCTTTGAGTTTGGTTGGAACTCCAAAGTTAAGCGAGTTGAGGCTGGTGCAATCTCAGGATGGGTGACCCACTAGAAAGTTTCACGTGAGTTCCCAAAAACAAAACCGTGAGGGCTGGGCCAAAGGTGGACAATATCCTATTAGAGAAGGTCGACTCATGAAAATTTGGTATCAGTGCTGTACCCCGACCGGAAGTGTGCCATCGAGTACGCTAGGCCCCAAAGGAGGTGGATTGTGAGGACCCGTGCCTTGGGGGCATGGTTAGCAAACATCGCCAGAGGGGATTTAGAAGATGCGCCTTATATGTGTGGGCACACATCTATCCAACAAGAGGCCTTTTGGGAGCTCACTGACTTTGAATTTGGTTGGAACTCCAAAGTTAAGCAAGTTGAGGCTGGTGCAATCTGAGGATGGGTGACCCACTCGGAATTTGCACGTGAGTTCCCAGAAACAAAACCGTGAGGGCTAGGCCCAAAGCGGACAATATCATGTTAGAGAAGGTTGGGTCGTGACAAGGAGGATCAAGTCACCTGCCAATGCAAAGGGGATGACAAAGCCAAAGCCACCTCCAAATCCAAAGAAAATCAACAAAGATTGGCTCAAGCAAGCAAAGGAATTGCTACTCCATTGGCATCATTATTAGACATTAAAAGCTTATGGTGTTTGTAGTTTTTTTGAGTTAACATTCCAAGATTTTGTAATGGTGCTGTATTGATAGAAATTTGAACCATTTGATGTAATGGTCAATATTTTGCAGTGCCTTAGTTTGGAATCGTAATGGTGAAAGTATTTAGTTCTAACCTCCGAACATTCCAAGTTCATCACATATTTCAAGTTCATCACATTTGCAGTGCCCACAGACATTCATTAAATTCACAAACATTCATCACAAAAGCTCATCACAAACATTCATAGCATTCAAATTCATCACAAAAGTTCATATCTTACAAAAGACTTTCATCACATTTCATCAAATTTCATCACATCCCATCATTCATAACATCCACTAGCTCTACTAATCTACCTCATACATAACGATTCACTACAAGCTCAAAGTTACCATAAGGCAATCCCAAGCCTAAACATACATAATTCTTAGGCTAATGCCAATTACTACAACCCAAATCACTATAAGGGCAATCCTAAGCCTAAACACATTCCTCTTATTATTCAGAAATTTCTCTTCTCCAACTTCAAGCTTTCGAAGCAGCCCAGGAATTATTTTCATCGACTTTTTGTACATTTTTAGATCCAACCCCTCCCAAAAGTCACACCTTTTGCCACAAAATCTCTGCCCCCAAACCTACATTATCAAACCCATCATCAATTGCATACATACAAGAGATTGAATAATTCTTCAAAAATTGAAAATATTCATTGGTTTCAAATGGCTACAAACTTCATTCCAACAAACCAAGAACTTATCAATTCATTCCAACAATTCCTAATCTCTAACCATCAGTAAACATAGAAATTCAAACCCTACACATTATCTATAAACTCAGAAATTCAAACCCAACAATTCAAATCCAACAATTCAAACCAAATTAAGATGGATAGCCTTCTTACCCGAGAATCTGGACAAACGAGAAAACTCCTTTGTGGGTTATCATCTGTCCACGATGTCTTCCTTGTGGCCACCTTCCCATAAAGACATCTTCGATGCTCCTCCAACCCTCGACTCTCTTCCATATCTCCCCAAATTGGAAACCCTGTTAGTCCCACTTTCATTATCGCTGCAATCCTCCTCTTGCAGGTCATCCGTCCACCCAATCAAAAATTTTGTAATCCCCACGCAACTCCCCGCGCAAATTCGATGCTAGTTTCTTCAATTCCCCCAAAATTATCGAAATCCTAGCAGAGGAATTATCCCCAATTCGATTTTATCTCAATGTTGTGATGTCCCTGGTGCACCTCATTTTACAAAGCGACTCCACGTCTGCAAAGAATGCTCCACATCTGCAAACATTAACGTCGTCAAGGACGGCGTCAATAAAATGGTGCAACGATATTGACGGTGTAGTCATTCTTGGTACACAAAAAGACAAATTTCAATTTTTAGTGCATTTTAAGACAACATTGCTTATTTCTAATGCACATAACCTAATAAATCTATAATAAATTAAAAAGAACCGAGGCTTAAAATGTAAATAACGGCTGCTCTTCGATACCGGCGAACCAGAAAGAAGACAGGGAGACACGGCCCCAAGAAAAAAATAGAGGGAGAAAGAGAAAGATAGGAGTCCCTCTTCCCATGGAGTGATGGAGTTGTAACGGCTATGTTTCAAGTACCCAATCCATTCCAAAATGGCTTCAACTTTCGCTCACAACTCTTACCTCAACAACTCCACGTCGCCACCGCCAAGCCTTTGGCTGAAACGAGTCACTGAGCCCAAAGCAAATCAAAACTCGAACCAGCCAAATTTTTCTAAATTGGTTCGTGGGGTCACAAAACTATCGAAGAATTTAAACACCTCGATCGAACCCCAGAACTATGCGCTCAAAAAGGCTCTTCGTGAGCATGTTGAATCTGGGTGCATGGAAGTTGCACTCTGTGTGTTTGAGAAAATGAGCAACTCAGATACATATTACTGGAATCTGATGATTAGAGGTCTCGTTGACAAGGGTTTGCTCCGAGAGGCGATTCATTTGTATCATAGGATGCAAAGGGAAGGTGTTCAAGCCGATAATTATACCTACCCATTTGTGATCAAGGCGTGTGGTGGGTTGTCATCGTTGTCCGAATCCCAAAAGGTTCATGGAACTTTGTTTAAGGTTGGGTTGGATTCGGATGCTTATGTTGGGAATGCGCTTTGTGCTGCATATGGGAAACTTGGTTACATTGAGTATGCAGAGATAGTGTTTGAAGAAATGCCTGTGAAAGACTTGGTTTCTTGGAATTCTATAATTAGTGGGTATGTTGCTGTTGGGGACGGGTGGAGCTCCTTGGTTTGTTTTCGAGAAATGCAGATTCGTGGGTTGAAGCCTGATACGTTCAGTTTGATCGGCGCTCTCAATGCTTGTGCCATTGAGTGCTTTCTACGGACTGGGAAGGAAATCCATGGACAGGTGCTTAAGTGTATGCTTGAATTGGATATCATGGTTCAGACCTCGCTTATTGACATGTACCACAAATGTGGTAGAGTGGACTATGCTGTGGGGTTGTTTGATAAGATTTCTACCAAGAATGTTGTGGTTTGGAACGCAATGATACATGGGTATACTCTAAATGCTCGTCCTTTCGAGTCACTTTCTTGCTTGAAAAGGATGCAGGAGGTCGACAACATGAAGCCTGATGCCATCACAATGATAAATTTGCTCCCTTCTTGCACACAAATAGGAGCCCCATTGGAGGGTAAATCTATCCATGGCTATGCCATTAGGCAAGGATTTGTCCCTCATATCGTCTTGGAAACTTCTCTCATAGAATTGTATAGTGCCTGTGGGAGGATAAAATTGGCAGAATGCATATTTCGTCAGCTAGCCGAAAGGAATTTGGTAACATGGAACGCCATGATTTCTGCACATGTACAGTGTGGACAGAACAGGGAAGCCTTGAGACTATTTTTGGACCTCTTAAGTAAACGTCTTGAACCAGATGCGATTACAATTTCAAGCATTCTACCTGCCTATTCTGAAGCAGCATCAATGGGGGAGCGGACACAAATTCATGGGCTCATCTCAAAATTGGAGCACAATTCCAATACCTTCATTTCAAATGCAACTGTTTACATGTATGCCAAGTGTGGGGACCTTGAGACTGCGCGAGGAGTTTTTGATAGGATAATATACAGGGATGTCAGTTCATGGAACACTATGATTATGGCTTATGCTATTCATGGGTTTGGGGCAATCTCGATTGAATTGTTCTCCAAAATGAGAGACAAAGGCCTTCAGCCTAATGAGAGCACTTTTGTCTCCCTGTTAACTGCATGTAGTGTATCTGGCATGGTGAACGAGGGTTGGAAGTACTATCACTCCATGAAACTGAAGTACGGCATTGATCCTGGAGTAGAGCATTATGGTTGTATGATTGATCTTCTTGGTCGAACAGGTGATCTATACCGGGCCAAGAGTTTCATTGAGGAAATGCCATTGGTGCCAACCGCAAGAATTTGGGGGTCATTGCTTGCTGCAAGTAGAAACAACAAAAACATTGAATTGGCTGAACTTGCTTCTGGACACATTCTGTCCTCTAAGCTTGATAACACCGGGTGCTATGTCTTGCTTTCGAATATGTTTGCAGATGCTGGGAGGTGGGAAGATGTAGAACGGATCAAATCTCTCATGAAGCAGAAAGGACTTCGAAAAACTGTTGGATGCAGCTTTGTTGAGGCCAAATGCAGGGCTTACAGGTTCATCAATTACGATACATCCCACGTTGAAACTAGCATGATTTATGCGGTTTTGGATTTAATTATGAGTAAGATAGAGGAAGACAGATACGTCGCAAGCGTGTCCAAGTTCAGACCGTTGGATTTGAAGAAAAAGAGAGAAAATTCTGTAGAGAGTCACAGCGTAAGATTGGCAATATGTTTCGGGTTGATCTCCACGGAAATCAGAAACCCTGTTGTTGTTAGGAAGAACACAAGAATGTGTGAAGATTGCCATAGAGTTGCAAAGAAGGTTTCTGAGATGAGCAAGAGAGAGATAATTGTAGGGGATTGTAAGGTCTTTCACCACTTCATTGATGGGAGTTGCTCATGTGGCGACTATTGGTGACAATTTTGGCTACTTTAGTAGAAAATTGGGTGTATATACACAAATATGTACGTTGGGATTTCTGTTTTCTACATCTATGGAAATACGGCTAGTTTTGTAGATACTTGGTGTACAGATACAACTATGTCGGGATACCTTCCATCGAAAAAAAAAATCTAAATACTTAAAAAGTTATTATTCCTTAGTAAGGGGTGCTACAGTAGACACTGGTGCTCATTGGAGGAGAAAATCTATATAAACAATAAAGTGGATACTGGTGCTAATTGTTAATTTATCTGGGTGCCTTCTAAATAATAATGCAGGTGAGCCTTGGTGAAAGTTGTGTGAACTGAAGCCACTGATACAAAGCAAGACAAGTCCTGTGGTTCTTCTCCATGGTTTTGACAGGTCTGAAGGTTTCCATCTTGTTCACGTACATGTTATATAATAAAACCATCCATTTTAGGTTTTTATTAGCAATTAGCTCCGCCCGTTGTTGTGGGTTGTTAGATTGTGTATTATTAATTTTTCATAAATTAGCAGTGGTTTTTTTATATCTATAAAGAAAAGGGAAGAAAAAAAAGATAGAACCAATAAAATATTGTAAGGTAACAATATTTTTTTTATATCTTTTTTATGTTTTTTTTATATGTATAAAAGAAAAGGAAAAAAATAAAAAAATAATAATAAAGAAACAAAAAGGAAAAAAAAATTGATATTTATAAAAAAAAAAGAAAAAAAAAACATATAAAGGAAAAGTAAAAGAATAAAATAAAGAAAAAAGGAAAAAAAAATGGCAGAATTAGAAAAATATTGTATATTTATTGTAATTTTTTCAATTCTCTTCTAATATAGATGTTGAATCAAAGATTGAACTCGTCGTGAAAAGTCCTCACAATTCCTGCAAACAGCAAACAATTAGCTATCGTTGCTTCGATCGATTTACCCGGGCGGTTGTTCGACTAAGAACACTCCGATGCTTAAGTTAGCTTTGAGAGAGGAAAGGGATATACTTCGAAACGAAGAATCAACGCACCTTGGAAATGAAATGTGCTTTGCTATTTATAGGAAAATCTTGGGAGCCTTGGAGCGTTCTGATTGGTCGGTTGAATATTTAATTAGTAAATAATATATTATTATTAAATATATTATTTAGTAATTGTAATGATGGCTCATCATGATAGTAATGATATTTATTGTATTTTAATATTAATATTAATTATCCATTATTAAGAATAACGATAATTAACTCTCGGGAAGAATACCAATATTACGGAGACTTTAACCCGATCAAATAACGTATTTAACTGGTAAATATATTATTTAATGTGCGGGGGTTTTTCAAATGATCAGCGTTATTTGTCAAGGGCAATTTGGTCATTTTTGGGAATTACGGGACACGTGGCAGCTCCATAATTTTCGGATGATTTTGGGTTCCACAATAGATATAATATGTCTCCATCAAATGAAATTTATAATACAGACTTTTTTGGATTATATGCAACGTGTTTGTTTTCCTTTGAAATCAACATTTTCTAGTGACGTTCCTCATGATATCAAATACTATTTCCTTTTATTTACTAAAATTATTAACCTCCAAAAATGTCATAACTGTGGCCTTGTTATTCCCGTTGAAGTGAGGATTGCCTCACACTTCCGCTCGTCACGTTGAAAACGGAGTTCGGATGCGAATGTTACGGGTCACGGAAGGCAAAGGGCAAAATGGTAATTTGTCGAACCAGGGGCAATGACAGGACCCGCCCCGATCCCACAGGGACCACAAGGGGACGTGCCCTGCTCCCGTCTGACACCCAATAATTCATACCAATTTTAACCTCAAAAACATCAAATGCATAAATAACCAAATTAAAGTTATACATCAAATCCGAATTAAACAGATGTCAGACAAGGGATGAAATCCAAACGACAAGTTGTGAGCACGACTCTAACATAAACCTGCGGGTATACCACCCAACAGGGGTTCAGGTACGCAGAAGTGGATCTATGCCTCAGCCTCAGGTTCCTCCTCTACCTCAATAGCACGACCTGGAGGGGTTACCAAAACAATAAGGGTGAGTGGACCGAAACTCAAGTTTATAAAATCATTTGATAAGTAAAACATATAATTTACCTCTCAGTTTTCCAAACATGCATGCCACCGAATTTAAAACCATCAATCATATAATATAAACCATAAGGCATATAATAATACCATAAACATAATTTTAGCCACTACACAATACACTCCAATCCCGACATCCCCGATGTCTGACGTCCCTGACGTTCAATAAGGTCACAATCACAAGGCTACGCGTGCCACTCGGGTCTCAATTCCGAGTTCAATCCCCGAAACCTGTTCGGTTATAGCATCCCCGATGCTTAGCGTCATAGACGCTGGACGTACTAGACGTCCGTGACCTCTCCGGGGTACCTCATCCGGAGGAGACAATATAATATGGAAGGATCTATACAGTGCAGTACCAAATACATTTTATTGATATCCACATGCAAAACATATATGTATACATAGGTAAAATCTGAACCGATCGTTACGTTTCCTCAAACGGGTCTCATGCCCAAATACCGTGAAACGTGCCATAACCGAAATTTCAATATCATCAAAACCATTTATTGATTCCAGCATGTGAACATATAAGTAAATCAGAAAACATTTAAGCATGCAAGGGTTTAATGAAAACGAGCCCACTCACTGTACGATTCCGCTGCGAATCTGCGCGTACGGACCTGTACCGAGATTATCGTACAATTCCTGTCAGTTCAATTCACACGTAAGGGTCACTACAAGTCCTTAATATTTATTCAAAAGAAAGTTCGAAACAGAAACCGGTTCGGGGAAACCGTCGACACGTTTCCCGAGGTAACCGGCCGTAAACTGACCCTTCAAACTATCTCAGATCAACATGGTTAATTCACCAAAAATGTTCAGAATAATGAGAGGAATAAAAGTCATGTTGATCGTGATCGGAGATAAGCCCCAACGCGCCCTCACGCGCCGCCCAAAGTGGCTGCGCGTGAAAGTCACGCGCCTGACACTGTAGCTACAGTGTCAGCACCTTCACCCGTTTGTCTGTAATTCGGGCCTACCACCCGCGGCTTGACCCAGTTAATTACCCATCAATTCCTACTTGATTTCAATCCAATTTGATCCTAACATGTTATTTAAGCATCTAATTTAAGTTCTAAGTTATTAAGTAGCCAAATCAAATCCTTAAATGGCCCTTCGACCCGTGATCATCCAAACGGGTTGATCACCCCAACTCACTGGTTTCTAAACCAAAATCAAATTAACCTTACAGGAAGCATCATAGTATCAGAACGAACTGGAAAACACACTCAATTGAACCAACACTCACCTGGAAGTAGTCGTCCAAACCTCTGAAATTCTTCTGAACACGGCAGTCACCGTCCCAGCTCACCCGTGGCTGGTTGCCTTCGATTTTGATATGGTTGTGTTCTAAACACTCCCAGAAAGCTTACTCTGCGATTAGATTGTTCCAACACACCGTAGAAATTAAACTCTGATTTTCCCTCCAAATCCCAGAATTTCAGTTTCTCTGGTTTCTCCTCTCCAACTCACAGCCCTCACCTCAGCAGATAAAGGGTCACTCAGATTCCCACTCAATTAATGGTACCGTGCTGTCCAACAGCTCGTGGAAGCCAAACTGTCCACTAAAAGTTGTTCCCCGAAAAGCTTCGAAGCTTCCAATTTAAAAATGGTGGCCATGTTCGGCCATGTTCTAATGTCCATAGGGCCTTAAACAATCCCAACTATCCAACTCACACACTGATTAATTAAAGGGGGACTCAGAACCACCGCACACGGTGGTGCAGCAGTCGTTCCCCCGCGGTTGCTACAGTGACCAGGGCAAAATGACCAAAATGCCCCTGGTTCAAATAATTACCAAACTGCCCCTCACTTTCTAGACACGTAACTCAGCCATACGAAGTTCGATTTCGGCGTGCCGCCTGTCTACGGACTCAGGACGTCGAGACCTACCTAACGGTCCTTGAGTCATGTGAAAATTAGTTGCCAAACGAAAAGTCAACATTTTCGCCCCTGAAGTCCAAATTACGGTAATGCCCCTGAACTTCCGATAGTCATAACTTTTTCCCCGATCGTCCGAATTGGACGTGCCACCTGTCTATGAACTCGTGGCGTCCCGAACTACGTCACGGTCATAGGTCAAAGTCCATTTAATCCACCAATCAAAAAGTCAACAATTTGGCCATACCATTCACAAGGGTAAAAACGTCAATTCATACATTAAATTACAATATTAAAATCCTCGAATTTCCGGGGTATTACAGGCAAAATGGTCTTTTAACCTTGATAAGAAAATGACACCTGTTCTTTGTCTTCTTCTTGCCCCAGATAACATGGAATCCGGTTTTGGGGCTAATGATACTCACCTTTAATTAAGGGTAATTGTAATCATTTTGTCCAAATTGATCCGTGATATCCCACTGTCTCACCGTCATTGTGCAATTTAAAAGCTTAAGGAACTGAATTGAGAGAGAGGAACTCGAGGGACTCCGAGAATTGGGTGTATTCAGAGTTCGAAAATTCAGAAAATCAAGGGAAATTCGAATTCGAATTTGTGAGCTAGGAGAAGGGAAATTGAGGATTAAATTAAGCTCCTGGGATCAAAACGAAACTCCCTGCAACAAAAACGAAGAGGAATCGTGTCAAATTGGGGAAGAATAGAAGACGGGGATTTGGCGGCGACTGAGTGCGCTTGCAGACGTGACTAGTGAGCATCGGTAGGCAGGATCACATTCACTGTGACTCTTGCTAGTACCACAAACATGCTCGCCATGCGTCAAGGTGCCGAGAGACCCAGCAAACTTGCTCTGTGGGAGCGTGGCGGTTCTCGTGGCCTAAATCCATTCCGAGGGAAAGATATGGATTCTGAGAAGCCGGAAGACTTCATGGAGTGGAAGGCTCGTAATCAAATTGCATTTCCAAGCGACGTTCTCGTGGAGCTTGGCGACAGATTTTCTTCCAGAGTTCCGGGACATGAGCTGGCTACTCTCTCCACGAATGGCGGGAGGCTTTCAGACATTCCGATCAGGGAGTGGTTGAGCGTTCCACTATGCTTGAAAGGATCCATTGTTCAGAAGAAGAATGATAAACAAGGACCTATTGGTTCTTGGGAGAAAAAAGCATGTCGTACAACTTCTTTCCTAACCAAAAAGCATGTCGAGCAACTTCTTTCCTAACCTTTCCGTTCTGGCCCTGCGAATGTGTTATCTTGAAGGGCCGCAGAAATGGGAAGTTATGTTGTTGATGTGAGATTACGATAACTTACCAAAACTTAAGGTCTTAATTTCACATCGGAATCCAAGGTGGGCGAGTTGGAGATGAGCCGTGCGGAGAGGATGCTGGTAGAAAATGAGCGAGATACCGCTCGAGATGAGCTCTCCTTGCTGCACAGAAATTTGCAGGACTCAGAAGGCTTAGATGCTTCGATGACGAAGGCTTGAATACTTCGCAGGGCGAAGGCTTGGATGCTTCGATGAAGAAGGCTTAGGTGCTTCACATGGCGAAGGCTTAGATGCTTCGCAGGGCGAAAGCTCGGATGTTTTGATGATGAAGGTTTGGATGCTTCGATGACGAAGGCTTGGATGCTTCGATGACGAAGGCTTGGATGCTTCGATGACGAAGGCTTTTTACACTAGAGAGAATAAGCTTTGAAATTTGTACATGGTGAACAAATAAATTTGTTAATCTCATTTCATTGATACTTGAATTTAGAAGACAACTTGAAAAGCAAAATTGAAAAGCTCCGTAGAATTTTATGTCTCTCTAATGTTGTCTCGCGTCTAGTTGATGCGGATCACCTTTGACGCTGGCTCGTTTGGCTTTTTGTTCTCCATGTGATTTACAGTCTTCTTCTTGATGTAGTCTGTACAATGCCCCTCCTTTAGGAGATTTCAGAGATATCTTTCGAAAGATATACAAGTGATGATATTGTGCCCATAACATTCATGATAGGCACACCATTTGGTTTTATCAGCATTCTCTTGATTGCCTTTGACTGGCTCCGGCCTCTTAAACCATGGCTTGTTCTTAATTTCATTGTAGATTTGATGGACTGGTAAAGATAGCTGCAAGTTAGGCCTCCCCATAACTGGCGTTTGGGAGTGTTGCCCCGCTTTGCGCTTGTTGAGCTTTCCAGTCACAAACTTTCCATGGGGTTCATCCTCATTGGAGGCCTTTTCGCTAGTCCTGGCATGGTCCTGAGCATGAGCGGCGCTCTTCTCGTCTTTCCAACTTGCATGTCGCTCTGCCAGCGAAAGTATTTTGGAAAGACTTCGCGCATTGCTCATGACGATGTCCCCGTAAAGCTGGCTGTCTCGAGGGAGTCCTTGCTTAAATGTCATTGCCACAACAAGGTCATCACAGCCGACAATGCGAGACTTTTCCTCACAAAATCTCCGTATGTATTGTCGCAGAGTGTCTTTTGCTCTCTTTCGGATAGAGAAAAGATGGTCATCTTTCACTTCGATTGTCCGATGTTGTGCGTATTCCTTCACAAATGCCAGGGCCAACTTTTTGAAGGACTCAATCGACCTCGGGGGGAGATGATTGAACCAAGTCATGGCTTGGCCTTGAAGAGAAGCTTAAAAAACCTTGCACATGAGCGCATCGTTAGACCTGTGGGGGATCATGACTCCTCGGTAATAATCTATGTGTTTTACCGGGTCGGAGGCTCCTTTGAATGGAGTGAAGTTTGGTGTTGTGAATCTCTGGGGGAATGGCTCCTCCTCAATATCCCTTATAAAGGGCGTAGAGACTGTAAATATTTATTCAAATATGTAAATATTTTTATTATTATAAAGTTTAGAGGATAACTAAACTTCTATAAAAATTTCAAAAAAAAAATGTTTTGATTAATAACTTCCAAAAAAATAATTCATTTAATAAATAATAATACAATAGTAAAATTAAATATTAAATTCATAATAATTAATAGTTCTTTACGGAAGTAAAAAATGGGTAGTGAGCTCTGGCATCAGAGTTCCTAAAACACATTTTTGACCTATTCAAGGATTTTCAAAGAAAAAAATAACTCCAACAGAGTTCCTATCTTACTTTCTACTTTTTAATTTTGATATTTTTTGACATTTTAGATCCCTAAATTTAACAAATATGAGAGATAAGGTAGAGATTTCTATCTCCCGATAAAGTAGGGATTTCTATCTCATTACGATTGAATAAATTTCATGAATTATAAAATTATAAATTGGGGATATTTAAATGTTTATTTTGAAACACATAATAAAATATCTAAGATCTGCCCAAATTTGGAACATGAAGTTAACTTTTTAAAAATAATTTGCTAAAGTAATTATTCAATTATTTTAGTGAAGATGCTTTTATCCCTTTCATTTATCTTTTTTTAAACAATTAATTTTTTTCGTTTTTTTTTTTTTTGTATTTTAACAAATATAGAAAAACAAATCGGCACCCTAAACATGTGCCGAGAGGCTAATAACTATTTACACCCACCAGTCTCTCCGTGTTTAGTGTTGAAAATCTGCTACCAAAAGATTGGCAAGGTCTTCTTAGATTTCCCCATATACAATTATATCATTTTCATGCATTTTAATCAACCGCCTTTTTTAAATCTGCCTAACAAATAGGTGAATAAATTAAAGAGTAATACTATTTAAATATACTAAATTGGTTATATTTAGTGATTATATTGATATGGCGATCGCAAATAATGCTATTTTAATAAATTACTTTGTATTTATGTTTTGTAATAAATAGAATATTTATGGTTCCCTGAATATGATCAATATAATATGTTACTCGTAAATCAAAATAATCAAAGAATACCAACCTAACTTACTCTTGTTTAACCCATAAATCAAAATAATTAAAGAATACTAACCTAACTTACACTTGTTTAATTTTTTTTTTGAATATTCCATTATACTATTATCTAATGTTATATAATTTTATAATTCTATCATAAATATATGTATATATATACATTTATTAAGGAAAATACTAATGATACACCATTTATTGATATTGGTGGGTTTTATTGTATTATTATATAATTTATAAATGTGATCTACAAATGTGGTCACTCTAACATTGCCGTTCTTTTAATTTCAACAACTATCAATAGTAAATTGAAGATTTAAAGTGTTTTTTTTTCAACATCAAGAATGACATCATTGTATATGATAGGAGCTTTCTCGAAAACGTTTTGTTAATCGTGATAGATTTGGCTCCCGTTTAATAGTTAAATTGAAGTTCCAAAAATACTTTAACACGCGTCAGACAATGAATAACTATACTGATGTCTCACTCAAAACAAAGCACTCGTACCAACAAATTTATTACAATGCAAGCAATAAATAGAGCATCTAGGATAACAGTACAACAAAATATAAAGATCCAACTATGAGGATCAACTAGTGCGAAGTGGTAGGGTCAAGCCTCCACCTCAAATTCTACCCTTGCCTCTACTCACGGCTTGAAGGGTACGTAAACTAGTGAAAACTTGAGTGAACAAAACAAGCATTTGAAAAAAAAAATTCCGAAGAAAACATCATTTACCATCTAGTTCTAAAATATTCATACATAAAATAAAACAAACACCAGATTTCACTTGAAATAAATCATAAGTCATGGAATACGAAAAAAAAAATCATGAATTGTGTATAAAAAGCCTATGTCTCATATTTTTCAGAAATCCCCGTTTATAAAATAATCAGAAAATATGGACATAAAAATCAATAATAAAATACAATCAATCCTTAATTGTCACGACTCGACTCCTCTAGTTCAATATGGTCCGCTTTGGGCCCAGCCCTTACGGTTTTGCATCTGTGAACTCACACGCAACTTCCCAGTAGGTTACCCATCTTGGATTTGCTCCAGCTCAAACTCGCTTAACTTTGGAGTTCCAACAAAACCCAAATTTAGTGCGCTCCCAAAAGGCCTCGTGCTAGATAGATACGTACCTACACATATAAGGCACTTCACCTTTACCTCCCCGAGTGATGTGAGATTGTTCACCATTCTTCCCAAGACACGGGTCATACAATCCACCCCTATTTATAAAATAATCAAAAAATATGGACATAAAAATCAATAATAAAATACAATCAATCCTTAATTGTCACGACTCGACTTCTCTAGCTCAATATGGTCCACTTTAGGCCCAGTACTTATGGTTTTTCTTATGTGAACTCACACGCAACTTCCCAATAGGTTACCCATCTTGGATTTTCTCCAGCTCAAACTCGCTTAACTTTGGAGTTCCAACCAAACCCAAAGCTAGTACGCTCCCAAAAAGGCCTCGTGCTAGATAGATACGTACCTACACATATAAGACACTTCACTTTTACCTCCCCGAGTGATGTGGGATTGTTCACCATTCTTCCAAAGACACGGGTCTTACAATCCACCCCCTTGGGGCCTAGCGTCCTCGCTGACACACTTTTGGTCGGGGTCCAGCTCTCACATTTTTGTTTCTAGGAACTCACGCTCGACTTCCCAGTAGGTCACCCATCTTAGGATTGCTCCAACTCAAACTCGCTTAACTTTGGGGTTCCAACCAAACCCACAGTTAGTGAGCTCCCAAAAGGCCTCATGCTAGATAGATACGTACTCACACATATAAGACATTTCACCTTTCCCACCCTTAGTGATGTGGGATTGTTCACTGTTCTTTCCGAGACACGGGTCTTACAATCCACCCCCTTGGGGCCTAGCATCCTCGCTAGCACACTTTTGGTCGGGGTCTAGCTCTGATACAATTCTATCACGATCCAACTCCCCTAGCACGATATTGTCCTCTTTGGGCCCAGCTTCCACATTTTTGTTTTCGGGAACCCACACACAACTTTCTAGTAGGTCACCCATCCTATGATTGCTCTAGCCCAAACTCGCTTAACTTTGGAGTTCCAACCAAACGCAAAGACAGTGACCTCCCAAAAGGCATCGTGCTAGATAAATATGTGCTCACACATATAAGTCACTTTACATTTCCCTCCTCAAGCGATGTTGGATTGTTCACCATTCTTCCAAAAACACCAGTCTTACATCAATTACACTAGAATCAGTGATTTAAACAACTTGTACTACGCATAGTGATAGGACCCGTCCCAACTGGACTTTGATAACCGTGCCCAGTCCTGCTCCCGTCTGACATGTCAACTGAAGTCCCGAAACTGCCCTTCAACACCTGTCAGACAAGAGATAACTGCACTGATTTCCGCTCATGCGTCCGCCTAGCGATCAGCCCCGAACGTCGTGCCACGGCCTAAAGGGTCATCAAAACAGGAAAGGTGTGAGTGGACAAAAATAATATCATTTAAAACAGTTTTATCAAAATACATCATTTACCATCTAGTTTATCAAACCATGCATGCATAGAATCAACATATGAAAAACATCACCGGCTTTCTAGCCAAATCTCATGAAAACATCAAATCTCGGCTCTCAAGCCAAATCAGATGTGAAAACATTTCATAAAACCATTTTATCACACATTAAAGCATATAACTCGGGAATTACACATCTGAGGATCCTCTGGGATTTACACAGCCAGAGTCGTCATCCTGCTGGGAATTACACATCCAGCCTCACCGGGAATTACACATCCGGTCCCTCCGGGAATTACGCATACGGAGTCCCTCTGCGAATTACACATCCGAAGTCTACCCAGGAATTACACATCTGGGGGCATCAAACATCAATACAAAATCAAAATCATTATTTTAAAATCATCATTCAAAACCATATCAAAACCATTTATCACAGGGTCTCATGCCCAAATCACATTTCTCGTAAATCCGTAAGATCATTAAATAATTCAATGCACGTAAATCCATAAAATCATATCCAAAAATCATTCAATTCCATCATTTTGTCATGAAAATCATTAACTCACAATACTATTCAAAACATCCTTTTAACATCCCGGGCCTAGCCCAAAATCATTAATTCCACGCAAATCCGTACAATCGCAATCTCAGTTGCCCTTTTCATGTAAATCCATAAAACATCTCAAAAAGCATTATAAATTCACCAAATCAATTTCCCGACTCAAAACCAATCTCAAATCCCGAGCTTTCACCCAAAA
Organism: Prinsepia uniflora; assembly: GCA_032719365.1. Classification (NCBI taxonomy): domain Eukaryota; kingdom Viridiplantae; phylum Streptophyta; class Magnoliopsida; order Rosales; family Rosaceae; genus Prinsepia; species Prinsepia uniflora. Next base: position 16,403,207 of record CM064874.1, read on the forward strand.
CAGTGATTTCACAGTTTTCTCGAAAAACGTGCCCAAAACACTGATTAAAATAATCATTAAATCCCGTAAATAATCATATCAAATCATTCAAATTCAAATCATGCCATAAATCATGTAAAACATTTAACTATGCATGCATATCAGTTTATAAAACAAACGTCCACTCATACACCGTCCAAACCTCTCTCTTTCCGAGCTGCACGAGTTTTCGTAATTTTCGACATTTTCCAGGAATCCCGAATCCTGTCCAAAATCATTACCCAGGGTCATTAATGACTTAATTAACATTATATCAATTCCCCATAATTTTCCGGGAATTAAATATTAATGAAACACGTAACATAAACCTTCGGACCCTCGAAACAATATCGAAACGGTGTCCAATTAACTCGAAACTAACGCCAAAGTATTCGTTACATTGCATAGAACAAAAGTCATGTTGACCTCACCACGGGAATCGTGCCCACGCGCCTTCATGCGCCTCCTTGAGTGGTTGCGCGTGAAACTCACGCGCCTGCTACAGTGCATCGTCCTTACCTACAGTGCATCGTCCTTACCAGTTTAACTCATAAACGGATTCTGCGACCTGCGTGACGACCCGACTAGTTCTCTGTCAATTCAACATCAATTCTTTCAATTGATTTATCTAACAGCATCGTTTTAGGTCCAATTGCAGTTCTACAAACTCAATTTCACAAATTCTTACCTCAAACTATACGATTCGAAGATGTACATCGAAGGATATCTGGGCACTGTTCAACCTTCGAAGTTCGTCAATCCCATCAGTTTTACTTCAATTGATCCATCAGGAAGCATCGTGGGATTCTAATAAACACATTTCTAAGTCCAATTTCATCGTTTAGTCCCTCTAGAATCACGACTCAATCCTCAAACTTCTTCTCTGTCACCAGGTTTGTTCAAAGCCAAATGAACACCAATTTCTTTCAAGTTTCATTGGGTTCGACTCGGTTTGAGCTCAGGAAGCTTAATTCAAGCTCAATTTCAAATTCTATCCTAGGTCCATCAAGGTTTTTGGGTTTCTAAGTTTGGTTTCAGCTGGGTTCGAAGTTCATAACTCACCGTTTAATTTCCTTTCTTTTCCTCTCTAAATTTCCCATTCAATCTCTCTGTTCCTGGTTTTAATTCAAGTTGTACATATATAGTGATTAAACAACAAAGCGATTTGGTTGTTATCGTTTTTGAATATTCAAACACCACTTTACACTAATTGTTGTTTGCACAATGACAGATGTCACTTAGATAATAAAGCCTCATCCACACAATTGACTCAGCCCATCTAACTGTCTATTTCACCCTACTGCCCAAAATTACCATTTTACCCTTCCATGGTTAATTACCAAAATACCCCTCACCGTTCGAGACCCATAACTTTCATGTCCGAACTCCGATTGATGCATGCCACATGTCTACGGATTCAACGTCCCGAGACCTATCCAACGGTACTTCTGGAAAGTCCAAACAAGGTCCCGATCAAAAAGTCAACTTTCGACCCTTATAACCAGCGGCAAAATCGTCATTTCCTTCCAATTTTTCCAATTTTTCCTTTTTCGAATTTCCAAGTCGTTACACATAGAGAGTCTCAGAATCCGCAGAGTAAAACTCTAGCATCATCCAAGTGATATCCTCGAGATTAGACACATCTATGCGGTATTCCGAAGATCAGTCGTATCTAGAAAGATATCAATATCCTCGGGATCAAATGCATCTGGGTGGTACCTCTAGGATCAGTCATATCCAGAGAGATCTCATATTGCAACATCCACGGGATTATACGCATCTTGGTGGTATCCTCAAGATTAGTCGCATATAGGGAGATATTATATCTTAAGAGGATGGCTACAGTGGAAAACAGTTATGAAGTAAATCCAAAACAATACTTTTAAAACAAATCCTTGACTCTAAGACCAAGTCAAAACTTTTTCAAATCAAGTATATACCCAAAACACTATTTCCACAAAAACCGTAAAACTTGTGTCCAAAAATTAACATTCTATTCCCTAAATCATCAAATAACAATAAATATTTAGAATAATCATTCAAACCATTTGAAATCCAATGAAGGCAATAAAACATTTAATTATGCATGCACCACAATTTATAAAACAAATATCTTATCACTATTTGTCTAATCAGCTAAATCTCGAGTTGTGTACTCCTCTGAAGACTAGGAGCGGTTTGGCCTATTATCACGACCCGACTTTCTCCAACAGGATTGGCCGCTTTGGGCCCAACTTTCACGGTTTTGTTCTCGGGAGCTCACATGCAACTTCCAAGTGGGTCACCCATCTTGGGATTGCACCAACCCTTACTCGCTTAACTTTGGAGTTCCCAAGGAATCCAAAGCCAACGAGCCCCCAGATCCCTCCGGGCGATGTGGGATTACTAACCATGCCCCCAAGGCACAGGTCCTTACACCCATAGTGGCCAGGAAATGGCGAAGAAGGTGGTAGTTACTATTCACAACACTAACTCCTTTGTCGATCTCAATGGTGAGAATGGTTCAACTCGGGAGGAGATGAGGAAGATGATTATGTTATTAGTTTGAGGTGGATTGGCTTAAATAAAGAAAACTAGTTTGTGGGTTTGTATGTGTTCCATGGTATGGAGCATGGGAGGGGGAAGAGAGAGAGTGAAAGAGAGAGAGTGTGAGAGAGAGAGAGAGAGAAAGAGGACAACAATGAAAAAAATCTAGATGCATGGGGCTGAAAGATCTATCTAACAAAATTACCAAAATTCCTTGAAGTTTCTAGACTGATAACTCTCTTACTAGAGCTCCATTTAATGTGTGACGTCTGTCTACAATTTTTGGGTTCGAGACCTACCTAATGGTCACAAATAAGTGTGCAGAAAGTTCTATGAACAAAAGTCGAATTTCAAATTTTAATTACAAATAAGTGCAAAATAGTCAATTTACATTTAAAATTTATGAAATTACATTTATCAAAGTTTTGGGTCGTTATAATATACCATTTTAAAGAATTTCATCATCAAAATTCATACATATCCCGCACAATTGCCTTGGGCTCCCACATGGCCCCGTCCACATTTTAATTCCTTTACTAGGGGGATGGTCTTCCGATGTAGCACCTTATCTTTCTAATCCAAAATCTATACAGGTTGGTCCTCAAGGCTCAAATCCTCTCTATGTTCAATGACCTGCTCCCCTAACACATAGGAGTCATCAAACATATATTTTTGGAGCATCAATGCGTGAAAAACATCATGAACACTAAAGCTTTGGGGGTAACGCAAGTATATATGCCATTGGGCCTATCCTCTGTACAATCCCATAAGACCCAATATAGCGAGGACTCAACTTCCCTCTTCTACTGAATTACATAATACCTTTCCAATAGGATAATTTCAAGAAAATCCAGTCCTCTACCTCAAACCCAAGGTCTCTAATCCAACGTTCAGCGCAACTCTTCTGACGATCCTGAACTACCTTCAGTCTATATCTGATAATGTTAATCTTCCCTTTCGTAAAATCCATAATCTCAGGTGTCAGTAGTCTCCTATTTCCCTCCTCAGTCTAACAAATTGGTGTCTTGCACGGTCGACCATATAGTACCTCAAATGGAGCCATCCCAATACTAGGTTGATAGTTGTTGTTTTAGGTGAACTCCATCAATGGCAAGTGCAAATCCTAGTTCCCTCTTAACTTTGGCACACAGGCTCTCATCATATCCTTCTAAAATATGTATAGTCCTCTCAAACTGTCCATCAGTCTGAGGATGAAAAGTTGTACTAAATTGTAACCTCATCCCAAAAGACATATGTAAACTCTGCAAAAGTCATGATGTGAACCTCAAATCCATATCTAATACAATCGACTTTAAAGTCCCATGTAGCCGAATGATCTCAACAATGAATAGTTTAGTGAAATGGTCAATCTTGAAATCCTCCCATACTGGCAAGAAGGGTCCTGACTTCGTAAGTCTATCCACAATTACCAACACTCCATTTTGGCCCTTACAGGTTCTAGGATGCTTAAATGCAAAATATATAATAATGTGATCCGAATTCCATTCCGGGATAAGAATCGACGGTAAGGCTCCTTAGGGTCTTTTTCTTTCACCCTTAGCCTGTTGACATGTTAGGCACCTACTCATAATTCTGATTTCCCTATCTCCAAGCAAGCCTCCAATAGTGCTCTCTTAGGGTACGTTACATCTATCCATGGAAAATGAAACTTGTTTTGTAGCGCCACCTTATTATACAACCGGTAGTTAATACATAACCTCAAACTACCATCTTCTTCCTCACGAACAACATTGGAGCCCCACAAGGTGACATAATCAGTCGGATAAACCCTATATCCATCGAGTCCTATGATTGAACATTTAGGTCCCTTAATTTCACTGAAGTCATTAATTATGGTGCTTGTGATATGTGTTACATCCCCCTACAAATGCGAATTTGAACTTTGAGAATTACCAAACCACCCCTAATCATCTTCGCTCGGGCCTTGTTTATTGAGCTATTATATTAGGTGTAACATTGAGCCTAACACCTTTTAGGTCGAAATGACATAGATACATCCATTTGGGAATTTAAGTACATTTTTTGCTCAGGCCCATAAGCTACATTATGTTTTATGCTTACAAATGCAATCTATTATCTATCACACTCACCTCTCATTCTACTCTACACACACGCCCGAGCATACCATATGTGTGAATTAGAAAGACTCACTGAGAGGTTCACAACCACCACCAACAATGGCGGGTGGATCACCCTTCTTATTACTTGACACGACCCACCCCCAATCCCCCGGGAATAAGGGCTAAGTCATGCTCCCATCTAACTTACACGTGACACGAGGGCTAAACCGACGTCCAACCTCCGTGTAACACGTAAGCTGGAAAAGGGATTTCCAATCGAACCGTCCACAAGTTCCGGACTTCCTAGAGCGCGCAGAATCTACTGTGGACCGTGTGTGTGATGTCTCCGTCTCTCTAACCACAGCTCGTACCGCATCAAACCTGGAGGGTATCAAAAACATAAAAAGACTGTGAGTGGACAAAAATAAGGGATAAGTAGAAAACAATTTATAAAAAGACATTTATACCCTCCATTAAAAAAAAACTGATGCATGGATTCACAAACTAGTTCAATTCCGAGATAATAAAACCGTTTATGCAAACCGAAATCATTTCCTTTTCTTAAATCCAGGGCCTCGGCCCAAACCATCAAAATCCATATCATCCGGGTCATTGCCCAAATCATCGGAAAACCATTATTGAAAACCATCATTATTGAAAATCATCAAGTTATCATCGAAATCCAAAAACACATTTGAAATCCATTTCAGCCAATCGAACCTGCTGGATCTATCCGAGTCTTTAAACTCAATAGTAATCCGAGTCTTTAAACTCAATCCAGGCCTCAATATAATCCGAGTCTTTAAATTCCTGAGTCTTTAAACTCAATAAGCCTACGAGGGAAATCACAATATCCGAGCCTTTATACTCCCGAGTCTTTAAACTCAATCCGGGTCTTTAAACCCAATCTAGGCCCGCCCCCGTCATATATCATATCCGGGTCTTTAAACCCAATAACCAGATTCAGCAAATCCAATCCAAAACCATTTTAAAACCATTTCGAAATCCATGTCCAAATCCGAATTCGAAATCACCATTTCGAATTCCAAGGCGAATCTGAAATCATCATCCTGAATCCAAATCCATAATCCATTTCCAAATCTGAATCTAAAACCATCATTCCGTAAGCTAGCATCCGGAACAGTCATTTCGAACCCAAATCAAGAAATCCACTTTCAAGTTCCAAAACCGAATCCTTTTTCCGAAATCCGATTCCAAAACCCAAAATCACTTTTATCGAAATCTCTTTTCTAAACTGGGCTTTAAGCCCGAAATAACTTTTCCAAAATCCATTGAAATCAAATCATATTTCAAATTCCAAAATCAAATCATCAAAACCATGGTCAAATCACAGTATAAATCGTAAGCGCGTAAAACGTGCAAATACGTACTTATCTCGAAATCCATGTAAAACCGTAAATCATCAAGATCAGAATCATAAACATAGAATCACATATAGAAAACATATAAAAACATTATGCATGCATCATAAGTTTGAAAGCGAAGTCCACTCACAGACCATTTACGTCGCTGCGTCGATCCGCGTGCATTACGTCGTTTCCCAGCTAATCAACTATTACTGGCTATCCCGAACCTGTCCAAATCCCATATTAAGGTCACTAACTACTTCATAAAGGTTATACTAAAGCCTCGTAGTTTTCCCAAATTTTTAACTATTTTTAAACGAGCCCTAAAACATTCGTACAACCCGAAACATATCGAGACGATGTCTGATCGACTCGAAACCAGTGCCAAAATGTTCGTTACCTTAATTACATCATTTCAAATGTTGAACACTTCCCCATCGGAGGTTCTACGCGCCCTCACATGCCGCCCAAAGGGGCTGCGCATGGGCCTCACACGCCAAGCTAATATTCATCTTCAACCTCTGTCCAATCCGGTCTGAACCGGTTCAATCGATCCGACACAGGCGGTTCAACCTCCTAAAACATCTAATTTTGATCCGTTTTCAACTCTAATTGGTTTTATAGTCTTTTCTCAGTATTTGCAATCCAATTAACACTTAAAGCCATGAATTTAACCCTTATACCTTACCTCCTTAATTCGAAGAACGAACCGGCCATGTCCTCCTCTCTGTTTTCACGGTTCTGGTCATCCCAAGGTTGGGTTTTAGGCTCTATAGGTTCCTACCACATTCCAAAACACGTTCCAATTACTTGAATTACTCAATAAATTCTCAATTCCAACTTGCCATTTTCGAATTGAAAAACAAAAGGCCATGGGAACTCACATATCTTCCATTGTTAGGCCTCAAAACTAGGCTCAAAGGCTTCCTGATGATCTCAACAACATGACCCAATTAATCAATTCGATCCTTAGCCCAAAAATCCAGCTTCCTCATGTTCAAACACAAATAGGGGACTTCTCGGGTTTTCTCAGCTACCACCGCCGTCCTCCGTCGTCGTGCCTCGCTGAGGCCACCAGTCGTCTCCGCACAGCCTCCTTCCCATCTTTCCTTCACACCCCAACTACATCTGATCAAGTTTGAGAGGGTTGAGTTCTCACGATCACCTCTATCTCTGTTTCCTGTATTTTCATTCCAAACCACCGTGCACAATTATCATTCCCATTTTAAACATAATTGAGACGATAGGTGAGACTTCTATAACCTTTCAGTGAGGGACAAGTGTACCAAATCTAGTGGGTCACCATCCCTAGGCAGCCACATGTCCAATTTTTACTGGGCACAAATCCCAATGCAACCAAAAGACCAGAATGTCCCCAAACGAAAATTTACCATTTTGCCCTTAGTGGTTTTAGACAAAAATCCAAATCTACCAATGTCCGATGATAGCGTGCCGCCTGTCCTTGTACTCAGGGGATCGAGACCTACCTAATGGTCCTCGAAATACGTGAAATATCTTGTCGTACAAAAAGTCAACCATTTGCCCCTTTTTCACCTAAATTACCAAAATACCCTCAAACTTCCGAACATCATAACTTCCTCCTCGGATGTCGGAATCAGACGTGCCACCTGTCTATGAACTCGTGACGTCCCGAACTACGTCACAGTCATTGGTCAAAGTCTATTTGACCGCCCAAACTAAAAGTCAACTTTTTTACCCATTCTAGGGGTAAAATCGTCATTTCGCACCGTCCGTCCGAAATCACCCAACTAATCACCGATTAATCACACTAATCAGTTATTAACTACTAATCTAATCCCGATTTTCAGGACGGGTCGTTACAATCTCCCCCCTTAAAGAATTTCATCCCCGAAATTTCGAATCTCGTACGTCCGCAACTTACGGGGGGAAATCCAACTGATCTCACACCTGGGTCTCCTAACTAGTGTCCATCACCTGCCAATCCACTTATCCTGATAGTTCCTAATCTGTCACCTCAACTCGGCCAAGCGAACAAATTTGACCAACTTTCGGTCCATTTGGCAACCATTTCATTCTCACCGAGGTCAACACACTCCAACTCGTACCCACAATACCTCTAATCGTCACACCAGCCGACTCTCACGGCTCCACTTGCACCTGGTCGTGACACATGACTACCAGTCACATCATCCTCGACTCAGTTTCGAGTCATGTGTACCACGTATCAACGTCTCAATCAATCGTGCTAGTCTGCTGTCAGCAGGCACGAATCTCACCTTGCAAACCAATTCTCAAGAAAACATTTACCGACCCCGGTACTTCTGTTCATCGATATCAGTTACACGGTCCGTACTACTTCCATCAGTGATCCGCGCCAACCTTACCGGAGTCGCAACATACTCGCTCACACCACTAACTCAACTAATCATCTCACTGGTGGTTCCACTAACTACTAACACTGCCAACCTGTGGAACCTTCATCGACGTCCTACACCACCTGTCTACAACTGGACCTTATCACATACCTGTCAAACTGTGATCACGCATCTCTATATCAGGGTCCCACCAGCCACTCATGGCTCTGAGTGTCCAGCTCACATCAGTACTAGCTCCTACCAACCAGTCAGATCACTCAGGATCACTCGGATCCAATCCATATCTCAACCGATCAATCACGTCGAAACTGTTCCGATTCACCAAGACAACCAGCAACATATCTCGGCACCAAGCCGATCACCAACATCTCCACCAAAACATCACGATGCACGTCTAACCGCATCAGGACACATCTCAAATACATGCACTAATCACAACCAACCAGAATCACGATGCATACCACCAAACACACGTAACCACAACCCTACGAATTTTGAATAAAACAGAGATATTTTATAATACCCCCAAACACAGCTCGTAGAGTACACCCTCGTAATTCTACTGTTTACCACCTACCTACAAGCCAAGCACGCTTCACTTTTCCAATCCATCGGTCCAATCCTACCACTAGGCTGAACTATAAGTCTTCCGAGTCTCTCGACCAATATGAACTCCAATCACACTCACTTACGTACACAGGGCAGACCCAGCACTAGATCCAAAACTAAAACCCATACGTATGTGAGACGGACTACACACATCCTGCACAACTCTAAGATGGTCAAGATATCCAAACTATGTCTCACATACGATCCTCCTGATCCACAACAACTCAATCCTGAGCTGGAAATGATCCAATCCTGATCCACTCACTCCTAAGTGGATCCCACTTACTGTGTATCAGACCACCGCATTGAATCAAATCGATCAAGAAGACCATATATACCCGGCGTCACCAAGTCCTCTCTCTACTCCTAAATACAACCACATGTGTCCACAATTAAGAGGAGGGAGGGGGGGGGGGGTTCATAATTCCTGAAGTTCCTTCAATAAGTCTCCCAAATCGTCTTCAGAGTATCCATCATTCAACATGTAACACCAACTCGGAATCAACACATCAGCTCAACGTCTAAACCACAATATCTCCTGATTCCGGGATTCCAATCACTGTACTTCATCCTCAAGTATACCATCTTCAGACTAATTGTCCAAACGTCACCTTCTCTACTACACTGAGGAAATCCACAACTCCTATGGATCATAACCACATGTCTATAGCCAAAACAACTCACCGGCCACTCACATGTCAGTTATCCCTGTTTATAAACATCCAAAAGGATGTCAATCATCACTCCTTCTGATGATCGCATCTCAACATTTCCGAAGTTCAACTATGAGCACCACTATCATACTCGTAACCAACTCTTGGGATCACAATCAACGATCACTCACCTCGGCCTCCTAAGTCATGATCCTCGAGTTCGTCAATCACTAATCTCAGAACATCACCAAGCACGGGCCTCGGCATCACCCAAATGCCAACGTCGGCATTTCTAACATATCAGGATGAGTCCATGAAATCAACCTCACAGATGGTCAAACCCGACCATACCAACCTAGCCTGATCCAACACAAAGCATAGGCCCATCGCGCTTCCGATGCGCTACTCTGATCAAACTAACGACATGCTGACCGTTCGTACCGAACATGACCTGCCCATGGTCATCACATCTCCCAGCTTCCTTACAGACACCAGCATCTCACGCCTGGTCACAACCTCAACTCACGATGTGCCGATTGTACCATTACAAGCCTCTCGGCTTGTGGCACATCATCCTCTATCTCGTGCTCACAGCACACCAGTCCCGAACCTCCGCTCCTACCTAGCCCAAACCGCAATCTACGCTCGGGTAGGGGAACTGATATCCCTCATAATCCACAACTCTGAGTAACTCAATGCTCCACCAACGCCGCAATCTTACTAGTCTCGTCCAGAGTCGTCCACCAACCATCCACTACCTCGGCTGCACCTAGCAACACCATCTCCAATCCGGCCGTAAATCGGCCCAACCCCAACAACTATCTAACCACAGTCCAGACTAAGCACTTACTCTGGGGTTTCTCACTACGGTATTCATAGGGATAAGCCAGCCATCACAACAGGGTTCCTCAAATGCTTACTCGGGTGATCAAAACCCATGGCATTCACTAGTTCACAACAACCTTACCACTCTGGTCATCACACCCGACTAAGATCATCCCTTCTCGTAAAATCTACACACCAACGTCAACCAGTAACCAACGCCCAGGGGGAATCCCTCAGATCATCAAAGTAGTTTCCTAAATCCCTACCACTCAAGGCATCCGGCTACTCGTAGCCGCACAAGTCCAAGCTCAACCACTATTGACCAAAAAGTCTAACAAGCCACCGTTAACTCGCCTCCTCGGCCCACGTGTACCACCAGCTCAACCGGTTGTCACCAGGCTCCACATGCTGACCAGTCGACCACCAATCGTAGTTCACTGGTTACCATCCAGACTACTCATGCTGGCATATATCCGACCCTATGGTCCAATCATCGAGCATATCCAACGCCAAACATGGGAACTACTCCGGCCCTAAGCTGACATACATCTCACCACACTCTGCGTATCGGGCAACTCATCACCCAGTCACTCGTACTCTCGCTACTAACTAAGCCACTAGCTATCACTCGCGTATCCAGGTTGATAACAGGATGTTCCGCGTCGAGACGTTACATCGACAGTAGCATCACATCACGCTAGTCGACAAACCACCTGCTCTGGAAGACAAACTTCACGCAGAGCGCACAAAACCTGCTTTGATACCAATTCGACACAACCCACCCCCAATCCTCCGGGATTAAGGGCTAAGTCATGCTCCCGTCTAACTTACGCGTGATAAGAGGGCTAAATCGATGTCCAACCTCTGTGTAACACGTAAGCTGGACAAGGGATTTCCAATCGAACCGTCCACAAGTTCCAAACTTCCCAGAGCGCGTAGAATCTATTGTGGACCGTGTATATGTTGTCTTCGTCTCTCTAACCACAGCCCGTACCGCATCAAACTTGGAGGGTATCGAAAACATAAAACGTCTGTGAGTGGACTTTGCTTTCAAAATTATGTTGCATGCATAATGTTTTTATATGTTTTCTATACGTGATTCTATGTTTATAATTCTGATCTTGATGATTTACGGTTTTGTACGGATTTCGAGATAAGTACGTATTTGCACGTTTTACGCGCTTACAATTTATACTGTGATTTGACCATGGTTTTGATGATTTGATTTTTGAATTTGAAATATGATTTGATTTCAATGGATTTTGGAAAAGTGATTTCGGGCTTGAAGCCCAGTTTAGAAAAGAGATTTCGATAAATGTGATTTCAGGTTTTGGAATCGGATTTCGGAAAAAGGATTCGGTTTTGGAACTTGAAAGTGGATTTCTGGATTTGGGTTCTAAATGACTGTTCCGTATGCTAGCTTACAGAATGATGGTTTCATATTCGAATTTAGAAATGGATTATGGATTTGGATTCGGGATGATGATTTTGGATTCGCCTTGGAATTCGAAATGGTGATTTCGAATTCGAACTTGGAAATGGTTTTAAAATGGCTTTGGATTGGATTTGCTGGATCTGGTTATTGGGTTTAAAGACCCGGATATGATATATGACGAGGGTGGGCCCGGATTGGGTTTAAAGACCCGGATTGAGTTTAAAGACTCGGATATTGTGATTTCCCCCGTAGGCCTATTCAGTTTAAAGACTCGGGAGTTTAAAGACTCGGATTATATTGAGACCTGGATTGAGTTTAAAGACTCGCATTACTATTGAGTTTAAAGACTCGGATAGATCCAGCAGGTTTGATTGGTTGAAATGGATTTCAAATGTGTTTTGGATTTCGATGATAACTTGATGATTTTCAATAATGGTTTTCCGATGATTTGGGCTATGACCCGGATGATATGGATTTTGATGGTTTGGGCCGAGGCCCGGGATTTAAGAAAAGGAAATGATTTTGGTTTGCATAAACGGTTTTATTATCTCAGAACTGAACTAGTTTGTGAATGCATGCATGGGTTTTTTTTAATGGAGGGTATAAATGTCTTTTTATAAATTGTTTTCTACTTGTCCCTTATTTTTGTCCACTCACAGTCTTTTTATGTTTTCGATATCCTCTAGGCTTGATGTGGTACGGGCTGTGGTTAGAGAGACGGCAACATCACACACACGGTCCACAGTAGATTCTGCACGCTCTGGGAAGTCCAGAACTTGTGGATGGTTCGATTGGAAATCCCTTGTCCGGCTTACGTGTTACACGGAGGTTGGACGTCGATTCAGCCCTCGTATCACTCGTAAGTTAGACGGGAGCATGACTTAGCCCTTAATCCCGGGAGATTGGGGGTGGGCCGTGTCATTACCACCATCATACTCACCATTATGAGACAAACCTAACCGTCCTTTTGTCATTTTCCATCGTGCACCGTAGTGCGAGAAAACAAGGAGGAACAATGATGGCACCGAGCCTCTCCGACGATCTATCAGTCAACCTAGGTAGTTTTAGTCTTTAATTTTAACACTAGTGAATTCCCTATGTCGTATCGATTAACCCTGACACTTTGCATGTGGGATTTTTCAAGTTTTGGACTGGGATCGTAGTTGGAGACCACAGATGGAGAGAAGTGCCCACACATATAAGACACTTCACCCTTCCCTCCCCGAGCAATGTGGGATAGCTCTCCATTTTTCTTAAGAAACTGGTCTTACAATCCACCCACCTTAGGGCCTAGCATCCTCACTGGCACACATCTAGTTGGGGTCCAGCTCTAATACCATTCTATCGCAACCCGACTCCCCTTACACAACATTTTCTGCTTTGGGTCTAGCCCTCACAGCTTTGTTATGAGAACTCACAAGCAACCTTTTAGTGAGTCACCCATTCTGGGATTACTCCAGCCCAACCTCACTTAACTTTGGAGCTCCAAAGGAATCCAAAGCTAGTGAGCTCCCAAAAGGCATCGTGCTAGATAAACAAGTGCCTACACATATAAATCACTTCAACCTTTCCTCCCCGAACGGTGTGGGCCTGCTCTCTGTTCTACTCAAGACATGGGTCTTACAGTTAGACTTGAGCAATATTGTACATGGTGATGGGAATATTCCATAGGGAATATTCTAGTGCGTGGGATATGTGTGGGGTGCGTGCGGGTGCGTGACCACTCGTGGTCGACGCGTATGACCTTTGACAAGTGCGTGATGCCATTTTTCGGCCTCTAGCCTACAAGTGAGGTAATGTTCAGACTTTCTATCTTGGTGACGGTAAATGGGGCTACTTTTTGGCCCACAGCGACGCATGAGCGTAGCTTTAGTGTGTTTTGGATCGTTTTAAGAATGTTTTGGTCTTTTTGAAGTGGTTTTAAGCACCATTTTGGGCAACCCTAGTAAGGTTTTTCTTAGGATTTCATTTGTGAGTCGTAGGTAACCTCTATGAATGTTTTTAATAGGGTTGGATTTTCTTGGAGCTTGTGCTAGCTTGATACTCCAGGTGATTTCGACACCCGACTAATTTTTGAGTGGATGTCTTTTACCATTTTTTAAAACTTTCGATTACTACTTGCATGTTATACGTACTTGTTTATGATACATTCTTAGTTATTATTTGTGTGACTTGATGATTTACTGACCATGTTAGTGTATGATTTACTAGTTGATTTTCCCTGAGTATGATTGTACTACTTCAAGATTTCCTTAACATGTTTTTGTTTGGTATTGATGATGGATAATGCATAGTAGTCTCGAGATTGTTTTGTAAAATATTGTAATGACCACCTAGGAGTTTCTAGTATCTCAGTAACCCATGTAAAGCCCCGTATATTCAAGAAAATGAAAAAAACGACCATTTTGCCCCTAAAAAGTCAAATGACGATTATGCTCCTAGATGTCAAAATGTTGACTTTTTGATCGTGAAACTTTTTGGATTATTCGAAATGACCGTTATGAAGGTCTCAAAATCATGAGCACATAAACAAGCGGCACGCTGAAATCAAAGTTCGAAATAGAACATTATGGTGCAAAAAGTGTTAGGGATATTATGGTAAATTTTTCTTTAAGGGCATTTTTGTAATCTTGCAAGGATCTAGGATGTTCTAGAACCCTCCCCGTTCTTTAGAATTGCCAACTAGAGTACTGAATAAATTTGTTTAAATCATGAAATAGGCTTTTCATGTGGTGGCTTGAGTTGATGTCTCATCGAAGTTACCAGGTTAGTTACTCACGATTATTAATGACCATTGAAATTTAGACCAATTTCCCATACTAAGTCTCGGATAACAACATTGTACTCACAATTGTTATCCAGTGACTTTATTCTTATAGTTTAGTCTGACCGTAGACCTCGAGCTTGGAGCTGAACCACGTTACATATTATATTTGGCAATCACATTTCATCCAATCTTGGTTAGCCTATTACTCTCAAGCCCTAACATATTTCAAAGTTTTGCATCCAAGACTTAGTTGGTGCGCCCGTTAATTAACGATTCAGACCTTGCAATGAGTGACACCTCTGGCAGTTCAAATTAAGGAAAATGAGATTTAACGAGAATCACATGTACACATGCGGGTTAACCTTATTTCCGACTTATCTACCAATTGTGTGGCTCATCTTGGTAAGGACCAGTACGTGTTAGTTTACTCCAACAGGATTTAGCGCACGTTTGTCTTAATAGGTCTGATTGACTTAACAAAGATTAGGAGTTTCAAAGGAAATGACTTGTTGGAACCCAAATTAGGAGGTTACTACCTTTGGGACAGATTACCTTTGGATTTCAACATATACTTGGTCGAGTGTTTCTCATTTCTAGTGTATGGTGAGGATTCAAACTTTGAACCCTTTTTCATACTTGTAGTCGAGAAACCACGATGATACACCCAATCACCTTCATAATCTGATTACAAATTGGGATGTTTCTACCGAATAGTTTTGGGAGGCGACTTCACCTCAGCCTTAGGCGTAGTGTTTATTGAATTGATCATGAGTTGAGTGTTTAACCAACGACCATTTTATTGGTTACCAACCATAGTTTGAATTACTAGGATGTTTAAGAACTGGATACCTTGCTCGGACAAAAGGCTTAAAACGTTTTTAAACAAGAACTTTGAGTTTCCCTTTTTTGGAAAATCATCTTAGTAGTCATGGGCTCTACTAACTACTTATCATATCTCACCGAAAAATGGACACGTGTCTTCCCTAGACGATATATACCCTTTAAGTTAGGAGTGACCTTTCGTTAGGTGTAACTTCTTGTTGAGATTAGATGTTGGAACTGGTTAACCAAGTTTTTGGTGTTAAGAGTATTAGACAACGTGGAGAAGAATGTTGAGATTAGTTTGATGAACCAGTAGCTTCTGATGGTCCTACCCCCATGGCCAACGTGCGTTGTGAGTTGGAGCTTTGTGAGATATTACAAGTTTTACTTTTGATTGTTAACTTTTGACAAGGTTGTTAAGTTGGACTTCTGAAGTGAAATTTGAAACTAATGACTGAGACAATTTCTTGGTTAGTAAAGATCTTAGTATGTAGAAATTATAGCCACCACCCTTGTCTATCGTGTTGACATTTTACAAGGGACTTTCATTCATTGAGCTAATCGATGAGTTCCACACACACACACACCCCCCTCCCCCCCCCCCCCCAAAAAAAAAAAAGTTTGCTTAGGTATCATGTTTATTATTGAGCTCAAGAGTAAAGCTGAATTCTTAGGTAACTAGCTAGAGGATAAAGCGAACCTTAAGGTTACAGATTGGGAGGATTTTACGGTGAACGAAAATAAATGAAGTTGGTTAGTGTCTTCACCTTAAGAATTACCATATAGTTGCGAGATAAGAATTGTTGTGTTGTTATGCCACTTATGCCCTTCCGAGAGTTAAGTTGAATTTTGAGATATGGTTGGTGGAAGTTTTGCACTACTTAAGGACTTAAGAATTAAGAGATACTTTGCGGTATTCAATGCCTCATTGGTTAGAGTACTATCTTATTGTGTTGGCTATTTGAAGAATCCGAAGAACTGTCTAGGTAGTTAAATTCTTACGCTTTGACGAATGGTAACCTAGCGATCTTCCCTTCTTTACTTTTGAACTTGTGTATAATTAATGAAGTGCTAGTAGACCCGTGTACACAATTACTTATGAACCTTGTAACTTGGTTGAAATTAAATTTTTCAATGCCTAACTTGCGTATTAGACCATTATCTGAGGGAATCGATTTGTAGGATGTTAATTATGGTTTTAGTTAGCAAGAACCCTAGGTGATCATTTGTGATAAAGTTAGTCATTGCAACCCCAAGGGGAATTATTGAAGCAGAATTTACTTTCGATGGTTTAATATTTGTACAAGGGATTCCTTTGCCCAAGGAACCCTAGAAAGACATTTAGAAGGTTATTCAGGAAGACACCAATTCGTTGTATTATTTGAGGACATTCTATATTGAGTTGTAGAATTTCAATTGGAGAGTCACATCAGAAATTTGATTCTAAACGCTCTCGAATTACTCAAGAGACACAATTAACCGTGGATCATAGGAGAAAGTTGAGCTCTTATCTATGGCAGCATAAAATAATTCAAGAAAACCATTTGGAGGTTGTAGCTTGGACTAAGTTGGGTAAATTTCGGGGAAAAAATTTCTTCAAGGGAAGTGGATTGTTACATCCTGTCCCGTAAACGCGGATTCTAAATTTAAGAATTACCCTACAACCCCAATTAATCTTCGTTTGGACCTCATTTAGTGAGCTATTAGGCTAGGTGTAACATTGATTCCAACACATTTTTAGGCCCAAAAGACAAAGAGATGTCCACTTGAGATTTTAAGTACATTTTTTGCCCAGGCCCATAATATACATTCAATTTTATGCATGCAACCCAAATCTATTATCCATCACACTCATCTCTCATTTTGCTCGACATACTAACCTGAGTACCCCTTGGGTGTAAATTAGAAAAACTCACCGAGAGGTGATCACGATCACCACCGTCGAGGGGCTAGTGGACCATCCTCCTTATCGCCACCATCATACTCGCCAACATGAGACAAACTCAATTGTCCCTTAGTTCATCATCGTCGTACATCGTAGTGCAAGAAAACGAGGAGGAACAACGATGGCACCGAGCCTCTCTAACAACCAAGTGGTCGACCTAGGTAATTTTAGCCTTCAATTTTAACACTATCGAATTCCCTATGTGGTGTAGATTAACCCTGACTCTTTGGATGTGGGATTTACTATGTTTTGGACTGAGATCATAGCTGGTGAACACAAATGGAATTTAAATATTTTGACGACTTTGACTTAGTTATGGGATTCAAAAGGAACACTTCATGACTCTATAGTCTAGTGGAGGAATTCTGGTTGAAATGGGTGAATTCTCTAGTTTTCGACTGTCGTAGACGGCTGATTGAAGGTTTATCAACCAAGAAATTATGAATAATAAACTCCTAATGTAATACTTCGCAAGTGAACAAAATCGTATAACGAGTATAGTAGTTTTGAAAAGGTCGATCCCTTGAGGACTTGTTCAACGTGAATCCATTTAGTTTAGAATGAAATAACTTGATTAACAAGTACAAGAATGTTGGGGGGGTTTTCAGTGATGATGAGAACGAAATTAAATGATGAAAACGAAGTGCAAAATGATGAAAACTTGGTTTGAAATTTGATTGGATGATTATGAAGAATTAGGACATGTTATCCACCTTTACCAATTATAGTTCTCCTTAGATTTCATTGATTTGATTAATATACATGTATCTGAATTAAGTGTCCATGCAGGGGTTCGGCTAAGGCTCACCCCACACATATTATTTTCTCTTGGATTGCAAGTTTAAGCATGATGTGCCCTCCCTTAAACAACTATTACCGATGGTGCGTGATAATGCATTAAACGCAAAGAAGATTTGATGACACTACACTAATCCTTGAAAGTGATGTGCAATGTTAGAATGTCATGAGTTTAGATTACGAATAAGATTCCCTCTCTTAAACATGATGCTACAAATTGCAAGGTGATGCATAAACACCAAGGTGATCCGTCAAGCAATTATATCTACAATTATACACAAAAAAAGGTGATCAAACTTATAAGCGTAAATTGAGTTCATGAAGCACAGAAATCCAACAAATTCAGGCATACATAACAACCATAATCAACAGCTAGAAATCTAATTATGAACTAACATGGTTAGAGCTTCAAACAACCCCAATCCTTAAAGAAACTACTCACACATATTTAAGTTAACAAACATCATAACTGAAGACATATAAACTTAAAGAGATTAAGGAATTGAGAAAACACAAATACTACGATTGATGAGGAGTGAGAGAAGTGGCACGAACACTACTTCTTCTCCCAAGCTTCACGTCACAAGCAAGGTGCAAGAATCGAATCCAAACTTCAACAAAAAGGAAAATTGCGGCTAACTAGTGTATAAACTTTAACCAGAAATTTCGACTAAGTTTTGGGACCTTAGGAGGTAAATTGGACGTACAAACAATGAGAGAAAATTAACTATATATAGACCATACACCCGCCCTAGTATCTCCATAGAACAAAGGGAAAACAAAAGCCTAAACTAGGAAGCAAACACACTTAGCCGTGAAACAACTTCCTTGCCGCATTTTGGGATCCTTCTTGGACAAGGAATCTTTTTCCTTCCACTTTTCACTTCTTGACTTCACCTTTAACTAGGAATTGATTTAATATCTTGTCAAATCAGATCACAAGATTCCTAATAGAAAGGAGGGAATAAAATGCGGCTAGGGCAAGGTTAGTTAACCCTAGCCATGAGTTAAGCTTTCTTGGTTTCCAAGAAGCTTCCTTAATCTTGTTTCTTGCAATCTTTAACTTCAGATCTGATTAGGACATCTTTAAGTCTCCTTATTCAAGTCAATCTATGTCATTCCTCATTGAAAGGGGAAGGAAAATTCGTCCAAAGATTACTTGATGCACAAGTAATCACACTAAACCCCTTTAATCGCAATTTTAGGAACTTAAGGGGCTTAGCCGCATTTTTGAGGATCTTGGGGGTTCTTGGCCGTGAAAATGGAAGATGATGTGATTCTTTGTAAGTCCTTGATGAGTTTTTGAAGATATAACCTTGGAAATATCACATTTCATTGCAAAACATGATTCAAACCTCAACTATCAATCTGCACAAACTTCACAAAAGAGATAATTTTCTACTATTGTTTGAATGGTTATAATCAAAAGATAAGTAAAAGGAATAAGAAATATCATTGAAATAATGCTCAATTGGTGACTTATCAAATACCCCCAAACCTATCTTTTGCTAGTCCCTTAGCAAAACAGAAAACAAAAGACTCGGTCTAGTTAAGATAAGCATTTAAACCTCTAGGTTCACCTAGTAAGAGGAGTTTTGTCTCCTGAGGGTTATAGTAGAACAATACCCACAAACGTTTTACTTACACATCTAAAATGCTAGAAATCTTGCATCAACAAGATAATCAGAACCAAGAACAGAAAACAAAGTCATACAAACCAAGGAACATGCCAAAACCATGAACTCAAGTGTCAAGTGTTTATACCAACATCTCAAATGATCAAGTTAGAAAACAACGTCATCTAAACACCCTAGAACAATTTCTCCTCGACTCTAACCCTCACTAGGCATCACTCAATGCACACACAAGAATCCTAAGGCTTTCACTCAACAAGAATATGTGATGAGTTTATGTAAAGACAATCAAGTTAATCACATATGAATTTTCAATGAAGAACGACACTTTATATGTAAATAAGATCTCAAGAAGAAATTGAAGTTTAAGAACAGGGATACGTACCTTATCCTTTGCATAACCATTCACAAGATCAATAGGTCTTCATTCGAAGGTTGTAATGGGGCTAGGTTCTTGGGTTTAGAAAGGAAGGTTAGAATTCAAAGAACCTAAACCACATCAAGGCATGAGACATCATGACTCGGACCTCGAGTGATAGATGATAAAACCGGGCTTAGCTCACAACAATGCTCCAATTGAGGTACTTGGCTCACTTGACTCAACTCAAAGTTCATTGCACTCTTTGTTTTCTTTTCTCTTTTATATCTTGATCGCAATTTGTTTTTTTTTTTTTTCTTTCTCTCTTTTTCTTTTGCATTCTATTCTTTTCTTTCCATTAATGAACTTGATACAATTTAGTTTATACGAGCAAAGCCAAGATCATGCAATAACTTCCTCAATTTATAATTAAACGACCAATCTTTTCCATTCAAGTATACTTCAATCACATGAGTATAAGTAGCACAAACCATCACATATTTTATCCTCACCATGAATCTCATTTGATGCAACCTTGACACAAGTTTAGATTATAGTGTATGGCCATTATAACGGGTTCAAAACTTGGTAAGG
This sequence comes from Prinsepia uniflora, assembly GCA_032719365.1. Classification (NCBI taxonomy): domain Eukaryota; kingdom Viridiplantae; phylum Streptophyta; class Magnoliopsida; order Rosales; family Rosaceae; genus Prinsepia; species Prinsepia uniflora. The sequence continues at coordinate 16,423,996 of CM064874.1, forward strand.
TCATATTGTAGGTGAGGAACAAAACGGTTAAGTGTTTGGCTTCAAAGGGGATTAGGGAGCATGCAATTTGGACGGGGAAAACAATGGTCTTTAGGAGCTAAAACACACATAGCCTATATCACATTTCATAAACAATTATACCTCAAATCAAGAGCATCCAATAGATTTGGTTCTTTAAAAAACAATGCAAATGGAAAGAGATCATGCAATTAAGAACAAAGTGATGAGTGTTTAAGAGTAGAAACAAGTAGATCACTCAGAAAGAAAGAAAATCAAGCTCAAAGATCTCACAATGGTAGTCTCCACTAATTTTCTAATTATTCTCAAATTCAATTGTTTTGGTTGTTTAATCACTTGATTATGGTATCGTGAAGTGCAAGCAGCGTGAGTTCAATGGTCATGGCAATGATTCTTAATAAGTACAAGCAATGCTCACATTCTATACATTCATATTAACATGTTTAGGCATAAAAACTAGCATCACAAAACAAAAAACAGCAAGGAATTCAAAACAGAAAACTAGTTTGTGTACCCCTAAACTTAAGCCCAATACCCCAAACCTAAATGAGACATTATCCTCAATGTTGTAGGCATTAAAGGAAGACAAAGTAATGAGTTATAAGTTGAAAAACGTCCATAATAAGGAGGGAACAAACCAGGGCTAGGTTGCCTCCTAGGAGCACTTGATTTAAAGTCTAGGCGAGACAAGGACAGCAGCTCATGGAAAGGCAAGCTCGCAGGCCACGGGGGCCTCAAGGGGGATAGTAGACGTCCCAAAGTAGGGCTTGAGTCTATGGCCATTCACTTAAATGGTTCTTTCTTAACCGGATGTAGAATTTCAAATGCCCATGAGGGAAAACATTAGTGATAATGAATGGACCGGACCAACGAGAACGTAACTTACCCGGAAACAACTTGAGGCGGGAGTTGAAGAGCAGAACTTGTTGGCCAACTTGAAGGACCTTCCTTTGAATGTTCTTATCATGATAAGCCTTGGTTTTCTCCTTCTAAATTCATACAACTTTCGGTGAATTCTAGCAGCGTCTAGGTCCTTATTCATGCGCTTAACCGCCCAAAAGGCCTTGTGCTCTAGCTCTATAGGCAAATGACAACCTTTACCAAAGTCTAAACGAAAGGGGGACATACCTAAAGGTGTCTTGAAAGCCGTCCTATAAGCTCAAAGTGCATCGTTCAATCTCATAAACCAATCTTTTCGGTTAGGATGAACCGTCTTCTCAAGTATCACTTTGATCTCCCTATTGGACACTTGATCTTGCCCACTTGTTTGAGGATGGTAGGGGGTGGATACTCTGTGATTTACACCATACTTCTTTATCAATGCCTCAAAAGAACGATTGTAAATTTGGGAGCCTCCATCGCTTATGATAGCCCTTGGTGCACCAAACCTAGCTAGAATATGATTTTGAATGAAACTCGCAACAATCTTAGCATCATTAGTTTTACTGGAAAGTGCCTCAATCCATTTAGAAACATAATCCATAGCAAGTAATATGTAGACATTACCAAAAGAATTTGGGAAAGGTCCCATGAAATCAATACCCCAAATATCAAAGATCTCAACTACTAAAATCGGGTTCAAAGGCATTTGATTCCTAGGACCTATGTTACCTTGTCTTTGGCCTTTATCACATGTGAGCACGAATTCATATGCATCTTTGAAAAGTGTGGGCCAAAAGAATCCACTTTGAAGGACTGTATACGCTGTTTTCTTGGCCCTAAAGTGACTTCCACACACAAAAGAATGACAAAATTCGAGGACAAAACATACCTCACAATCGGAAATGCATCGACGAATGATTTGATTCGGGCAATGTTTCCATTGGTAGGGCTCGTCCCAAATGTAATACCTAGCTTGCTTAGCAAGCTTATTCTTTTGGTACCTGCTAAAAAACAATGGGAATTGCATCAATGCCGAAAAGCTGTTTGTCGAGGAATGTCTCGTGTAAGGGCAGGTGATCCTCTTCTACATTCGAGCCATGGATGAGACGACTCATATGATCAGCAACTATATTCTCACTCCCCTTCTTGTCCCGAATTTCCAAGTCAAACTCCTGGACTAGAAGCATCCATCGCAACAATCTAGGATTTGCATCATTTTTGCTCAACAAGTACTTCAACGTTACATGATCTGTGTAGACTATAACCTTTGTTTGAATCAAGTAGCTTCAAAAAATTTTGAAGGCAAAGATGATAGAAAAAATTTCCTTTTTGTAGAATAGTTTAATTGGGCATCATTAAGGGTGCGGGTTGCATAGCATATGACATGAAGAAGTTTGTCATGTCACTATCCCAAAACAACACCTATCGTGAAATCTGAAGCATCCACATAAGTTCGAATGGGAGGTCACAATTGGGGGAAATAATGATGGGGGAGCTCATGAGCTTGTCCTTTAAGGTGTCAAAAGCCTCCCTACATTCCTTATCAAATTTAAACACAACATCCTTAGCAAGCAAAGCACACATAGGCCGAGATACCTTATTGAAATCCTTAATGAACCTATTGTAAAATCCAGCGTGTCCCAAGAATGATCTAACCTCTTTAATCGTGGTTGGGTAGGGTAATCTCTAAACAACATCCAAAATTAGCTTTTTCCACCTCAATACCCTTGCGAGAAATCAAGTTGCCAAAGGCAATACCTTGTTGAACCATGAAGTGACACTTTTCCCAATTTAGCACTAGGTTACTTTCTTCGCAGCGTGCAAGTACCCAGGAAAGATTAATCAAACAAAGCTCAAATGAATGCCCAAACACAGAGAAATCATCCATGAATACCTCAATGATATCCTTAACCATATCCGAAAAGATACACATCATACAATGTTGGAAAGCAGCTGGTGCATTTCATAGACCAAAGGGCATTCGCCGGTAAGTGAATGTTCCATAGTGGCAGGTGAAGGTCGTTTTCTCTTGATATTTAGGGGCAATTGGAATTTGATTATATCCCGAATATCCATCTTGGAAAAAATAATGAGAATGATCTGCCAATCGTTCCAACAGTTGATCAATAAAAGGCAAGGGAAAGTGATCCTTACGAGTGGTAGTGTTGAGCCTTCGGTAATCAATGCATACTCTCCAACCCGTGTGTATTCTTTGAGGTACAAGCTCATCTTTTTCATTCTTCACCATAGTGATTCCATTATTTTTAGGCACTACTTGTACTGTACTTACCCATTTAGAATCACTAATTGGATAGATGATTCCTACGTCCAAACGTTTCAGCACCGCTTTCTTGACAACTTCCTTCATTGGCGGGTTCAACCTTCTTTGTGCCTCTCAGTAGGGCTTCGAATTTTCTTCAAGGAGAATCCTATGCATGAACTTGGCTGGACTAATGCCTTTAATGTCAGCAATAGTCCAACCAATGGTCGTTTGATGGGTGCGCAATACATTTACAACCAAGTCCTCCTCGTGAGGGGTGAGGTTTGCGGCAATGATGACCGGGAAGGTATGGTTGCTGCCTAGGTAAGCATACTTGAGATGTTCCAGAAGGGGTTTAAGCTTAAGGACAGGGGGAGAGATGTGAGAGGGCAAGGTCTCTGTGGTGCTAGGGGCCAAGGCTTCAAAAGGTGCCTTAGATGAGTGCATGAAAGGTAAGGCGTTGAGGTAGAGCAATTCAGCCATGGTGTTGGGGTCCATTGTGGTTTCGAGTTTAGGGGAAAAGGTGAGGGCTTTTTCTAGGTCATCTTCCACACATGATAACTTAATATTCTCATTAAGAAGCATATCCATAGTATTCCAAGGGAAATCAATAATAGGTTCCACTGGATATTGCATAGTATCATGTATTGAAAAAGTACGAAGCTTGCCTAAAACTCAAATAGATACATGTCCATTCTTTACATCAATGAGGAATTAGGCTGTGGTCAACAAAGGACGGCTAAAGATCAATAGAGCCTCCCCATTCTTTTCAATTCTATCCATCTTCAAGGCATAGAAGTCAGCGGGGATGCACGTATCTCCAACCTGAACGACAACATCCTCCAGCACACCTACAAGGTTAGAAATCAAAGCATTAGCCAATCTAACACAAAGATGAGTAGGTTTAAGATATCCTAAGTTCAAAGACTTATAAATATGGAAAGGCATAATGTTAATTGAAGCTCCCGTATCACATAAACAAGGTTCAAAATGTTTAGATTGAATGACACAAGGAAGTGAAAGGGCCCCGAGATCTTTGACTTTCAAGGGCATGGAAATAAGGGCTGCCTTACAAGCTTGGGGCAGGTCCACGACATTTGGGGCATCAAACCTTCTTTTTTCCAGAAACTATGTCCTTGATGAGCTTTGCAAAGATGGGCATGTGCTCCAGGTTCTTGGAAAAAGGCAGCGTGATTTGATGTTTCTGTAGCAACTTGATGATCTCATCCTCGAATGCTTCCTTGGTTTTGTTATGATTTTGAAACCCACGAGGGAATGGATATGATACATTATTCGATAACTCAAAAGCCACTTTATTAGAAATTTTATTAGGATTAGAAGGTGTTTTAGGGTTAGAAAGTCCAGCATGTTGCTGAGGTATTGCAGGGGTAGCCGAAATGAGTGTATCTTGTTCTAATGCCTTGTCCTTAGATTTCAAGGACTTCTGTTGGATGCTTGGCCCTTGGGTTCTAGGGAACTTAAAATGTGGTTCTTTATCTTGAAAGTGAGCTTGACGTGGTGCCACATGTATGGGCTCATCCGAGAGCGAAAAAGGGTGCAAATTGCACAACATTCGGCGCTGGAAAATCCTGATGGTTCCAGCACTGATTACTCAAGTACCTTGCTGGATTTTGAGTGTATGGCTAGGATTTTTGGACAGTAGGGACCTGGGGGCTTGAAGCATGATTCCTAAGGGTGTACACTGGGCTAGGAAGTTCAGTGCCACTCCAGAGGGTGATGGCATTCGCTGTTGGTCGATGGGGACCTTTCGGATTCACCATAACTTGACTAGGGAACTTACTGGGCTCTCTGTTGGTCCATGGGGACTCTTCAGATTCACCATAACTTGACTAGGGAACTTACCGAAAATCTCTTGTAAATTTGGTGGGGGGCTACTGAGCCTAGACCCATTAATTTACAGTAGCCCAAATTAAATCCAGCCCAAAAATCAAGCTTCTGTAGCCCAAACCCACTTTGAAGCAGCCCGGATCCACTTGTTCGCGAGCCCAGCCCAACTTCCAGCACGTAGCCCAATTCCCTCAGCCCGCTACTAGCACCAGTAGCTGTCTACCGAAGTGCGCCTTCAGCTTTCGGCGCACGTGCACCGATCTTACTTGTCTGTTAGCGAGTCAGGTGCCGAACAACCATGCTTCCAGCTCAGCGTATGCCCACTGAATTCTTCTGTCTATGTCAGTGGCGACCTACCGAATTCAGAGTCTATATTTCAGCTACTCTCTACTGATCCCATTTCCTGCAACACAGCAACTCCAACTGCTCCATTTTGCCCAGTTTTTGCAGCCAACAACCTTGAAAAATTAGCACAATATCATCATTAATCATCATTGTTCATCATTTCATTATTTTATTTTATTTTTATTTTTGTATTTGAATTTTGGCACTCCCTTTATAAATAAGAAGGCTATTTCATTTGTTTAGGGTCCCAATTTCAGTTCCCATTTTGTTCATGTTAGTTTCATTTAGTAGTTCTTTTTCTCTCTTCTTTTAGTTCTTCTTCTTTTTATTTTTGTTCTTTATTTTTGGGACCATTTGTAACTTCTTTTAATTTTATTCTTATGTTTTCTTTTAATCTTTGTTCTTAAATTTTTCTATTAACTTCATTGACTTCTCTTTTAGACACAATTTTATGCCTTCTAAATGTTTGAGAATATGAATACAATCTTCATGTGTTTTACTTTGTAAATTACATTTATTTCATAAGTTTTAGCGTTTCATACTTCAATTTGATGCTAAGTGTCGGCCGCCGCTGCCGGTGCACTTAGCATTTGATTGAAGAGATATTAATGTCGGCCGCTGTTAGTGAATTTAATCACAAATTTAAGGTAAATCATGTTGTAAGTGTTTGATGCACATTAATAGTTGATGAATTTATAAAATGAAAAACATATGCATGTACTTGAGATGATGAAGGTAAGATTTCATCATTGGTTCAATATGAGCAAAATGTAAAGAGTTGGTAAAAATTGTGTTTGAAATAAGTCTATTTTAGGACTAGTTTAATTATGGTTATTGTTAATTTTAATTTAATTCTTAGTTAGTGTTAAAACGTAGCTTAGGCTACAAATCTTTCAAAACCCCACAATTCATTCTTTTATTCTTTTATTCTTTATTCTTTATTCTTTATTCTTTATTCTTTATTCTTTAATTCTTTAATTCTTTATTCTTTAATTCTTCAATTCTTTGATTCATTTATTCTTTATTATTTGATTCATTTATTCTTTATTCTTTGATTCATTAATTTATTAATTCAATTATTCTTTAATTCATTAATTCATTAATTCTTTCATTCATTAATTCATTAATTATTCTTTTATTCATTATTCTTTCTCACTAACAAATTATTAATGTTCCTTAATTTCCCCAGTTAAGAACGATCTATATTTACCAATACTATATCTACACAAAAATGGTTTAAATTGCATAATACTTAAATTACGTGTTTATTTAATGCATAGTTTGAGCGTTATCTTTGCCTCTCCAAGTTGGTAATGACATGTCTAGTCTCATTCATGAACGCATTGGTTGTGGCATGGTGAGTCTGAGATTCATTCATGAAGGCATTAGTGTATTGTGTCATAGTTGCAAGTGTATCCTCCCATGACTTACTAGTTGAACCTTGAGTTGAGGATGTACCTTGGGGCTGCATAGAAGAGGCAGCAACGAGAGGTTTGTAACGACCCGTCCCGAATTCTGAGATTAGATTAGTGACTAATCGTGATTAGTGAGGTTAATCCGTGATTAGTGGGCGAAATCGAACGAACGATGCAAAATGACCGTTTTGCCCTTGGGCATGGGCAAAACATTGACTTTTTGTTCTGGCGGTCAAATGGACTTTGTCCAATGACTGTGACGTAATTCGGGACGTCACGAGTTCATAGACAGGTGGCACGTTTGATTTCGACGTTCAAGGAAAAAGATATGACGTTCGGAAGTTCAAGGGTACTTTGGTAAATTAGTTAAAAAGGGGCAAATAGTTAACTTTTGGACCGGGAGGTCCGATGGCTGAGGGCCAAAGACCATTATGTAGATCGAGTCGATACGAATCCATAGATAGACGGCACGCTGAAATCAGACTTCGAACGGGAAAGTTATGGGTCACGGAAGTTCGATTTCACTATGTGTGCTTTACGAGACGATGATGACTTGGCTTATTCTGATTGGGCAGATATTTTGGTGGGAGCCATGGATGAGTGACAAGTGTCACTCATCCCATTGGTCAATCCCCTAAAAAGTGGATCTAACTAATTAATTATTATTATTATTATTATTATTATTATTATTATTATTATTTTAATCTAATCTACTCATCACTCAATCCTAGCCCTCCATCTAATTTAATCTCTCAATCGTCACCATTCATCTCATCCCTCTCCCTCTCATCTGATCAACCCTCATCTTCTTTGTTTTCCCACAAAAAAAACCCGAAACACCATTTTAGTTCTTCTTCTTCTTTCAAAAACCGAACACCCACACCATATCTCACCACCATATTCATGCTAAGTGCTCGTGTGCGTGACCGTGAGAGAGTGAGGTGAAGGACGGTGACGGAGAACCACGGCGGTGGCCACGGCGGGGAAAACCCGAAACCATGGGTGAGTTTTCAAAATTTCGAACTTGGGTTTTAGGGAATTTTAGCTGATTCTATTAATGGAAAAGGGGTTCTGGAGGTCATAGGAACGTGTTGTAATAAAAAAGGGGAGCGTGGATGGACTGGAACGACGGTGAACGACGGAGGAAGTCACCCCCGCCATGGTCGACCTTGGAGGAATGGTTTGCATGGGTTTCTTATGATTTTAAGAGTGAAAAAGATAAGAAATGAGATTAGCAAACTTTAGGATTAAAAAGGGAACAAAATGGATTAGAAATGGATGAGTTTGGGACTTGAACCGATCCAGACCGGTTTGGCCGGTTCAGAACTAGTGAACCCGGTTCGGTCGCGTGAGGAAGAAGATGAATAGTGCGGCACGTGGGCTCAAGTGCAGGAGCTTCCTTGGGCGCGTGGGGAAGCGTGAGGTACATTTTGGGGATGTGTTCAACACACAAAATCTTCAATTCGATGTAACGAACATTTTGGGACTGGTTTCGTGTCGATCGGACACCGTCTCGATAATGTTCGGGGCATCGAAAGGTTTAAGTTCGAGATTTAAAAAAGTTAAAAATTTCAAAAAATTACGAGGCTTTAGTGAAAGGTTAATAAGGTAGTTAGTAACCCTCTAAAGTGATTTGGACAGGTTTGGGAGTCCCGATGACCACGATTGGCTCGGGAGAGCGGTATGGCACGCATATCGAGGCGGCAGCTCGGACGGTCTGTGAGTGGACCTTGTTTTCTAAATTGGTGCATGCATAAATGTTTATTATATATTTTAATACTTGTTTGTTGATGCCATAAGTGCATTTGCGTGTGGTTACGTATTGGCACGTATTTCGAGGTTTCGGCCTTATACGGTGCCTATACGTGTTTGTACGTTCTATGTTGGTTTAAATGAAATGGTTTTGGATTCAAAAGGATAAAGTCGGGCATGAGGCCCATTTGGTTTTGTCTCAGGCATATGGCTCTATTTACGACCTATGGGTCTGAATCGTGGTCACGGGGAGTGCTATGTGCACGGCGACCGACGATACGACGCTCGCCTCTGGACTGGGATATGTTCCTTCCGGAGAGGTCACGATGCACGATCTGTTGTCGGGCAGCCAATGGAGGCTCGACTTCGGAATGCTGACAGTTTAAGATATCGATCGGTGATAAGTGCTCCATAATCTAACGGTGGCCACGTCGGTTGATTCGTTCATGGCGACATAGCAGGATTGAGGGCGGTTCTGGATGGATGGTTGCACGTATCACTACGATCAGAGTCGTGACTGCCCCTGAGATATTGGGAACGATGCCCAGTTGAGTCATGTGTTCAGGCACGAGACCCAGTTACTTTTCATTTATGATTTCTGGTCGGGGACCCTAATGGATTTCTAGGTTTATGACGATTTATTGGAACCGGCATGAACCCTTGAAAGGTTTTTATGATTCATGACAGGTTATGGGGACCGGGCATGAATCCGTTGAAAGGTTTTTAGGATGATTTCGTTATATATATATATATATTCATATACCTTCCTTTACTTGGATTGTCTACTCCGGGGAGTGTCGTTGGCCTGGGTGGACCCCGGAGTAGACACGGAGCACTGACTGAGTGGAGTCACCCTCGCTGGGTTCCTTACTCTCAGGAAGGCTTGTATCATAACCTCAGGGAGGGTCATTGGTCTACGGATATTGACCTTGGACCCTGAGAGACTTGGGCTTGAGACTCCGGGTAGCATGCGCGTAGCTTTGGAAACTGTGACAGGATTGGTTGTGTGATTATATGTATATATGTGATATATGATATATGATATGTGATGTGTACAGGTTTTGGGATGAGTCCCGTATGGATTTGGCAGGGGCCCGTATGGTTGGTTTCTTTATGGATTTGGGCAGTGGCCCGTATAATTGGTTCTTTATGGTTTTTTTGGTTATGGCTTTGGGCTTAGTTCCCACATATGATTCATTTGGTTAAATGGTTTTCGAATGCATGCATGCTTTTTAGTGAAGGGTACAAATGTTCTTATGAAATATTTTTATGAACTCTTTGTTTTGTCCACTCACAGCTTTTAATGTTTTGACTGCCCTTCAGGTTGACAGCAGATGTGGATTGTAGCAGAGACCGAGATATCACATACCTCCTCCGGATCCTAGCATACTCTGATAGCCCGAGAGGGCAATGGTGGAAATTTCCCTTGTCTGACACTTCGTGTCAAACGGGAGCAGGGTCGTCCCGCGTTAATCCCGGGGAGATTGGGACGGGTCCTGTCAAGGTTGCTGGAATCCAGGGGTTGGCAAAGGATTAGCCACGGATTGATTGTTGTTCCATCTAAAATTCAGATGGTTCTTCCATCTCGAGTTGTAAGAGTTCGAGAAAGGATCGTTCGGGGGCCTTGAAGCATTGAACCTGCCAACGTAGTTGGCTTCACTCACATATGTACACTCATCCGAAGAGCGTCCTTGGACTGAACACACCTCACAACCCATGGTATTCTTAACCTTATCCCTGCACAATTGCTTTACCAAAGCTATGAGTTCAGCAATGGATCCATCTTTGTCCCCAGGTTCAGCCAATGACCTAGATGAGTGGCATCAGTAACTAATTTGTTTCTTTTTTTGAGCTATCTTCTCAAATACAGCTCGGGCCTTGGTTGTTGTGCCATCTAAGATACCTTGAGATAGGGAATTCACCACAGTAAGATCCTCATAACTAAGAGCTCCATAAAACCATATCATGAGGTGATGATCCTCGATGTTGTGATGGGGACAAGCGCGAAGCATCTCATTAAACCTTTCCCAATACTCATAAAAAGGCTTAATCTTGGAGCTGTCTAGGGTTCATAATCTTAGCCTTAAACTCATTAGTCTTCTCAATAGGGTAGTATTAGGTGAGGAATAAACTAGATAATTCTGCCCATGTATGAATAGAGGCGGGTGCGAGTGAATAGAACCAAGCCTTAGCCCTATCCTTAAGGAAAAAGTTAAACAACCTCAACCTAATTTCATTCTCATTCATCCCATTGATACGAATAGTAGAACAAACCTGGAGAAAGTCCTTGATATGAAGGTGAGGATCTGTACCAAAGATTCCATCAAACTTAAGCAACATGTGAATGGTCCGGGACTTAAGCTCAAAGTTCTCCACTGTGCATGCAAGAAAGACAATGGGAAATAGGTCTTCGGGCAATGGCACGAGGGCTTGGTGAGAGGCTCCCGTGAACTGAAGAGTTGCATGAGGAAATGGTAGGGCCGTGAGATCTGCCCTCCACTAAAGAGTTGTGTGACATGTACTAGTACCTAAAAAACAAGTAAACAAACCAAGTTAGATAATTCCAAACTATATAGACACCATTGAGGGACAAGTTCCCCTACAACGGCGCAAAAAACATGATAAAAGGTTTATCAACCAAGAAATTACGAATGATAAACTCCTAATGTAATACTTTGCAAGTGCACAAAATTGTATCACAAGTATAGTAGGTTTGCAAAGGTCGATCCCTCGAGAACTTGTTCAACATGAATTTATTTAGTTTAGAATGAAATAACTTGATTAACAAGTACAAGAACGTTAGGAGGTTTTCAGTGATGATGAGAACGAAATTAAATGATGAAAACGAAGTGCAAAATGATAAAAAAATTGATTTGAAAGTTGATTGGATGATTAGGACGAATTACGACATGTTATCCACATTTACCAATTACAGTTCTCCTTAAATTTCAATGATTAGATTTGACAGGACCGCCCCCGAAAAGGGCATTGTTAACTGTGCCCGGTCCTGCTCCCGTCTGGCAAGACGACTGAAATTCCCAAGTTACCCTCAGTACTTGCCAGACCAGGGATAGCCACACGTACTTACTCATGCCCACGCCTCTCGATTAGCCTCGACCAATGCGCAACGACCTGGAGGGTCAATAAAAACCAAAAGGTGTGAGTGGACAAAAATAAATCAGTTTACAAAACAGTTACAGAAAGACGTTTTTACCCTCCACGTAAAACCAATGCATGCATTCAAAAATCATTTCGCATCCGTTACATTTTCAACGTAAGAAAACAGTGCATGAAATCAAATCATTTTCCTTTTCTTAACCTTCGGGTCTTAGCCCTCAATCATAAACACAGGGCCTCAGCCCAAAACCACGAATCAAAACCAATACACAACATGATCCAAAACCATCAACCACATAAACCGTGCCACTACCCAACTCAACCGAAACATCAGAAATTAACAATAAATCACAAGTCAATCATTTTGTTGGATATCAAGTGCGCCCGAGTCTTTAAAATCAAAACCATGCGCATAATCAGGCCTTCACGGGATTTCAACGAGTCTTTAAACTCAAAACATAATCAATAGGCCTCAGGGGTATCACAATAACCGAGTCTTTAAACTCAAGAGTCTTTAAACTCAGTCCGGGTCTTTAAACCCAATTTCGGGCCCGCCCCCGTCATTAATTAACCGAGTCTTTAAACTCAAAACGTGCTCCAGCAATAGCACCGGGTCTTTAAACCCAAAACAGTTTTCAATCACAACAACTCGGGATCCAACCCGAAATCACATTTTGTTATAACAGGACTCATGTCCAAATTTCCACATTCAAATCCCCAAATCTTACTTCACAAAACATAATCAAATCATCATTAAAACGGGGCATACATAATCATATCAAATCACTTTTATCAACCATTACCCATTCCCGAATTCGAATTCGCAATAATGATTTCGTAAGCCGGCATCTGGAACCGTCATTTCGAACCCAAACCAGAAATCCGTTTTCAAACTTCCGAAAATCGAAATATCGTTATTCAAAATTACTTTTATGCTCCAAGCATCAAACCGAAATCACCTTTTTTTAAAATCCGTTTTAATTCCTTGAAATCACATCATTTTTCAAATCCCAAGGTCCAAGACATCAAAACCACAAGCAAAGCACCAAAATCACGGTCAATCCACAACATACTCGAAATTTCGTAAAACGTGCAAATCCGTGAAAAACCTCAAAATCCGTGTCAACACCGTAAACCATACTCACAACCGCAAAGAAAACATCTTTAAAATATGATACGCACAAATCATATAAACTCATTCGTTAAACCATCATCCAAAATGTACAGGAAACCATAATCTCGAAATACGTGCAATTTCGTGTGCATATCAAAAATACGTATAAATACGGAAATCGACATCATCCCAAGTCATAATCATAACCATAGAAATCATAGAAATATTTATGCATGCATTAAATTTTGAAAGCAACGTCCACTCACACATCGTTCTTAAGGCTCGGTTTCGCGCTGCACGCGTTCCCGTAATTTCCTCCATTTTCCAGGTATCTCAAATCCTGTCCGAAAACATACTTTAGCGTCATTAAGAACTCAAAGAAAAATATACTAATTTCCCATAATTTTCCGGGATTTAAACGTTAATTAAAAATGTAACGTAAACCTTCGGACCCTCGAAACAACGTCGAAACGGTGTCCGATAACGTCGAAACCAACACTAAAATGTTCGTTACATTGTACAGGATAAAAGTCATGTTGGACTTACCTCGAAATCGGGTCCACGTGCCCTCACGCGCCGCCGTGAGTGGCTGCGCGTGAGACTCACGCGCCTGCTACAGTGCGGATACTGTTCACCTTCCTCACCCGATTCCACTGTAAAACAAGTCTGCGACCGTGTGTTCGACCCAGTTCAATCCCTGCGATAAACCATCTAATTTCTTCAATTGAACCCTCAAATAACATCGCAATGTACTTAACTAAGGGTCTGTGACATCCATTTCAATCGTCACGGCCTAAAACTAAATCAATTGACCTCATGTTCTAATCAAGGTTCATCGTCCCCGTTCGCCACACACTCATCCATTTCCTCAATTGATTAGTTAGGAAGCACCGTAGACTTACCTAGGAGATGGTTTTGTAAACAATTTCACAATAACTTACCTCCATGATCACGACTCCAAGCTCGGTTTTTCTGAAACTCAGTCGTGACTGTCCATGGCTTCTCAGGCTTCGAGCTTCGATCCCCTTGATCTGGATCGACTGAGTGAGGTCCCAGAAGAGTGGTTCGAGCCTCAAATTGGCTTGGGGTGACCTACAATTTGAAATTGGATTTTTGAATTTACTCAGACATGGTTTCGGGTTTCCAGTGCAATCTCTCACCCAGTCCAGACATTTCCCTCCCAACTCGTCTCTCTGGTTCTCATTAGCTCTCTCTGTCCCTCTCAACACATCCCAGAGTCGATTAAACCCTCCAATTACTCCACCCAACCGACCATTGCTCTGTTCCACATTCTCAAGGGAATAAACAACCAGCCTGTGCACTGTCTGTTCAGTTCAATGTCACCACCCAGTTTCAAACTCCAATTTCCACCCCACTCACAACTGAACACACCCGTGCCATTGCCCCTGTCTATGTCCCTCACTCAATTGTATAAACAAACCCCAAACCGTGCACGCTCATGTCCAGACTCTGTTTTTCAATTCCAAACACCAGCACTTTTTTCCCACACAGCTACATAAATAATTCCCTCAGTCCATTAGCACCCAGCCCACGAAATTGATTCCATAAACAATTGCACCGAGCTCTGTTTCTCTGAAAAGAACCCAGCACCATACACGGTTGTCTCACAAGCAGCAGCCAAAATTACCATTTTACCCTCCTTTGACAAATTACCAAAATGCCCCTCACGCATCTAGACCCGTAACGTGGTCATCCGAACTACGATTGATGTGTGCCGCCTTTCTACGGACTTAGGGCATCGAGACCTTCCTAACGGTCCTCGGCCATCGGACCTCCCGGTCGAAAAGTCAACATTTTCCCCCTTTTCGTCCAAATTACGAAAATACCCTTGGACTTCTGAACGTCATAACTTTCACCTCAAACGTCAGAATCGATCATGCCACCTGTCTATGAACTCGTGACGTCTCAAACTACGTCACGGTCATCGGTCAAAGTCAGTTTGACAGCCCAAATTAAAAGTCAACGTTTTACCCACGACCAGGGGCAAAACGGTCATTTTGTATCGTTCATCCGATTTCGTCCAACTAATCACCGATTAACCCCGCTAATCATGATTAGTTACTAATCTAATCCTGGAATTCGCTATGGGTCGTTACAACCTTTTCCCCTTAAAGAATTTTGTCCTCGAAATTTCAACCGATCTAATCTCAACCGTTCCTGCCTCCTTAAATTAGTTCGTTCTCGAAATCCCAATTACCCTTATTCCACATCCACCTCGTGGAAAAAATTTTGACCTCGCAACACGTGTACACTCGTACACCAGCTAAACTCATCTGTACTCAGAGGTCCCATCACAGTCTCACGTCGTACCGACCACACTCGACCACCTCGAGTGAAATTAATCACCACTAAGCTTTACCGCCCTAGTAAAGCTCCAATCATCAGTCAATCAGTGTCATCACCACGTACTAAGACTCACTCAATGTAGCATAAGACCAACAACATGATCTCATCTCGCAGGGCAAGCCCAATCCTTCGACATATATCAAGCTCAATGTCCAAAATTATCAACTCTCCCAGCGAACCCTGACGCTGGAAAATTCACGGTGTGATAACATCACGCAAGGCCACTCGTAGTTACAATAACCACCAACTCACTCTACCTGAGTATACGTATACGGTCCTCTTACACTAGAATACCAGACAAGCAGTGATCGCACATTCCTATACTAGGGTTTCGCTAGCCATCCGTGGCTAAGAGCACTTTCTCCTAAAATCACTGAACCAACAAAATTACTCTGCCCAGTTCACACTCACAACCAAATCCAATGGTGTCGGCACTTAGCTGATTACCAACACGTTCAACTACCACCACTGGTACCTCCCATGTACCGTCACTAGGTACCACTCGGCCTGTCCAATACTGATTCTCGTACACCGTACAGGGTACGTACATCCATCCTCCAACAGGTTCACTACAAGGTTCATGGTTCCTCACAGTTTAGTCCTGGGGTTCCTCTGTCCAATCCCGTACTAAATAAATTACTCATTCCAACTTATCGTCCATTCTGAATTCCATGGTCACCGACCAGTGTCACAACATCGACTCCCAAACACGTCATCTAAAATGTACCAATCTAAGCACGCTTGCCTAGGCGTGTACAGTCATGCCAAAAGGTCATCTAACCTCACTCACATCTACCTAGGCACACCAACTCTGAACCTGTCGGATACTTGCTCAACGATTACCATGTCACATTCGATTGACTTCGAAAGGAAGCCAATCCCATCATTCACGAGTCAAATCCTCGAGTCAATTATAAACATTCCAACTCGCTCGAGTACGGATTAACTTCGAAAAGAAGTTCGATCCAACTATTTCCAAATCCAAATATTTATGACAGAGCGATAAGCTCTTCACCTACCCTGATCAAAACGATCTCAATTCAAGCCCATTACCACGTCACCTGACGGGTAGCATTACGATCCCAGATCGTCACCATGTCCAATGTCCACAACATCATCGCCCATCCTATGCAAGTGCGAACACAACTCACTGCACCCATCATACCAAGTAATCCAACATCGTCTGTGAGGGCAGAGAATAAGAAGGCAACCCTAATGACTTCAGAATACCTAATACCAATGCGGAAACAAGCACTCCTCTCGTCCTACGGTCACAACTCTCCTTGAAACTAAGATTCCATCCATGTTGGGAACAGAAACACTCCCCATGAGATGTCAAGTCCAACCACTGGACTTCCTACATCCGCAACTCACTTGGATAACCATGTGTCCGCAATCAATCTAATACTCAGACCTCATGTCCGTTAATAACTATTTATGCACATATACCGATTCCGATTGGGAATTACTCAACTCTTGTCACCTCATCACTGTTGGGACTTATCCCAATACTCACAACCTCCGCTGGATCCTATCCAGTCCATGATTCATCCACTACTGAATCTCAAATACCGAAGATATGTCCATCCATGATAGAGTCACATCCCAATTCGTGGCTGATCGTCATCACAATCACCGACACCAGCACCAACGCTAGTACCAGTATCAACATACAAATATCCACACTAGCACACAGTGTGCAAATTTGATAGCCCTGGATCTCCACTCATACCGAGCGACGACCCCGTATCATTACCCGTACTCCACAACCATGGGTATCACCATTCCGACAATCCACATTTCGGCTCCTCTCGAGTCCAGGCTCATACCAACTCAATCATGTCATCACTGACATACCCAGTCCCCGAGCAATTTCCAACACTTAACCATATTCTATACGACCAATAGGGCCTAAGAGATAGTACAACTTGCCCAATTATGCGGCCTTCCAGCCACCAGTCTCGTTCGTCCTGCGACCCACGCAATTTTACGTCTAACATACAGTAGTTCACAGTGTACTCTACATGACATATGACCCCAACCCAGGGTCCATCTCATATGAGATCTATCACGAGGTCCCACACTCCCTCGCCTACTCGTCTCACTACCAGGTCGCGCACGAGGATTACGCTTCGGAGGCATGATGTGGCAACAGAATCAGCAACCTAGTGCTCTGATACCAAATTGACAGGACTGCCCCCGAAAAGGGCATTGTTAACCGTGCCTGGTCCTGCTCCCATCTGGCAAGACGACTGAAATTCCCAAGTTACCCTCAGTACTTGCCAGACCAGGGATAGCCACACGTACTTACTCATGCCCCCGCCTCTCGATCAGCCTCGACCAACGCGCCACGACCTAGAGGGTCAATAAAAACCAAAAGGTGTGAGTGGACAAAAATAAATCAGTTTACAAAACAGTTACAGAAAGACATTTTTACCCTCCACGTAAAACCAATGCATGCATTCAAAAATCATTTCGCAATCCGTTACATTTTCAACGTAAGAAAACAGTGCATGAAATCAAATCATTTTCCTTTTCTTAACCTTCGGGTCTTGGCCCGCAATCATAAACACAGGGCCTCAGCCCAAACCATGAATCAAAACCAACACACAACATGATCCAAAACCATCAACCACATAAACCGGGCCACTGTCTAACTTAACCGAAACATAAGAAATTAACAATAAATCACAAGTCAATCATTTTGCTGGATATCAAGTGCGCCCGAGTCTTTAAACTCAAAACCATGCGTATAATAAGGCCTTCCCGAGATTTCAACGAGTCTTTAAACTCAAAACATAATCAATAGGCCTCATGGGTATCACAATAACCGAGTCTTTAAACTCAAGAGTCTTTAAACTCAATCCGGGTCTTTAAACCCAATTTCGGGCCCGCCCCCGTCATCAATTAACCGAGTCTTTAAACTCAAAACGTGCTCCAGCAATAGCACCGGGTCTTTAAACCCAAAATAGTTTTCAATCACAACAACTCGGGATCCAACCTAAAATCACATTTTGTTATAACAGGACTCATTTCCGAATTTCCACATTCAAATCCCCAAATCTTACTTCACAAAACATAATCAAATCATCATTAAAACGGGGCATACATAATCATATCAAATCACTTTTATCAACCATTACCCATTCCCGAATTCGAATTCGCAATAATGATTTCGTAAGCCGGCATCCGGAACAGTCATTCCGAACCCAAACCAGAAATCCGTTTTCAAACTTCCGAAAATCGAAATCTCGTTATTCAAAATTACTTTTATGCTCCAAGCATCAAACCGAAATCACCTTTTTTAAAAATCCGTTTTAATTCCTTGAAATCACATCATTTTTCAAATCCCAAGGTCCAAGACATCAAAACCACAATCAAAGCACCAAATCACGGTCAATCCACAACATACTCGAAATTTCGTAAAACGTGCAAATCCGTGAAAAACCTTGAAATTCGTGTCAACATGGTAAACCATACTCACAAACGCAAACAAAACATCTTAAAAACATGATACGCACAAATCATATAAACTCATTCGTTAAACCATCATCCAAAACGTACGGGAAACCATAATCTCAAAATACGTGCAATTTCGTGTGCATATCAAAAATACGTATAAATACGAAAATCGAAATCATCCCAAGTCATAATCATAACCATACAAATCGTAGAAATATTTATGCATGCATTAAATTTTGAAAGCAACGTCCACTCACACACCGTTCTTAAGGCTCGGTTTCGCGCTGGAAGCGTTCCCGTAATTTCCTCCATTTTCCATGTATCTCAAATCATGTCCGAAAACATACTTTAGCATCATTAAGAACTCAAAGAACAATATACTAATTTCCCATAATTTTTCGGGATTTAAACGTTAATTAAAAACGTAACGTAAACCTTCGGACCCTCGTAACAACGTCGAAACGGTGTCCGATAACGTCGAAACCAACGCTAAAATGTTCGTTACATTGTATAGGATAAAAGTCATGTTGGACTTACCTCGAAAATCGGGTCCACGTGCCCTCACGCGCCTCCGTGAGTGGCTGCGCGTGAGACTCACGCGCCTGCTACAGTGCGGATACTGTTCACCTTCCTCACCCGATTCCACTGTAAAACGGGCCTACGACCGTGTGTTCGACCCGGTTCAATCCCTGCGATAAACCATCTAATTTCATCAATTGAACCCTCAAATAGCATTGCAATGTACTTAATTAAAGGTCTGTGACATCCATTTCAAACGTCACGGCCTAAAACTAAATCAATTGACCTCATGTTCTAATCAAGGTTCATCGTCCCCGTTCGCCACACACTCATCCATTTCCTCAATTGATTAGTTAGGAAGCACCGTAGACTTACCTAGGAGATGGTTTTGCAAACAATTTCACAATAACTTACCTCCATGATCACGACTCCAAGCTCGGTTTTTCTGAAACTCAGTCGTGACTGTCCATGGCTTCCCAAGCTTCGAGCTTCGATCCCCTTGATCTGGATCGACTGGGTGAGGTCCCAGAAGAGTGGTTCGAGCCTCAAATTGGCTTGGGATGACCTACAATTTGAAATTAGATTTTTGAATTTACTCAGACGTGGTTTCGGGTTTCCAGTGCAATCTCTCACCCAGTCCAGACATTTCCCTCCCAACTCGTCTCTCTGGTTCTCATTAGCTCTCTCTGTCCCTCTCAACACATCACAGAGTCGATTAAACCCTCCAATTACTCCACCCAACCGACCAGTTCTCTGTTCCACATTCTCAAGGGAATAAACAACCAGCCCGTGCACTGTCTGTTCAGTTCAATGTCACCACCCAGTTTCAAACTCAAATTCCACCCCACTCACAACTGAACACACCCGTGTTATTGCCCCTGTCTATGTCCCTCACTCAATTGTATAAACAAACCCCAAACCGTGCATGCTCATGTCCAGACTATGTTTTTCAATTCCAAGCACCAGCACTTGTTTCCCACACAGCTGCATAAACAATTCCCTCAGTCCATTAGCACCCAGCCCAAGCAATTGATTCCATAAACAATTGCACCGTGCTCGGTTTCTCTGAAAAGAACCCAGCACCATACACGGTTGTCTCACAAGCAGTAGCCAAAATTACCATTTTAACCTCCTTTGACAAATTACCAAAATGCCCCTCACGAATCTAGACCCGTAATGTGGTCATCCGAACTCCGATTGACGCGTGTCGCCTGTCTACGGACTTAGGGCATCGAGACCTTCCTAACAGTCCTCGGTCCTCGGCAATCGGACCTCCCGGTCGAAAAGTCAACATTTTCCCCATTTTCGTCCAAATTACGAAAATGCCCTTGGACTTCCGAACGTCATAACTTTCACCTCAAACGTCGGAATCGATCGTGCCACCTGTATATGAACTCGTGACGTCCCAAACTACGTCACGGTCATCGGTCAAAGTCCATTTGACGGCCCGAATTAAAAGTCAACGTTTTACCCACAACTAGGGGTAAAACGGTCATTTTGTATCGTTCGTCCGATTTCGTCCAACTAATCACCGATTAACCTCGCTAATCATGATTAGTTACTAATCTAATCCCGGAATTCGGGACTGGTTGTTACAAGATTAATATGCATGTATCTAAATTAAGTGCCCATGCAGCGGTCCAGCTAAGGCTCACCTCACGCATATTATTTTCTCTTAGATTGCATGTTTAAGTGTGATGTGCCCGCCCTTAAACAACTATTACTGATGTTGCGTGATAATGCATTAAACGCAAAGAACGTTTGATGACACTATACTAATCCTAGAAAGTGATGTGCAATGCTAGAATGTAATGAGTTTAGATTAAGAATAAGATTTCCCCTCTTAAACGTGATGCTACAAATTGCAAGGTGATGCACAAACACCAAGGTGATCCGTTAAGCAATTACATCTACAATTAGACACAAATAAGGTGATCAAATTTATAAGCGTAAATTGAGTTCATAAAGCGCGACAATCCAACAAATTCAGGCATACATAACAACCATAATCAATAGCCAGAAATCTAATTGTGAACTAACATGGCTAGGATTTCAAACAACCCCACTCCTTAAAGAAACTACCCACACATATTTATGTTAACAAACATCATAACTGAATACATATAAACTTAAAGATTTTAAGGAATTGAGAAAAAAAAAATACTACGATTGATGAGGCATAAGAGAAGTGGCACAAACACTTCTTCTTCTCCCAAGCTTCACGTCACAAGAAAGGTGCAAGAATCGAATCCAAACTTCAACAAATAGAAAAATTGCGGCTAACTGGTGTATAAACTTTAAGCAGAAATTTCGACTGAGTTTTGGGACCTTAGGAGGTAAATTTGACGTACAAACAATGAGAGAAAATTAACTATATATAGACCTTACACTTGCCCTAGCATCTCCTTAAAAGAAAGGGAAAACAAAAGCCTAAACTAGGAAGCAAACACACTTAGCCGTGAAACACCTTCCTTTCCGCATTTTGAGATCCTTCTTGGACAAGGAATCCTTTTCCTTCCTCTTTCCACTTCTTGACTTCATCTTTGATTAGGAATTGATTTAATATCTTGCCAAATCAGATCACATGATTCCTAAAAGAAACGAGGGGATAAAATGCGGCTAGGGTATGGTTAATAAACCCTAGCCGTGAGTTAAGCTTTCTTGGTTTCCAAGAAACTTCCTTAATCTTGTTTCTTGCAATCTTTAACTTCGGATCTGATTAGGACATCATTAAGTCTTGTTATCCAAGTCAATCCATGTCATTCCTCATTGAAAAAGGAAGGCAAATTCGTCCAAAGATTACTTGATGCACAAGTAATCACACTAAACCCCATTAATCGCAATTTTAGGAACTTAAGGGGTTTAGCCGCATTTTTGAGGATCTTGGGGGTTCTTGGCAGTGAAAATGGAAGATGATGTGATCCTTTGTGAGTCCTTGATGAGTTCTTGAAAATATAGCCTTGGAAAGATCACATTTCATTACAAAACATGATTCAAATCTCAACTAAGCAATCTGCACAAACTTCACAAAAGAGATTATTTTTTCCTATTGTTTGAATGATTATAATCAAAAGATAAGTAAAAGGGATAAAAAAATATCATTGAAATAATGCTCAATTGGTGATTTATCAACGGAAACGATGACAATTTGGTTGTCACATTTAGCGAGTTTATGACGACTGGACCAGCTTTCAAGTCTAACAAACACCATTATTTTTTGACGGAATATGATAATGACACTAGCATATTCCATTAAAATCTAACGGTGTTATAACCATTCTTAACACCGTTAAGCCTGACGGAATATTCTACAAGGTAACAAAATATTCTCCTTTGGAATATTCTAGTGCATGGGACATGAGTAGGGGCACTTGACCTCTTGTGGCTGATCTGTTCGACCTCCATCCGGAACGTGACGACAAGTGAGGTCATTGTTTAGCCTCTGGTCGGTGTGTGAGGCAGTGTTCCAACCTTCTACCAGAGCGTGGGACTTTTTTCGGCCCATGACGACACGTGAGCCTAGTTTCGTGATGTTACAGATAACTTTAAGTATGTTTTAGATTGTTTGAAGTGATTTGAAGAACTATTTTGGGCAACCCTAGTGGGATTTTTCTTCGAATTCGATTTGTGAGCCATATGCAACCTTTACGATTGTTTTTGATAGGTTGGATTGGCTTGGAGCTCGTGCTAGCTTGATATGTCGAGTGATTACGACTCCTAGACCAGTTATTCCAACTCTCCCACTAGTTTGTGGTGGACCTCCTTTACCGTTTTTTAATACTTTTGATTACTACTTGCACATTTTACGTACTTGTTTATTATACATGCCTGGTTATGATTTGTGTGACTTGACGTTTTACTGAGCATGTTAGTGTATGATTTACTAGTTGATTTACTCGGAGTATGATTGTACTGCTTAAATATTTCCTTAGCATGTTTTCATTTGGTATTGATAATGGATAGTGCATAGTGAACCCAAAATTGTTGTGAAAAAATAATGTAACAACTACTTGCGGGTCGTTGATATCTTAATACCCCTTCTGTTCGACCACATACTAGCTTCTACATGATCAATCACCTAGCACTCCTCGTAATACTAATTAAATAGCACTAACTTGTCCCCGAGTTCTAGGGGACATAGGGTGACAGGTGCGATGCACCTAGCCTTCACGTGCATGTGGTACACTAGTTATTATAAATACCAGCTTAGCATGAGTGTATGCCTCGGGAAACTCATGAGCATCATAATATGGTTCATACATTTTTTATTTCTATTGAAATTTATGATTATTTATTAATTATTCCACGTATTATGTTCCATATAAAGGTTGTTTACATGTTTTAGTAAAACTAAGGGGTTAATACTTTGTAATGCGTGGTTTTTCATTGAAAAAAAAAACTAAGTTCACTCAATGCATCCCTAGGATCACATCAAAATTGTATATCTAGGGGAATCAAATTAGCCTCGAATCCAAAACCTTTTACCAATATTAGACAACCTCAGATCACCAGGCTTGCCACATACATATCCCCGATTGGGGTACTAATGTACATGCCCTAACCGATCGGTGCTAACTCTCGATCATCTAAAAGTGTAAAACCTAGAGAAATAAGCTAGCATGGCCCTAGGTTCTAACAAAACTGCATCATGGCCAAAATAAACAGTGTACATGTCACCACCTTTGGTGCAACTCGAGACTTGGAGGCATTTCTTCTAAAAAGAAACACAAGTTAGTACCAAAATACCCTGCACCAAGTGTGCAGTCCACATGAAGTTAACATAATGCTCTGATACCAAATTGATAGGACCTTTCTCGAAAATGTTTTGATAATCGTGAAAATTCCCGCTCCCGTCTGACAGTTAAATTAAAATTCCAAAAATACCTTTAACACTTGTTAGATAAGAGATAACTATATTGATGTCAAACTCAAAAAAACTGCTCGTACCACGACCATCAAATACAACCAATCTTCTAATACACTACTATCAACCACCTGAACAATCTTTATTACGCCTAGACAACCTCAGATTCCGTGGAATAAAAATTTGGCATCATCCAAGTGACATTCTTGGGATAAGACACATCTAGGTGGTATCCTCGGTATCAGCCGTATCCGGGTAGATATCAATATCCCTGGGATCATACGCATCCGGATGGTACCCCTCGGATCAGTTACATTTGGAGAGATCTCAAATTGAAACATATCTAGGATCAGACGCATCCGGGTGGTAACCTTGGGATCAGTCACATTTGGAGAGATATTATATCTCACGAGGATGGTTACAGTGGAAAATAGTTATGAAGTAAATTCAAAAAGTTACTTTTAAAAAAATATCCTTGACTTTAGGCCTAAGTAAAAATGTTTTCAAATCGGACCTATGCCCAAAACGCTCTTTCCACAAAAAAGCATAAAACTTGTGTCAAGAAATTAGTATCCTGAAGAATTATTCTAAATCCATAGATCATCGAATCGCAATAAACACTTAGAATAATCATTCAACCCATTGAAATATGAAAAAGGCAATAAAACATTTAAAACACTTAACTATGCATGCATCACAGTTTATAAAATAAATATCCATTTACAGTCTGTTCAAGTAGCTCAATCTCGAGCTCCATATTTCTGTGAAGTCCTTAGAGCGGTCTGGCCTATGGTGGCCGAAAAATGTTCAGGAAGGTGGTGGATACTGTTCACCGCCCTAACTCCTTCTCCCAACACCTTCGGTCTTAATAGTGCACATGGCTGTGCTCGAGAAGAGATGAGGAAGATGATGGAGTGATTAGTTTGAGGTCGTTTGGCCTATCAAATAAACTAGTTTGTGGGTTTATATGTATTCCATTGTGTAGATGAGAAGAATGCACGAGGAGAGAGAGAGAGAGAGAGAGAGAGAGAGAGAGAGACAGAGACAGAGAGAGAGAGAGAGAGAGAGAGAGAGAGGACACCAATGAGAAAAATCTAGGGTGTGGGGTTAAAAAAATCTACCGAAAAAAATTACCAAAATGCCTTTGAAGTTTTTAGACCCACAGCTTTCTCACTAGAGCTCCGATTTACGCGTGGCGTTGTCTACGAACTTGTGAGTTGGAGACCTACGTAACGGTTATAAATAAGTGTGCAGAAAGTTCTCCAAAGAAAAGTTGAATTTCAAACTTTAATTACATATAAGAGTACAATAGTCAATTTATATTTAATTTCCTTAATCACATTTATCGAATTTTCGAGTCGATATAGTATATCATAATTAAAGTGTGGTACAGCCATACCTTCAAAATTAAGTTTTGAGAGTAAGGCCCCCAGTTAATATGACAATACTAATACGGACCAATTTACACTAATATCTAACAAACCAACATCATTGAAAATCCCAAAATAGCCGAATCTTACAGCACTAAACAAACAAATAGTTCTTATTTTAGGAATGCTTAATGTAATTAGCTTTGCCTCTTTATATGTAATTTGTTTCGTACTCAAACTTTAGAACTTAGTCTTTGTCTTTTTTTAATATATATTGAAGATGAAGTTTCAAAAAATGTAATGCAGCATGTGACTGGTTGCAGTTCAAATATTATTTTTACTGTTTTACGATCTCATCTTTTCAGTCTTTTAAGTCAAGGGTATAATTTTCTTTTTGGTGATTAGCTGTTATTGGAGATGTGCATTTTGAATTAAGCTGTTTAGGGTTTCTTATGTGTGAGATTTTTGGGAATAAAGAAAATCTTAAAGGCTCTGTGATTTTGGGCGATGGGTGCCGATTTAGGGTTTTGTTGATTATAGATTTTGATAAAATATCATTGTATTATTTCATTGTTAAAAAAGAATTGGCTGAGAAATTATGATTTTATGAAGCTGGATTTGTTTACCAAAATTTTATCAAGACACTTATGTTATCTTTTCAAAAAAAATTGAAAACTGATTCTTTGAATCATTTCTATCTTTTATTTCTTTCAAGGTTCATCAGGAACTATCACTTGATGAGCACATATTGATTGGTTTATTTTAAAGTTCTATCAATCAATCTATGGGGCGTTTTCCTACTGTGAATTATCGTCATGTGGATGAGTGTGCTGCTGTAATCAAGATTGCAAAAGAGCATAGTTGATTGGGATAATCAATGTTGCATGAGATATGGCTGCATCTTTAGTTCTAGGCTAGTAGATATGAGCATGATATACCTTGTATTGAACGTTTTATTTTCTTTGATTGCCTGGTTACCTGAGAGACCCAGTTTTCACCTTGAGGAAGGTTTCTGGGTATCAAGCTTTGTTGTTCAATTTTTTTTAATCGAATGTACTGTCATTGTTATTGGTTGTTTAACATTCTTGATTTCACACACAATCACTTATAACTAGCACAAGACTTCCTTCATTGACGGGGTATCTAAGTACTTAGGTTATCGTTGTGTACATGTGATTCTAGCATGATACGTGTGATTGGTGTGGGTGTGCGGGTGTTTGTGAAATGGATTGATTGCTGGATTTTCTTTGGAAGGTTAGTTATAATTCAGTGACTAGTCACTGAAATCTTAAGCTTAAATTGGTATCCAACTTTCACAAACCATCTCCACTAAAAAAAAATAACCACCGTTGTCAAACTCATTACATCTAGTCTTAAAGAACATGTATAGCATGACGGATCTGAGAAAAACTTGATCACCAGTGTTTTAATTGTGCATAAAAGCAAATAAAGTATTAAAAGTCTTAATCTAGCTATTATGGCCAAAACCAATCGGGACATATTGGGATAAACTCATCCAAGTAAAGTACAACAAGATGACGTAGGGAAAAAAATTAATTAAATAAAGATGTTGAGTAAGGAGATAAATTGAAAAAAATAGTAAAATAACATGATGGGAAACTCAATGGGAGATATTACGGCAAATTCCTCTAATAGTAAGGTAGAACAAGAACATTTTAAGAAAAAGAAGATATTTTAAAGAAATATTTTGGGTAAGAGGTGGCCTGAATTGAAAAAAATAGGAAAATAACATGATAAGAAACTCAAATTTGAGCATGACTCTGACCATATAATCATCACTCATTTTCTTCAAGATTGAGGGAAGAGAAAATAAAGGCTAGACTTTTTCTTTAAGTTTTAAAGAGATTTAAAGTGCGTTTTGGTTCACGTGTTAACTCAATTTGAATTGAGCATGAAATTAAGAATCGAGATGAATTGTGCTTTAAGGCTTAACCCAAATTTAATTGGTTTCATAAATTTTTAATTAACCCAATTTTTACTTTTGAGATTGTAATGTCGCCAATAACTTCAAAACCATCGTGAAAAAAATGTTATGTTGAATTACAAATAAATATTCAAATTATACTCCACAATAACAAAGAACTAGTAACAATTTTCGTTTTAATCAATCTTGATCTATTTTGCGGTATATTCATCCCATAATGTCATACAACTCGGAAGAATTTGGATACTTGTTAATCTTATTCCATGACATATACTCCGAAATTTTTTTATGCTTTTTAATCTGCTTGATTCTTCATGACATGCAATTTCGACCATTTTTATGCATGTTAATCTTGATTTTTTACCGATATAAAATCTTGAAGACTTACGACTCCAAAGAATTTGATATTTGTTGATCTTGAGTATTTTTTTGTACCATATTCGTAAAAGCTGAAGGTGTATAACTTCGAAGAATTTTGATGCGTCTTAATCTGACTTTTGATCTTTAATTTTTTGTAGCATTTTCACCGCATAACGATATACAATTCTAAAGAATTTTGATGTTGCCTAATCTTAATTCTTTTTTGCGAAGAAATCATACAAATGAAGTTATCACATAGACAAATAGACAAGAAAATTGCCCTCAATTAACAATTCTCAGAAGACACAATCAAATCATCTTCCACTAATCATGCGTTCGGTCATTAATAAAGAGAACGCACAATGTATACCTACCTATTTACAAGTAACTCACCCAAACAAAAATAAAAGGGAAAAAGAAATTCTCTATACAAAGTCACACTGAATCTCTCCGTACCATCTACCGGTCAAACTCAAACGGGGAAGTTCCAAAAATGCCCCTCCATTCTGCTGAGTCTCATCGGTCAACTTTCACATAATCGTCGTCTTCCTCATCGTCGTCATCGTCATCATCATCATCATCCTCGTTTTCATGCCCCGTCTCGAACCCATCCCTACAAACTCCCCCATACACGTCCCCAATCATCCTCAAAACGACGTCGCTAAGCCACGCGAAGCACCCGAACCCGTTATCGCCGCAGCGGCACTTATCCCGGATCAGCCCGAGCAGCCCCTTGCTCCCGACTTCCGGCGGCGTCGACATCGGCTGTAAATAGGCCAAGGCCGCGTGCTTTACGAGGGGATTCTTGATCGGAACCTCGTGCCAGCTGAAATTTTGGGTAGACGACATCGCCGTCGACGGCGACGCCGGCAATATATCCTTGAGGCTGGTGTAGCAGACGGTCTGGAACGTCATCATCTCGATGTCGGAGATGTCAATCTCGGTGCCGAAGCCGTTGTGGAGGAGGAAGGTTGGGGAATGGGAATGGGAATGTGAATTGTGGGAGATGGGGCCCTTAGGGATTTTAGTAACGGAGGTTTCCATGGGGATTGCGGCTTCCGATTTCGACTCCAGAGTGGGAGACTGATAACTGTTTATTGGGTTCGCGTTGTGTTTAGATTTCTCTCATTTTGTGAAGCAGGAGAGGAGGCTTAGTCACGCTCTACACGCGCTCTCCATTCGTGTGAGGAGATTGGCGGATTATTTTTAGTTTTCATGGGCCAAATGAGAGTGATTGCCCGACGTGGCTGCGGCACATGTTTGATGACTACTGGGCTGGACTCGGATTTGTTTGCACATTTCTGAAGAATATTTTTGCTGAAGGCAGATTAGCTAAAATGCCTCTTCTCACTAATTTAATTCAAAATACTCCATTTTCTTAACATAAATTTATGGGCTTATTACTTAAAATGTATCCGAATAGGATGTAAAATCTTATTTTAGACCGAAAAAAAAAATAGTGTCACTTTCTATTTAGAAAAGGCATTATGTAACCTACTTTGCAGTAAAACCTTAATAGTGTTACTAATGTCGTTTACTAGAGAGGCAATTACGTCAAAACCTCACCCAACCTAATATGACCCATTTCGCAATTATGTCACTCGTTGAATGACCATTTTACACCCGAAGTATAGATGGGCCTGACAATCACTTTTCTAACGAGAACACTTTTGGCTAATTTTTTCGTACTATTATGATCATTTCAAACTCCTGAGTACATGAACAGACAGCACTCAAGAATTGAGCATGCGGGTCTAAGGCATTGAGGACGATACGGTAATTTTTTAAAATACCAAAAATATAAATTATGGACTTTCTGTCTCTTCCCTCATTCTTGTTCTCACACACACACGCGCGCGCGCACACACACACACACTCTCTCTCTCTCTTTCTTTCTCTCTTTCTAGCATCGTACATCACCACCATGCATGGCCTAATTTTGTGTCTATTCAAGGCCAATCGAGGCCAGCGATCGCATCCCCTCACTTCAGTCATGATGCTAGTACTCTTGAGGCTCGAACGCCATTGAATGCAGCAAACTGAAGATGGGTCTTTGGGGCGAATCTTTTTGGAAGACTTTCGATTAAACGATGTAAGATTTCTTGATTTTAAGCTTGGATTTGAATTGTTGGGAATGAGTTGATGAGTTTATGCATTTGGATTGTGAAAAATGGTCAAGATTTTAGAAATCGAGAAAAGCTTGCAATCCCAGCCATTAATGATGGATTCCAACCGCCGTCAACAATGGTGTTGACGGTAGTTCTACCGTCATTTCTGATGAGACTCCGGCAACGGTTGGACTGTGGTATACTAACGTGGCATGCCAGCTTGCAACCATGTGGAGCCATGTTGACAGGACCCATCCCAATCCCCCTGGGATTAACGCGGGATGACCCTGCGAAGTGTCAGACGAGGGATATTTTCGACCTTTGCCCTCCGGGGCTATCAGAGTACGCCAGGATCCGGAGGAGGTATGTGATATCTCGGTCTCTGCTACAGTCCACATCGTATCCAACCTGAAGGGTATTAAAAACAGAAAGACTGTGAGTGGACAAAAATAAAAGAGTTTATAAAACATGTTTCATAAAAGACCTGTATACCCTTCACTAAAAAGCATGCATGCATAGTAAAACCATTTATCCAAACACATATGTTTAAGCAACCATATTTAGGGTCACAGCCCCAAGTTTCGTAAATACAAGTCACACGGGCTCCTGCCCAAAACCATTTACAGAAAACCATAACATCATAAACATATGTGGGATCTCAGCCCAAATCCATTTATCATCATAAAACATAATTTCCCAAACCACTTGAAATCATGTTTATCCATTATATTTCATATCCAAGAACCTGTCACGGTAAAATAAAGCTACACCCGTGCTAACCAGGGTCTCAAACCCAAGTCTCTCCAGGGTCCACCCAGGTCAATGTCCGTAGATCAATGACCCTCCCTGAAGGTAACGAACCATGCCCATCCTGAGAGTAAGGAACCCAACTGGGGGGTGACTCCACTCAGTCAGTGCTCCGTGACTACTCCGGGGTCCACCCAGGCCAACGACCCTCCCCGGAAGAGACAATCATATATATATATATATATATATATATATATATAGGATGGAATATGAAAAACCTTTTGAAATCATTCTTTAAACCTTTCCAGGATTCATGCCCGGCCCCTCATAAGCCGTCATGAACCATAAATCCATTTCAAGGGTTCATGCCAATTCCCATAAACCGTCATGACCCGTAAAAACCATTTCTAGGGTCCCTGACTCGAAATCACCATCATAACACATAACTGGGCCCTAGGCCTGAACCACATACAAACTAGACCTCCGGTCCGAATCGTAAACCAACTGGGCCTCCGGCCCGATGCCTCGTTAAATCAACTGGACCTCAAGTCCGAGAGTTCGTAATTCAAATGGGTCTCATACCCGAGTTTACCTTTTCAAATCCAAAATCATTTCATTAAACCATTTCCAAAACCATAAGAATGGAAAATCAGAGTAAAACCAAAAACCTCGATTTACGTGCAAGCACGTAAATCGCCTCGAAATACGTGAAACCATATAATTCACAACCATCCAAATCAACATCATGAAATCATATTCATAATCCATATAAAACATTTATGCATGCATCACAGTTTAAAAATCAAGGTCCACTCACAGATCGCCCGAAGTCGCGCCTCGATACGGGTGCCATAATCGTCTCCCGGGTCAATCACCGTCACCAGAAATCCCAAACCTGTCCAAATTGTAATATAAGGTTACTAACTACTTAATTAACCTCCTACCAAAGCCCCGTAATTTTCCGATATTTTTAACTATTTTTAAAACCGAACCTAAACATTCGGACACCCCGAAACCTATCGAAACGATGTCTGATTGACACGAAACCAGTCCCAAAATGTTCATTACATCGAATAGATGATTTCGTATGTTGGAGCCATTCCCAAATTCCTCCTCACGCGCTCGCACTCGCCCCTGGACTGGCTTGCGCGTGGGCCCACGCGCCGGCTACTGTGGATCATCCCTGTCCTTGCGACGGCCAGTTCAGACCGGCGTGACCAGTTCAGACCGGCGTGACCGTTTCAACTCATTTCCTCCCTCAATTTTCGTCCGTTTGCCTCCATTTCAATTCTAAAATTCCTCTTTTCTCAAGTCATATCTAACCCAATCCCTAAACCTAAGAAAAACCACCTGAAACCCTTGGTTTGAAATAGACCTCACGGTCCTGTTTTCCCCAGCCGTTCCCACGGCCTCCTCCACCGTGAACCATCCTCCCAATCCTCCTAAAACCTCCCTAGCAACCCCCTAATCACCTCCCAACCACCCACAACTAACCATAATGCAAGAATCGAAAAAGAAAGGAGAAAATGGGCAAACCGAGTTACCTCTCGGTTTTGTCTCCTCCAGCCGCCGTCCACGGTGGTTCTGGCCATCCAGCCACCTCTTCAGTCCTCTCATCACTCTCTGGATACTCAGGCATGCTCACATGGAAGGGTTGGATTGGTTTATGGGGGGTGAGATCGGGTTTGGTGGGTTGAAATGGGAATGATCGATTGATGAAGGGATGGTGGATATACATGAAAGAAAACTGATGACCAGTGGATGGGTGACAAGTGTCACTCATCCATTGGGTCTCCATAAAATATCTGGGCCCCACTAGAGTCCAAAAGTTAGTTCGTCTCGTAATTCGTGCAATAGTGCACTTGAACTTCCGTTAATCATAACTTCCTCCTCGAACGTCGGAATTGAACGTGCCACCTGTCTATAAACTCGTGACGTCCTAAGCTACGTCACAGTCATCGGTCAAAGTCCATTTGACAGCCCAAATGATAAAGTCAACATTTTGCCATGGCTATGGGCAAAACGGTCATTTCGCATCGTTCGTCCGATTTTGCCTAACTAATCACCGATTAGCCTCACTAATCGTGATTAGTCACTAATCTAATCTAGGAATTTGCGACGGGTCATTACACATGTGATAGTACAGCTTGCAATTCAATCAGCAGTCTGTTAAACGTTAAGTCAACGGATGTCGTCAACAATTAACGGAAAATGTTAATGGTGTTACCATATTCCATTAAAAGTTAACAGCATCATAACAGACCCTAATGCCGTTTATGCTAATTGAATATTCTGATTCCATTAGACTTGATGAAATATTCCGTCATAGCGGCGGATTTTTCGTCAAGACTGTTGAGGCACGTGGCTGATGATTGAGGCACGTGACCCATGTGTGGTGACAAGTGGGACAGTTTACAGTCTTCAGTCAGAACATGGAGGCACATGAAGTAGTTTCCCGGCCCAGGGCGATGCATGGGTCTAGTTTCGGGCTGTTATAGATCGTTCAAGCACATTTTTAATCCTTTTAGGGTAGTTGTAATGAGCAATCCTAGAGGGTTTTTCTTTGTGATTGACCTGGGAAGTTTCTACTAAACCTCGTTGTTGGTTTTGTATAGGGTTTTGACAAGTTAAGTGCTTATCGCTTGACATGTTGTGTGATTTTGACTCCTTGGAAAGTTTGTGAGTGGACCTCTTTCACAAACCTCAATTTTATTATTATATTTTACATGCACGATTTCTATGCCATTATTTGAGATCATGAATGCATTATGTGTTATGTTATGGTGTTAGCGACACTTTATTTCCCTAGTATGATTGCTTGAGGATGGTTGAGGCTACTTTCATCCTTAAGTATGGTTTAGCGGAAACCAATTTGTGACCACTATTACAAGATCATTTATGAATTCATTAGCTTCATGAGATATGTGTGTGCATATGAATGTGGTTCAGAATGATTTTTCCTTATGGTTGACTATGTTTGTGACCATTATCTAGACGACCTTGAAATGGTATTTATAGGTGTCAAAATATTTCAGTGCTTTACATGATATGACTTCGAGTATGTGTTTATTGACTATGTTTATTGTATACCCCTATAAGAGTGGTGTTGTATACAGGTTATACACAAGTTTGTAGTTGTATACCCACTTAGGAGTTTCTGGTATCTCAAATACTCGTCTGATTAGCCATAGACTAGCTTCCACATGATTGATCATTCGTGTTTGCTCGAATGCTAGTTAAATAACACCAGCTTGTCTCTGAGTTCTAGGGAACCTGAGGTGACAACGCTAAGCGCCCAGCTTTCATGTGGTTGAGGTACACAAGCAAATTATAGATACCTAGTGTTGAAGCGTTAAATGTTCCAACTGTCGATTACTCGTTGCCCAATCACCGAATGACGCGTGTCCTTCCTCGTAACCTATCAACTTAAATGGAACGTGGGTTCTCCGTTATTACGGGCACCGGTGTGGTGCTGGCCTAAGGTTCTCCGACGGTCAAGTTAGTTACTTTGTTTGTAAGAGGAAATAGTAAACGGTAAGTTTGGTAGAGTAATTATAAATAGTAAATATTTGTTACCTTTATTGGGAAATATGTACTCCTTATGTATGGGTAGGTGGGATGTTCAATTCCCAAAGTTCCGATGTGGGACAAATACTCCTCGATTTACGTGCTGACACGTGTTACATAGATCGAGGGTGGATAGACTTCCATGTGGCATCCCGCATTGGGCCCGGGGTTAGAGCTTGTGTAAGTACGGTAGTTTTGGGCCTTGAACAGAGTCTAGGCATTAAGTATACGGCCCATTGGGTCTGGTCAGATATGGTGTCAACAGAAGTCCCCCAAGTCGTTGACTGAGGTGGAATTTCTCGGTCGGGGGCTTGTCCCATTCTCTCAGACCCTGGTGGAAAGTATACCTGTAGTCCCCCAAGTCCCCTGGTGGGAGAGTCCGCCGAGATAGTCTCGGTCACAGTTAAGAGGTGTAAAGTGGTCAGTCTGGAAGGGATGCAACTCGACGAACCAACGCTGCGATCGGTCACATTGTGCGTGGGCAGTCGGTGGTGGTGCCATGGTCGGTGACGAGTGACAATCAACAGGACTGGTAGGTTCTGATACCGAGCGATGTATGTGGGTCGGTATCGAGGCCCAAAGAATGCAGGGGAGTGGAAGGCACCGAGGGATGGATGTGGGTCGGTGTTGATGTCCAACGCCTAAGGGTTGGGGTGTGGACACCGAGTGGTGTATCTGAGTCGGTCAGGAGTATTGGGAGGTTGGTAGTGGGTGAGGAATGACGGTTGGTCTCCCTCGTGTGGATGAATGACAAGTGTTGGTGAGATGGAGTGGTTGTGACACGTGTTGGCCACTGGGAGGGGTGACGCCTCGTAGTATGTGCATCAACCTCTATAAATACGAGGAGCTTTCACCGATTGTCTCACTTTGTGTTTTTGAGAAAAGTGCGGAAACACTTCCGAACTAGAAAGGCGATTTCCGATCAGCTCTCGGTGGTGGTGCATACAGTGGTTGCGATTTCCAACTAGCCCTCCTCCATGAAAAAACACAGTAAGTATGCCTTAATTCTATTTTTTTCGATTGAAGTGGGTGTTGGTGAAGAACTGGTCATGAACTTGGTGAAGTTTGTGGTCAGATCGTCGTAGGTCCGAGTCGGTCCTCTGAGTTATGTTTTTTCCTTTTTTTTTTGTAGATGTCCGTTGATAGTGACTCGGTATTCGAGGGTAAGTGCTACGACTCACAGGGCGGTGAGTCGTCAAATAGTAGTGTGCAGGTTCTCATTCCCGTCTCCGGGAGTGAGGACGAGGCCCACTCGGCCTAGGCACAACATAGGGCACAGTCGGTGCATAGTATGGTCGAGTCATCCGGTAGGACAACAGAGACTTGTGATGAGGCTGAGCCAACAGGTAGGTCGGGTAGTGGCAATCTCTTGGTGGACCCTGAGACAATAGCCAAGGTGGGGTTTCACCGAGCGTTGAAGCTAACCCACGGCCGAGATAAGGGCGTGGTTCGACTGAACAAGGGGGGACCGACTGGTGACGAGTCGGTCCCGGATGCCGTGCTGATTGAACGTGCTGCCTTCACCATTGATGAAACTGTCAACAAGGAGACCGAGAAGGGCTTGATGAAGATAAGGATAGAGTTTGGTGTTCCTAACTCGGTGAAGACGAGGTTGCCTACAAGGGAAGAAAGACCGAGTAATCCCCCAGTCGGTATGACGTTGTTCTATACCGAGCTGATGCACCCTGGGGTGAGGCTTCCTATGCATCCCTGGTTGCGGCGGATGGTGAAGAGGATGGGGGTAGCACTTGGTCAGCTCAATCCCAACGTGTGGATTGTGTTGTGCTCCCTCTACACCGCCTTCAGATGGGCCGAGCAACTGGAGCTGACCTATGCCCAAATTATATACCTGTATGAGTTTGGGTTCCAACAGCAGAGTACCAGGTGGATCTTCGTCCGTCATCGCAAGAAGAGAAAACGGGGGGAGTTCATCTTGGATATACCGACTTCCCAGAAATCATACAAGACGAAGTTTTTCCTGGTCGGTGGGAACTAGGAAGGGAACACCGAGGGACCGCCAATACCGTCCAAATTTCAAACTCAAGGTGGATAGTTGTAGCATAGGCCGATCATTTGATGTAATTGTTTTATGTTTAAGTATGGCTATGTTGGCTGACAGATTCTTGATGTGCAGGTTTGTTCCCCGACGAGGAGATCTCGCCAGAAGAGAAGACCATCATTCACCGAACGAGGGAGATCTTGGATGACCTGAATCAGAACCGACGTATCCTTCGGTTGCCTGGGTTCCAGTATAAAGCTGACCTCATCGACACCGAAGAGGGTAAGTGATTGTATTGTTTGTTTGGTTTGTTGTTTTTTTTTTATCTTTTTGTACTGACCCGTTGCTCGGTGTTGTAGTCCCTTATCACCTCGGTAGACGTATTTACAAAGATTGTGAGCAACTGAGGATGAAGGCCGACAAGAGCTCTGGAGAATCCACATCCCTGTCGAAGGCTGCTGAGCGCCTGGAGCTGCTCCTCAAAAGGAAGAAAGAGCGAGCCGATAAAGGGCAGCTCGAGCGGTCCGATCGTGCAAAGCAGGGCAGTCCTCACAGCTGAGACCACCAAGTCCTCCGGGTCAATCTCCCAAAAGAAAACAGAGCGTCGTGGAGGGAGACCGAGTCATGTCCCCTGATCCCAAGGGGGGCGAAGTCTAGAAAGGAGGCCGAGACGATCCTGTCGGCTCAGGAGCAGATAGAGGGCAAGAGGACAATGCCGGCCCCAGAGTTCAACCCTCCGCCGTCCCCCCTAGGTTGGATATGAGGATCCTGGAGATGCTCCAGAGGAGGGGAATGTGAACCTTAGTGTGTTCACCGAGGGGGAGGCGATCGGCAAGGGGTCGAGTGTCGAGGCCACCCTCTGCTGCCCGAGGCAGATGGTGCCTTTGCTTAACGGGGTATGTCAGGGGGCCTCGACGCCACTGGACGAGCTGGCCGAGATTCAGTGCCGGTCGGCTAACTAGAGAATGGAGAAGGCCCTGCTGCTACTGAGCAATGTAAGTGCTTGTTGTTTTATTTTGCAAGTGTAGCATGTTCTACCGAGTGATTTTCTAAGGTTTGTCATGTGTACGCTCTCGGTGAAGTCTACCTCCAGTTTGGGAACAGTCAGAGGAGGGTGGCTGCTGCTCGACGGGAAAAAGACCGGCTGAGGAAGAAACAGGAGGAGCTTACTCCCAAGCTTCAAGAGGCCGAGAGGGCGATGAAGGAAGCGGCCGACCTCACTCGCAAGTTGGAAGCAGAGAGGTGGAAAACTCAGGAGGCCCTAGTCACCAGGGATCAAGTTAAGGCCGACCTGGAGGCCAAGGAGAAAGACTGACTACGGAACTGGAAAGAGCTGTGTTGGGTGAAGTCGGCTAGGGAGGGTGACCTGGAAGAGGCGAAGAAAGTGGCGGTAGCCGAGTTTAAAGCTTCCGAGGAGTTTAACAAGCTGAAGAACGAGTACGCCGCCAACTGCGAGCAGGAGTTCTTCCGCAACCTATTTCTGCACAGCCCCCGTTTGACCGTGACGACCCCCTGGCTAGGCCAGGATATCACCGCCGACATGTTTGAGGACGAGTCGGGGGAGGAGGAAGAGGAGGTTGTGCAGCCAAAGGGCGAACCAGTAAACCCTCCAAATGAGCCAGAGCTAGAGGTGGAGGTAGCACCGTAAGCCGAGCAGCAGATGGAAGAGTTAGTTTAGGATACCCGTGTAATTGTTTAGATTTGTTGACATTTTGTAATGCTCTTGTAGACCGAGCTTAATGGTCTGCCCAGTTAATGAAATCTGAGTTGAACTATCGAACAAGAGTTGTAGACCAAGTAATTTTGCGACGTTGCCTTTTTGTCTGAGTGTTGGTGTAAGCCTAGTAAGGATTTACACCGACTCTAATGTTTGAGTCTAAAAATATCAAGTGTTGGGGTGTAGGCCGAGGAAGACCGAACCCCAACTCATATGTTTGAGTCTAAGTGTTGGTGTAAGCCGAGTAAGGCTGTACACCGACTCGAAAGTTTGAGTCAAAATAGTAAGTGTTGGGGTGTAGGCCGAGTAAGGCTTTACCCCGACTCGTGTGTTTGAGTCTAAGTGTTGGTGTAAGCCGAGTAAGGCTGTATATCGACTCGAAAGTTTGAGTCAAAATAGAAAGTGTTGGGGTGTAGGCCGAGTAAGACCGAACCTCGACTCGTGTGTTTGAGTCTAAGTGTTGGTGTAAGCCGAGTAAGGCTGTACACTGACTAGAAAGTTTGAGTTAAAATAGCAAGTGTTGGGGGGTAGGCCGAGTAAGACCGAACCCCGACTCGTGTGTTTGAGTCTAAGTGTTGGTGTAAGCCGAGTAAGGCTGTAAACTGACTCGAAAATTTGAGTCAAAATAGCAAGTGTTAGGGTGTAGGCCGAGTAAGATCGAACCTCGACTCGTGTGTTTGAGTCTAAGTGTTGTTGTAAGCTGAGTAAGGCTGTACACCGACTCGAAAGTTTGAGTCAAAATAGCAAGTGTTGGGGTGTAGGCCGAGTAAGATCGAACCCCGACTCGTATGTTTGAGTCTAAGTGTTTGTGTAAGCCGAGTAAGGCTGTACACCGACTCGAAGGTTTTAGTCAAAATAGTAAGTGTTGGGGTGTAGGCCGAGTAAGACCGAACCCCGACTTGTGTGTTTGAGTCTAAGTGTTGGTGTAAGCCGAGTAAGGCTGTACACCAACTCGAAAGTTTGAGTCAAAATAGCAAGTGTTGGGGTGTAGGCCGAGTAAGACCGAACCCCGACTCGTATGTTTGAGTCGTAATATTTTAGGTTACAAATGTTGGGTAAATGGAAGAGTTCATAAATAACGGGCGCCATAATCGGCAAATTATAGCAAGTTAGAAGATCCAGAAAAAATACAATGTTTAAATGAAGTACTTCTTCAGGTGGTCGGCATTCCATGGGTGGCCCAGTTTTTGCCCATTTGGGTCTTCCAATTCATAAGTGCCGGGCTGGCAGATTCTTGTAACCCGATATGGACCTTCCCAATTTGGGCTGAGAGTTCTGGCTGAGCTGTCCTTGGTGGCGAGGCTGACTTTCTGAAGGACCCAGTCTCCTTCCTGAAAACTCCGGTGTTTGACTCTGGCATTATGGTAATTGCAGAGCCGCTGTTTGCAGGTAATGTTTCTAAGGTTAGCCTGCTCCTTGTGTTCTTCAATGAGATCGAGACTGAGTGCAAGCTGATGGTTATTTTGCTCAGGTTCATAGGTCGATACTCGGTAAGAAGTTTTGTTCAGTTCAACAGGGATGACCGCTTCCGTTCTGAAGGTCAGCGAGAAGGGGGTTTCATTTGTAGATGTGCGGTAGGAAGTCCGATATGACCAGAGTGCGTTGGGGAGAATTTCAGACCGCTTGCCCTTGGCCTCGTCTAGCTGCGTTTTTAGTTTGTGCTTGATGATTTTGTTGATGGCTTCTACCTATCCATTGGATTGAGGGTGAGCTGGTGAAGCGAAGCAGAGACAGATATTGTGTCTGTCACAAAAGGCACGGAAGTGTGGGTTGTCGAATTGCTTGTCGTTGTCTGTGACAATTGTGTGCGGGAGACTGAAACCACAAATAATGTTCTGGAAGACGAACGTTTCAACCTGGGTCGTGGTGATGGAAGCCAAAGCTTTTGCCTCTACCTACTTGATGAAGTAGTCCACTGCTACCACTGCATACTCTGTCTTACCCTTCCCTGTTGGCATTTTCCCGATTAAGTCAAGTCCCCACTGTGAGAAGAGCCAGGGGCTAATCATGGGTGTGAGGTTCTTTGGAGGTAAGTGAAAGAGAGGGGCGAACCGTTGACACTTATCGCACCGTTTGGTCAGCTCTGCCGCATCTCCATGCATAGTAGGCCAGTAGAAACCCTGTTGGAAGGCTTTATGGGCCAACGACCGCGGTCCAGAGTGATTTCTGCAAATACCGCCATGTATTTCTTCCAGAATGGTTCTGCCTGTCTTTGAGACGAGACACTTTAG
The DNA here is from genome assembly GCA_032719365.1 of Prinsepia uniflora. Lineage (NCBI taxonomy): Eukaryota > Viridiplantae > Streptophyta > Magnoliopsida > Rosales > Rosaceae > Prinsepia > Prinsepia uniflora. Next base: position 16,464,003 of record CM064874.1, read on the forward strand.
GAGAGGCATAGTAAAACCCCGCTTGTAGAGTTGGCCGTTGATGAGTGTATACTGGGCTGCCTGTCTCCGGACTTTTTTGGCCTCGAGCTTGTCGGAAGGGAGAATTCCGTTTGTGAGGAATCCCGTCAACGGGGTCATCCACGTGCATTCAATGTCGATTGCGCAGACCGTCGAGCACAGTGTACTGGGTTGGTCAAGAATTTTGACCAGTACACTTCGACTCTGTTTCTCATCGAGGGAGGATGCAAGGCAGGCTAGAGCGTCAGCGTGACTATTTTCGGAGCATGGAATCCGAGTGATAGCATATCTGTGGAAACCGAAGAGAAGAGATTTTGCCAACGCTCTGTATGTTGCCAAGGAAGAGTCTTTGGTTTCATATTCGTCGTTGATCTCGTTAACGATAAGCTGCGAGTCGCTAAAAATTTTGATCTGTTTGGCCTCCATGGTCTTGGCGAGGCGGAGTCCTGCAAGGAGGGCCTCATACTCTGCGATGTTTTTGGAGGCCTTCAATTGAAAACGAAGGGCATACTCCATTCGGACCTTGTCCGGTGTTGTGAGAACAAGTCCGGCCCCATATCTACTGTGGCAAGCCGACCCGTCGACATAAAGGAGCCAAGTTGGCCGAGTTGGGTCATTCTGGGGGCTCTCCTCGTCCAAAGTACGAGTTATGAATGGAGGACTGGATGGCATGGTCTCATGTGCGGCAGCCGCTGGAATGTAGGAGAATTTAGAAATAAAGTATGCCATGGCCTGCCCTTTTTTCAGCTCTGCGGCGGGCAAAAACGATGTCAAATTCGTTGAGTTTGATCGCCCACTTGAGCAATTATCCCGATGTTTTGAGTTTCTGGAGTACCTGCCGGAGTGGTCTGTCGGTCATGACAATGATGGAATGAGCCTGGAAGTATGGTCTGAGCTTTCGGGCAGACATGATAAGGGCGAAAGCGAGCTTCTCTAGGTCAGAGTACCTAGTCTCGACGTCCTGTAAGGCTTTGCTGACATAGTACACTGGGTGCTCAGCGCCGTCCTTACGCTTAATGAGTACTGAACTTGTGGCAGAAGCAGAGTTCTTGAGTCTGAAAGGCATGACATTGTAGCAATATAATCCCTGATCTGTTCGGAAGGTTGTGTGGATCTGATCTGCCAGATGCATAAAGATTTGGTTGTAGTCTAAGTATGCATCCATGAAGATTAGGAGTTCATACCCTGCCGTGGCATCGACTAGATGGTCTATCTTTAGCAGTGGAAAACTGTCCTTAGGGCAAGCCTTGTTTAGGTTAGTGAAATCAATGCACATTCGCCATGCCTCCGAGGGTTTCTTGATGAGTACAACGTTAGCTACCCAGGCAGCATAGAAGGCCTTCCAGACAAAGTGAATGGTGCTGAGTTTGACGATTTCTGCCTTCATAGCCTCAGTCCTCTCTGCATCGTAGAGGTGACGTTTCTGTTCTACAGGCTTGTAGGTAGGATCGATACTGAGTCGATGACAGATAACGTCAGTGTAGTGACAGGACCCACCCCGATTATCACCTCGATAACCGGGACGAACCCTGCTCCCGTCTGACAATCACACTTAAAAGTACCAAAACAACCTCAAGAACCATAAGTATAACTATCAGACCAGGGAGAAAATGTAATACAACAGTAACACAGAGCATAGTGTTATACAAAACAGGCACAAAAGTCCTACTAGGCTATTCACGCAATGGAAAACGCGGCAAAGCTCTATGCCTCTATCCCTGCCTCAACGATCACCCCGACGCGTTTCACCACGACCTGGAGGGTAATTAAAAACCAGAAAAAACGTGAGTGGACTGAAAGAAAACAAACGTATGAAAACAATTTATGAAACAAAACAGGATTTTCCCTCCGTTTTAAAGAAAACATGCATGCCTAACTAAGTACTAGAAAACAGTGATATAAAACAGTAATTAATCATTCCAAAGCGTATCACAAAACAAGATGTACCAATAGTAATGTCTGATCAAATCTGCTGGGTCTATCCAAGTCTTTAAACTCAAACCAGGCCTCAATGTAATCCGAGTCTTTAAACTCCCGAGTCTTTAAGCTCAATAGGCCTACGGGGGTAATATCGTAATATCCGAGTCTTTAAACTCCAGAGTCTTTAAACTCAATCCGGGCCCGCCCCCGTCATATATAATCCGGGTCTTTAAACCCAATATCCAGATCCAGAAAATCCAATCTAAACCATTTGAAAACCATTTCTAAGTCCATATCCAAACCCGAATCCGAAACCACTGGTCTGACGCCATTGCGGCGTTCAGAACCGTCATTCCGAACTCAAATTCGGAAATCCACTTTTCAACTTTAAAACCAAATTTCGTGTTTCAGAAAACCGATTCTAAAACCGAAAACCTTGTTTGTCAAATCATGTTTCAAAATCCACTATCATCATATAAAATCAGTAATAAAAGCATGGCATGGAAATCATATATATAACATTTCTCGGAAACCGTGCTAAAACCCGTAAATGTCTCGAAAAATGTGCAAACAGGTCAAACAATTATGATATAAGCAATGATCATGAAAACATGCGTAAAAACATAAAACATGTAGATAAAAACAGTTAGGCATGCTCGTTAAAAGAGAAGGAGTCCACTCACAAGTCCGAACGTGTCAATCGCGCTCTGTGCGCTCCTCGACCGTCTCAGGAGTGTCCCGTCCTGTCAAAAGTCACAAAATCGGGTCACAATCACTTCAAATACGCGTATCCTAATTTCCCCAATTTCTTGGGATTTTAAACACGAATTACACGAAAAACCCTAAACCGTTCGGATCCTCAAACTAACCCGATCCGGTGTCCAATTAACACACAACTTGTCCCAAAAGATAAATTACATCAATTAGACTCAAAACCATGTTGGAAGGTTCCCCAGATTCCTTCCCACGCGCCCCCCAAAGGGGCTGCGCGTGGGCTTCACGCGCCTGCTACAATGTCGTCTTCAACCTCTGTTCAGCTGGTTCAACTATACCGAACCGGCGTGACCGGTTCTCCCTCATTTCCTACTCAAATCTAGTCCTTTCAATCCCATTAGGTTCATCCTGGTTTGTATGATCGATTCCACTAATCAATTCGTGAAGTAAAGACCCTAATCTCATCGTCCAAAACTCAAAGAAAACTCAGAAAATCTGAGTTTCTGTCTCCGGCCACCACGAAGCTCCAGGTTACACCCTAAGGTCCTTATAACCTTCCTAGAACTATTAGAAACCTTAGGACATCTCTACAATCACCCAAACTTCACGACTTCTAATTTAAAGAATTCAGGAAAAATAGGGGACAGAAAACACTTACCCTTGCTCCGGTCTCCGCCGTGCTCGCCGTCGTGCTCCACTGAGTCCACACGAGTCTCCTCAGGTCACTGAACACCTCCACCCGTCCAATTTGATGGTTTGCTCAGCTGGGGGTGCACAACTGTGCACGGTGCCCCTGCTCTGTCTCCTGGTTCTGTTTGTTCACACACACACAACCACCATCCAAAACCTCCCTGTACTACTCTTTCACACCCACCAAACCCTCTTCGATCATTCACTCAAGCTCCAAGCCTTCACACTCTGAGAATCGATCAAAAATCCTCACGGTTTCCACTCTCTGTTTTCTGCTCCAAGAAAAATTGCACGGTTAAGAATTGTGCAATTTGTAGCCGTGCACAGCCAAACTAGCTAGAACCCTCTAGGAAGTCTCCCACGTGTCCATCATCCTGTGGACAGTAAGAAAATATCCAATCACACAATCCCAGATGGCCTTATCTAATTGGCCCAATGTGAAAAGACCAAAATGCCCCTAAGTCCAAAATTACCATTTTGCCCTTCAACTTCCTAGATCCATAACTAATCCGTCCGACGACCGATGACAGCGTACCTCCTGTCGTTGTACTCAGGACGTCGAGACCTATCTAACGGTCCTCGGTCTACGTGAAAACTAATAATCCAGCAAAAAGTCAACATTTTCCCCTCTTTAACCAAAATTACGGTAACGCCCTTAACCTTCCGAACACCATAACTTTTCCTCCGATTGTCCAAATCGGACGTGCCACCTGTCTACGGACTCGTGACATCCTAAAATACGTCACGGTCAATGGTCAAAGCTCGTTCAACCTACAAATAAAAAAGTCAACTTTTGGCACACTATTCATAAGGGCAAAATTGTCCTTTTTATACAAATATTTTACAAAATTACATTTGTACCCTTCTCGAAGGTACGGGTTGTTACACGTAGGACCAGGCGAAGACCTCAGAGTTGTCTCTTAAAAAACGAATCAGCTGCGACCGTAGGTTCGGCGAAAGAGTTGTCCCAATATTTACCTTTAGGCCCGCAAAGTTGTGGGAGAGTACTATCTCTTCAACATCCTCGATAGGCTGCGGATGTGGTGTTGCTGAATGGTCCCGAGGATCTTCAATTGGCCCATCTTGTATTCTCTGTGCGTCCTGAGGGTTGATGGGGTTAGCCTTGAACGCGGATTCTGTTACTACCATGGTTTCCTACGGTGGCTGGATTGGGGTGACAGAGTTGCACGCTCTTGCAGCCATTTGGTCTCCTTTGACTTGGCCAATCCCCATAGGGGTTGGGAATTTTACTAGAAGCAGGTGGGTGGAGACTACTGCCTTCATTTGGTTAAGTATTCCCCGCCAGAGAATGGCGTTGTAGGCCGTGGGGCAGTCCACCACTAAGAAAGGTGCTAGCACGGTTGCCCTCCGTGGATGTGTTCTGAGGGAGAGGGGGAGGGTGACCGTTCCATGAGGGACGATGGAGTCCCCAGTGAAACCGAATAGCGGCGTAGGTGAGCGATCCAGACTCGCTTCTAGTATGCCCAATTGCTTGAAAGCTCGCATGAAGAGGACGTTGACCGAGCTTCCAGTGTCGACCATCACCCGATGTACGTCGAAGTTGGATATCTCACCATAACAACAATGGGGTCGTCGTGAGGATAGACTATCTCGCGCTCCTTCTCTTCTGAAAACGTGATGGGTTCCCACCCGAGTCGGTTTGTTTTCTTGGCTCTTCCCTCTTCGATGCTGAAGAGCTGGTGATTCTATTTGGTGGCCCGTAGAAAGTTCTTCTTCGTTCGGTTAGAAGTGAGCGGGCAAGAAATGGATGGCCCTCCGGAGATCGTGTTGATATGTGGTTTGCGAGGTGGAGGTGGTTCGTGCTGGAGAAATTGGTTTATCTTCCCATCTCGGGCCAGAGCTTCCACCAGATCCCGAAATGCAACGCATTGCTCAATGTTATTGCCACTGTACTTGTGGTATTGACAGTAAATTCCTGTGTCTTTGCCAAGCTTGCCCTTTGTCGGCGCCCAAGTAGACTTTGGGATTATATGCTCCACGTTGAGGAGGACGTTCTCATAGGGAGTATTGAGGATGGTGTAGGTCTCATATTTGGACCGAGGAACTCGTTTTTCCCCATTGTTTGACCGCTCCCCCTGCTGTCTTTCTTGGTGATTCGGGTTCTTACCCTTCTTTCCGGGGCTGTACAGGTTGTTGCTATGGGGGTAGTCTTTCCGTTTTCCCCCAAAGCTCTGTTGCCCCTGCTTCTGTGGTCGCTGCGCTGAGCCTTGCCGTTCCGGGATGCTTGGTATGTATGTTTTTACCGAGTCGGCCCGGGGAGGTTGATAGACATTGGCGGCGTTGGACTTTTGGCTCAGTGTTTCGACCTTGGCTTGGACCGCCGCCTGTTTCATAATTTCATTGTAAGTTGTCCAGCCTTGGGTGTGAGCTGCGTACCTGTAGGGGGAGTCCCGGAGACCACCCTTGAAGGCCGTAAAAGCTGCCCGGTCGTCCGTCTCCGCTCACCAGGAGTACTCGTGACTGAACCTTGTTGCGTACCGCTGCAGTGATTCGTGTTCACCTTGTTTAAGTTGGAAAAGGTCTTCGGCTGACGACAGTCGGTCGGTCTGAATCATGAACTGGTTCATGAAGGTGGAGGTGAGCTGTTCAAAAGAGTCGATGGACCCGGATTCCAACTTGTAGAACCAATTGATCGACGCTTCGGTCAGTGTGGAACTGAAGATGAGGCACTGTTCCTCATCCGCGAGGTTTTTAAGGGCGATGGATGAGTAGAAATTGTTCAGGTGGTTCCACGGGTCGTCCTTCCCGGTGTAAAGGGGGATTTTTAAGGGCTTTATCTCGTGATTGATCCTGAACTGGTTGATTCTTTCTGTAAAGGGGCCCAGGCTGGTTTTTGACCAAGCTGGTCTTGCTACCCGAGCTGTCCCAGCCTCGAGTATCCGGACTCGGTCCATGAGGTGCTGGACGAGCGAGTCGATTCTGGATTACTGTGTGGCCGCCCAATTTTTTGGTTCAGCCCGCCGAGTATCCCTGGATGCCCGGTCGTTGCCGACTTGATATGACCAGTCGGCGTTTCTCCCGCTCGGCGGACTCTGGGAACCAATTTCCCCTCGACCGACCTGCATTGACCAATCGGTGTCCCTCCGGTTGGGCAAGTTTCAGGATCCACTTCCCCTGTTACCGACCGGCCTTGACCGCTCGGTGTCCCTCGGGGGCGGTGGTTCTTGAGGTTTATCATTTTGTCGGCCTACCTGCCCTGACCGCTCGGTACTCCTCCGGCGGTTGGTTCAGGTATACGGTGCTCAACACCGAGAAGGGTTGACCGCTCGGTGTCATCGCGAGAGGACCTCGATGTTTGTCTCTCTCGATGTGAGCGGTCGGTCCTGTTGCCCGGCTGCCGAGCCGATTTGGCTGTGCTCTCGGTTTCCAGGGATTAATCAGTGACGGGGATGGGGTCTCCCTTAGAAAAAGTTCTGCGGCTGTCGCCTGGACGGGATCACCGAGCGGTGATGTGTGCTCGGTGGTGATGTCCCTTTCCGACCTCTGGACGAGGGTCGGGTCGGCGTGAATGGTGGTCATTGACCGACCGATTGCATCCTCCTCCCTCACTGAGGGCGTCGCGGGCGTTTCGATAAATCCTGGTGTCGCCAGGCTGGCTGCCGGGGATATCAGCATCCGAGTGTGTTTCTTGCTTGGCTTGGCGTCCGCTTGCCTACCTTTATGTGGCTCGACGGCCATGTGTTATTTTTCTTTTCCCGCCAGTCGGCGATTCTTTTCAGCAAGCTCGGCACACTAGGCCACCACCTTGTCGGCCTCAGCCTTACCGAGGCGAGCTCGGTGGGTAGCGAGTTCTGCCTGCGTGACTCGTAGTTGTTTGGCCACCTCAGTGTATCAATCGTCGAGTGCTTGACATCTCAACTCGGCCTAGGTACCCTTGGTTTTGACCTCGGCCATGTCACTCTAGAGTCTCTCGATTATTTGTAAGAAGTTAGGAAAGGGGTCTCTCATGGTTCTGGGGCCTTGCCCGGGTGTGATCTCACCGAGATCGTGCTCGCCCTGCATGTTAGTGCCAACGAGTCCTTTTATCGGCGTAATAGGTGGACGAGTTTAACTCGGTTTGGTTGAGCGTAGGTAAATTTAGTCAGGTTCCCACAGACGGCGTCAAACTGTTGAAGCGTTAAATGTCCCAACTGTCGATTACTCGTTGCCCAATCACCGAATGACGCCTGTCCTTCCTCATAACCTGTCAACTTAAATGGAACGTGGGTTCTCTGTTAGTACGGACACCAGTGTGGTGCCGACTTAAGATTCTCCGATGGTCAAGTCAGTTACTTTGTTTGTAAGAGGAAATAGTAAACGGTAAGTTTGGTAGAGTAATTGTGAATAGTAAATATTTGTTACCTTTATTGGGAAATGTGTACCCCTTATGTATAGGTAAGTGGGATGTTCAATGCCCAAAGTTCCGATGTGGAACAAATGCTCCTCGATTTACGTGCTGACATGTGTTACGTAGATCAAGGGTGGATAGACTTCCACATGGCATCCCGCATTGGGCCCGGGGTTAGGGCTTGTGTAAGTACGGTAGTTTTGGGCCTTGAACGGAGTCTAGGCATTAAGTATACGGCTCACTGGGTCTGGTCAGATATGGTGTCAACACCTAGCATGTCATGTGCGCATGACTTGAACGACTCAAGAGTATAGTTAATAGGTTATACATTGTACAGTTGTACTTTGAGATCAGTTTTGAGACTACATATTATTTTATTATTATTTCTCATAAAACGGCCATTCTTACTAATATGATAACTTTTGACCTTATTTTCAAAACTGGGGGAGGGGGGAGGTTGTTTAAATCATGTTTTAAACATGTGGTTTTACACTGCAATACTTATAAGCTCCACTCATCCTTCTGTATTTGTAACCCTCAGATCCCCGTGGAACTTCATGCTTATCGAGGTCTTAATTATTGCTCTGGCCTTTACATTGGCACCTTTAGATGTGTCTATTCAGAAATCTAGATAACTCAGATAGTTGTTTAAATGTACGATCATCAAAAGAGTATGCTACACTCTGTACTTCTACTGTCGCAGTGAATTTCTTATTGATTTTTACGAATTACCTTTCATTTGACTTCCTAAAACGCACTATTTTCACTTTTGGCTTTCATCATCTGAACATCACTATTTAGTTTTTGACCAACGTACCTTGAATTTGGGTGCCCACGTGAACTTTTTGAGTCGGGGTGTCAATTTGGTATCAGGGCATAGTTTTAGTAAATGTTGTTAGTTTTCGGACACTTGATGATCATAAATCCTGATTTCCTTTGTTCATGCACCTCCTCGAATAGTTAGTATCATTCATTGATGTTTAATTTTTAACCTTTTGCGACTTTATTCCTAGTTGTCAACAAGTAGAGTTGAGGTTTCGGGCATAGCCTAACTTTTCCTGTTTTGTGAGTTAACTAGGTTTTCTCGTTGAATATCCTGCTTAGATGGTGTTCAACGAGCTCAATGCTTTCTTTGGGTTGCGTGAATGAGTTTTTTATGGCGAGTTTAACGAGTTAATCATTACATGTAAGGTTCTGTTGGAAGTTTACATCGAGGTGTGATAACCCAGACACTACTTCGGAACTTAGAGTTGAGTCCAACTTAACTGAAGACCCTGAGGATCACTTTGTTGGGTTTTAGCTAACTCTTTGAAATTTACTACCCTTAGACTTAGTATTTTTGTAAAACGCACAATTTTGACTTTTGACTTTTGTCATCTTACTATTACTATTTAGTTTTCAACTAGGGTACCTTGTCGTTTGGTGTCCACGTAAACTTTGGGTCTAAGTGTGTCACAACACATCTTCATCTTCAACTCAGCCCCATTACCCGCTAGAACTCATCCATAATTGTTGGATTTCAAGGCCTGAAGATCGAAGATCAATAAAGGTTTAGGATAAGTTTTCAGAGCAGGTTTTCTCAGTGAAGGCTTCTTGCTTGAGGTACAACTTCTATCTTACACTCTTAGCTGAAACAAATGTGGTTAGGCTAGAGTAGGATATGAATTGAATGATCAGAGCTTTAGATTTGTAAAGGATGAGAAAATATGGATTGATCAATGATGTAAATGAACACAAGATTTTCTGTTTTAATGAATGCACAGAAGGTGTTTGATAAAAATGCCAATAGGAGCAATTTTCTGGTTTTCTTATGCTCTCACAATTTAGAGAGAGTCATACGTATTCCTCTTAGTGATGCTCTATGATTTTCAATCATTACATACATTCTTCTCTGTACAATTCTGTTAGAGAGAATGACATCATCACACACACATACTACATGATTTCTTGCTCACTAAGCCACACACACACACACCTCTCACACGTGCTCTTACTAACAGAATTTAATACAGGTGGCAAGGTTCCATTTGAGTGTTTGATTAGCTGCATTGCATCTTGATCAAACTTAATCCAGGTGCAGCTTACATTCCAACACCCCTTCCTAAGCTGCATTCTGGTTTGACCCCTAGGAGACCCCTTAGGTAGTGAAATCTTGTCTTAGGAAGAGCTTTAGTTAGGATATCTGCCACCTGATCCTCAGTTCTGCAGTATTGCAGTAGAACTTCCCCATTCTGCATAGAGTCTCTGATGTAGTGCACCTTCCTACTGATATGCTTAGTTCTGTTGTGAAAAACAGGATTCTTTGTCATGGCTATGGCAGATTGATTATCACAGTTAAGGACAGTAGGTCCTAACTGTTCTTCTCCAAGATCTTGTAGGATAAACCTGAGCCACACTGCCTGTGTTGTGGCCTTAGCAACACTTACATACTCTGCCTCTGCAGTTGATAGTGCCACACAATTCTGCTTGATTGAGGCCCAGGAGAAAACACCATTTCCAAAAGTGAAAACATACCCAGAGGTGCTTTTACTGTCATCTTCAGAACCTCCCCAGTCACTGTCACAGTAGCCTATTAGGGTAGAATCCTCACTTTTCTTATACTCTATGCCATAATCCAGTGTCCCTTGAATGTATCTAAGGACCCTTCTTGCTGTTCCAAGATGCTTCTTGGTTGGATTATGCATGTATCTTGACAGTAGACTAGTAGCATACATCACATCAGGTCTTGTGGCTGTTAAGTACAATAAACTGCCAACAATCTGTCTGTAAAGCTGTTCATCAGCAGCTTCACTTCCATCATCTCTTCTTAACCTCTTATTAGCTACTAGGGGAATGCTCACTGATTTACACCCTTTGAGTCCAAATTTTTCAAGCAAGGAAGAAGCATACTTCCTTTGGTGAATAAAAATCCCTGAACTGGACTGAATAACCCCCATTCCAAGAAAATGATAAAGTAAACCCAGGTCTGTCATCTCATACCTCTTCATCATATCTTGTTTGAATTTCTCCATCATTTCAGTGTTATCACCTGTATAGAGGATATCATCAACATAGATAGAAACAATTAAGGTACCTTCACCCTTTTTCACCTTCAAATACAATGTGGCTTCACTTGTGCTCCTTAAGAATCCACAGTCCAGTAGATAACAATCAATCTCCGAGTACCAAGCCCTTGGTGCTTGGTTTAGTCCATAGAGAGGTTTCTGCAACTTAAACACCTTGTCTTCATGACCCTGTCTTGTGAAACCTTCTGGTTGATCTACATATACATCCTCTTCTAGAATACCATTGAGAAAAGCTGATTTCACATCTAACTGAAACAGCTTCCAGCCTCTTTGAGCAGCTTGAGCAATTAGCACTCTGATTGTATCAAGTCTAGCCACTGGTGCAAATGTCTCATGAAAATCAATCCCAGGTTTTTGTGAGTACCCCTTTGCTACAAGTCTGGCTTTGAGTTTTTGAACTGTTCCATCCAGATTTAGTTTGGTCTTGTAGACCCATTTAACTCCAATCACAGGCTTCTCACTAGGTCTATCCACAAGACTCCAGGTTTCATTTTTCTCAATCATCTCAATCTCTGTCTCCATAGCCTTCTGCCATCCTTTGTCTTGAACAGCTTCTTGGAAAGATTCAGGTTCCACAATAGCCACATGGCATCTAGCATAATTTCATCCAGACTCCTAATCTTTACAGGAGTTGAACTAGTCTCTGAATCTGTCTCTTCACCTGTATTACCTGCAGTCTCAGATTGAGTCTGTCCTGGTACTTCTGCTTCACTGTTTTCAGTACCAGTTGCAGTGAGTATATCGGAAAACAAGGAAAACTGACTTCCAAGTTTTCTTCCCAATTCCATCTTGCACTTTCTTTGAAGGTAACAGTTCTAGAAACCACAACTTTCTTGGTTTCTAAACAATAAATTTTGTACCCCTTTCACAACTACCATAACTCACAAACACTCCCCTTACTGCAGAAGAATCCAACTTCTGTCTTAGTTGGCTAGGAACATGGTAGAAACAGATTGATCCAAAAACTCTCAGATAACTTATTCCTGGTTTTCTCCCACTATACACTTCAAAAGGAGTTTTCTTCTTTAAGGCCTTGGTTGGGCACCTATTAAGCAAATAGACTACAGTAGTCACTGCTTCACCCCAAAACATGTAGGGCATATTCTTGTCATGGATCATTGCTTTAGCCATCTCCACAATAGTTCTGTTCTTTCTCTCTGCAACACCATTCTGTTGTGGAGAGTAAGCAACAGTAAGTTGCCTTTGAATCCCAAAATCTTCACAATAATTCAGAAATTCCTGAGATGTAAATTCCCCACCCCTGTCACTTCTGATTTTCTTGATCCTTTTCCCTGTCTGAAGTTCAACCATAGCCTTGAACTTCTTGAATGCATTGAATACTCCTGATTTGTGTCTTAGGAGATAGGACCAGCACATTCTTGAATAGTCATCAATAAACGTGAGAAAGTATTTGTTCCCACTTAGAGTCTCAGTTTGCATTGGTCCACATAGGTCTGTATGTATCAGTTCCAGCAACTGTGTTGATCTCCAAGCACCTTTCTCAAAGGTTTCCACAAGTTGCTTTCCAAAAACACAACCCTCACAGTATTCCTCTTTCTTAGAAAGTCTAGGCATACCAATCACCATATCATTAGTGACTAGTGAAGACAAACTTGAATGATTCAAGTGTCCATATCTTCTGTGCCACAACCATGAACTTCCTTCTTCTACTGCCACATTAGCCATTGGAAGAACTTGCTGGAAAGTTAAAGGAAAACATCTATTACTGGTCATAGCAACACTAGCTATTTCATGTCGCTGCTCATAGATAGTTGCTTTCCTCCCTTCAAAAACCAGATTATATCCATGCTCCACCATTTGCCCAACACTTAACAGGTTCTCATCTAAGCCAGGCACTAACATCACTTCTCTTATCATTCTGTCACCCCCCTGTGTCTTGATAACCAGAGAGCCCTTGCCTTTGGCTTCCACCAACTCTCCTGTACCCATTTTTACCCTGCACTTCAAGGTTCTATCAAGATCAATCAATGCTGATTCTTGAGAGGTCATGTGGTTACTACAACCACTGTCCAAATACCAGACATCAGCACTCTTAGAAGTAGTAACTGAATGACAGGCATAAAACATGGCTGCATCATCTTCTATCTGCTGAGCAATATTAACACTGCTCTTGGTATGACAGTCCTTAGCATAATGGCCCATCTTGTTACATTTAAAACATTTTCTAGTTTTAAACCAGCAATTGCCAAAATGCTTCTTGCTGCACACTTTGCAAATAGGCTTAGTCTCACCCTCTCCCTTGATTTCTCCTTTGTGTTGTCCAGAATCATTTTCTGTTTTCTTAAACCAGGGTTTGCTTCCTGTACTCGTGCTCTTCTTAGATTTGCTTACCCATGGCTTAACATGACTAGAGAAGGCTTTTTAAGTGGAACTTTCAGAGTGAAGTTCAAGCCTCTGATCATAAGCTTTAATGGAAGCAATCAGTTCCTGCACATTTATTTCATCTAGATCTTTGGTTTCCTCTAGGATTGAAACTATAGGATCATAGGTCCTAGTTAAGCTTATGAGGATTTTCTGCCCCATCCTTGCTTCTTTTATATCTTCACCATAAGACCTCATTTGATCAACTATAGAGTATAGTCTAGACAAATATGCATGCAGTGTTTCATCATCTTTCATTCTAATATACTCAAAATCCCTTCTTAATCCTTGTAGTTTAACAGATCTTACCTTCTGATCACCACGAAATTCCCTCTTTAACAGATCCCATGCTGCCTTAGAGTTTTCTTCATTTGCTATCCTTGAGAAGATGGAATCCACAACAGAAGTTTGTATGAACCCGAGGGCCTTTGCATCTCTGATCAAGTCTGCACGGGAAGGCACCACCATTGCTCCTTCTTCTCCTTCAGGATCAGCATTCACTCCTCTGTTAACGAGCTCCCACAGATCTTGAGCTCTGAGCAAGGTACGCATCTTGATGCTCCAAAACTCATAGTTATTTCCATCAAAAATTGGAACTCTCAGCTCACTGCTTGCTCCTGCCATTTCTGTTTTTTTTTCTTCACCGTACACACCCCAGTTCACAGATCAGAACTGAAGCTCTGATACCATGTTGGATTTCAAGGCCTGAAGATCGAAGATCAATGAAGGTTTAGGATAAGTTTTCAGAGCAGGTTTTCTCAGTGAAGGCTTCTTGCTTAAGGTACAACTTCTATCTTACACTCTTAGCTGAAACAAATGTGGTTAGGCTAGAGTAGGATATGAATTGAATGATCAGAGCTTTAGATTTGTAAAGGATGAGAAAATATGGATTGATCGATGATGTAAATGAACACAAGATTTTCTGTTTTAATGAATGCACAGAAGGCGTTTGATAAAAATGCCAATAGGAGCAATTTTCTGGTTTTCTTATGCTCTCACCATTTAGAGAGAGTCATACGTATTCCTCTTAGTGATGCTCTATGATTTTCAATCATTACATACATTCTTCTCTGTGCAATTCTGTTAGAGAGAATGACATCATCACACACACATACTACATGATTTCTTGCTCACTAAGCCACACACACACACCTCTCACACGTGCTTTTACTAACAGAATTTAATACAGGTGGCAAGGTTTCATTTGAGTGTTTGATGAGCTGCATTGCAGCTTGATCAAACTTAATCCAGGTGCAGCTTACATTCCAACAATAATCACCAATCCAAATCGTAAAAAAAAAAACTCTAGGGAAATCAATCCCTCTACCTTCACTGTATATTCTTGAGAATTTCCTCCATGTCGTCATGATGTGCCAAGTTTGGTAAAAGAACTCATTGTCCAGTCTTGATGAATTGAGCGACGGTGCTGCCTTGGTCCTTTTCATCATCGGAATCACTGTCGTTGGTGGTGATGAAGGGGTAGAAAAGGTTGGTCAAGAGGTATGGAGTGAGATCATTGAAGAAGATAAGGGTTTTTGGAGAGGGTTGGACGAATTTGGGAACAAACTAGGCAGCATCGTTTGAGGAAGCCCCAACTATTAGACCTTTCTCTTTTGTGCATCTGCTTAACTTACCTCCAACCACACAATCAATCAGATTAAACGAAAAAATCCATCACCCATAAATTCCGTATTTTTTTCTGTCTTTTGGGATTTTTTTTTTTGGGTTTTTTTATTTAGTGCATCCAAAAGCAAAAGCTTCCCCAATCCATTTGCAAGATGGGTTTTGATCGAAGCAAATTTTTGTGAGCTTACGGTGGAGGGCTTCAACCTGAGTGGAGAGGAGAGTGATGGAGGAGGCTAACTCAGACATAGAGCTCGAGAGCAAAGGGAGGAGTTTATGCTTACGGGCGATGAACCATTCGGCATAAAAGTCCTCGAATTGAAAAGTGGTCTTCTTCCGGCAAAACAGACTTGCTGATTGATTAATTGGATAAGCAATAATAGAAATTGGGGAATTCATGAATGTGGATCTATGAGAAATTCAAATAAATCACCTACGGTATTTGAGCTTCTCGGAGATTTTTGGAAATTGGGTGCTACCTTGGTTTTCTTCCTCGTCAGAATCACTATCGTTGAATTCATGGAACATAGGTGAATTTGGATGGTGATTGTGGATGGGTGCTTGGGGTAAGGACGTGAAGATTGAAGATGAACATGAAGAAGAGTTGGATTAGGTTTTAACACAAATTCCCTTATAGTAAACATCGTTAGTAACACTATCAACAGTTTTTCTAGTACAAAGTAAGATTTCGCATCCTAATTTGAGTACATTTCAAATAATAATCCTAAATTTATAATACCCCATTCTATCACATATTTTTTATTTGATTCATGTGATATATGCTACTCAAAAACTCTTATTATCTCTATAATTCTCCCAATTCATTATAGGTTTTTTTACGTAGATGCACTAAAAACATGCCAGCGTATCTTAAAATGCACTAGGAATAGAAATTCATTCCCGTTTGCACCAAGAATGGGTGCAACGTTAGGTTTGTTTCACCACTTAACATATTTCATCTTTGACATCGTTAAAACTACGATTTCTTTTCTTAAATACCCCTTAAATACTATTCATCTTCTTTGTCTTCATCGTCTTCCTCTCTCTTGTGAAACTCCAACACAAACCCCCCAAAAACCTCAACCCTTACTTCCATGGCTTCTCCGCCAAGCTCTCTAGTTCCTAAGCCTATAAATTCCTTAATCGGCAGAATAATCCTGATTGCAATTTCTGAGCCTGAGATGGGGAGAGCTTTGCAAGCTTTCTGCATCTCTTGAAAGAGTTGAACTGTTTTGGTTCAATTTCTTCTTCCTCGTAACCGCAAGAAAAAATGGCTCATGTTGAACCACCCACCTACAATAACACCGCTCTCCATTTCTACTTTGATACAAAAGAGTTCGATTGCTTTTGCTAATCTATAGAAAAATTCAGAGAAGGTGGTGGACAACATCAAGAGGAGACATGCTCAGACAAACCTACAAGCAGAGAGTTCGTGGCGGCATGGGACGAGGTGGATGAGCTGAGTGCAGCAGCCAACCATGCTCGTGGCAACAAGAAAGGGTATGATGACCCATTGGAGACTTACTGCAAGGACAACCCCAAAACCAACGAGGGTTGTACTTATGATACCTGATGGATCAATCTCACTATTATATAGATCAATTTTTCATTTTTAATTACTGCTTTTAAATTTTTATAAGCCTGGCTGTTCATGTTATCAAATTATCATTTAGTTTATGTTCTCTATGGTCAAATTAAATTATCATTTTGTAGTGAAGGCTCGTGATTGCCATACTGCCTAAAGCATGGGTCATATCTGGAAATTTTGGGCTCCGCCCTCCGGAGTCATTAGTTTCTTATTGGTGTGTCGATGCTTTCAGAGTTCGACTGCTTTGGTGCATTAGGTTTTTCTTATCATCAAGCTTTTATATCAAAGCAGAACTGGAAGGCGGTGTCAGTGGAGGTGAGTAGTTCGGCGTGAGCCATTTTTTTTTTTGCGGTTGTGAGGAAGAAGAAGCTAAACCAAGGCAGTCCAACTCTTTCAAGAGATGCAAAGAGCTTTCAAAGCTCTCCCCCTCTCAATCCCAAAAATTGCAATCAGGATTGCTCTTCCGATGAAGGAATTTCTAAGCTTGGCAGGGGGAGAGCTTGGTGGAGAAATCATGAAAGTAGCTATGGGAGATTTTAGGGGATTTGAGTTAGAGTTTTAGAGGAGAGAGGCAGAAAATGAAGAGGAAGAAGATGAACAGTATTTAAAGGGATTTTAAGGAAAGAAATAGTAGTTTTAACGGTGTCAAAGACGAAATCTGTTAAATGGTGCACTGGGCTTAATGTTGCACCCATTCCTAATACATAGTGGAACAAATTTCCATTCTTGGTGCATTTTGAAACATGCTAACATGTTCCTTGTGCATCTACAGTAAAAAAAACCTTCATTCTATAATATGTTCAACTCTTTCATTTTCTCCTTTCACTTTACAAATCCATCATAAATGGTTGTTGCATCTTTGAACTTGATTATTTCATCTTCCTTAATTTGGGTTCAATTTCCTACATATTCTTCATAAAAAGCGGGAAAAAAGAGAAATTAATAGGATTGTATTAACAAAATCTTATACATTAAAAAAAACGTCTAATTGTCAAGCATCAAAAGCATACGAATGATTGTGGAAGAAATATTGAAAAAGAATATTATTGATAAATGATTATGATATGAAAGGTTTATGAATCATCTCATATAACAAAAATATAATTAATCTTTAATAAGACAAATTCATGCATTGAACAAATAATCAAGAGCCTTGAGCCAATAAAGACGAAAAGTGTCGACTAAAGATTAAGAATCTCCGGGTCACTATAAGTTCATTTATAGTGTATGTTGACATTACATCTGTTGATACCATATCGACCGACCACCTTAGCACAGGTCCCACCAGGACAGGAAGGCCGCCGACCGATCGCCTGATCGGCACCCTCACGGCCTACGGCCCGCCGATCGGCACTATACTGCAGACCAGTCATTCGGCACCTGACAGTGAACAGACGACAGCTGGCTGCGACAGTCACCTAACCAACTCTGCCACACCAACTCCCTGACGGAGGCAGGTTGGGACTCCAGCTGGCGCCTCCTCCGGATGTCCAGGGCTTGTCAGACGGCCCCCAGCCACAAAGCACCACCTGCTC
The DNA here is from genome assembly GCA_032719365.1 of Prinsepia uniflora. Lineage (NCBI taxonomy): Eukaryota > Viridiplantae > Streptophyta > Magnoliopsida > Rosales > Rosaceae > Prinsepia > Prinsepia uniflora. The sequence continues at coordinate 16,481,886 of CM064874.1, forward strand.
CCGTAACAGTAGCCCACCTACCACAGTTATGGCTACTATAAATACCCCGAAACCCTTCACAAAGGTAAGTCATTCAGAACCGACCCAGAGCACTGTGATTACTTGCCCCTTGGCATTCAGATACTAACTTTGGCATCGGATCCCCTTTGGCCGACACCACACCGGTGTCTAGTTTTGCAGGACCCCTGCCGAATCACAACGCCCCCGGCGGGCCCGAGACACCACACGGCTGGTCCTAGAACCCCCAGCGGGTCTCATCGAGTTGGTCATTTCAGGATCAAACAATTGGCGCCGTCTGTGGGAAGACAATACCAACACCCACCAACTCACATACCCCTGCTCGACCCTCCGCTGACGAATAATGTCTGCCGAACGGGACGACGGTGAGCTCAACAACACCCCTCAGGGAGATCGCGGCCGAACCCGAGCCAGCCTACCTTCCGATGACATGCTCGAGATGCTGAGGACCCTCCGGTCGGAGGTTGCCGAACTCAGGAAGAGCAACGCTGCCATCGAGAGCAGGAATCACGTGTGGGGGGAACAGCATGGAAGCACCCTGACCATCTTACAGTCTACACGCGAGGAAATGGAGGAGCAGCGGGAGGCAACCAAACGGGTCTTAGCCGCTGCGTCCCATCGGCTGGAGTTCGATGCCGGCCGAGCCGAGATCGGTGACGCCTGCCGATCGGAGGCGTCCGGTCGCCTACTCTTCCACCAGACCGACATGCCTGGCCCCTCGGGAACACAGATCTACCGTGACGCCCGCGAGCTGCTCGACAGGAGACAGGCGCAGACCCAGGCCAACCGTCTGACTTACCCTACCCACGACCCCCGCATCCAGGCACAACCACCTCTGCCCGTCCTATCCCAGGGCGCCCGGTCAAGGTCCGGGTCGGCACGCCGACCTGCACAGCCTCCACGGCTCTCCGTCCAGCCCCCAGGCAGTCCTTCTGCGCCGATCGGCAGGCACCAGCTGGAAGACAACGCCAGCTCAACCACGGCCTCGTCCGGGCGGCGACCCGCGCAACCCACGAAGCCCAGAGGCAGCAGCGCAAACCATCCTGTCGACAACCGCCCGAGTGGGGCAGATCGACCCGACCAATCAAACGAGGTGGTTCAGGAACTCCTCCAGCGCGTGCGGGAACTGGAGGCCGCCAGACCCAAAACTGGGACACTACCCCGACCCCGGGCCAACATTGGTCCCTTCACGGACCGCATCATTCGGTACCGCCATGAAACGGAGGTCAAACCCTTGAAGATTGCCTTGTATGGCGGACAAGGCGACCCGGACACCCATATCAATAACTACAACTCGGCACTCGCCTTCAGAAATATCTCTGACGAGGCGCAGTGCCTAATTTTCAGCTCCACCCTCACTGGGGCCGCGCTCAATTGGTTCTATCGCCTGGAACCACAGTCTATCGACTCATTCGACCGCCTACACAAGGTCTTCTTGAACCAGTTCATGATCCAGACGGATCGACTGCTCACAACCGAGGACCTGGGAACCCTCCGACAGGGAGATAGCGAGCCCCTACGCTAGTACGCCGCTCATTTCAGCCTGGAATACTCCAAGTGCCACGAGACGGACGACAAGGCCGCCTACCGCGCTTTCCGCAACGAGCTGCGGGAGTCCACCTTCAAGTACCATGCCTTCACCCAAGGTTGGGACGATTACAATGAGCTCATGCGGCAAGCGGCAATACACGCCAAGGCGGAGCACTTCAACTCTCCCCAGGTCGCATCCCGACCTTACGTGAATAGCGCGCGCCCTCCGCCTCCCAGCAACCGGCAGGCACGATCACCTCCGCCGACCAATAACGCGCATACGGATCACCGATCTGACTCACACTCCGGTAAGTGGAAGGGGACGTATAACAATGACCATCGTGGGAGGGACAAATACCACAGCAAGGGGCAGGGATCAGGCCACCACCAAGCAGGCAAACCCCATACTGGACCCGCCTCAAAGTACGAAACCTATTCAATCCTGAACACCTCCCTCGAGAACGTCTTGATGAGCATCGAGGACACGATCCCCAAGCCACGGGCACGACCGCCCGGCCCCCGCCCGGGCATCCAATCCAACTTGTACTGCCAGTACCACAAGTTCAACGGACATACCATCGATGAGTGCGTGGCCTTCCGCGACATTGTGGAAGCACTCGTAAGGGAGGGGAAGATCAACCAGTTCCTCCAACACGCACGCCCCGGACCGGGACTGCCACAGATCAACACGATCAGCGGGGGCCCCACCATCTCTTCCTCCTGCACCTCCAATCGGGCCAAGAAGAACTTCTTGCGCGCCACGACATCCAACCACCAAATATTCAACATCACGGATGGGCGTGCGGCCAAGGTCACCCGGGCAGGATGGACGCCCATCACTTTCTCCGAGGAAGAAGAGTGGGGAGTTATCTTTCCCCACGATGACCCGTTGATCATCCGCGCTCAGATCGCCAATTTCGATGTCGGGCAAATCCTGGTGGACACTGGTAGCTCTGTGAACGTCCTCTTCATGGACACTTTCAACCAATTGGGCATCAACTCCACAAGCCTCACCCATACTGGTTCCCCGCTGCTCGGTTTCTCAGGCGATTCTGTCATGCCCCTTGGCACCGTCTCCCTGCCTATCTCCCTGGGGAGCGTGCCCAAGATCGCAACAGCCATCACCACCTTCCTGGTAGTCGATTGCCCCACTGCTTATAACGTCATTTTGGGCAGAGGACTCCTCAACCAGCTCAGCGCCGTCATCTCCACTCGGGCCCTTCTCATGAAGTTTCCGACCGTCATGGGCACTGGCCAAGTCCGCGGTAATCAACAATCCGCCCGCTCCTGCTATCAGACCGCCCTGACAAAGCTCAACCCATGCGACAAGCGGGAGACCATGGCCGTCGCCGAGGCTGCTTACGAGGCCGACCCTGTCGACTCCGAGCTCCTTGAACAAATACGGGCGGGTCCCCCCGAGGACCCGCGCGACCTCTCTGCCGTCTCGCAGCCGCAACCCGTGGAGGATACGGAGCTGATCACCCTTTGCCCGTATAACCCCGAGCGGCGAGTGAAAATTGGAAGCACACTCGCTCCCGAAATCAGGACACAACTCATCCAATTCCTCCGGGACAACAGCGAATTCTTTGCTTGGTCCTACGCCGACATGCCTGGCATCTCCACGGATGTCATCTGCCACAGGCTTAACATCAGCCCCTCCTTCAAACCGGTCACCCAGAAGTAGCGGACTTATGACGCAGAACGACAGCTAGCCATGCAAGAAGAGATCGTTCGGCTCAGCACCATTCACTTCGTGCGCAAGGCCATTTACGCCACGTGGGTCGCAAACGTCGTACTTGTCAAGAAACCCTCCGGATCCTGCGGATGTGCATCGACTTCACGGATCTTAACAAAGCCTGCCCGAAGGATAGCTTCCCGCTTCCTAAGATCGATCTTTTGGTCGACGCCACAGCTGGCCACGAACTCCTCAGCTTCATGGATGCGTACTCTGGCTACAACCAAATCCGGATGCACCCCGACGACCAGATCCACACCAGTTTCCGCACTAATCTGGGAGTCTACTGCTACAATGTTATGCCCTTCGGGCTCAAGAACGCCGGTGCCACCTACCAACGGCTTGTCAACTTCATGTTCGCGGATCAGATTGGCAAGACCATGGAGGTGTACGTAGATGATATGCTCGTCAAGAGCCGGACGGCCGACCAGCACGTGCCTAACCTCGACAGGATGTTCCAGGTCCTGAAGCAATACAAGATGCAGCTCAACCCTGCCAAATGCGTCTTCGGTGTCCGTTCTGGAAAATTCCTCGGTTACATGATCAGCCAACGGGGAATCGAGGCTACGAGGTCATTCAAATACCACGGTCGAAAAACAGCCACGCCGATGCCCTGGCCCGCCTGGCCTCCTCCATCAACGACAAGATAGGTCGCCGTGTTCCCGTCGAATTTTTGGCATCCCCGAGCACAAGCGAGCAACCAGTCCTGGTCGCAACACAGGAGGCCTCTTGGATGGACCCCATTGTCCGGTACCTCACCATGGCCGAGCTCCCGCCCAACCGCAACGAGGCCCGCCGCATCCAACGCCAGTCCGCACGATACACCATGGCGCAAGGCCACTTATCCCGACGGGGATTCGACACCCCCCTCCTCAAGTGCCTCCCTACGGACCGGGGCATTGCGGTGCTCCGTTAAATTCACCAGGGAATCTGCGGTAACCACTCCGGACCCAGGTCCCTAGCACATAAAGCCTTTCGGGAGGGGTACTATTGGCCCACCATGCGCGCCGACTCTATGGCCATCACTCAACGATGCATCCCATGCCAACGGTGCGCCCCTGTACCTCATTCTCCTGCTGAGCGACTCACTCCCATGCTCAACCCCTGGCCCTTCTCTCAATGGGGACTGGACCTCATCGGCCCCATGCCACGAGGAAAGGGCGGCGTCGAACACGCAATCGTTGCGGTGGGCTATTTCACTAAGTGGGCCGAAGCAAAGCCCCTCAAAACAATCACGGCCGCCCAGGTCGAGAGCTTTGTTTACCATAACATCATCTGTCGCTTTGGTATCCCACACACGATCGTCACGGACAATGGCACTCAGTTCGATTCTGTCCGTTTCCGACACTTTTGCGACACCTATGGCATCCAGCTCTGCTTCGCCTCGGTGGCACATCCACAGGCTAACGGACAGGTGGAAGCCGTAAACAAGCTCATCAAACACAACCTCAAGGCTCGACTCCACGACACCCCGAAAGGCCAATGGTCCGACCTCCTATCCGATGTTCTCTGGTCCTACAGGACATCCTACCGGACATCGACACAGGAGACACCCTTCGCCTTGACTTTCGGGACTGAAGCTGTCGTTCCCGTGGAAATTGGGGAAACCTCTTACCGAGTACTATCCTATGATCCACAAGAGAATGCGGAACTCCTCACACAAAATCTCAACTTCATTGAGGAAAGACGTGAACAAGCCAATCTCCATAACATGGCTCACAAACAGCGAATCGCTCACTACTACAACTCTCGCGTTCACAAACGCAGTTTCCAGGTCGGTGACTGGGTCCTTCGTAAGGTTAGCCTGGCCACTAAGGAGCGTGCTGATGTGTAACGACCCGTCCCGAATTCCGGGATTAGTTTAGTGATTAATCTTGATTAGTGAGGTTGAACGGTGGTTAATAGGGCGGAATCGGACAAATTGTGCAAAATGACCATTTTGCCCCTGGTCGTGGGCAAAATGTTGACTTTTTGTTCGGGCGGTCAAATGGACTTTGACCGATGACCGTGACGTAGTTCGGGACGTCACGAGTTCATAGACAGGTGGCACGTTCGATTCCGACATTCGTAGAGAAAGTTATGGTGTTCGGAAGTTGAGGGGCATTTTGGTAATTTGGCTTATTAGGGGCCAAATGTTGACTTTTTGATCGGGTGGTCCGATAGGCGAGGGCCAAGGACCGTTACGTAGGTATCGTCGATACGAATCCAACGACAGGCGGCATGCCGAAATCGGAGATCCGACGACGACGTTATGATCAAGGAAACGAACTAACGAACCGAGGCCGGGATTAAAATAATAATATAATAATGAATAGTGACCGTTGACCCTACACACCTGGATGAGTGACAAGTGTCACTCATCCCTTGAAATCAGAATCCATGTTTTTGGGGGAGACCTCATCATGATGTTTAATTAATTTTTAATTAATTAATTAATCTTTTATTTCCTTTAATCTCCATATTTTCCTTAACCGTGTACAACCAAATCCAACACTCTCCCAACCAATTCCTCTCCCATTGCTGAACCTGAGAGTGTGAATTTGTGAGCATTTTGAGTGTGATTTCAACTGGGTAAACACGAGAGATTGACGGTGAGGAAGAACTGAGAATTCGAAAGATTGAGTTTTGGGAGGGAAAATCAAATTGAAGGAATTGGGCTGTGATGATCGAATTGGAGGTTACAAACATCTTCCTGAGGTTGTGACGAGTCGATCCACATCAAAAACGAGAAGGAATGGTGCCGTTTTGGCTCTGATCGAGCTTGGTGACAAAGGAAGAAATCGAGGCTGAGTCGTGGAGTTTGGGGCTGTGATTGACTCAATTGTTGTGGGGAAATGACTCCTCATGATCCCACGATGCTTCTGGGTTCATCAATTGAAGGAAACCGATCGAGATCGATGGACCTCCATTGATGAACAGTGACGGTGCTCGAGTTTGTGTCGTGACGATTGAACACTGGATTGAAGCAATTGTGTTGGGGGAAATGATCTACAGAGTCCATGGAAGCTTCTGGTTGAATCAATTTCAGGATATCGATCGAAATGGATGGGGTTCGAAGGATGAACAACGGACGGGTGTTCTTGGTGTTCATCATCGAATCGTGGAGTTGTAGGTAATGAATTGTGTAATCAATGTTACAGAACTTAAATTAAACTTAAAACGAAGCTAATGGAATGATCAATTGTTGTAATTAAGGCTGAATTGATAGGATTGGAACCGGGTCGTATCGCGGGCAAACTGGACCCGTTTACCAGACATACGGGTTAGATGGTGACACTGTAGCAGGCGCGTGGGTTTCACGCGCAGCCACTCACGGCGGCGCGTGACGGCGCGTGGGCGCGAATCTCGAGGTGAGGTCAACATGACTTCTGTCCTATTTAATGTAACGGACATTTTGGAATTGGTTTCGTGTCAATCGGACACCGTCTCGATATTGTTCGGGATGTCCGAAGGTTTTAAATTAAGTTTAAAAATAAGTAAAAATTCGGGAAAATTACGGGACTTTGATAGGATGTTAATGTTGAGGTTAGTGACCCTCTAATGTGACTTGGACAGGATTGGGAGTCCCGGTGATAGTTGTGTGGCCCGGGAGGGCCGGTGGCACGCATATCGAGGCACACGGTTAAAACGGTTTGTGAGTGGACTTTGGTTTTATAAATCCTATGCATGCTTAAATGTGTTATATGGTTTATATACATGATTTCTGTGATGGTATTTGTGAGCATTGATTTTGGATATGTTGCACGTATTTCGAGGTGTTTTCCGTATTTCACGTATATCGGGATTAACGGTTTATTTGTGGTTTTGTGTGCTTGTGGTTAAATAAATAATATGATGAAATGGTTTTGAAATTGGAAATATGAACTCGGGCTTGAGGCCCACTTGTTTTGGAAATTTCGGACTTGGAGTCCATTTGAGAATCGGGCCGGGGGCCCAGTTGGTTAATGAAATCGGGCCAGGGGCCCAGTTGGTTTATAAGTCGGGCTGCGGGCCCAGTTGGTTTACAAATCGGGCCGTGGGCCCAGTGGTTTATAAAATCGGGCATGAGGCCCAGTTGGATTATAATGGTGATTTCGGGTCAGGGACCCTATATTTAATAATTGTGATTTTGGGTCAAGGACCCTAAATGGAATTATGTGGTTTTATGGAAATTTCGGGCAGGGCCCAATGGTAATAATGTGATAAAAGGATTTAATAAAACTGTTTTTCCATATACCATCTGGATACAAGGATATATGATGGTCTCCTCCAGATGTCTGGGACACTGGGGAAGTCACGGTGCATTGCCTGCGAGGGGTCATTATACGGAGCAGCCGGGTATGATGACTCAGGAGCAGGATTGCTATGATTGACGTCAGGGACGTCAGACATCAGGGATGTCAGATATATGGACCCGGAGAGACCCCGGGCAGCACGCGTAGCTTATGAAACCGTGAGATATGACGTCAGGGACGTCTAGCGTCTGGGACGCTAAGCATCTGGGATGCTGGTGATGGTAATGGTAAAATATGGATTAATGAATAAAATGGCTTATTGGTTGGATATGTGTTATGTGGTAAAAATGGATTATTGGTTATGAAATGGTAGGTCGGGTCAGGGACCCTAAATGGTTTCGGATTTTAAATTGATGTTCAATTATGGTCGTGGGTGGTGACCCACATGGTTTTAATATGTATGGTGGTGGTATTCCACGGTTTTGGGCTGAGTTCCCACACTTGGTTTTTGGTTAACGGTTTTTGGGCTAAGGCCCTAAGGGCTCGGTTGAGCAAACGTTTTGGTTACTGGTTTTGGTGGCATGCATATGTTTTTATTGGAGGGCATAAATGTCTTATAAATGTATTTGGCAAATTTATTGGTTTTTGTCCACTCACAGCTTTTGGTTTTAATGCCCTTCAGGTTGATCACGGATGCGATTGCAGCAGAGACTGGGACATTGCACACCTCCTCCATCGATCCTTGCGCACTCTGGAAGCCCCGTTTGGGCAGTGGTTCGTGGTTATCCCTTGTCTGACACCCCTTGTTGGACGGGAGCAGGGCACATTCCACGGTAATCCCGGGGGGATTGGGATGGGTCCTGTCAACTTGGTATCAGAGCACGGTTGCTCTATTTGTGCGCGCAGGTCGAGGGTGTGATGTCTCATTGGGCTGCAATTCGTTATCAACCTGATAGATAGTTTTTGGGTTTGGATAGTGGTTGGAGTGTGATTGGCCCGATACGCCGTGCATTTAAGTGATTCGACCCAAGTGGGGTTGATTGTGGTGAACTGGTATTGTGGGACCGTCGGTTCGGTCATGTGATATTGGATTGTTGTGCTGCTAGGTGCAGCTAGGTTCGGGGAACCTCATGTGAGTAATGGTCTAAAATGTGAACCCTTGTGGTGGTTTCTAGTGTGAGGGATGTTGGTTCATCGGAGTTGGCCGATGACCTAGTGGTGGAACCCACGTTGATGGGATGGTAGGATTGGATCTGACGTCTATTCGATGTCTAGACCGCGGGGTCGGTCAGGTTGTGGATTTTATATTACGGAAAGCTGTTTGGTTCGGTTGAACCATAGGGTGTGATTGTGGAACCCTAATACTAAAAAGGTAAACCTTAATTGTGCTTAGTGGATGAGAACTTGTGCTGCGACGAGTGGCTGAGGTCATGGATGACCATGTGGATGGCTCTGGTGAGTTTAGGCAGAACTATGGGATTCGATGTACGGATACGGTTCTGAGATAAATTATGGAATCCCGTGTTGGATCGGGTATTGGTGTGATGTGTGGATGCGGATCTCGATAGCAATGACAGTTAGTCGGAAGTCATATGGAGATGACTGGCTATCGAGGGTAATCAGTGTGGTCATAATACTTGGGGATCAGGGGACGTTCAGGGAGCGTTCATTTTCCTGATATGGATTGTCAGAGTGGTGGTACCCATAGTCGTGAGGTACGGGATCGTCGTTCGGTATGAACGGAGATCCAGGGTTGTCGTATTTGTACACGGTGTGCAAGTATGAATGTTTGTGGGTTGGTACTTTCGTGTTGATGCTAGTATGGATGCCTGTGTGCTGATACTAGTGTTGTTGATAGTGTGTTGGTGCTGGTACTAGCACTGGTGCTGGTACTAGCACTGGTGCTAGTGTCGGTAATGGTGTTGACGATGAGCCACAAGTTGGGGTGTGACTCCGTCATGATGAACATATGTTCGGTCTTTGAAATTGGTATGGTTGAGGGATGGACTGGATGGGATCCAGTTAAGATTGTGCTATGTTGGGATAAGTCCCAATAGTGGTGAGATAACCAGTAAGGAGTGGATTAAAATGGTATAATTAAGATTTAAGAAATTTTTGGGATGATTAGTGGATTTGGGGGAGTTGTTGGCAACTCCAAAATTTGTGCGATTTTATGTTTTTAAATATCCCTAAAAAGTACATAGAAATGATTAAAACTGGAAAAGACGAGGAAAACCATTAGTGGTATAAAGGTAGGAATTTGTAATTGAGAACTTGGGAAACCGAGTGTTGAACCTGTAAAGGTCGGGATGTGCGAACAGGACAATAACGGATCGATTGTGGACACGTCGTCCAAGTGAGTTGAGGAGGTAGGAAGTCTAGTGGTTAGACTTGACGTCTTGTTGGGAGCATGTCTGTTTCCAACATGGTTGGAACCTTAGTGTCGAAGAGCGTTGTGATTGGGGAACGAGAGTGGTGCTCGTTTTTGGTGATTGGTATTCCGAAGTTATTGGGGTTGACTTCTTGCTTTCTGCCCTGGCAGACGTTGAGTGTAGTTACCAGTACGTTGAGCGTGTATTGGTTAGTGGGCCCATGTGTGTTTGTGGGTCATTAGGAGGAGCTACGTATTCGAAATTAGGTAAACGAGAATTACCATTTTCTGCTTGGTGGCAGAGGATGTGGTGAGTGCAGTGAGTTTTGTTGCATCCACGTAGGATGAGTTTTGACGTCATCATTTTGGATCATCCTTGGTTTTCCTAGGTGGAATGACAAGGATTGATACAAGGTAATCCGTGAGAATCCGCAGTCTCGACGTGTCTCGTCGTTGACTGATCTGTCTAGTTGTGGGAGACGGTTGTCGATCGTTGTGACGATCTAGGATGTTGACGTTATTGTCAGGGACACAGTGTCTATCTGGGTCGTGATCTTGATGATTCAGATAGGGGGAGAGTATATCACTCTTACCTTGGTACGTGAGTCGTAAATGACGAGGTTGAACTTCTTTTCGAAGTGGGGCCCGTATGGTATTCTACTCGGGTGAGTAGGTTTTCAAGGTAGTTGAATTTTGTCAACCTTAGACGTGTGGAGGTTGGATTGGCTTCCCTATGAAGTCAATCAAGTGTATTGAATGGGTAACCGATAGGTTTGGTTTTGGTGTGTCTTGGTAAATGTGAATGAGATTTCGGGATTTGGAATCGAATTTCTGGGTGACGATTCAGGATTCGATTTTGGAACTTGAAAGTATATTTCTGGATTTGGGTACGGAATGATTATTCCAAATGCTAGCTTACGGAATAATGATTTCGGATTCGGATTTGGATAAGAATTAAAATTTGATGTCTGGGCTTGGATCCGGGATTTCTTACGAAATTGCGGATTCAGATTCGGAATTGGAACTAGATGTTGGGTGGAGTTTCGATTTGTCTCATGCTGGATTGGGCAAACGTACTCCATTATTGGAACACGTTCGGCTATGACCTAGGTGGTTGTAGTCTGGTTATTAGGTAGATGTGTGTACTTCGTACTTGGGTCGAGGTACAATACCTTGTAGACTTGTGATGTCTAGTTACGGTATACGGGATATACCCGCGGTGTGTTGGTGAGCGTGTTAGTAGTCGGATTGGTTCCGATACCATGGGATTGGTTGTGGACCGGACATTACTATGCAATGGGTCACGGTAATTCCGATGTGTTTAATTACACACAGGTCGTGTGATAGGTCGGTAATTGTTTACTAAGTTAAGTACGTTGGTGGCATGTGTAGCCACGAGTGAGTCTAGTGTCAGTTTTCGACTGACAACAACTGTGTGGTGACAGTTTGTCAGGATGTGTCAACATAGATCGTTGAGTGGGGTCAGCTGACTCCTAGTGGGAGTGGGAAAGGAACCGTCGAGTTGTTGCGTTAACGAGAGGGTCGATTTGACAAGTGGTGTCAAATTCGAAACAAGTAGTTTCAGTCATTCGACGGGGTCGAATGTAGTCGTTACGTTTTGAGTACTAGTGGTACGTTTGGGCGTAGACAAGTTTTGTCTAAGTAGTTGGTGTACGGGTGTACACGTGTTGCGTGGTCGATTCCACTTTCCACAGGGTGTTTGTGGAATCAGGGTAATCGAGTTTCGAGAGCGAAACTTATTAAGGAGGGAAGTACGTTGAGATTAGAGCGGTTGGAATTTCGAGGACGAAATTTATTAAGGAGGGAAGGTTGTAACGACCCGTCCCGAATTCCGGGATTAGTTTAGTGATTAATCTTGATTAGTGAGGTTGAACGGTGGTTAGTAGGGCGGAATCGGACAAATTGTGCAAAATGACCATTTTGCCCCTGGTCGTGGGCAAAATGTTGACTTTTTGTTCGGGCGGTCAAATGGACTTTGACCGATGACCGTGACGTAGTTCGGGACGTCACGAGTTCATAGACAGGTGGCACGTTCGATTCCGACATTCGTAGAGAAAGTTATGGTGTTCGGAAGTTGAGGGGCATTTTGGTAATTTGGCTTATTAGGGGCCAAATGTTGACTTTTTGATCGGGTGGTCCGATAGGCGAGGGCCAAGGACCGTTACGTAGGTATCGTCGATACGAATCCAACGACAGGCGGCATGCCGAAATCGGAGATCCGACGACGACGTTATGATCAAGGAAACGAACTAACGAACCGAGGCCGGGATTAAAATAATAATATAATAATGAATAGTGACCGTTGACCCTACACACCTGGATGAGTGACAAGTGTCACTCATCCCTTGAAATCAGAATCCATGTTTTTGGGGGAGACCTCATCATGATGTTTAATTAATTTTTAATTAATTAATTAATCTTTTATTTCCTTTAATCTCCATATTTTCCTTAACCGTGTACAACCAAATCCAACACTCTCCCAACCAATTCCTCTCCCATTGCTGAACCTGAGAGTGTAAATTTGTGAGCATTTTGAGTGTGATTTCAACTGGGTAAACACGAGAGATTGACGGTGAGGAAGAACTGAGAATTCGAAAGATTGAGTTTTGGGAGGGAAAATCAAATTGAAGGAATTGGGCTGTGATGATCGAATTGGAGGTTACAAACATCTTCCTGAGGTTGTGACGAGTCGATCCACATCAAAAACGAGAAGGAATGGTGCCGTTTTGGCTCTGATCGAGCTTGGTGACAGAGGAAGAAATCGAGGCTGAGTCGTGGAGTTTGGGGCTGTGATTGACTCAATTGTTGTGGGGAAATGACTCCTCATGATCCCACGATGCTTCTGGGTTCATCAATTGAAGGAAACCGATCGAGATCGATGGACCTCCATTGATGAACAGTGACGGTGCTCGAGTTTGTGTCGTGACGATTGAACACTGGATTGAAGCAATTGTGTTGGGGGAAATGATCTACAGAGTCCATGGAAGCTTCTGGTTGAATCAATTTTAGGATATCGATCGAAATGGATGGGGTTCGAAGGATGAACAACGGACGGGTGTTCTTGGTGTTCATCATCGAATCGTGGAGTTGTAGGTAATGAATTGTGTAATCAATGTTACAGAACTTAAATTAAACTTAAAACGAAGCTAATGGAATGATCAATTGTTGTAATTAAGGCTGAATTGATAGGATTGGAACCGGGTCGTATCGCGGGCAAACTGGACCCGTTTACCAGACATACGGGTTAGATGGTGACACTGTAGCAGGCGCGTGGGTTTCACGCGCAGCCACTCACGGCGGCGCGTGACGGCGCGTGGGCGCGAATCTCGAGGTGAGGTCAACATGACTTCTGTCCTATTTAATGTAACGGACATTTTGGAATTGGTTTCGTGTCAATCGGACACCGTCTCGATATTGTTCGGGATGTCCGAAGGTTTTAAATTAAGTTTAAAAATAAGTAAAAATTCGGGAAAATTACGGGACTTTGATAGGATGTTAATGTTGAGGTTAGTGACCCTCTAATGTGACTTGGACAGGATTGGGAGTCCCGGTGATAGTTGTGTGGCCCGGGAGGGCCGGTGGCACGCATATCGAGGCACACGGTTAAAACGGTTTGTGAGTGGACTTTGGTTTTATAAATCCTATGCATGCTTAAATGTGTTATATGGTTTATATACATGATTTCTGTGATGGTATTTGTGAGCATTGATTTTGGATATGTTGCACGTATTTCGAGGTGTTTTCCGTATTTCACGTATATCGGGATTAACGGTTTATTTGTGGTTTTGTGTGCTTGTGGTTAAATAAATAATATGATGAAATGGTTTTGAAATTGGAAATATGAACTCGGGCTTGAGGCCCACTTGTTTTGGAAATTTCGGACTTGGAGTCCATTTGAGAATCGGGCCGGGGGCCCAGTTGGTTAATGAAATCGGGCCAGGGGCCCAGTTGGTTTATAAGTCGGGCTGCGGGCCCAGTTGGTTTACAAATCGGGCCGTGGGCCCAGTGGTTTATAAAATCGGGCATGAGGCCCAGTTGGATTATAATGGTGATTTCGGGTCAGGGACCCTATATTTAATAATTGTGATTTTGGGTCAAGGACCCTAAATGGAATTATGTGGTTTTATGGAAATTTCGGGCAGGGCCCAATGGTAATAATGTGATAAAAGGATTTAATAAAACTGTTTTTCCATATACCATCTGGATACAAGGATATATGATGGTCTCCTCCAGATGTCTGGGACACTGGGGAAGTCACGGTGCATTGCCTGCGAGGGGTCATTATACGGAGCAGCCGGGTATGATGACTCAGGAGCAGGATTGCTATGATTGACGTCAGGGACGTCAGACATCAGGGATGTCAGATATATGGACCCGGAGAGACCCCGGGCAGCACGCGTAGCTTATGAAACCGTGAGATATGACGTCAGGGACGTCTAGCGTCTGGGACGCTAAGCATCTGGGATGCTGGTGATGGTAATGGTAAAATATGGATTAATGAATAAAATGGCTTATTGGTTGGATATGTGTTATGTGGTAAAAATGGATTATTGGTTATGAAATGGTAGGTCGGGTCAGGGACCCTAAATGGTTTCGGATTTTAAATTGATGTTCAATTATGGTCGTGGGTGGTGACCCACATGGTTTTAATATGTATGGTGGTGGTATTCCACGGTTTTGGGCTGAGTTCCCACACTTGGTTTTTGGTTAACGGTTTTTGGGCTAAGGCCCTAAGGGCTCGGTTGAGCAAACGTTTTGGTTACTGGTTTTGGTGGCATGCATATGTTTTTATTGGAGGGCATAAATGTCTTATAAATGTATTTGGCAAATTTATTGGTTTTTGTCCACTCACAGCTTTTGGTTTTAATGCCCTTCAGGTTGATCACGGATGCGATTGCAGCAGAGACTGGGACATTGCACACCTCCTCCATCGATCCTTGCGCACTCTGGAAGCCCCGTTTGGGCAGTGGTTCGTGGTTATCCCTTGTCTGACACCCCTTGTTGGACGGGAGCAGGGCACATTCCACGGTAATCCCGGGGGGATTGGGATGGGTCCTGTCAACTTGGTATCAGAGCACGGTTGCTCTATTTGTGCGCGCAGGTCGAGGGTGTGATGTCTCATTGGGCTGCAATTCGTTATCAACCTGATAGATAGTTTTTGGGTTTGGATAGTGGTTGGAGTGTGATTGGCCCGATACGCCGTGCATTTAAGTGATTCGACCCAAGTGGGGTTGATTGTGGTGAACTGGTATTGTGGGACCGTCGGTTCGGTCATGTGATATTGGATTGTTGTGCTGCTAGGTGCAGCTAGGTTCGGGGAACCTCATGTGAGTAATGGTCTAAAATGTGAACCCTTGTGGTGGTTTCTAGTGTGAGGGATGTTGGTTCATCGGAGTTGGCCGATGACCTAGTGGTGGAACCCACGTTGAT
The DNA here is from genome assembly GCA_032719365.1 of Prinsepia uniflora. Classification (NCBI taxonomy): domain Eukaryota; kingdom Viridiplantae; phylum Streptophyta; class Magnoliopsida; order Rosales; family Rosaceae; genus Prinsepia; species Prinsepia uniflora. The sequence continues at coordinate 16,497,205 of CM064874.1, forward strand.
GGGATGGTAGGATTGGATCTGACGTCTATTCGATGTCTAGACCGCGGGGTCGGTCAGGTTGTGGATTTTATATTACGGAAAGCTGTTTGGTTCGGTTGAACCATAGGGTGTGATTGTGGAACCCTAATACTAAAAAGGTAAACCTTAATTGTGCTTAGTGGATGAGAACTTGTGCTGCGACGAGTGGCTGAGGTCATGGATGACCATGTGGATGGCTCTGGTGAGTTTAGGCAGAACTATGGGATTCGATGTACGGATACGGTTCTGAGATAAATTATGGAATCCCGTGTTGGATCGGGTATTGGTGTGATGTGTGGATGCGGATCTCGATAGCAATGACAGTTAGTCGGAAGTCATATGGAGATGACTGGCTATCGAGGGTAATCAGTGTGGTCATAATACTTGGGGATCAGGGGACGTTCAGGGAGCGTTCATTTTCCTGATATGGATTGTCAGAGTGGTGGTACCCATAGTCGTGAGGTACGGGATCGTCGTTCGGTATGAACGGAGATCCAGGGTTGTCGTATTTGTACACGGTGTGCAAGTATGAATGTTTGTGGGTTGGTACTTTCGTGTTGATGCTAGTATGGATGCCTGTGTGCTGATACTAGTGTTGTTGATAGTGTGTTGGTGCTGGTACTAGCACTGGTGCTAGTGTCGGTAATGGTGTTGACGATGAGCCACAAGTTGGGGTGTGACTCCGTCATGATGAACATATGTTCGGTCTTTGAAATTGGTATGGTTGAGGGATGGACTGGATGGGATCCAGTTAAGATTGTGCTATGTTGGGATAAGTCCCAATAGTGGTGAGATAACCAGTAAGGAGTGGATTAAAATGGTATAATTAAGATTTAAGAAATTTTTGGGATGATTAGTGGATTTGGGGGAGTTGTTGGCAACTCCAAAATTTGTGCGATTTTATGTTTTTAAATATCCCTAAAAAGTACATAGAAATGATTAAAACTGGAAAAGACGAGGAAAACCATTAGTGGTATAAAGGTAGGAATTTGTAATTGAGAACTTGGGAAACCGAGTGTTGAACCTGTAAAGGTCGGGATGTGCGAACAGGACAATAACGGATCGATTGTGGACACGTCGTCCAAGTGAGTTGAGGAGGTAGGAAGTCTAGTGGTTAGACTTGACGTCTTGTTGGGAGCATGTCTGTTTCCAACATGGTTGGAACCTTAGTGTCGAAGAGCGTTGTGATTGGGGAACGAGAGTGGTGCTCGTTTTTGGTGATTGGTATTCCGAAGTTATTGGGGTTGACTTCTTGCTTTCTGCCCTGGCAGACGTTGAGTGTAGTTACCAGTACGTTGAGCGTGTATTGGTTAGTGGGCCCATGTGTGTTTGTGGGTCATTAGGAGGAGCTACGTATTCGAAATTAGGTAAACGAGAATTACCATTTTCTGCTTGGTGGCAGAGGATGTGGTGAGTGCAGTGAGTTTTGTTGCATCCACGTAGGATGAGTTTTGACGTCATCATTTTGGATCATCCTTGGTTTTCCTAGGTGGAATGACAAGGATTGATACAAGGTAATCCGTGAGAATCCGCAGTCTCGACGTGTCTCGTCGTTGACTGATCTGTCTAGTTGTGGGAGACGGTTGTCGATCGTTGTGACGATCTAGGATGTTGACGTTATTGTCAGGGACACAGTGTCTATCTGGGTCGTGATCTTGATGATTCAGATAGGGGGAGAGTATATCACTCTTACCTTGGTACGTGAGTCGTAAATGACGAGGTTGAACTTCTTTTCGAAGTGGGGCCCGTATGGTATTCTACTCGGGTGAGTAGGTTTTCAAGGTAGTTGAATTTTGTCAACCTTAGACGTGTGGAGGTTGGATTGGCTTCCCTATGAAGTCAATCAAGTGTATTGAATGGGTAACCGATAGGTTTGGTTTTGGTGTGTCTTGGTAAATGTGAATGAGATTTCGGGATTTGGAATCGAATTTCTGGGTGACGATTCAGGATTCGATTTTGGAACTTGAAAGTATATTTCTGGATTTGGGTACGGAATGATTATTCCAAATGCTAGCTTACGGAATAATGATTTCGGATTCGGATTTGGATAAGAATTAAAATTTGATGTCTGGGCTTGGATCCGGGATTTCTTACGAAATTGCGGATTCAGATTCGGAATTGGAACTAGATGTTGGGTGGAGTTTCAATTTGTCTCATGCTGGATTGGGCAAACGTACTCCATTATTGGAACACGTTCGGCTATGACCTAGGTGGTTGTAGTCTGGTTATTAGGTAGATGTGTGTACTTCGTACTTGGGTCGAGGTACAATACCTTGTAGACTTGTGATGTCTAGTTACGGTATACGGGATATACCCGCGGTGTGTTGGTGAGCGTGTTAGTAGTCGGATTGGTTCCGATACCATGGGATTGGTTGTGGACCGGACATTACTATGCAATGGGTCACGGTAATTCCGATGTGTTTAATTACACACAGGTCGTGTGATAGGTCGGTAATTGTTTACTAAGTTAAGTACGTTGGTGGCATGTGTAGCCACGAGTGAGTCTAGTGTCAGTTTTCGACTGACAACAACTGTGTGGTGACAGTTTGTCAGGATGTGTCAACATAGATCGTTGAGTGGGGTCAGCTGACTCCTAGTGGGAGTGGGAAAGGAACCGTCGAGTTGTTGCGTTAACGAGAGGGTCGATTTGACAAGTGGTGTCAAATTCGAAACAAGTAGTTTCAGTCATTCGACGGGGTCGAATGTAGTCGTTACGTTTTGAGTACTAGTGGTACGTTTGGGCGTAGACAAGTTTTGTCTAAGTAGTTGGTGTACGGGTGTACACGTGTTGCGTGGTCGATTCCACTTTCCACAGGGTGTTTGTGGAATCAGGGTAATCGAGTTTCGAGAGCGAAACTTATTAAGGAGGGAAGTACGTTGAGATTAGAGCGGTTGGAATTTCGAGGACGAAATTTATTAAGGAGGGAAGGTTGTAACGACCCGTCCCGAATTCCGGGATTAGTTTAGTGATTAATCTTGATTAGTGAGGTTGAACGGTGGTTAGTAGGGCGGAATCGGACAAATTGTGCAAAATGACCATTTTGCCCCTGGTCGTGGGCAAAATGTTGACTTTTTGTTCGGGCGGTCAAATGGACTTTGACCGATGACCGTGACGTAGTTCGGGACGTCACGAGTTCATAGACAGGTGGCACGTTCGATTCCGACATTCGTAGAGAAAGTTATGGTGTTCGGAAGTTGAGGGGCATTTTGGTAATTTGGCTTATTAGGGGCCAAATGTTGACTTTTTGATCGGGTGGTCCGATAGGCGAGGGCCAAGGACCGTTACGTAGGTATCGTCGATACGAATCCAACGACAGGCGGCATGCCGAAATCGGAGATCCGACGACGACGTTATGATCAAGGAAACGAACTAACGAACCGAGGCCGGGATTAAAATAATAATATAATAATGAATAGTGACCGTTGACCCTACACACCTGGATGAGTGACAAGTGTCACTCATCCCTTGAAATCAGAATCCATGTTTTTGGGGGAGACCTCATCATGATGTTTAATTAATTTTTAATTAATTAATTAATCTTTTATTTCCTTTAATCTCCATATTTTCCTTAACCGTGTACAACCAAATCCAACACTCTCCCAACCAATTCCTCTCCCATTGCTGAACCTGAGAGTGTAAATTTGTGAGCATTTTGAGTGTGATTTCAACTGGGTAAACACGAGAGATTGACGGTGAGGAAGAACTGAGAATTCGAAAGATTGAGTTTTGGGAGGGAAAATCAAATTGAAGGAATTGGGCTGTGATGATCGAATTGGAGGTTACAAACATCTTCCTGAGGTTGTGACGAGTCGATCCACATCAAAAACGAGAAGGAATGGTGCCGTTTTGGCTCTGATCGAGCTTGGTGACAGAGGAAGAAATCGAGGCTGAGTCGTGGAGTTTGGGGCTGTGATTGACTCAATTGTTGTGGGGAAATGACTCCTCATGATCCCACGATGCTTCTGGGTTCATCAATTGAAGGAAACCGATCGAGATCGATGGACCTCCATTGATGAACAGTGACGGTGCTCGAGTTTGTGTCGTGACGATTGAACACTGGATTGAAGCAATTGTGTTGGGGGAAATGATCTACAGAGTCCATGGAAGCTTCTGGTTGAATCAATTTTAGGATATCGATCGAAATGGATGGGGTTCGAAGGATGAACAACGGACGGGTGTTCTTGGTGTTCATCATCGAATCGTGGAGTTGTAGGTAATGAATTGTGTAATCAATGTTACAGAACTTAAATTAAACTTAAAACGAAGCTAATGGAATGATCAATTGTTGTAATTAAGGCTGAATTGATAGGATTGGAACCGGGTCGTATCGCGGGCAAACTGGACCCGTTTACCAGACATACGGGTTAGATGGTGACACTGTAGCAGGCGCGTGGGTTTCACGCGCAGCCACTCACGGCGGCGCGTGATGGCGCGTGGGCGCGAATCTCGAGGTGAGGTCAACATGACTTCTGTCCTATTTAATGTAACGGACATTTTGGAATTGGTTTCGTGTCAATCGGACACCGTCTCGATATTGTTCGGGATGTCCGAAGGTTTTAAATTAAGTTTAAAAATAAGTAAAAATTCGGGAAAATTACGGGACTTTGATAGGATGTTAATGTTGAGGTTAGTGACCCTCTAATGTGACTTGGACAGGATTGGGAGTCCCGGTGATAGTTGTGTGGCCCGGGAGGGCCGGTGGCACGCATATCGAGGCACACGGTTAAAACGGTTTGTGAGTGGACTTTGGTTTTATAAATCCTATGCATGCTTAAATGTGTTATATGGTTTATATACATGATTTCTGTGATGGTATTTGTGAGCATTGATTTTGGATATGTTGCACGTATTTCGAGGTGTTTTCCGTATTTCACGTATATCGGGATTAACGGTTTATTTGTGGTTTTGTGTGCTTGTGGTTAAATAAATAATATGATGAAATGGTTTTGAAATTGGAAATATGAACTCGGGCTTGAGGCCCACTTGTTTTGGAAATTTCGGACTTGGAGTCCATTTGAGAATCGGGCCGGGGGCCCAGTTGGTTAATGAAATCGGGCCAGGGGCCCAGTTGGTTTATAAGTCGGGCTGCGGGCCCAGTTGGTTTACAAATCGGGCCGTGGGCCCAGTGGTTTATAAAATCGGGCATGAGGCCCAGTTGGATTATAATGGTGATTTCGGGTCAGGGACCCTATATTTAATAATTGTGATTTTGGGTCAAGGACCCTAAATGGAATTATGTGGTTTTATGGAAATTTCGGGCAGGGCCCAATGGTAATAATGTGATAAAAGGATTTAATAAAACTGTTTTTCCATATACCATCTGGATACAAGGATATATGATGGTCTCCTCCAGATGTCTGGGACACTGGGGAAGTCACGGTGCATTGCCTGCGAGGGGTCATTATACGGAGCAGCCGGGTATGATGACTCAGGAGCAGGATTGCTATGATTGACGTCAGGGACGTCAGACATCAGGGATGTCAGATATATGGACCCGGAGAGACCCCGGGCAGCACGCGTAGCTTATGAAACCGTGAGATATGACGTCAGGGACGTCTAGCGTCTGGGACGCTAAGCATCTGGGATGCTGGTGATGGTAATGGTAAAATATGGATTAATGAATAAAATGGCTTATTGGTTGGATATGTGTTATGTGGTAAAAATGGATTATTGGTTATGAAATGGTAGGTCGGGTCAGGGACCCTAAATGGTTTCGGATTTTAAATTGATGTTCAATTATGGTCGTGGGTGGTGACCCACATGGTTTTAATATGTATGGTGGTGGTATTCCACGGTTTTGGGCTGAGTTCCCACACTTGGTTTTTGGTTAACGGTTTTTGGGCTAAGGCCCTAAGGGCTCGGTTGAGCAAACGTTTTGGTTACTGGTTTTGGTGGCATGCATATGTTTTTATTGGAGGGCATAAATGTCTTATAAATGTATTTGGCAAATTTATTGGTTTTTGTCCACTCACAGCTTTTGGTTTTAATGCCCTTCAGGTTGATCACGGATGCGATTGCAGCAGAGACTGGGACATTGCACACCTCCTCCATCGATCCTTGCGCACTCTGGAAGCCCCGTTTGGGCAGTGGTTCGTGGTTATCCCTTGTCTGACACCCCTTGTTGGACGGGAGCAGGGCACATTCCACGGTAATCCCGGGGGGATTGGGATGGGTCCTGTCATGATGGGACCCTCGGGCCCACGTGGGAGGGCCCCTACCTGGTCATCTGAATTTGTCGTCTAGGCACTTATGAGCTCCAAACTACGGATGGATGGTCGCTTACACACCCGTGGCATGCGGATCATCTCAAGTTCTTTTATAATTAAAAACACACCCCATGTACATTGCTTTACGCTTTGCTGTAATTCGACTTGGCTATCTCCAGTCGAACTTGCCTTTCCGGCAAAATGTTCTTTCATTTATCTAAGTGTTAGTCTAGTCCTCAACTACAAGTAGCCTATCCACCATTGCCGATCGGCACTCCCGGTGCCCCACACGACACCTACTTAACCTACCGACGCAAGCTTACTTGGTCCACACAGTCAAGTTCAATTAGTTTTCGCTATTACGATCTTAGTTCGGTGGTTAGGTCCATTATGGTTTGGGTTTACGATCATGACTATTCGGTCCTTATCTAATCTACAACTCCGTGGATCGGCATGCATACACATATGTGCAAATTTGCCTAGTACTCGCCTATCGGCAGTTCTCATTAAAAAAAAAAACGAAGTGCCATCGATGCAAAGTGATAGATAAAGTCCAACTTTCATTGCTTTCACTACCGAGCTACATGCTACACGGGGCATTCCCCGGACTATAAAAACTAAGGAAACAAAAAGCAATCTACACGGCCCTTGGCCTCAAACGACCACCACCTCCACCTCCTCCTCCCCCGCTCGGTCCTTCCCAGAGGACGACGCAACGGCATCCTCCCCGCCAGCGCTCGGCACCTCTCCTTCGCCCGCCACCGGACCAACTTCAGGGTCCTGCCCCTCCAGGGCGAACGTCTTGGTCAGCACCGGGGGCTCATCCAGCCATGGGAAATTGAGGGTGACGCCTGGGTTGAAGTACACCACCCGCTGCATGCAATCATCTTCCACTTCAGCTAAGGTCAGGTCAAGATGATTGGCATACACCGGGTCGGCCATAAAATCCTCCAGGGTCTTCTGCCGGACGGCAGCGAGCAGGCCCCTCAACCTCTCCACTTCTCCCTGCAGCTCCCCCAGGATCTTTTCTTGCTCATTTAGCTGCAGGGAGAATGCGTGTGCCGTCTCCTCCCGTTCGGCGATGCCCCGCTCGGCCACCTCCGCTCGGGACCTCTCCCGTTGGAGCTCCGCCTCCAGCTCAGCCACACGGCGCCGAGCAGCATACCCCTCCTTTTCCCGCGCACGCAGCTTCTCCTCCCTCTGTCGCGCGGCTGCCTGCTCGGCCTCCAGCCTCTGCATGCGCCGAGAGGCCTTCTGCAGGGCCACATAGGTCTGCCTGAAGCACTGCCGAACCATGCACACTTGTCAGCAAACATATATCCACTAAATACACAAACAAAAACAACAAGACAATTCACACGAATACTCACATGGGCTTGCTCAGCGAGCAGGGCCACGAACCGACCCGGGTGGGAGCCGGTGCCGATCTGCTCAATCTCTGCCAGCGTCACCTGGGAGCCGAGCACAAAGGCATTGACAACCGGCGCCAATGACCTGTGCATCTGCTGTGTGACCGGCACCCACGCCTCCCCGGTCCTTGCCGACCGAACAACCTCCCCCGTCTCCACGGGATCCATGAAGACGGCAGCAATGTCGGGTACGCTGGTCGGCACCCTTTCCTTGGCCGGCGGCGGCATCTCCACCCTAGCCTCCTTCACCCTTTCCATCGGCGCCTCAGGAGCCTTGAGGGCCGCATCCCTCTTGCGCCGGCGGTCGGAGCCCTCTCCCTCCGACACCCCTGCCGCCGGGGGAGACTGCCTAAGCCGCGCCTCCTTCAGCTTCCTCTGGCGCTCCCGGGCTTGGTCCAGCCCGCCGATCAGGGGCCGCTTCAATCCCCGGACGGGACTCTTCGCCTGCTCGGTACCCTGCCGCGGATCAGGCCTCGTCGGTTTTGGCGGCCCATCTGGCCGGACGCCCAAACTGGACCCCGACGGGGGCTCCTCTCGGCCGGCACCCCTGGGCTTCACCGCCACGGTCTTTTGCCTCCGTGGCTGTTGGGGGGTTACCTCCGGCTCCTTGCCCTTTCCCTCGGCAGCCGAGTCGTGCTTCATCACCGCTTCGCTCATCTTCTTCTGAGCGGCTTGTTCGACGAAGGGATGAACTGCAAAAAACCCAGTTAAGATCTCGGCATACCTACCCATCATTACTTCAAGCAAACAGCTGCTACTTACCAGGTGGAACGATGAGGCCCACGGCAAGCAGGTTGGCCGGTAGCTTCAGAACGCAGCGACTGCGCTCTAGGTCGGACAGCTTCCTCCGAACGAGATTGCACGCCTCCCAATCCTCCACTGTCACCGTTACCTTGGACGGACCTGCACATACAAAACGCACTATCAGACTCCGCCTCAGTACCCGAAATACCCCACTTTGGCCAACGGCCGATCGGATGGCAGACAACCTCCAGACTGGAAATGGCGGGGAATCCTTGCTCGGACCCTACTGACGTCCCCCTCCCACGGCCCCGATACCCAGCAGAACCGATGCCTCTAGCTCTTCTGCGACGTCGGCACATCCGTGATGAACGCACCCCGCGCACTCTTGTGCAGGCACTCCATCTGGTACCACCCCGACCCGTAGGTCTGCCTCTTGAAGAGGTACAGGGCGCACAATTGCCCCCAGGTCGGCTCCGGCAGTCCCGCCAGTCGGAACGCCGTGTACAGGCTGATCAGGATGATCCAGCCGTTGGCGTTCAGCTGCCCCAGGGCTAGGTTCGCCCTCGCCATCATATCCTGAAGCCACGGGTGCAGAGGCAGCCTCACTCCGTGTTCAAAGAAATCGACGTAAAATAGTGTCGACCCTTCCGGAGGACTGCTCGGCTTCTTGTTGTGCGGGGGTACCGTCATCTTAATCTCCGCCGGCACGTTGTACAGCTCCCGGAATCGGTCCAGGTCGGACTGCCGAATGGTGTTCATCTCGTAGTCCACGGCATACTCCACCTTCACCACGCCGTTGGCATCTAGTTCCATCGGCGAGCTCGTCTCCGTACCGCTACCTTCAGCCTCGGAATCGACGGTGGCGACGGGGGGAGTACGGGGAGACGTCCTCCTCTCAATTGGCCGATCGGCACCCGATGTGCTGCACCCGCCCTGCTGCCTCACCTCCTTCCGCGGCAACCTGAGAGCCTCATCCAGGCTGTCACCACTGCTGGACGACGAGGTGCTGCTAGTGGACCCACTAGTAGACGTTGACCCACTGCGCCCGCTCGGCACGTCGTCTGCCGAACTGGACGGTGTTTCCCCGCTAAAAGCTTGAGGGGACCTAACCCCAGATCCACTGTTTGACTCTGACTCTGACATCTACAAATTACCAAAAGACAAGAAGCTACAACTAAGCACCTACGCTACGGAACACATGCTGAGCAGAGATGCCGAACGGCAGGAATTATACCTTTCAAAGTTTTGCTCGGTCGAATTGGTTCCACGTGCGTCTTCTTCTTGATCGGCAGTCTCCAATTAAGTCGGCACTTGCAATTATTCCACAGATGCTCTGAGTAAAAAGTGAAAAAGTCAGAAAGCTTTCGCCCCTTTTATAGGCCCCTGGCTCGCCTCGAGATGCGCGCTTCCGATCTGACGGTCGCCAGGCCGGTACGGCCACCTTTCGGCTACGAATACCTTGTACTGTATACCCATCGGTATCGTACATTCTCAACTACATACGTACATACGTACATCGCTAACCGGTATGCATCCATACCGCCTGCCGACCGGAGCCTCTCGGCCTCTTTCCCGACGGCATACCTCTCTTCGTCGGCAAGCACACTACTACCGACGTCTCCCCGCCATTCCCCACGGCCGCCTCTCCACGATCTTTCGGTCTTTACGGTGGGCCGCTCCCGGAACTCAGCAACGGGGCCTCTTTGCAAATCGGACATACGGTGCACTTCCTCGCTCCATGACTTGGGGGGCTACTAGGGATACAGGGCGCACCGCCCTGGTCGGTCGACAGGTACCGGCCGTCATATCAAGTCCTCGACCGAGGAACCCCACCTCAGTCAAAGACTTAGGGGACTTATGTTGATACCATATCGACCGACCACCTTAGCACAGGTCCCACCAGGACAGGAAGGCCGCCGACCGATCGCCTAATCGGCACCCTCACGGCCTACGGCCCGCCGATCGGCACTATACTGCAGACCAGCCATTCGGCACCTGACAGTGAACAGACGACAGCTGGCTGCGACAGTCACCTAACCAACTCTGCCACACTAACTCCCTGACGGAGGCAGGTTGGGACTCCAGCTGGCGCCTCCTCCGGATGTCCAGGGCTTGTCAGACGGCCCCCAGCCACAAAGCACCACCTGCTCCCGTAACAGTAGCCCACCTACCACAGTTATGGCTACTATAAATACCCCGAAACCTTTCACAAAGGTAAGTCACTCAGAACCGACCCAGAGCACTGTGATTACTTGCCCCTCGGCATTCAGATACTAACTTTGGCATCGGAGCCCCTTTGGCCGACACCACACCGGTGTCTAGTTTTGCAGGACCCCTGCCGAATCACAACGCCCCCGGCGGGCCCAAGACACCACACGGCTGGTCCTAGAACCCCCAGCGGGTCTCATCGAGTTGGTCATTTCAGGATCAAACAACATCTGATCAAACAACGAACCCGTACAGAAGACTCTAAAGATCAGATATAGCCTATCTCCAAGGCTCACTAGGAAGGCTACCATCAAAATCCAGTACTAAAGCCCATCTTTGAGTCTCACCACCATGACCTAATATTGCCTATATAAGGAACATTATCATCCTCGTTTGGGGATTCGACTATCTCCCTGGAAAAACTACACTCTCTAGATATTAGAACTCTCACATTTCTCTATACTTCTCATTCTCTCTATAAAAGGCTCAAATGAGAATGAGATAACATCATGGACGTAGCTCGTATTGAGTGAACCACGTACATGCATGTATTCTCGGGTAAGCGCGGTCTTCTTACTTCGACTTGGCAGATCGGTATAGGTCCATTTGTAGACCCAATATGCAAGTTGACACATTCATGGAGATTTGGCACCTAGCCTTAAGAACATCCCCAATATGATAGTCGGTATATTACCCACAATGAAATGAAGCCCAATTCCATATCACCTATCCCCTATTAAAGACGCGAAGCCCAACGGAAACTTCAAAAGCCCATTAATACCAACCTTGAATAGCAGCGAACCTTATTTACACAAGCACCGAGGGGAAAATTGCATACCTCACTGATCGGCAACCCCAGCAGCCAACAAATTTGCACCCCAAAAACAGGCCACAGACCCAAGCCAGGTGAAACTTTAAAATGACAAGCCAAGGTGCGGACCAAGAAAGACATTTATGTTGTCTGCCAAAGTCTCTTAAGGCACCACCACACACACGACAGATCGGTACGAGCTATTTTTAGCATGTATACATGCAGATGGGCATTGGCACTCAACAGCTCAAAACCAACAAATATAAGCCTAAGCCCAAACTCTCATATCATCAAGCCTCCCAACACGACACCAACACAAGGGCGACTCTACTACTTCTTCCTCGGCAAGTCGGTATATGTACAATTCTTCTATGATTGCCTTTACGCCAACCCAAATTAGAGTAGGCTCATTTGGCTTCTCTGATAATCTGCAAATTTATTAATGAGCCGCCTAGCACAACTCTCTCGTTTGGGCTCTCCTTCATGACCTCACCATCAAAATGGAGGTGCCTGCATACCTACCTAATCTGTCACCGACACCAACCCAAGAGTCTCAACGACACATCCTCGTCCCACACTAGGCCGGTCGGCATAAACACAATGTAGAGTGCACTCCACCGCTTGACGTAGTTGTAGTCGTAGGCACAACAATGCCCTCGTTGATCAACAGAAGAGCGTGGAGCCCCAACTTGACCCATTCGACCTATCGATCTCCTACAATTCACCGACCAGTCCCAACTCGCTTGTCGACTAACACACGAGCACTCTTCCTAACGGAAACAGCAATGGGCAAAGACCCACCATATTTGATTAAAACTGAGCCCACCATATTTGTCCTCATACCACTTGATTTATAATCCAATTCGCGCCTTCATCAATGACACCCCACGAGTCCCTTTACAAACCCACCGACTAGTCACTGCCCACATATGGCCGAGACGACAGTTCGTGCCATCATAATATGAAGCCCCTATTTGATAAACCATTGATATGTTTACCAGGTCTATCACCGCTCGGCATCAGTCTAACAGTCCGAACGGCCATACACACCAATACCAACTCGTAGGGGCTCCAATTCGACCCTCTAGTTGCCTATACCACATTGATCAGTCCCAACACTTACATTGATCTTGACAAGAAAATATAGAGACTCCAATTTTGCACCTCTTTTTCTCAATATTCAAGATGGCGCTAGGCGCTCAGGGTTACGTGTAGGAACCTAGCATCTAGGCGATTTTTTTTAAAAGTAAAATTTCAATAAATGAATAATATTATGAATACAACTAAATAAATCTAGAATAAAAATCATTTAAAAACAAATAAATTGAGTTGAAAGTCATTAATATCCAAAATGAATATTTTATGAAGAAAATAATATGCAAAATATATAGGACTATATGTCAGGGCCCACCCCTAATCCCCCAGGATTAGGGACTAAACCCTGCTCCCGTCTGACTTACGCATGACACGTAGGCTAAACTGACGTCCAACCTTCATGTGACACGTAAGTCGGACAAGGGATTCTCGATCCAACCGTATCGAAGCTTCCGGACTTCCCAGAGTGTGCCGAATCTACTGTGGATCGTGCGTGTGATATCTCCGTCTCCCTCGACCAACAGCCCGCGCCGCAACAACCTGGAGGGTATCAAAAACACGAAAAGACTGTGAGTGGACAAAATAAAGAATAGGTTCAAAAACATTTCATAAAACAATGACATGTATACCCTCCGTTTCAAAAACTAATGCATGCATATCAAAGTCACGTTATAAAACCATTCAATATTCCGATTAAACAAACCATATAAGAAAAACCGAACACAAGTTCCTTTTTCCAAATCCCGGGCCTTAGCCCAAAACCATTAAAAACCATTTCATCCGGGCCACTACCCAAAACATCGGAAAACCTTGTTGAAAACCATCTCATTTTTCCATTCACCGTACCTGCTGGAACTATCCGAGTCTTTAAACTCCCGAGTCTTTAAACTCAATCCAGGCCTCAATATAATCCAAGTCTTTAAACTCTCGAGTCTTTAAACTCAACAGGCCTACGGGGGAAATATCAATATATCCGAGTCTTTAAACTCCGAGTCTTTAAACTCAATCCGGGTCTTTAAAACCAATCCGGGCCCGTCCCCTGTCAATCACAATATCCGGGTCTTTAAACCCAATAATCAGATCCAGCAAATCCAATCCAAAACCATTTGAAAACCTTTTTCCATTTCCGAATCCGAATCCGCAATCTCATCAGGATCCCAAATCCAAACCCAGAACTCATATCGATCTCTTTTCCAGATCCGAGTCCGCAACCATCATTCCGTAAGCCGGGATCCGGAATAACCATTCCGAACCCAAACCCGGAATCCACTTCCAAGTCCCGAATCGAATCCTGAATCGTCATCCGGAAATCCAATTCACAAACCCGAAATCAATTCATTAAAATCAGGTTCAAATCACAATATCCACCAAATCTCGTAAAACGTGAAATACCGTCAGTTCCTTGAAAAACGTGCACAAACCGTAAACCATTACAATCATAAATCAAATCATAGAATCAAGTATAGAAAACATATAAAAACACATATGCATGCATCAAGAGTTAGAAAGCAAAGTCCACTCACAGACCATTTCGACGTCGCCTCGATACGAGCGCAGTTACGCCGTTCCCGGCCAGTTCGCTATCCTCGGCTTTCCCGAACCTGTCCAAAACCCATAACGAGGTCACTAACTACTTCACAAAAGTCTTACTCAAGTCCCATAAATTTTCCCGTATTTTTAACTATATTTAACCGAGCCCTAAAACCTTCGGACAGCCCGAAACATATCGAGTCGATGTCCGATTAACTCGAAACCAGCGCTAAAATGTTTGTTACATCGAATACTTTAAAAGTCGTGTTGAACTATTTCCCAAAATACCCCTGACGCGCCCCCACGCGCGTCTGGAAGTTTCTGCGAGTGAAACCCACGTGCGTGAACAGTGTCACCATCAACCTTGCTCCGACTCGGTCTAAGCCCGGTTTAGACCGGCTACTGTAACTCGACCGGCGTGGCCGGTTCTCTCTCGTTTGCAGCCCATTTTCGATCCTTCCTTCACCATTAGGATCGTCCTACCCCTAGCAACCTATTCCACTACTTAAAACACAACATCACGGCCTTAACACTCACCTCCCAAGCTTGAACCAGAAACCCAGAAAACTCTGTTTCTGTTCCCGGCCACCAGCTCCTCCTCCCAACCTCGAGTTGTTTCCATAAGCTCAAAGACAACTCACTGGACTCATTAGAACCCCTAAAACAGTTCGACTCAACCTCAAAACCCACGACTTTCAATTTAAAGACTTCTGGAAAAACAGGGGACAGTGAACACTTACCCTTACTCTGGCCTCCACCGTGCTCGCCGTCGTGATCCTCCGGGTTCACAAGGTTGTCCTCAACCTCCCCAACACTCCTTCGAACCAAATTGAATCCAATTGATCGACTGTGGTTGCACCACAACTCTTGACTTCTCTCTGTTTTTTCTGAGTTCTGCACACTTCACACCCACACAAACCTCACTCCAGATCTCCTCAACACAAACACACACTCACACTAAATCTCCTTTGATCACTCACTCGAACTCAACGTTCTTAATGGTTGGGAATCGATCAACAATCACTCTCCCTGTTTTTTCCCCTCTGTGAACGGTTGGACGATTGCACAGCCGTGCACACCCAAAACCAACTAGAAACCTATAGGTGTCCCCCACGTGTCCATCATCCTATGGACAAAATTAAAATATCCAAACACAGTTCCCCACATGGCCTTATCTGATTGGCCCAAGTGTGAAAAGACCAAAATGCCCCTAGAAGTCCAATTTACCATTCTACCCCTCGACTTCCTAGAGTCACAACTTAACCGTCCGACGTCCGATGACAGTGTGTCGCCTGTTGTTGTACTCAGGACATCGAGACCTAGCTAACGGTCCTCAGTCTACGTGAAAACTAAGACTCCAGCAAAAAGTCAACATTTTCCCTCTATTTAACCAAATTACGGTAAGGCCCTTAACCTTCCGAACACCATAACTTTTTCTCCGATTGTCCGAATCGGACGTGCCACCTGTCTACGGACTCGTGACGTTCCGAATTACGTCACGGTCATCGGTCAATACGCAATTGACCGCCCGAACTGAAAGTCAACTTTTTGCCCATTCTAGGGGCAAAATCATCATTCTGCGCTAACTGCCCATCAATAACCAACTAATCACTGATTAACGTACTAATCCGTCACTAATCACTTTTCTAATCCCGACTCCCGAGACGGATCGTTACACTATAGGGCCCAAACATAAACATAATTCAATTTGATATTTAGTTCAAATCCATTTAAGCAATTATTAATTTAATTTACTCTGAATCTAAAGCAATTAATCATTCAATTTGTTCCAAATTAAAAGTAATAATTAAATTAAATTAAATTAAATTAAATCTATATTTATGTTTTTAATTTAATTCACTTATATTAGGTCTATGGGCCATCAAACCCATTATTTAAATTGCTTTAATTTATTTCCATGGGCCATCATTCCCATCTATGAGCCACCCGTGAGCACCACCCATCAGCCCTATATATATATATATATATATATATATATATATATTTAATTTATTTGCTCGCTTTTAACAATACATTTCGCCAAGACGCGAATGAAGTCTTGCTCCAGAAAATACTAGAGAGGGATTGAAGGAGAGAGACACGGAAAGATAAGAGACATAGCCTCACCGAGAGAGTGAGGGAGAAAGACACAGAGACGAGACAAAGAGGGGGGGAGGGAAAAGGAGGCAATGTCGATGTCGATGGCTTTGGTGTGACTGTGCGATGGCGACGTTTATGGCTTTGGTGTGGTGATGCGATGGAGACGTCGATGACTTTCGTGTGGTGATGCATTGGAGACGTCGATGGCAATGTCAATTGATTGGAGATAGGACGATGTCGATAACGCGATGAAGAACAGAAAAAGCAGATGTCGTGAACTCGTTATTTCCACAATGGTGAGTATCTAATTCAAAGTTGGGTTCTACATTTCTACAGTTCTACTGCAAATCGAGGGAGTTAGGCATTGCGTGAGCTGCATACTAACGTAAATTGGGTGAATTTTGGGTGAAATTTGTACATAGTTTTTGTATCGTCTTAGCGCCGCCCAGCCACCCTCATCCTCCCAGCCCGCCCAGGACCGCCCAACTGCCGCCGAGTCCGCCTAATCCCCGCCTAATTCCTCCTGCCGCCTTTTATTGCTGCAGAGTTGCTATTCATGGAGGCTTAGCCCCTCCTAGCGCCTAGGCGCTGCCTAAGCGGCCGCCTAGCCCGCCTTTTAGAACCTTGCTATTTCTACCCACATGGTCGCTTGCACCACATCACGCTGATCGGTCTTCCAACTTTCTTTGCTATGATTTGTTAATGTCGAGCTTTGTTTGGGATACATCCACACCAATAGCTAACAACTACACTTCTAGGAATATAGACCAAAGCCCAATGTCTATTCCTATGGTAGAGCCCACCAACACATCATCTTGGGCCTATTCATTCGACTCCCATTAACAGGCTGATTGGCCCATTCGGTATATTTTAAGATATTGGGCTATATATATATATATATATTATGCATTACAATAGAGCCCACCCACAACCATTACACGCATATATTTTTGGGGCTTCTTCACGCAGTTTCCATCAATGGACAGAAGAATTACCTTGGTTGGCCAAAGAATTACCTCAAAAAAAGCCTCCGCACAACTAGACAACACTTCAAAACACATAAACATCATAAGAATCATGCTTTCACCATCGCTTAGACACATTCACATTACATCATTACCTTTTAGTCATGAGCAAACATTAGTTCATACATATCGAGCATACACTAGATCATACATATCGAGCATACACTAGCTCATACTTACCGAGCATACACTAGCTAATACATATTGAGCATACATTAGCTCATACTTATCGAGCATACATTAGCTCATACATACATAACATACACTAGCTCATACATACCAAGCACACATTGGATCCACACATATCAAACACACTTTTGCTCAATACATATTGAGCACACATTCGCTATCAACACATATCGAGCACACTTACGCTCAATACATGCCAAGTAAACATTAGCTCAAACAATGCCAATCACAAAAGCACGCAGAGTAAGTTTACAAATTTCAAACAACATAACCAACACATCATTCATAGCTAAACTTACCTAACAGGCCAACTACAACACACAAACAACAATGCGACACTTGCAAGCATTGAAAGCTCATTCATAAGGTGTAAGACCCGTGTCCTGAAGGGAACGGTGAATGATCCCACATTCCTGCAAGGGGAGAATAGTCTGGGAGGGAAATGGTGGTGTTCCTTAAAGGTGTAGGCACACACCTATCTAGCACGAGACCTTTTGGGAGCTCAGTGGCTTTGGGTTTGGTTGGAACTCCAAAGTTAAGCGAGTTGAGACTGGTGCAATTCCATAATGGGTGACCCCCTGGGAAGTTGCACCGTGAGCTTCCGAAAACAAAACTTTGAGGGCGAGGAGGCCCAAAGCGGACAATATCGTACTAGAGTCGGGTCCTGACCAAGGAGGGTTGGGTCCTGACAGAATGGTATCAAAGTTAGACCCCGACCAGGAAGTGTACCAGAAAGGACGCTAGGCCCTAAGAGGGGTGGATTGTAAGATCCGTGTCCTAGAGGGAATAATGAATGATCCCACATTCCTGCGAGGGGGAATGGTCTGGGAGGGGAATGGTGGTGTGCCTTAAAGGTGTAGGCACACACCTATCTAGCACGAGACCTTTTGAGAGCTCAGTGACTTTGGGTTTGGTTGGAACTCCAAAGTTAAGCGAGTTGAGGCTGGTGCAATTCCATGATGGGTGACCCCCTGGGAAGTTGCAGAGTGAGCTCCCGAAAACAAAACCGTGAGGGCGACGAGGCTCAAAGAGGATAATATTGTGCTAGAGTCGGGTCCTGACCGAGAAGGGTCGAGTCCTGACATAAGGTCCTACTCACGTCCATCTTAATCAAGAACTTGAGGATTTGTTGACACCACATCTGACCAAGCAATGAGCACGTACAGAAGACTCTAGAGATCATATCAAGCCCACAATCATGACCTAATATTTTCTATAAGGAACACTATCACCCTCATTTAGGGATCCAACTTTCTCACTAGGAAAACTACTTTCTCTTTCTTTCTCTCTTTCTCTCTCTTTCTCTCTCTCTCTCTCTCTCTCTCTCTCTCTCTCTCTAAATATTAGAGCTCTCACATCTCTCTACACTTCCCCTGCTCTCTCTAAAAGACTCTAAACCTATTGTATCACATACAAACATATATGTACTTATATAATGAGAACATGGTAACACTGTGGGCGTAATTCGATTTGGATTTGGTGGGGTGTGGGTTGTTGTGAAGGTGTTTGGGTGTGTGAGTGGGGAGGGAGAGATGGAAAAAAGATAGAATAAATGAGAAGTATGAAGGCGATGATGGCAAATAACTTAATCGGTTGGATATTTTGGAATGAGGTTAAGAAAATGAAGGTATTTTGGATTCAAATTTTTGAGAATTATTGGGCGTTTCAACCAATTTCCCTTTCGTAAAGGCTTATTGAATAACTTTTTCCAAAAAAAAAAAGAAAAATAAAACTTATTCTATAGTTATTTTACAAACAATAATATTCTATTTTGAATCAATTCACGATTTGGATTAAGTCGATCAAACAATAATTGTTTGGCTATCTTTTTTTTTTCTGGCAGGTTATCTACTATTAGTTATAGCTAAATATATAAACGAACATAATTTATTGAATAATAATAAATGGTCTTACTAATAGTTGAGTGAATAAATTATTTTAGATTTGAATGAATTCTTATCAGGATAATCTTTGAATGAGGAATTACAAAATTATGAAGATTTATATTGGAATATTGTAGTAATATTATTTTTTAGAATGATATAAACAAGCATTTGGCTCTGTATACCTTAATGACAGCTAATTAGTTCTGGAGCGATTTCGTAAATCCACATAAATATGATGTTTTTGTAAGATATAAAACTCAAATATCATTAAGAGAAATTAAATCATACGTCCTTATTAACATATAAATTTATTCAAAAACTTGCATATAGAAAAATTAAACGCATATGTCCTTTGACTAGTCAAAAAAACTATATAATTTAAAATAAACTATAGTTTTTATATAAATTACAACTAATGTCATTCAATTGTAAACTAATCCACCAACAATCTAAAAAACACTTACCAAAATGTATCATGATTTCAACATTTTTTTTATTATAAAATTATATTGAGAATTATAAAAACATTATTCCTATTTATAATAATTTTATTTTCACTTGCTCATGTTAAAAGTAATATGAGTATCTAATCTAATTTAAAGTAAGATAATTAAAAGAAATAATTCTTCAAAAATACTTTTAATTTTAAATTTAAAAATTCTTTATCTTCCGATATTAAATAATTTGATTAATTTCTTATAGTTTAGGGTTTAATTCTTGAATTTTGTGCCAAAATTCAAGAATTAAACTCTACATTGTACGATTTTCCACCACCATCTCTCTCCCCTCTGCTACCCCCCTCCCAAAAAAAAAAATCTATACCTTACCGTTAAACCCCAAACAATACAGATTTTTTTTTATTTTATAGAAAAAATTCAATTGTAACTATATACAATATATAGTATACATATATAATATTTATTTATATGTATAATATAATAAAGAGCCCAAGAGGCCAAATAAATCAAACACTAAGGGGCACATGGGGTAAAGAGGAAAAAAAAACAATGTTATTTTTAATTGTTTAAAAGAATTCTCAATAATTCACTCATTCTCTTTATTGAGATATAAAGGGGTAGATGTTTAATTTATTATTTACAAAATCTGTTTAGAGACTTTAAAATAAAAAAGTTTGAGATAAGGTCTTATTTTATTTAATATATAGGCATTAAAAGTTTTAAATAAAAATAAAAATTTTAAAGGTGTGATAATAATTTACTCTATCGTTAACGACAGTATTTGGCTCTTTTCAATGCTAAAGATATATATAATACATTAGGTCAACAACTCTCACCCTAGTCTCCACACAACAATGGCCAGTCGCCTAAATGTACACATCTTACTTAAGTTTGCAAAAGAAAATGATTAATCCACCGACTTTGGTTGCATAATCAACTTAAGGTCGGTCCTAAGTATGTGAAGTTTAGCAACCATATAATTTCAAGGGCTCGCCCTATTTTAATATTTGGGCCCCTTAGGGGCCATTTACTTAATAGAGCCTTGACCACTCTTAAACTTAATCAAAACTTTAAATACCAAATAATTCTACTCACAAATTCTTTGATCATTTAAAGGATACAAAAATTTAAAAGTGACCACAAAATTTATACTAAAATACTATACTGCCATCAACTGCCTTGGTGTTGGATGTCAATGCTAAAGCCAAAACCCATGCATTCAACGTTTTCTCCTTTCTACAAAACCCCGCAAAAACCTCAAAATGACACTAGCCAAGTGCAACAGCACCACGTCCTTTGAGATCGTCAACACTCCATCAATCCATGAGCCAAAAAGCTCCAATTTGATTTTCTGCATTATAGCAACTAAAACAAAGAAAAGTGCATAAAGGTAACGTTCGAAACTCCAGAAATTCAAGTTTTATGCATTCAATTACTTCATAGCAAGAAAATGACTTTCACTTCTTGGCAATCTTATTTTTGTTTGAAATCCCTAATGACTAGTGATGTTATTTGTTTCTGAATTCTGGCAGAATCAACCTTTTGCATGTGTTTGGCAAATGAACATAAAGCACACAGCTTAGCGTAAGCCTATCAATGGGTCGTATCAGGTTCGTGTCATGTCGTGTCACGTACTCTATTTTATCTATTTAAATTCAACCTGAAACCGACCCGTTTATTAATCGTGTCAACTCATGTAAACCCGAATCCGACCTATTTATTAAACAGGTAACCTGAACCCACACATTTAACTCGTTTATTAAACATGTCGTGTTGAATAACCCGTTTAACTTGTTTAACCCGTTTAACCTGTTTAACTTGTTTAACCCATTTAACATATTTAACCATATATTCAACATAATATTTGAAGCAGAATTTTCACTAAAATATTATACATTATACCAACCATTAACCAACTTCATAATTCAACAAACTTCATAATTCATAAGTTTATGCAATAATTTAATATCCATGACCAACAATATAATATCATCAATGTAATATTAAATTCCAAAAGAAAATAAGCATCACATTTACTCATAGGGAAAAGTTTCAGCAAAAAAAAATGTTAAAATTGATTAGATCTTCGTGAATTGCACAAGAACACAGTAACTAATCAGCACCAACAATAGAATGAAGAAAACATTAGAATTCAACCACAAAATTAATAACCCAAAAAGAAGATATGCTAGAATGGAATTTTTTAGTACCTAAATGCTATACATCATTAGGAATGCACTTCTATCTTCAAAACTATCTCCAACATCATCAAACGGAGTTTCCATCTGAATAAAAGCAAACACAAAAGTCATCTTTTAACAGCAAACAAAATATAAAATAGTAAATTAGACAACAAACAAAACAATCACCAAAAGTATACACCTTAAACCATCCATACACCTTAATCAATTATCATAACGTCTTTAATAATGTAGGAATGGATTGACCAAGATTGTATTAAATCAAAGAGAATTTAGAATCAATATAAATATTCAATTTGGATGAAATCGAGCAAATACATGTGTGCATGTATATTAAAATTTTATATTAAATTAAATTCCAACACAACACGCTAACTAACATTATAATCTATTGATTTTGCTTATATCATAAATGAAAAAAAAAACGATATACATATTAATGTGGAATTTATATTTATTTACATTTGTTTGTATTATGAGTAATGAATATCACTATCTATCTCACACTGTAAATCCTAATTGATATATGCAGTCAATAGGTGCCTAAATCTCTTCATTCTGGAGACACAAGATAATTGTTCGAAGTGTGTTGTCCAATGCATGGTGTGTAGGTTTCAATGTATATTTTTCAAAACATATTTACAAAAAGACAATTTTATCGTTGATTCCATAGTTAAAAATAATTTTTCATCGATAACTTCAAGGTAATGGGCTAAATCTCTCCCCAACTCTTCTAAATAAACTCAATGTTCCGACTTTCTTAATAATAGTTGTCTAAATCGTTTTGCTCTTCAATCAGATTTTGTATATATAAAATTATCCCACACTATCACGCACTAACTCAATTATTATTACAAGTCAAATTTGATGATGCAATAATATCAACGTATCGACGGTAGATAAAACAACACTACGAAAAAATAAAAGATAATAATTATTGCTACAACAATGGTGAATAAAACAACACTATGGAAAGTAAAAGATGATAATTATCACCATATTAAAAGTGGATAAAACAACACTACGGAAAATGAAATTTCATAATCATTGTATGAAAATTGGGAAGTACTAGTGAGAATGTGAGATGAGTACTGAGGTCACAGGCGCATGCATGGTACTGATTGAGGAATTTCCTGGAAATTTCTCCAGGTCCAATTAATATCTCTATCTAATAATTTGTGTAACAGATGTCATAGCTAAGATCAAGTCATTTCCAAGTCATTTATTAAAATTTGTGATCAAAGCAACGAAATGGGGCCTATATATCAGTGCATGATGATGGCCGATGATCGATTGATGATGTCGACAACAAATATATATATATATATATACTTGGTCAGTCCATTACGAGTGTCGATTAATACCTCTGTATAACAACATAACTCTACAAGTACATTGCAAAACCAGCAAACTAGCAGGGCTTTCATATACACCTATATATAAGAAGTAACTCTTCACAGGAGACCTCAGACATGCTTCATACCAATCGTTCAATCATTGAAAATTAGGAAGGTCCAAACTTACATAAATAACCCATCGAATTTACACTTAAAGGAGTCCAAAATGTTCAATGCTATAACACAACTAGCATGTGTGAAAATAGATCACAAACCGAGCATGTCACACCTAGAATAGAACTAGATAGTTTCAATCATTGAAAATATAGTCCAAAAATATGTTTGAAGCACTAGGAAAAATCCAAGGGAGAACAATTAGTTGGTATTTATCTCTTAAGATGGAGAATTGAAGGGTATCACGTTCAAGCCCAACTGACAACAGAATGATCAAAATTTCTACAAGCCTCTCACACAGTTTCCATAATAGGCCACTACACCTAAAACGCCTGATTAATTGACATGATCGACTACATGAAGAATGAGACTTCTCGCTCTATAGCCATTTACCAATCCGAACTCAATGATTTTCATCTTCTATGTTATTTTCCTCCTTAAGACTATGATTGCGAAAACCCAAATGTTAAATCTCTGATTAATACCTCTCCTATCATCAATCACTACCCATAACCCAATAATCTCACCCTCATTTTTTCCTATCATCAATCACTATCCGCAAGCAAAAAAATGGAAAATTTATACCAATATAAAAATCAAATTCAGAACAACAAAAACTCATACATTCAAGCTTAAGAATTAGAGTTCATTGCTGGAATTTAATGGACCTGGGATTAATGGAAGATGGTGAAGCTTTCGACGGTGAAAGGTGAACGGCTGGCTTGGACGGAGAACGGCGGCAACATACCAAGTCGAACGGTGAATGCCGAAGACGACGAACGCCGAAGTGAAGAACGGACGAAGTGAAGAACAAAGAAAAAAACCTCCACCCCAGATCTAGGGCCAGCTACGGGGAAAGGTTTTAGAGAGAAGGGAGAGCAAAGTTAGAAGTGTTGATTGTTGAATTGTTGATGGAGAATTGGAGCTTGGACTTGGAGAAATGAAGAATGGGGAGAGACTCTGAGACTGGTGAGTGCGGGTACAGAGTGGTGATGGATGGGTTTAGTCTTTAGGTTATAAATTATATAAAATTTAAGTATTTATAGTTAGTCATTTTAAAAATCCTAGAGTAATAAATGGGTTCGCGGGTTGACCCAAAATTCACCCGTTTAATAAATGGGTTATAGCGGGTTAATCCGAAATTGACTCAAAATTTTATCGAGTCGGGTTGATTCGAGTTAATTTCATGCGGGTTTCGAGTTGTGTAACGAGTCGTGTCAGAAATGACCAGCCTTAGTTTAGCCCTCCTTATTTGGCCTAGAAGCCAATGGGCTTGTGGGTACCCGTTAGGCCTGTTAACAAAAAGTTTGACCCGGCCTGCTATGGGCTATAGGCTGACCCAGCCTGAAAGTTGATGGCCTGGACTTGGACTTGGGGTGTTCAAATTCGATAGGCCCGATAGGCCCAGTCCAGCCAGCCCGTATAAACCCGGCCCATAAACTCGAATATATTAAATAATTATGAATTGAGTGATTCCATGATCATGAGGTCATAGATGAGAAATGAATATATATATATATATATATTATATGTAGGTTTAGGTAGGATGACATATATCATATTAATGTTGCCGAAGTATGAAGCAGTAGTGAATCAAATTTAGAAGCATTCATAATGCAATTTATATCATTTCCAAACTAAAACTAACTAATTAATTAAATTTGACATGATTAAACACAACATAAGCAGAGATTTTTTAGTTTATTAATTAATGTATTCGCCTAGTATTAGAATGGAACATTACTTTTTTGACATACATATATATAATATTCGATGAATTATATTGTAGTTAATTTGTCCCATCAAATACACAAAATAGTGATAGATGTTATTGTAGCATCTTGAAGATATATATATATATATATATATATATATATATATATATATAACTCCATAATTTATTGAAGAAATTATTTTTAAAAGCCCAATTGAGCCCGACCCATAAAGTCTGATAAAAACCCGGTCCAAACCCGGCTCGATAAGGGGTACGAACTTTCATATTTGTGACCGAACCCACCTGCCCCAGCCCGAAACTTTTCAAATTATGAGATAGGCTCGGCCCGGCCTAGCCCAAGCCCAGCAAATTTGGGTTGGGCTTACCTGACCCGGCCCAATGACGAGGGCTAACAGATTTAGGAAACGAGAGACTTAAAAAAAGTATAAATTATATAAAAGTACCCAAATTATAGAGTTATTTCAAGTTCATACCCCAGTTATGAAAATTTTCACCTAAGTATCCAAACTATCAAAATATATCATTTAAGTACCCTATGTTAGTCAATCTATTCGTCAAACTATGAAATACTGAAATGTCATTTTTTTTTGTCTAACTATTTACGCTAGTTAGACTCCATGAGCATAAAAAAAATTATAAAAGTAAATATATTGTTAAAATCCATTAATAAAAAACTTATTAGGCTAAATACACCAAGAAACATGTCAGTCAATCTTAAAATGCACCAGGGATGGTAATTTGCCTCACTTTGCACTAGGAATAGGTGCAACGTCAAAAATAATGCATCATTTAATTGGTGCCTTGTTTGACGCCGTTTAAGATAGTTATATATTAGAGTATTTTGGTCATTTTGGCCATAGTTGCATCTTCTTTCTGGGTTTTTCTGGGTTTTGAGCTTTGAATTATCTGGGTTTTTTTTTTGGGTTTTGAGTTTTGAATTTTGATTGGGGGTTTACTGGAATACCCAAAATTAATTAGAGGATTACCAAGAAAAGCGTATTGCTCCTTGAAAATTAAGCCAACAATAAGTATACAGTTTACAAAGGGGTCTAAGCGGACTTCAGGAAAAAGGATATATGAAATCCACGTGTTTAGGGAAAAGAATTGGATCAGGCTCGACACATTTTCTACCTCAGAAATGGCCATGCGTGCTCATGACTTGGCGGCGCTAACCATAAAAGGCAACTCGGCGATTCTTAACTTCCTCGAATTCGTCTGGTCATTGCCCTGACCACGTACGTTCTTATGTCTTAGTGTGCGTGTGTGCTTTTACAATCTCGCAGGTACATTTTATGTGTAACGCCCCGAAAATTCGAAAAACGAAAATTTGGAAAATTTGAGGAAAATGACGATTTTGCCCCTAGGTATAAGGGCTGAAAATTGACTTTTTGATCGGGACCTTGTTTGGACTTTTCGGAAGTACCGTTGGATAGGTCCCGGGACGCTGAATCCGTAGACAGGCGGTATGCGTCAATCGGGGTTCGGACGAGAAAGTTGTGGGTCTGGAAAGTTTAGGGGCAAAATGGTAAATTGTGACATGAAGGGTAAAATGGTAATTTGGGCAGTCAAAATCCTTAATGGTGCAATTAAATGGTTTAAGTGGCTGATTCAGCCTATGATAGTTTAAAGTGTGACACATGTCACTTGAATGGAAGCACTTAGTGGCACTTAGTTGCCTTTTTTTATAATTAACTAATTACATGAAACGGTTGTATTATCATATAAGATGAATTAGCATATGGTGTTCGTATTTAACCAAAAACAGAGAGAACCCAATCCACCTTGATCGATATCAGCAACCCAGGGAACAAGTAAGTGAGGAATTAAGGGTAATTGGGAGTGAAAACTGAGTGAAAAACCGAGAGGGATACAAAACAAATGTAATTGACATCACACTGAGAAACCCGAAAACACCATCCAAGAACATGAATATCGAATTCGATCTTTTAGACGTTAAGGAGTGAAATTGATTATGGATTGAGCTTTCTGGGACTGAGACGAGTTGAACCAACCTGGAATTCGAAAGAAATTGATGACGAAACACGAAGAACAGGCCCTGTGACATCCGTGGATTTTGGAAGCTGAGTTCAAGTAATTGGAGGTAAGAAATCATGAAATTGGTTTGGAATTCAAGTTTAGAATGAGTATAAGATACTTCCTGTGCAATCAATTGAACGAAACAGTGTGAAATTGGGTAGAACCCGACTTAGGACCCGTCGGGTTTCGATGTTGAGTCGTGGGATTTAGGGCATGGTTTCATCAAATTGAGGTCACAGATCCAAAATAAATGTAGAATAGATAAAAATGAATGAAAGAAACGGTGAAATTGGGGTCGAATTGGCTTGGAATAAAACGGGTTGCATCGCGGGTTGCAGGACCCGTTTACCAGGAAACCAGGTTGGGAAGATGAATAGTGACATTCACTGTAGCAGGCGCGTGGAATCACGCGCAGCCGCTTGCGGCGGCTCGTGAGGGCGCGTGGTGAGGTTTCTGGGAAAATTTCCAACAGGTGTTTTACTCTATACAGTGTAACAATCATTTTGGCGTTGGTTTCGAATCAATCGGACACCGTCTCGATAATGTTTCGAGGGTCCGAAGATTTATGTTATATTTTAAAATAATATTTAAATCCCGGAAAATTACGGGGAATTGATTTGATGTAAATTGAGTTGTTAGTAACCCTGCATAATGATTTTGGACAGGATTTGAGGTTCCTGGCAAGTTTCGGAAATTACGGAAACGCCTGCAGCTCGGGAAGCGAGCGGTTTGGACGGTGTGTGAGTGAACGTTTGTTTTATAAACCATGATGCATGCATAGTTAAATGTTTTACATTATTGATTGCATAATTTGACTTGCATGGATGTCTTGATGATGTGGCATGATTATGTGTGATTTAATGATTATTTTAATCGGTCTTTCGGACACGTTTTTCGAGCAAATGTGCAAATAGTATTTTGGGCTAGGCCCGGAGTCAAAAAGGTTTTGAAAAGGATATTTTGACTTAAGTGGTTAGTCAATGATGATTTCTGGATTATGTTAATGTTTTCCATATGATTTTACGGATTTACGTATAATTGGTATTTGAACTTGAAACCCTGTCGGGAATGCTTATGATTTGATTTGAGGTCATGGATATGATTGATATGTGTTATGATATGGATTGTGTTTGTGATTGTGGATCTTGGATACTGGATCATGGGCTGGATGGTGCGAGTGCAGTTCCTAGACGTGACTCAGATGTTGCGTGAGTGCAGTTCCCGAGTATATGGTACGTCTAGATGGTGCGTGTGCAGTTCCCAAACATGATGGATATGACTCGGATGGTGCCTGAGTGCAGTTCCCGAGATTGGCCTACGCGTAATGCGGATGTGATTGTGTGATTGATTGTGCACTTGTGAATAGTGCGGATTGATGGATTGATTAATTGATTGGTTGTATTGTTTGATGTTGATTGTGATTACGTACTGGTATTGAGTACGGGTTTATGGTCTGTGTGGCCAGGTACTTATGTTTTCGTATGTTTTTGTCCTGAGAGCCGGGATTTGATTTGTTATGTGATGTGGCTGGAAAGCCGGTTCTTGTGGTTCATATATTTTTCCCTATGCATGCATGGTTTGATAAACTGGAGGGTAACTGATGTGTTTCAAATCGTTTTAAATGATATTATTTTTGTCCACTCACACTTTTTCTGTTTTGATGACCCTCCAGGCCATGGCACGACGTTCGGGGCTGATTGAGAGGCGGAAGCATGAGCGGAAGTCAGTGCAGTTATCCCTTGTCTGATAGGTGCTGAAGGGTACTTTCGGGACTTCAGTTGACTTGTCAGACGGGAGCAGGACCAGACACGGTTATCATGGTCCAGTTGGGACAGGTCCTGTCATTATGCATCAACACATATCATTTTTCAGATAGGAGTAGGACCGGACATTGTTATCAAAGTGTTTTAGAAGTGGCTTCTGTCAAATAGGTTGGAAGTGATGTATATGGAATTTTTAGTGTCACTACTAGATTTTTGCACACAAGGCTTGTGAAGCTGATAGCAATGGACTCTTATGATGATCTGATTTAATAGTGGTTGTCCTTTACAAGCAATTATATAAACTTGTCAGAATGTAGGCTTATGTAGAGCAGACAACGCCAGGGGAACTGGACGTTTCTAGAATAAAGGTGCATCTAAAATAGCACTTGGATCTTGTTCATAACTCAAATTCTTACTTATTGAATGTAGGCTTATTCCTTGTACAAAAAATTTGAAAGATTACTGATTCCTTGTATGGAAACTTTGAAAGATTACTGACTCTTATTACATAATGAGACTAATCTATTGGTTATCAAGGTTAATAATCTATACAACTAATGTTTCAAATGAGTTTCCAGTTATGTGGGTACATATTGCAATGTAATATGTGGTTTCAAGCAAAATTCAAAGCCTCCTAAATTTTGCTATACTTATGTTGCAAACTTGAAGTAATTTGAACTCTCTAACTATGCAGAGCATTTGGTTTTCTTTTAGGATGAATTGGAAGTTTATATGCTGAAGAATGCAGGCTTGATGAAGCTATAAGGTTATTGGCTTATTGTAGGAGAACTTATTTTTCTGTTAAGAAATTATTTTATTTTTGCACAACAGACAATGTTGTATGATGTTGTATTTCCTTTGTAGATCGGGCATACTATTACCCTCCAAAATCATGTATGTTTTTTTTTTATGAAAGTCGTTCTTTCTTATTTGTATCAAACTTGGGTGAAGTGAATAAATTTTTGTACTTTGCTTAATTAAGACACGAGTATAATTAATGGTGAACTACTATCAATCTCTGGCTTTGTTCAATTAATTGTGCTTCCTAATTTAGTATTAGGTTACAACTACTAAATAGAAATCTAGAAAAAATTTCATAGTGTTCCTAAAACACTATGGAAAAGCTACCTTGGTGTTTTAGAAACACTATGAAAAAGATATTATAGCGTTTCATAAATTCAATGGAAAGTTTTTCATAGTGTTTTCACGAAATGCTATGTAAAACCCGAAACAGGGATAATGTTTTTCTTAATGCATTCATAGCACTTTGAAAATGCTATGAATGGCGAACTTTCTACAGCATTTTGAAAACGCTATGGTAGGTGGCACCCCTACTATAGCATCGGCTATTATAGCGTTTTTTTCAATGTTGTGGAAGGCAACCACATTGTTTCTTCAATGCTTTGGATGGAAACCACATCGTTTTCTACCCACTGTGGAAGGCCTTTTCTGGTATAGTGAAAATGAATTGTCTTTGATATCTAAATGCACATGATGATTATGCATGCATGAAATATTGGCTAGATTGTTCCACTTTCTTGAAAATAAGAAAAAGCACTATCGATGGAGTATACTATGCCCATGAGCTTTATTGGATCCAAATTTTTATGCATGACTGATGCATCCCAACCTAAAAATGTGGAACTTAAAAATCGTTAATTATCAATTCGATCTTACAATGAGTGATTTTCGGGCCTTGAATGCCTAGATGAGTTGTTTAAGAGTTTCCTTTTTTGGCCCAGTCTTACTTGAGACCCAACTTTGGACTAACAAGCCCACGTTTGAGGCCCAAAATTCACCTAAACAACTCCAAACACCCATATCCAAGTCTTTTTCCTCTCAACACTATCTCTCCTTTCGAAGATAAAGACAATAAAAAACCCACCAATGTTGTCGTCATTCTCCGTCGACTCAACCCTTGAGACCGTTACCCATGGTTGTATCTCGACGAGGTGAGCCCAGTCCTACCGATCTCCAGAACAGACGTGCGACATAATATGAGAACTGAGGCAAAGCACAGAAAACCTCGATGACTTTGATCGAACTTCTACCAAACCCATATAAGAATGTGATCCTTCTAGCTTCGATTTTGAATCATTATGTTGAGGGATTCATTTTAACCCAATTGCATGTGATTTTTGGTGTAGGATTGATGGCGGCCCGACTTGGTAAAAAACTTGGGATTTTGGGGTCCACCGTGGGTTTCTGGACGATTTCAAGGATTTGGGCTTAGATTCAAGTTTCGTGAGGTAGTTTTCTAAAATTTGGAATAAATTTTGAGTCTAATAGGGTCTTGAGGTTGAAATCAAAGTTTAGGATTTTTTTTTTCATTAAAATTTCCCAGAATATATGCGTTGTCAACGACGGCGATCTGATCGTCATCTCCAGCGAGATTCCAGTAATCGGTAAACCAACCATTAAGTTTGAATCACGTTGTCAGTTGTGGGAATATGCTAACGGTGTTAGCTTATTTCGTTAAAAGTTTACGATGTCATAATGGACCGTAACACTGTTAACGCTAACAG
This sequence comes from Prinsepia uniflora, assembly GCA_032719365.1. NCBI lineage: Eukaryota > Viridiplantae > Streptophyta > Magnoliopsida > Rosales > Rosaceae > Prinsepia > Prinsepia uniflora. The sequence continues at coordinate 16,528,657 of CM064874.1, forward strand.
AATATTCTTCCAGAGCGATGGAACATTCCACTAAGAATATTCTAGCGCATGTAATGCATGTGGGGCACGTGAACCCACATGGCCAGTTGGTGCGACCTTCCACTGGCACGTGCTAGCGCTAGACAACGCGTAAGGCCACTTTTTTGGTCCACGGTGGTGCTTAGCGATGAGTGGGATAGCTTTCGCAATGCACAACGAAGAATGGGACAATTTTCCTAGGCCACAACAGTGTGTAGCAGCGGGTAGGGCAGTTTTTCGCCCATGGCAATGTGTGGACCTAGTTTAGGAATGTTTTAGATTATTTAGTTACATCCTTAATCTGTTTGGATTTGTTTTAGTCTCATTTTGGGCAACCTAAGAGACATGTCTTGTAGTATTTGCTTGGAATTGCTTAAGAAACCTCTACGATTCAATTTTTATGGACTGTAACAAGCTTGGAACTTACGTGGCTTACATGTTAGGTGATTTTGACTCCCGACTAGTTTGTGAATGGAACTCATTTTCCTATTTTAATACTCTACAACTTCTTACTTGCACGTTTTTATATGTTTGATTATGATGCATGCTATACTATGATTTGCTTTATGATTTCCGGAGCGTGCTAGTTGATAGACTATCATATTATAGTTTCTAGAGTATGATTGGCTTGATTATTTGTTGCCATAGCATGTTTTGTTAATTTTGTTTATGAAAAGTACATAGACGTCTCTAGATAGCTATTTAAGAAAGTAGTTGGATAATCACCTATGATTTGTCAGTATCTCAGGTACCCTTCAGTTGGCCATATACCAGCCTCCATGTGATCGATCACCTGCACTTTCTTGAAATATATTTGTAATATTGCCATCGTGTCCTCAAGCTTTAGAAGACATGAGGTGAGTGTGTGATGCACCCTGATAAGCTAACACTAAGCATTAAAATAAACACAAAGTCAGACTCAACACTTAATGAATGCATATGCAAATTAAAACCCTTTTTGTGTAGATATAGCATTGATAAGTAGGGATCGTTCTTAACGGGATATTTAGGGTACCTAAGCATGTTTATCGTTTGATTATTTAGTTAGGTGGTAAATTGGTTTTTACTAAGGTCCTACGTGCTTAACTAATCTAAATTAACCTAATCTATTATTTACACGGTCAACTCATTTTTAACCTAGCTCATTTATAAATTATGCCAATTCCAAAATCAACGAAATTCCAAAACCTAAGTTTAATAAAATACATGTACATTATCTTAAGTACGTGTTAGCGAATACGCTCTATACACTTTCAATGATCTAGACAATGATCTAGACTCTAGAATACACCATATATCTAATCAAGCATTAAGCATAAACATAACATGGAAGATTATTGAAAAGAATACAAAATATAGTACCATAATAAAATTAATGATCAATCTAATAAACACAATATTCAAGTACAAAGAGAAAACTAGGGGCTTATGAGGTTGAGTTATACTTTGAATCCTCAGGAATACACCCTATAGATGCTAGGTGGTTCAACACTCTTGATGAGACACTCGGGCATATGCCTTATATGTCAATGGACGATGGTGAATTATGGAGGATGGTGTAGTTTACTTTTGTAAGAGAAATCTCGATTTAAAAGAAAATGGAGGATTGGTTTTTGTAGAGTTTTAGTACAAAGAATGAGCGACGCTTGAAAAATAATCAATGCTAACTATTTACAGGCATAGGACAAGTCCCTAGCTCAATCCTAATTAAAAGAGAAATATAAATCCTAAAGAAAATGGTAATACAAATCCTAATTAAAAGGGTAGATCAAATCCTAATTAAAAAAGAGAAATTGTTTCCTTGTGTTATTTGGAAATCTGAAGTCGGTACAGGAATTATGGAATTGAACAGGCGCGACATGGGCTAATTAGACGTGTGTTTGCTAGATCGAGGCACGGAATTGGGCCGTGAGAAAGATGCAAAATGGGCCGAGAGACGAGGAATGCGCTGGACCACGTGGGCTGTCTGGAATTGTGAAATGGGCAGCTGGGCCATGAATGAGCAGTTGGGCAATTGGGCCACTACAGGGCTTGAGTCGGTGGAGATGCACTGTTGTGCTGGGCTGCCAAAAATTGGAAATATGGGCTGAACACATGCAAATGTGCTGCGTGGCAAGATAGGTCAGGTAAGACTTGGGCCTCGTGGAATGGCTTGGTGTACTGAACAGCTAGACTCGCTGGAACAGACCGCTGGCACTAGGGTGAAAAACTGATCGCGTTGTGAATTGAGCTCACAATCTGGGCCACACAAAGTGCAAGAATATGGGCTTCCCTTTAGACATGCAAAATGGCTGCTACAAGATGGATTTGGTGGTGGATTTTTTTGGTGTTGGGATGCGCGCAAGTGGACCTGCAAATTAACCCTGGCTAGCAACAATTAACAATTAATTATTAATCCTCTAATTAGTTACTAAATTTTCTATTCTTAAGATTAATGCCTAACATCAATAAAGTTAGTTAGGAATGGTAAGATTAGGATTATAACAAACTAAGCAGCAAAGGAAATTGAGACAAAAAGGTGATGAAATGTGAGTTTATCAAATTCCCCCACACTTAGACTTTACTAGTCTCTAGCAAATACCAAAACAAACTAAGGTTTTGAAATTTTTTTTTTCTTTCCTTTTTCTTGAAAACAAACTACTTAGCCCTTAACCATTTGTGTCAAATTGTATTAACATAAGTATGATATCAAAGATTTACACTAAGAAGCTATACAGGATAAGGAATTCAAAAGTGCATCATAACAGAATGCCTTGACAAGTAAGACAATGAGTAAACTTGGTGAATTGTATCTCAACATGAATAAAACAAGTATGAACCAACTCACAAGGATATGTACTCATGATTTCCACTCAATGTGTATAGGATTTGTGTTTGCACTCCAAGGCATGTGAGAAAGATGCTCACATAATAGAAAGTAAGTTACTTATAAAAATTTCAAACATAAATCATAAGAAAGTGAACATACTTGCAAAAATGAACCAAAACCATTAGCTTACTCAAATGATAGACTCAACTAATCAAATTTTACTCATCTCAAGGATCATAAGGTCTTAATTTGAAGGTTATAATGGGGTTAGGTATAGAGGCAAGGAATTTTAGGATAGTGGCGTTAAATTTTATTCCAGGACTCAACCAAAGGCTCCATCATAAAAGTATAACTATTTTCCATAGTCATAAGCCAAGTATCAACTTTTGGGCCCTTGATCTTCATTATCAACATCTTTTGAATTTGTAATTAGGACAAGGGGCCGAAATTCTTCATGTAGGCCTTCAATCTTCATTGTTCCAAATCACATGCATAGGGGACTTGGCTCAAAAATTAACTTTAGTACCTCATAGAACTTTGTTCTTGATTGTATTAATTTTTTTTCATCATTTTTTTCCTTTTGAGAGGTAATGCAATGAATAACAACATAGTTTGAGCAAGGTATTCCCTACACTTACATATAAGTCTTCATTCATCAAATCACTTACTTGTATATCACACCATCTTTATGTTCTTCAACCAAGTCCAAGGAACAAGGGTAAAGGATGTCTTATACTAGGCTTATGTGAATAGATGTTCAGGGTGATGAAAGAAAGGCTTAATGTTGGCACAAAGAAGTTAAACTAGGGGGATCACACTTGTGTGATCAAGTAGGGCTCAGATATTCAGATAAGTGGTGCTAACCCTATTGCCTTAATCATGTCCAAGATCAGAGAATTTATTGACTTAAAAGCTTTGAAAATCACATAGAATAAGTTTTACTACTTTAGAGTTCATTAAAAGCTATGACAAGCAGTTATGAGGCATATACATATCAATTTAAACAAAGAACTCATATGAATCACTCAACAAAGAAGTATATTTAAGGCTCTAAAGCTCACATAGGATTTATATGATTCATACGTATCTTAACATGCTTGTTCTGCACCAGTTATCATGCATCATCTACTACAAGTCATAAACAACTAATCATAAAGCATTAAAAAATGAATTCAAGTTGTAGTGATCATCTTTTAGCCATGTTTTCTTCATTTATCCGTTTTTCTTATCATCAACAGGTAAAAAGGCACCATTTTGTGCATCCGGTGGGTCGTAACTATCCACCATTCCCCTGCCTTGGCCGACCGAACAAGTTCAGTGGCCTTGGCAGGCTCAGAGAGCACAGACCGCATACCGCACAGACCAGTCACCCGTTGCACCTTCTTCGGAGGTAGCTGCTCCAACCTCAGTTCCTTGGCCGACCTTTTCCGCAACACCTATGCCTTTATCTCGTCAACCCTTTTTCGTCTCCTCTCGGTCGCAGTCGCATCCTCCTCCACAACCTCGACTACGGGAAGAGACTGCCTTTGATGGGCCTCCAAGGCTTGGGAAGGCGCTTCCAGGCCTACTCCAGATTGTCAATGGACGATTGTGTCATGCCGACAACAGGGCTCTTCTCTAGCCCAGCAGATCGGTCACCACTAGGCTGCTAATCAGTGTGCATGCCTCTCGACAGGAACTCAGGACATTGGGGCTTTGGTTGGGCATCCTACCGACTGCCACTTGAGGGATTATCTTGTCGATCACCTTTGGCGGACCCCTTGGGTTTTGGGGCCACCGTCTTCTACCGGTAGACCCCATTTTGGGCTAACCCATCCTCCGTTGGTTTGGAGACCGATTTGGATGCCTTCTCTTGTTCAGCAATTTTGGGAGTACTTGTTGATGGTCTCACTCATCTTCTTAGCTGCCGTTTTCTCAACAAAAGGATGAACTGCAAAAAAAGACAAGTTAGCGCCACTCAGCAAGCACCCTAAGCTATTCGGAACAAATCCAAAATGATACTAACCTGGAGGTTTGATCAATCTGACGACAAGCAGGTTATTCGCCAAACCAAAATGCAAACCTTCTCCTCTTCGGCAATGAAAGTAGCTTTGGAGGGTCTTGCAAAACAAACAAACGATCAGTCCCCTATTTGGCAGGCATCATGATAATCTACATAAAACATGATATTAGGCTAATCGGTATGCATCACAACCTCCCGATTGGAAATGTGTTTGAATTCGCTCTCGCACTTGGCTGATATCCCCCTCCCATAGCTCTCATATCCAAAAGAACTGGTGCTTCCAACTCTTTTGGGATGTCGGCACGTCCATGATGAAAGCACCACGAACAATCTTCTGCAAGCACTCCATCTGCACCCATCCAAGACCACATATTTGTTTCTTGAAGCGGGTACAGATGGCAGAGTTGGCCCCAAGTAGGCTTTGGCAAACCTGCCAATCAGAAGGCTGTGTAGACGCTAACCAAGATGATCCACTCGTTCATGTTAAGCTGGCCAAGCAGCCACAGATACAACAACAGGCGCCCCCCGTGCTAGAACGCATCCATGTAGAATGGGGAGGATCTTTCAAAAGGGTCACTCGGTCGCATGCACAGGGCGATAAGGTCATCACTATTTCATTCTGAACATTGTACAACTCGTGGAGCATGTACAGATCTGCTTACCGAATCGTATTGGGCTCGCAATCTACGGCGTACTCAGACTTCTTCCCTATCAATTCAGACTCCGTCTCCGACTCACTCCCTATCTCTCCCTCCTCCCAATCACTTTCAATCTCGATAACGGAAGGGCGGGAGGACAAGGCTTCCTTAACGTTCCTTGTCGACACCCCAATTTTGGTCGGCACCATGACTTTGTTCGGTACCCTCACACGCTTCCTAAAGTTCTATCTGCACTATCACTTGATGTAAAGGATGCAGAGGTACTCTCGGTTGACAAGGACCCACTAGTGGACAGTGAACTACTCCTATCACTCGGCACATCACTTGTCGAGTGAGAGGGTGTTTCCCTACCAAACGTTTGAGGGGACCTAGCCCCAGATCCATTAGTTAACTCGGACTCTGACATCTACAAGTAAAAAACAAGAAAATAAGCGACGACTAAGTAGACTACTCCTACTGAACACAAATAAATCACAAAACAAAGGCATCAAAATATACATGAGGATTTGGATGAATGGTTGGAACGGTTAATCGGCAGTCGATTTCCGAGTAAACATGAGTCAATAGTCTAAAAATCATAGTCAGTAGCAACTAGATGCTCTGAATGGTCAGTTTTCCAAAAGTAGAAAAAGTGAGGGATTCCAGCCCCTTTTATAGGCACCTGAGGTGCCTCGAGATACGCATCTTTGATCTGAACGGTGCTAGAGCCATATGGTACTATTACACTATACGGTACTTATACGTAAATACGTACACCATATGTATTCCAAAAATAAAAATTAAAAAAATGGAGAAGATGAACCGCAACGATTCTGAGACCATCGGACCTCTTCCAAACTATGGCCCTGATCGGCAAGCAGGAACATTGCGACCGATCACGCTTCGTTTGGCAAGAAGGAACATTGTGACTGACTGGAAACATCAGACAAGGTGTTCACATGGCCCTGATTGGCATGCAAGCACATCGCGACCAACCAGGCGCCACATACGCAGTACCTCACACGTTAGTGCTCAATTCGGCCAGAAGGAACATTGCGATTGAACGGAAGAATCAGACGAGTTGCTCTCATGGCCATGATCGACAAGCAAGGCACATCGCTCGCGTAGTACCTCAAACATCAATGCTCTATTTGTCAAGCAGGAACATCGCGACCGAATAGAAACATAGGGTAAGGTGCTCCCATGGCCCTAGCCGGTAAGCATGCACCTTACGACCGAACATGCGCCACTCGTGAAGTACCTCAACTTTAGTACTCCAATCGGCAAGAAAAAACCTTGTGACTATTCAGGAGCATCCAGAAAGGTACTCTCCCGAACTTGGTCGACAAGCAGGCACACTGCGATCGGTCCTATACCAATCTCCATTTCGGCACACAAGAACAATCCACATTGACCTACCGTTGGGGACTGACGCTGAAGCTTCGACAGCAGTAACTTTCCTTTATCAAGAACTTGGGGGACTAGGAGGTACACTCCCCTGGTCGGTCGACACACATCGTCCAAGGTTACAAGTCCTCAACAGAGGAAATCCACCTCAGTCAAAGACTTATGGGGCTTATGTTGATACCATATCGACCAACTAGGCCCCATACAAGCAAGAGCCCCTCGAATGGCAGAATAATTCCAATCAGCAGGCTGAGTGCAGTCGACAAGAAGTACCAAAGTCTGGTCGGCAGGTACCAAAGCACATTCACTTGGCAAGCACAACCCACCGAGTCACCTGGTGGGTTGATCGGCACCCCTCGGTCTAACCAATCTTGCTGTCAGTACCAACTACCTGGCATACCAAACCCCCTAGACACTAGGAGGTTGGTTGCCACCTGGTGCTTACCCTGGATCCACAGGGCACGTGGCTACATTCTCAGCCACAACTTGGAACCTGCTATTAGGACCCGTCCCAAATCCCCCCGGAATTAACGCGGTACACGCCTGATCCCGTCTAGCAAGGAGTGTTAGACAAGGGAAAATTCTGACTTTAGCCCACTTGGGGCTTCAGAGAGCGCCAGGATCCGGAGGAGGAGTGTGATGTCTCGGTCTCTACTACAGTCCGCATACGCGATCAACCTGAAGGACATTCAAAACATTTAAAAACTTTGAGTGGACAAAACAAAGAATTTATAAAAACATTTTCACAAAAAGACGATATTTATACCCTTCACTGAAAAAATGTATGCATTCGAAAACCATTTACCAAACCATTAGGGCCTTGGCCCAAAATTGAAAATGAAACCAATCATACGGGTCACTACCCAAATCCATGTGGGACTCAGCCCAAAACTAGTATATCATGTAACATATAACCAATTCGGCCATGGTTTCCAAAGCTACAAGCGTGCTACCCGGGGTCTCAAATCCCAAGTCTCCCCAAGGTCCACCCAAGTTAATGCCCGCTGATCAATGACCCTACCTGGGGGTTATAATCCATAAGCCTTTCTGAGTGTAAGGTACCCAACTGGGGCGACTCCACTCAGTTAGTGCTCCGTGACTACTCTGGGGTCCACCCAGGCCAACGACCCTATCCGGAGGAGACAATCCATAAATAAAAGGATGGTATATGATAATCCATTTTGAAATCATTCTTAAAACCTTTCAAAGGATTCATGCCCGGTCCCCATAAATCGTCATGAACCCAGAAATTCATTTAGGGTCTCCGACCCGAAATCACAATCGTAAACCAACTAGGCCTCGGGCCCGAACTCATTACTCAACTGGGCATCGAACCCGATATTTCAGGGTCAGTCACGATTCCAATCATAGTTATGCGTGCAACCATCCGTCCAGGACCGCTCTCAATCCTGGTTTGTCGCCGTGAATAAATCAATCGCCGCTACCATTTTTAGATGATGGTGCACACATCACTGATCGATCTCCTAAACCGTCACCAGTCTGAAGTCGAGCCTCCAGTGTCTGCTCCACAATGGGACGTGCATCCTGACCTTTCCGGAAGGAACATATCCCTAGTCTGGAGGCGAGCGTTGTATCATCCGTCGCCGTGCACATAACAATCTTCGCGACCACGACTGAGACCCGTAGGTCATCAATAGAGCCATATGCCCGAGATAAAAAAAAATGGATCTCATGCCCGAGTTTACCTTTTCAAATCCAAATCCATTTCATTAAACCAAAACCACAAACACGTATAAGCACCGTATAAAACCGAAAACCTTGAAATAGGTGCAAATATGTAAACACACAAAAATGCACAAATGGCATCACAAAACATGTTTATAAACACATATAAAACATTTATGCATGCATCAATATAGAAAACAAGGTCCACTCACACTTCTCGGGCTAATCACTGTCTCTGGGGTTCCCAAACTTGTCCAAATCACTTTAGAGGATTACTAACTACTTAAATAACCCCTCATAAAGTCCCCTAATTTTCTGGGATTTTTAGTTATTTTTAAACCCAATCCTAAACCTTCAGACATCCCAAACTATATCGAAACGATGTCCGATCGACACGAAACTAGTCCCAAAATATTCGTTACATTGAATAGATAAAATTACATGTTGGAAACTTCCCCAAAGGATGGCCCATGCGCCCTCACGTGCCGCCCAAAGAGGCTGCGCGTGGGAGCCACGCGCCCAGCACAGTCGTCCCTGTCCTTCGGCTTGGCCGGTCCGAACCGACCACTGGTTTTCCTGTCCAGCCCATTTCCTCCCTCATTTTCAGTCCGTTTTCACCCAATCCAATTCCTATAGTTTCCTTTCTTCATTTCCTACCTATCTATGTCCTCAAAACACCCAAAAAGGTCCTAAAGCCTGTTGGTTCAGAAAACCATTTTGAACCCAAACTTCCATCCTATGTTTTGGGCACTTCTAGGGGTCCAACCTTCATCCTAATGGTCCCAAAAGGTTCCTAGGATCCCTAAAAACGTACTAGGAGGTTTGATTTGGGTTAACTTGGCCGAAAACCAAATTCAGTGGGTAGCCACCGAAAATCTCCCAGTCGCCGTTCCAGTCTGCACAGCCACTCTCCACCATCCAAAACCTTCTCCTAAACCTCCTACTAACCCCCCCAAACACATCCTAATCAACACCTAACTCCCCTAACATCCAAAACCCTATATTGAAATTTAAAGGAGAATAGGGGTTCGGGTTTTACCTTTTTCTTGGGCCATCGTCACCGTCCACGGCGGTCTTGTCCTAACCCAGCCACCATCACGTCCCCAGCCTCACTCTCTTGGCCTCAAATGAATCAAATGGGGAAGGGTTTGGATTTGGGTTCATCGGGGTGGTTGTTCGATGGGGTTCAGGTTTGGTGGGAATGGAACAGACAAGGGATGATTTGCATGAATGAAGGGAAGGGGCAATGGATGGGTGACACTTGTCACTCATCCATTGGGCCTGTTCAAAATATATGGGCCCCACTCATGACAAAAGTTCATTTTTACCTCGAAAATGTATCACCGTAAATAGTACCTCGGAACTTTCATGAACCGTAACTTTTCCGTCGAATGTCCGATTTAGACTTGCCACCTGTCTACCGACTCGTATCGGCCCAATCTACGTAACGGTCCTCGGCCCTTGGCCATTGTACCTCCTAGGTTAAAAGTCAACTTTTTACCCTCGTAATATTGCCCTGAACGTTTGATAATCCTCGACTAATCCTCGATTAGCCTGCTAATCCAAAATTAGTCACAAATCTAATCCCGGAATTCGGGACGGGTCGTTACACCTACTCCTAAATAGTGCTCAACCACCGCATTCATGACTACTATAAATACCCCCAGACCCTTTCACAAAGGTAACTCTCTCACCACTTTTCTTTTTAGAAGCACACACAAGCTTCACTTGGTACCCTTGTGCTCTGCCCAGCAGGTGTTCCATACGCTTATTGACTTAAGCACCGGAGCCTCTTTGGCCGGCACCTCACCGATGTCTAATGTTCTCTCTGTCTTGTAGGTCACTCGCCAAGTAGAAGTAGGAAGTCAACTAGCACCCTCAACGGGTCCGAACACCCATCATCGGGTCCTAGATCCCCTAGCAGGTCTCATCACATTAGGTCCAATCCAGGATCAAACAGGATGGTAACCTTATAGTAGCTATCCAAAAAATTTTGTATTCTATCTTCCTCTCATTTTCTCCCATCTTCCTCTCATTTACCTCTCACCTTTTTCATCTTCCTCTCATATTTCTCTCATCGCCCTTCATCAACCCTCATTTTTCTCATCTTTCTCTCATCTCCCTCAATCTTATTTTTTATTTTTGTTACAGTGGATGTACCACAAGTGCTGAGCATTCAAAAAAACAAAGAAAATAACCAAATAGGGAGTAAGGAAGATGAATTTACATGTGTGAGGACCGGAAGATGATTGGGTAAAAGGCCATGGAAACTAGTTTCAAATTTGTAGATCTAGTATGATAGTGCCCCACTAGTGTAGATCTAGTCTTGTAGTCTGGTAGTGTCCCCATTGTAACGACCCGTCCCAAATTTCGTAATTAACAAGAATTACTTAAGGATCAAGCAAGGAATAATCAAAAAATCAAGGATTATCGAACAATCGTGGTAAAATTATGGTATTGCCTTTGGAAAGAGCATAAAGTTTACTTTTGACTCGGGAGGTCCAATGCACGTGAACCGATGACCATTACGTAGATCAAGACGATGCGTGTCTTTAGATAGGTGGCACGTCGAAATTGAACATCGTACGAGAAAGTTACGGGTCACGGAAGGATCGATCTCGTTTTACGGTTGTACGGTTTTCAAATTTTTTTGTCTTTAGTGGGACCCAAAATATCAAACTTAGGACCATAGGATGAGTGACACTTGTCACCCACCCTATGGCCCATTTATGTGATAGATGCATCTACCATTTCTTCATCATCTTCATTCTTCTTTGTTCCCAAAACTCGTACCCACCACCCAAACCTATTCCATCTTCTTGCTTCTGGACAGGAGAGAGAGAGAGAGACAGAGTGAGGGAGTGAGATAGAGAGACTAAGAGACAGTGCAGGGCAGCTGAGCCGCCGTGGACGGCTGAGGAAACCCCTTAAACAGGTAACCTGAAACCCACTTAAATTGGTTTTTAATTTTGAGACGTTTAGGACCCATTCTGAAGCCCTCGATGTGTTCACAAAGTTCCTACGAGCTATTAGGATAAAAAAAATCGAGGAGCAAGGATGCAGGGAGGAGCTCTAGTGGAGGTTTGAAACCGGACCCGTGAAGATTGAGTGTGATAGGTAAGATTCAAGCCCTTTCTTCTACTTTTGAGGTTGTAGATCCCTTCCTGGGAATGAGACGAGTATGTAGGAAGAAAAATGGAGGAAAATGGTGGCCGGATGGCTGAGATACGGTTGGGTCTAGGTCGTGGGTAAAACAACCGATTATGGAGGTTCGGGTCGACCCGGCTAGAAGTTTATGATGATGACGTGTTAGTTGATAAGCACATATTTCATCACCTTTTTATCTCAATTTCCTTTTCATTTTACTTTTTTATATCGTTAATCTTACAATTTCTAACTTTTTTAATGTTTTAAGGTTGCAACTCAAGAATGTGAAGTAAAGAGGTTAAATTGGAGCAAAATCACATAAGCTATCAAGAATGGTCCAAGATTTATAAAGATTGAATCAAGATTCATCAAGATGGGTCAACACTTTGCCCATATGTGCAAGAAGGCTCAAGATTATGCCAAGATTCGTTCTTGGAGAAACCCAAAAGAAGAAGTGGATTAAAAGTTACAAAGCAAAAATCTGCTTGTGCAAATCAGCGTACTTCCACGGACCATTGTGAACGGCTCAGATAGAATCAGAATGTACATAAGGCATGATTGGAAATCTCTAAAAGTCTAGTTTCCAATGGTTCAAGAACTAAAATTGGAGTCCTATAGCCTCGAGAATTCTTGTTTTGGTGAGGTATAGTCAGTCCGCTCGGGTAGGATTACTTGTTCTACTAGGAATTGAAGCCTTGCGCGTTTTCTAGCTGTTCAAGATCAAATTCTCATGCTTCTAAGAGATGTTTACTGTATTAATTAAAGGGATGTTGCATGGGAATAGCAAGGACCTTGTGTGTAATTCTCAAAAATAATTCCTTGCGGCACACGGATGCAAATTGCGGCAAACAAGGATTCTTTCTAGTTTAGGATTTGTTTTTCCTTCTTAATTAGGATTGAGCTAAGGTTATGTTCTATGTCTATAAATACTTTAGTTTTCTTATTAGTTAAGAGTCACCCATTTTTGTACCAAAGTTCTGCTTAACCAAATTTCCTTTTCATCAATTTGAGATTTCCTTAGCAAAATCCAATCACACCATATTCCATCATAAACACCTTCATCCGCGAAATATAGGGTAGTTCCCGAGTGTCTCACTAAGGAGTGTCGACCACTTAGCATTCATAGGGAAGTTCCCGAAGAGAAAAAGTGTAACACGACCTCTTTGTCATGTGATTGTCTTTTGTTATTGAATGATCGTTTTGTTGGATTGATCTTTAATATAATCATGGTTTTATATCTTTATGAATTTCAATAATCTTCCATGTGTTTCAATATCTTTATTTTTGTTGTACTTGTATGTTGTGCTTAATTCTTGATTAGATATAGGGTAGTTCCCGAGTCTAGATTATTGAAAGTGTATAGGGCAGTTCCCGAGCACGTACTTGAGATAATAAGCTTGTATTTTGTAGAACTAAGGTTATGGAATGTCGTAGATTTTGGAATTGGCATAATTTATGAATGAGCTAGGTTAAAGATGAGTTGACCATGTTAATAATAGATTAGGTTAGTTTAGATTAGTTAATCACGTAGGATAATAGAAACAATCAACTACCCCCCTTATTTAATCAATCAAATGATAATCATGCTTAGGTACTCTCGATCCCTGGTTATTAACGATCCCTATTTACCAATGCTACATCTAAAAAAAGGGTTTTTAATTGCATACGTTTCCTTAAGTGTTGAGTGTGACTTTGTGTTTACTTTAATGGTTAGCCATAACGTATCAATTTTTGACGCTGTTGTCGGGGATTGAAAAATCTCTTATGTGATTTCGTTTGTGTAAGTATGTTTATAATGTAAATATCATACTTGTGCATAAATACCATCCTTGTTTGTATATACCATTTTTGACTTCCCTTGCTTGTAAATATTCTCAGTTTCTTATGTATATTCTTTTCTCTATCTCGGCTTCTTTTCATGTATATATTCTCTCCTAACTCTCTTGAAGGAACCCTCAATATGCAATTCACTTAATCTAAGGCCCATGAACTCGACTTAGAGACGCCTTTGTCAAGGAGATAGCGCATGAACTTGACCCTCAGATTCAAGATGGTTTGATGCCTTACCTAGAGACATTTGGTGAGCACGACGTGGAGTTCGAAAGAGTGCATATGCCTCTCATCGAATGAGTTGATTGAAGCACTTCGTTTAGGCTGAAAACGTTAAATTCAAGCGCTTGTTGGGAGGCAACCCAATAGAGGAGTCTACAACAGATTTGCATTCTCTTCCCTTATCTTTTAATTTCGTTTGCTTTTATTTTCTTAGGTATTTTCATAAAAATCTATCTCATACTTGATTCTACGCCTTTACTTTCATATATTGAGGACAATGTTGGATTTAAGTGTGGGGGGAGGGGTTTTCAATTTTTTGGTTTAAAAAAAGAAATTGTTTTCAAACACGTTTTCAAAAAAAAAAAATTGCTTTCAAACGGTTTTAAAAAATTATTTTTTATAATCCTTTTCAAATTTTTTTTTTCCAAAGTTGTCACCTATTTTTTTTTCAAATTTTTTTCAACAAAATTTTTTTCAAAAAATTATTTTTCAATTTGTTTTCCAAAAACAAAAAATTTCATTTTTTTTGTTTTAATTACTTCTTGCAAAAATACAGATAAAAAAAATACAAATTTCTTTTGTGTGTTTTAAGTCTTTGTTTCTAAGAGTCTTAGGATGTCCTTAACCTGTCAATGCTAATAATGAAAAAAAGGGATACAACGTGACTAAAAGATGATCACTACAACTTGAATTCATTTGTTAATACTCTGTGATTAAGTGTTTATGACTTGTAGTGGGTGATGCATGATAAACTGATACAGAACGAGCATGTTAAGATATGTATGAATCATATGAACTCTATGTGAGCTTCAGAGCCTTTTATACTTCTTTGTTGAATGATTCATTGGAGTCCTTTGTTTAAATTGATATACATATGCCTCATAACTGCTTACCATAGCTTTTAATGAACTCTACCGTACTAGAACTTATTTTATGTGATTTTCAAAGCTTTTAAGTCAATAAACTCTTTGATTTTGGACATGAATAAGGAATTAGGGTTAACATCACATATCCAAATATCCATGTTCCCTAATTGTTTGCACAAGTACGACTCCCTTAGTTTAAGCCTCTTTGAGCCTGCATTAAGCCTTTCTTTCATCACCCTCGAAACATCTATTCGCATGAGCCTAGTATAGACATCTTTTACTCTTGTTCCAAAGACTTGGTTGGAGACTTCAAGATAGCGTGAAAAATATGATTAGATGTTTGAAGACTTGTATGTGCGTATAGGGAAGGATTTGCTCCAACTACGTTGTAATACATAGAATTACCATGAAAACAAAAACAAAAGAAATGAGAGAAAGAAAAAAAGTATGTGAAAAAAGGGAAAAAGAAAGAAAAAGAAAAAAAAAACAATGGTTTGAATCTCTTGAAAAGTAATAAGTTTTGAGTTTGAGTTAAGTCCCCTATACTTGTGAATTCAAAAACTTTGAAGAATTCAGCCTTTGCCTTGTTTGCAATGCTCAACGATGTGTAAAGTCCTTGCTAGAGACTAGCAAAATCTAAGTGTGGGGGTATTCGAAGCACTTATGCCTATGTGATGGAGCCTTTGGTTGAGTCTTGGAAAAAACTTGAACATCACGTATCCTAAATATTCCTTGCCTCTACACCTAACCCCAGTACAACCTTCACTAAAGACCTTATGATTCTTGATATGAGTAAATTTTGATTAGTTGAGTCAATGACTTAGTAAGCTTATAGTTTTGGTTCATTTGTGCATGTTACCTTTTTGTGGTTTATGTTTGAAATTTTTATGAAGTACTTACTTTCTATTATGTGAGCATCTTTCTCGAATACCTTGAGTGCAAATACAAACCCAATACACATTGAGTGAAATTATGAGTGCATATCCATGTGAGTTGATTCATGCTTGTTTTATTCATGTTGAGATACATTTCACCAAGTTTACTCAGGGTCTGTTTGGTATGCCGTATTACACTCCGGATAGGCTAAATAATCTGAAACTTATGTTTGGTACCAGTCGTATTAATTAGTCACCGTATAAGTTAATACGGTTGAATATTTTTATACGGTCCAGACACGCTAAAATAATACGCTCGAAATTGTCCGTATTAAATAGTCGGATAACTAGTAATCTTGTAAAATATAATAATAATAATAATAATAATAATAATAATAAAAAATAGTAATATAATAAAAATAAAATATTAATTTAGTAAATATCAATAATAAAAAGTAATAAAGTAATAAATACTAATAATAATAAATTAATAATTAATAATTAATGATATTTTAATAAATAATAATGATAAAATTTAAAATAATTATTTAATAAAAATGTAATAAATAGTAATTATTATTATTATTAAAATAAATAATAATAAAAATAATGACATACATAATTAATATTTAAGATATAAGTATTTTGTCAATTACTATAATATAATCCGGTCAGTATAATATAGTTGGCATTCTAATCCGGAAAAGTACCAAACGCCCAACTAAATAATCAGTCTATCTGATGGACATATTAGTCTATTCGATTGAAATAGTTAGTATAGTACGACATACCAAACGAGGCCTCATTGTCTTACTTGTCAAGGCATTTTGTTATGATGTATTAACTTTTGAATTCCATATGCGATATAGCTCTTTATTGTAAATCTTTGATGCCATACTTATGTTAGTACAATTTGAGACAAATGCTTAAGGTCTTAATTGTTTTGTTTATTGTTTTCAAAAGCAAAAGAAAAATGAGTTTCAAATCCTTAGTTTGTTGTGATATTTTCTAGGTGCTAGCAAGGTTTAAGTATGGGGGAATTTGATAAGCACATATTTCATCACCTTTTTATCTCAATTTCCTTTTCATTTTACTTTCTTATACCCTTAATCTTATAATTTTTAACTTGTTTTTAATGTTTTTAGGTAACAACCCAAGAATGTGGAGTAAAGAGGTTAAATTGGAGCAAAACCACAACCCAAGAATGTTTTTAGGTAACAACCCAAGATTGAAAGTGTATAGGGCAATTCCCGAGCACGTACTTGAGATAATATGTTTGTATTTTGTAGAACTAAGGTTATGGAATTTCATAGGTTTTGGAATTGACATAATTTATGAATGAGGTAGGTTAAAGATGCGTTGACCATGTCAATAATAGATTAGGTTAGTTTAGATAAGTTAATCACGTAGGATAATAGAAACAATCAACTACCCCCCTTATTTAATCAATCAAACGATAATCATATTTAGGTACCCTCAATCCCTAGTTAAGAACGATCTCTATTTACGAATACTACATTTACAAAAAATGGTTTTAAATTGAATACGTTTCCTTAGATATTGAGTGTGACTTTGTGTTTACTTTAATGCTCAGTTTTAGCATAGCAGCAGTCCACGTCATCATCTGTCAGTCTTGTTAGGCCACGTGGCCAACTAGAGGGTGACATGTGGCTAGGTGTTATATCAAGTCAGCAGTGACGTGGTAGTGCCACGTCAGACATGTCAGACCACGTGGAAGTATGTCTGGTTGTCAAAGCTGACGTGTGAGTGACACATGGCACCAGTCAGGGAGTGCCACGTGGCAGGTTGTCAGACTTGTCAAGCTGATGTCAGCATTGACCATTGACCATCGTTGATCGAAAGTTGGACTATCGCCTGTGGACACGTGGGCATAAACTTCGAGGTCAAATTAGTCTTATTCGAAAGGTTTTGACGTTCTAAATCCAATAGTAGTGATTTTAGGTCGATTGGAGGTCGTTTGATAGGTCATTCAGAGGTTTTTAGCCTCAGGAAGAGTGTTCGAGACTCGTGTACAATTCCGGGATAGTTATGGATCTTTGATATGGACTTGTATAGGTTGATAGTGCCTTTGGGCATGATTTGGACAAGTCCAGACGTTTCAGAGAGTGTGGATTAGCCCCTGAGTAGCTTACGGCACAGATTGTGAGCGCGCAACACAGATGGTCTGTAAGTGGATTTTTCTTTCTAAATGATGCATTCATAAATGTTTTATATGTGTTTTATTATCATGGTTTGAGATGCACAGATTGCATAATGTTTTGTGTTTGATTATTGAACACTTCGTAGAAAATGTTATATTATACGTAGTTCGAGATTTCCATTTTTATGATACTTGGGCTTAGGCCGAGTATTCTATGTGCATGTGTTTAGATGATTTTGATGGTTTCACGGAGGGGCATGAAACTGAAGTTTGACTATCAGTTTTGAACGATTTCACGGAGATGCGTGATATTGAGATTCGGGCTTGAATCCTAGTTGGAAATCCCCTTTGATTATTGTGATTTGGAAAATAATTTGAATATGGTTTTCAGATTTGGAAATATGTTTTGGGCTTGAGCCCAGTTGATTTGTTGGTTAACTTAGAGTATAGTCAAACGCGAGAAAATGATATCGGGCTGTGACCCAATTATGATTTATGAAAGATATTTCGGGCATGAGACCCAGTCATGTGTATTGGATTTGTGTTGAGACCCACGTGATTTGGTTTTGGGGCTGAGACCCTAGTGTGGAAATGGCTTTGATTGAGAAGCATTTTTCATTGTATTTTGCTTTGAAAAGAAATATGTCTTGATTTTGAGAAAATATTTGAAAATAATGTTTTCTTATGCATGCATGCTTTTACGTGAAGGGTATAAATGTCTTCTCGATAATTTGTTTTTAAACTTTATTTTTGTCTACTCATAGCTTTTATGGTTTATGATACCCTCAGGTTGATCGTGAATACGGGCTGTAGCAGAGATCGAGACATCACATGCCGTCGCGTACTCTGGAAATCATTACGCACTCTGGTAACCCTAAGTGGGTTACGGTTTTGTCTCTGATCTGGCACGTGGTGTCAAACGGGAGCAGGACCCATCCCACGGTAATCCAGTGGGATTGGGATGGGTCCTGTCAGTTTGGTATCAAAGCACTAGGTTACTCGTGTAGTATTGCGCTTATGCCGGATGTGATGTCTTTACGAGGATAACATCCCATCATCAACCTGGTAGTTAGGGTAAGAATAGGAAAGTTAAGTGGGATGAACATTGAATAGATTCTGTTAGGCATGGTATGTCATGTTTCAGTGGGGCAGACCCTAAGTAGGATCGAGTAGTCCCTGAGGAGGGCTGAGTATGACGACCTTTGAAAGTCGTGACTAACGATTGGTTAAGATGGATGTGGTTGTTGATAACCCTGAGATTGATTGGACAAGTTACCAAGAGAGTGCTACTTGTGGATTGGATCCCGAGATGGATCGATCAGTGGATTATACGCTTTTGAGCGGACTGTACAGACGTTGAGTTTCGCTCTCGAGGACATGGTTTTGTGAGTCCTGAGCACTGTGTACAGATAAAAATGATAACTTGAGATGGTGCAGACCAATCCGCACAAGGTTTGTGGCAGACATTGCTATCGATGGATGTGGATGAGTCTTATCGATCTTGCTATGCTCATGTTCTAGTGACGACTAAGACGATGAGGATTCTTCAGTCGTGTCGGGTCGGGTCGCCGAAAGGTGAGGTTCCTGCATTAGGTGCAGGGGTATGTGATTGTTGCTCAGTATGAACAGAGATTTGGAGTTTTTAGCTCGGGTCGCACTGTGTGCAACGATAATAAAGTCGATGAGCCTTGGTCGGTGGCGATTGTGTCGAGATGCCACATCATCTCCACTGAGATGTGATTGGTGGAAACCTAACAGAGATGACTGAGGAGAGTTGCAGGGAATCCAACAGCGATCAAAATGAGTTGATGGAATCTCAGCAGCGATCGGATGATTCCAGGGGACGCCGAGTGCATCGAGAGGACGTGATTACCATTGCCGCAATCGCTGAGCAGGACATAGAGGATCCCAAGTGGCTCAGTGAGATTTCAGTATCCAACCCAACAGAGGGTATGCTTTGATTACTAAGAGGCGTGAGGTAGGCCTGGATTAGGGACAGGTACCCTAGTTATCTTTTGACGGATCGCATGATTGTTGTACGCGTAAAGAGTTAATCTCATAGAATGGGACGTACGAGATAGTACTTCGACTGGTATGGTGATGGAACCACCGATTGGATTTGTGTAGAAGGTGTGACAAAAGACAGATTGGTTCCTAGGACATGTGATTAGTGTTCCGAGTGAGTGACGGCTTGGTGGCTGGGAAGATACTATGGGATATGGGACACATGTTGTGATGTCCCCAGTTAGCCAGGGAGCTTAGAGTGAGTTGGTTATGCTGAGTTTCCTCTTATAACACAAGAGTTGGCGGATTTGGGGTTTAGTTGACTTGTAATGTCACTGACGGAAACCCCAGTGTTCTTGGTTGAAGTTCGATGGAACTTTGAGAGTTAGATATGACGAGACAACTGATCGAGAAAATCATACGGAATAGAAATCCTTCTCCTGTATGTTCTTAGTGAACTTCTCATCACTCATGAAGGTATAAGCTTATAAAAGTCAAGCTGATTAGAGGAGTGATACGACCGTGGAAGGGTTCAAAGAGGGTGTAACAGCTTAACACCCAGGTTGTGGGTCAAATTCGAATGAGTTGAACAACGGAAGGTGACACCATCACCTAACGGGATGAGTGGGTATAAGATTTGGTGGACCCATGTTGGTGTTATGGGTCATGGTACATTTTTTGAGAGAGCTATTGTAGATCCACTGAGGAATGAGGTGTAAAGGATCGTGTTAGCTGTGGATTGAGTGAATCAAGATACACGTGGATCATCTTGGATCGAGAGAGTTGGGATTGGCGTCGGCCAACCATGACAGTTGAGATTGGATTCACTCAGACTGGATGAGTGTCATTGATGGTCCAGTGGAGTTTATCCCCATGTTTGTAGTCGTTGACATGATTGACTTGGGGATGAGTCAAATGTTGGTCTTAGAGTTATCAATGAGAATATGTGTGGGACACATCTCAAGTGTTGGTCGGGTGACCGAGAGGACTCAGAGTGGGCTTAAGTATTGTGTATGGTCATATGATATACATATGAGATCCGGGATTATGGTAGTACGTGGACTTGTGATATTGGTACGTAGACAGAAGTTGTGTGAGTGCAGTCCTTGAGCAGGCCTGAGTAGTGCCTTGTGATTATCGTGATGTGCATGCACATGTGAATAGTGCATGTTTGGCAACGAGATTGTTGAGTATTGAGAAGTCTCATTGATGTGGTACGATCATCAGATTGAGTTCGAGATGGACATGGTATGGTAATCGGAAGAGGTTCGATGTTAATCGTACATTGAGTACGAGGACCATACATAGAATACTATGCGCTAGTGCAAAGTGGTTTTAGAGGGTTTGGTTATTGTGTGAGTATGGATCTCAGGACCATGATTGGCTAGAGGAACCCCCAGTGATTGTGTTTTTGATTGTCTCGGCCAGAGCAATTATTCGATGGGGTCCAGATACATCATGAGTGTATCGGTAGGATGAGTGAGATGTCGGTTAGTGTATCAGCAGGATGAGTGATATATCAGTTAGTGTATCAGTATGATGAGTGAGATGTCGGTTTATGTATCGAAAGGATGAGGGAGATGACAGTTTCGGACTCGAGAGGAGTTGATGTACGGTGTTGGGACTTGAGAGCGAGTTGAGTGTATCGTTAGTGACTCGAGTAGTCCCAATGGAGCCGTGAGTTACCCGCTGGACATGACAGTGCATCGTGAGTATGTTGGACGTTGGGAAACCGACTGGTGATACAGAGACTTGTGATGTTCAGTAGGAGCAGGACTTGTGAGGTCAACTGAGAAGGGTCGTCAGACTGAATGCCGAATAGGATGCCAGTTTGGTATAACATAATTGTCAGCTTGGATTGTCAGCCGAGTAGGGCAGTAAGATTGACTTGCCAGCTTGAATTCCTAGGACACCATCATGAGTGATAGGTGAGAACGATGAGTGTCGATGTCTCGAGTGAGACTTGAGATTGAGCATTGGAGGTTTCCAGTGACGATAGGTCACTCTTGGATACGGTCACGGAGGATGGAGCTGAGTTTTAGCATTGACCTTTGGGTTGTCGTAAGTGATGGTTATGTAATTGCATATTGTGGATAGAGATTCTCATGTGTGCCTCGGGTTGGGGGCATGAATTAATTTCCGTAGTTTTGGCACGGATTGGAGTCTATTTGAATTTCGAGGATGAAATTATTTTAAGGAAGGTAGATTGTAACGACCAGTCCTGAATTTCGTAATTAACAAGAATTACTTAAGGATCAAACAAGGATTAATAGGGATTAATAGAGGATTATCGAACGATTGTGATAAAATTACGATTTTGTCCCTAAAAAGAGTAAAATATTGACTTTTGACCCAGGAGGTCCAATGCACGTGGACCAAGGACCATTACATAGATCAAGACAATACGAGTCTATAGACAAGCGGCATATCAAAATCAGACATCGTACGTGAAAGTTACGTGTCACAGAAGGATCGATCTCATTTTACGATTGTACGGTTTTCAAATTGTTTGTCTTTAGTGGGACTTAAAATATCAACCTTGGGACCATAAGATGAGTGACAATTGTCACCCACCCTATGGCCCATTTATGTTATTCATGTATCTACCATTTCTTCATCATCTTCATTCTTCTTTGTTCCCAAAACCCGTACCCACCACCCAAACCCATTCCATCTTCTTGCTTCTGAACACGAGAGAGAGAGAGAGAAAGAGAGAGAGAGAGAGAGAGAGAGAGAGAGAGAGAGAGAGAGAGAGAGATAGAGAGAAAGAGAAAGAGAGAGAGTGAGAGACTGAAATAGAGAGACTAAGAGATGGTGCAAGGTAGCTGAGCCGCCGTGGACGGCTGTGGAAACCCATGAAACAAGTAGCCCAAAACCCACTTAAATTGGTTTTTGATTTTGAGATGTTTGGGACCCATTCTAAAGCCCTTAATGTGTTCACTAACCTCCTACGAGCTATTAGGGTCAAAAATTGAGGAGGAAGGATTCAGGGAGGAGCTCTGGCGGAGGTTTGAAAACGGATCCTTGAAGATCAAGTGTGACAAGTAAGATTCAAGCCCTTTCTTCTAGTTTTGAGGTTGTAGGAAGAAGAATGAAAGAAAATGGTGGTCGGACGACTGAGATACGGCCGGGTCTGGGTCGCAGGCCAAATGACCCGTTACAGAGGTTCGGTCAGGTGGCTAATTAGAGGGTGGCATGTGGCCAGGTGTCAGGTCCAGTCAACAGCGACATGGAAGTGGCACGTCAAACATGTCAGACCACATGGACCAGTCGGGTGGTGCCACATGGCAGTGTGTCAGGTTGTCAGAGCTGACGTGTCAATGACATGTGGCACTAGTTAGGGAGTTCCACGTGGCAAGTTGTTAGACGACGTCAACAGATGACGTCAGCATTGACCAAGATAACGTCAGCATTGACCATGACATCAACATTGACTTTGCTAACGTTAGCGTTGACTTTGCTGACGTCAGCGTTAACCGCTAACCATCATTGACCAAAATTTTGGCCGGCATGTGTGGGCGCGTTGGCAGGAATTTTGAGGTCAAGCTGATCTTGTTCGAAAGGTTTCGACGTTCTGAATTTAATGTTGGTGGTTTCAGGTCGATCGAAGGTTGTTTGATAGGTCATTTAGAGGTTTTAAGGCTCGGGAAGCGTGCTTGGAACACTTATACTGTTTCGGGATAGTTATGGATCTTTGATATGGACTTGTATAGGTCGATAGTGACCTTTGGATATGATTTGGATAGGTCCGAACGTTCTAGAAAGTATGGATTAGCCCCGGAGTGGCTTATTGCGCGAATTGTAAGCGTGCAGCACGGACGGTCTGTGAGTGGATTTTTCTTTCTCAATTATGCATGCATAAATTTTTTATAATTTTTTTATAATCATGGTTTGAGATGCATAGATTGCATAATGTTTTGTGTTTGATTATTGAACACTTCGTACAAAATGTTATATTACACGTATTTCGATATTTTTGTTTTTATGATACTTGGGCTTAGGCCGAGTATTCTATGTGCATGCATTTATATGCTTTTGATGGTTTCACGGAGAGGCGTAAAACTAAGGATTGACTATCAATTTTGAACGATTTCATAGAGATGCGTGAAATCGAGATTCGGGCTTGAGTCCCAGTTGGAAATCCCCTTTGACTATTGTGATTTGGAAAATAATTTGAATATGGTTTTCAGATTTGGAAATATTTTTTAGTCTTGAGTCCCAGTTGATTTCCGATTTGACTTAGAGTATAATCAAACGCGAGAAAATGATATCGGGTTGTGACCCAGTTATGATATATGAAAGATATTTCGGGCATGAAACCCAGTCATGGATTTGATAGAATTCGAGGAATCCTGGATTTATGGAGTTTTTTTTAACACTGTTTTTACGAAGGTTTTGTGGAAACGGATTTGATAAGATTATATCTAAGCGTAGACCCTTTTGAGATGTTTTCAGATAATTTGTGAATTGTTTTCCACACAACCATCCTCTATGTTGTGATGATAGCCACCGGACGTCAACTATCCAGTGGGATGTGTAATCCTAGAGAGGTCACGGCGACACTACTTGCAAGAGTGTCGGAGATGGACATTTTACAAACGTCGACCATCCTGTGTGATGTGTGATCCTGTAGAAGCTATCACTCAGACGTCGACCATCCTTTGTGATGTGTGATCCTAAGTTAGCGCACCTTGATGTCGAGTCGCGGGCTCCAAGCCTGGTGTATATCAGCTCTGTAATCGTGAGTCGCACACATAGCGCTGATATCGTGACCAGTGATGATGATATGAGATAAGAGAATTGGTTTATTTTTCATGAGACTCTAGATGCGAGTCTATGGTTCGGGCAAAGGCCTTGTTGAGCTTGTTTTGGACTGAGACCCATGTGTAGTTGATTTGGGCTGAAACCCATGTATATTGGATTTGGGATGAGACCCACGTGATTTGGTTTTGGGGCTGAGACCCTAGTAAGGAAATGGCTTCGATTGAGAAGCATTTTTCACTGTGTTTTTGTTTGAAAAGCAATATGTCTTGCTTTTGAGAAAAATATTTGAAAATACTGTTTTATGATGTATGCATGCTTTTACATGAAGGGTATAAATGTCTTCTCGATAAATTGTTTTAAACTGTTTATTTTTTTCCACTCATAGCTTTAATGGGTTTTTATACCCTTCAGGTTGATCGTGGATGCGGACTGTAGCAGAGATCGAGACGTCACATGCCGCCGCGTACTCTAGAAATCACTACGCACTCTGGTAACTCCGAGCGGGTTACAGTTTTATCCCTGCTTTGAGGACAGAAGTTTGTTTTTTACTATCCTCATAATTAGTTCGATGAATTGAATCATTTTTTTCTGGAATTTTCATCAAGTGTGCTCTTTTCAATCATCATGGCGAAGCAGTGACATCATAATCAGTTTAGTGAATTGAATGTTTTGGTCTATACTTTTCATCAAAATATCTATTTTTCTATCCTCGCAATTTAGTAGTTTTCCTCATAGTCAATTCAACAAATTCGAAGTTTCAGTATGAAATTCTCATTATCTTAACTATGAGGACACTATCAAACTATAATACTAGATCCAAACTAGTGGGGCACTATCATACTAGAGGTACAAACTCGCACTCTCATTTTCCTGATCTGACATTTGAAAATTCATTTTCCTCACTCCCCAATTGGTTGTTTTCTTTATTTTCTTGAATGCCCAACACTTGTGGTTCATCCATCTTAACTAGAATCAAACATAAGATTGAGGGAGATGAGAAAAAGATAGAAATTGGAAAAAAGGGATGGAAGATGAGAGCATATGAGAAAAAGAGGTCTTTGTTTCCTTTGTGGTCGAGATATTCCATTTGATCTTCTTCAATTGGATTGTTATTGACGTTAGTTTTATCTTTTCTACAAGGTGATGAGAGGAAGATAGAGAGAAAATGAGAAAATATGAGAGGAGGATAGAATGCAAAACTTTGTGAATGGTTACAAGCTTACCATCCTCTTTATATAGGCTCTATTTTCGTAAATATACTTTTGATTGTTTTATCTTTCAACAAATTTGTGGAGTGTTTTCTATTTTCATTAATTTCTGTTTTCTTTTTAACCATGGCTGCAACTATTTGGGTCACCCTTTTTTCCATCCTTTATAAATGAATTATATATGTGAACTAAATGCACTTTTTACTTCATATTTTTTTGTTCTCATCAAATTCAACAACTCTTTCACAATATGTATAATGAAAGTTAGATAGTTTGATCTAATAAGAAGAGTTTGTGGACAACAAACGAATCCAAATGATAAAACTCTTTAAGGAAATAAAAAGTTCATCGAGACTAAACTAAAAAGGAAAATAAAATCTACCTTCAGTATCTGCAAAAGAATTTCAAAAGCCCTATAGTTTATGTTTCTGGATTCAAAGGTCCTCTGCAAAAGAAGAATCTAGGTCACCAACATTCAAGGAAATTAGCTAAATATTGTGGACATGTTCTCTCTTCCCAATTCTTACCTAACTCATATATTTTACTTTCTAGTTTGTTTGATTTGAAAATGGGCCTAACGAGGGATAGTCTAGACGGGCGCTGGAAACCATCTTTTGTTTGCCGGAGTGACCTGCGAAAGGGTAAGAATAGTACTTGACACTAGTGGGGTGTCAGCCTAGTGGACTTCGATGCTTAAGTTAGTAAAGCAGATGGAGATCAGACACAATGTAGACAACTTAAGGTTTAGTGCATAGTAAATATTGTGTATATCTTTATGATAACGTCCAAACTATGTATTAAATTAAACGCGTAATTTGAGTGTTATGCAAATTAAACCCTTTTTGTGTAGTTGTAGTATTGGTAAATAGAGATCGTTCTTAATCGAGGAAATTAGGGAATATTAATAATATGTTAGTTAAAAAGAGTAATGAATAATCAAAGAATAAACTAATGAGTGAATTAATGAATATATAAATAGATAATAAATTAATAAAGAATAAAATAATAAAAGAATAAAGATGAGGTTTTTTAGGGATTGTAATCATACAAAACAAGTAAAAACATAAATAAACTAATTCTATTCCTATTTTAACCTATATACAAGTGGACTTTTCTTAAACAAAAAATTCACCAACACACTAGCATTTGTAAATATACGAATCAATCACGAAATCTTACATTCACAAACTCATATTTCTTCGAAATGAAGATTAAGCTCTAAAATGTAAGAAGTAAATAATTTTTAGAAACTAAAACACCTGGAGATTATATTCAATTTTTGCAAAAGATAGAAAGGGAAAACCAACACATATATTGCGTTATAAATATAACCAATAACAAATCAAAGAGTTTAAGAGGATGGAAAACAAATGTTACACTTTCGGAATAGATGAAAACAATGGATTGTTTTTCACAAGGAACACCGAACAGCTGCTGGAACCTTGTGAAGATGGAAAAGGATAAAACTAAGGAAAATCGGAACTTGAACTCTTAGAATTTGTATTGGAAATATTTTGCCATAGTTTCTCCTAAGGAAGGCTCACAATGTGTTTCAAAACTAAGTTCCCAAAACAAGTGAAATGAACCCTTATTTAAAGGGAGAAAAAGCTACTAAAACCTCTAAAAATATAAAATAAAGTAAATTAAAATTACAATATAAAATTAAATGGAGAAATGATGACTTAGGGACTGATTAGAGTGGAAATCATTGTGAAAACCTACCCAAAATGGGCAGGTTTGATGCAGAAAAATCAGTCCATGGGCTGTCATTCAATTCGGCAAGGGACAGCTGAATGGACAGTTGAAGAGTTGGTGGCTGGTGGCTGACAAGTGCAGGTGAAGTCGGTGAGCTAATGCAGGGCTACCGTACAGTGGGTCAACGCACGCGAGCTGACACCCTAAAGGGAGTTTCGGCACACGCGCTCCGAACCGGACAAAGAGTCCTCGACCGCTGCTTGCCGATCGCATCGTAGAGTTGTTTTGAACGGATTTGGGCCGCAAACTTGGGCCTGAAGGAATGGATTGGGCTGCATCTTGGGCCAACATGATGGGTTGGACGGATTTCTTGGGCTGCAGCTAGGCTCGCCATTCTGGGCCTCGCACAGTGGACTGAAATGGATTTTCGGCTGGGCGAATTCCTCTCGGCTGCACAAAAACAAAATGGGCTGGATTTCAATATGATTTTGGGCTTGCAAAATAAATATTAGTTAATTTATATAATTCAACCGAATTTTGTCCATAATTTCTTCGTTATAATTTCGATCGGGACGATTCTTTTGTCAAAACGCTCCAAATTACAAGCTTTATTTATTCATATAAAAATATCACAAAATATATTATTTTATCTAATTATTTATTATTTTAATATTAAAATTCAAGTATAAAGGGTATAAAATAATACTTAATTAACGCCCTATCACTTTATGGGGTAAAATGCCCCGTATTTATAGTGGTAGTAAATGAGTCGGAACCCTAGCAAAGTAGGGCCCAAGATCTCGCTTAGATGTCGCCATGTCCCCTAAGTTGTTAGATGGATGGCGGTGATTCGATGGAAGGTACAACTGTGTTTTTACCGTTGGGATAGGTAACTAATTGATTGTGCCAATCATGACACTCGGGGGTGCTAGTCACATTCCTTGAAGGAGATCAACTGAGTACCTTGGTAGGTCGGACGGGGTTGGCTTGTCCCCATTCAGTCGGTGGGTGACTGGGCCTGGTCGGTAAGCGGCAGAATGATTCACAATAGCCATTTATAGGCTGTTCTGGGCGTCTCCCTGGTGATTGGTCAAAATGGTATAAACATAGTTTGGTTGACACAACTCATCCCAATCCCCCTGGGATTAACTCGGGTGTGCCATGCTCCCGCCTGACACCACGTGCCAGACAAAGGATTACCCAAACCTTGACCCTCTAGGGATTTACAGAGCGCGTCGGGATCTGTGGTGGCATGTGATGTCTCGGTCTCTAGTACAGCCCGCATCCTCGATCAACCTGAAGGGTATTAAAAACCATTAAAAATTGTGAGTGGACTAAAATTTCACAATTTAATAAAATACGTTTCACAAAAGACATTTATACCTTTCACTAAAAAGCATGCATGCATTCGGAAACCATTTACAATCATCATTTCCTTTAAATGAAATCATAGATTTATCAAATCCAAACTTAATGAAAACATTGTTCATTCAATCAAAACCATTTCCTTCCTCAAAACATTAGGGCCTTAGCCCAAAAACATAAATCCATAATACAAGTGGGAACTCAGCCCAAAACCAGTCATATGGGAACTCAGCCCAAAGCCACGTATGTGGGTCACAACCCAAATCCACAAAATACCGTATAACCAGTCCAATAAAACATGTTTAATCCATCCTTGGCATCCCAGATGCTTGACATCCCAGATGTCACTATCATAAGCCCATGGTCCACCCAGGTCCCTGACCCTCCTTCTGGGGCAGAGGTTTTAAACCTCTAGTAATCCTGATCCTGGACGTCTCTATGGTCTTTCACGTAGAGCGTCCCCTCTCAGGCAATGCTCTGTGACTACTACAGTCTCCCTGACACCTGGAGAGAAAGTCCACTGATAAGGATGGTATATAGAAAACATTTCACAAATCATTTCAAAACCTCTCAAAGGGGCCCACGCCCGGAATATAGTTTCATCCATTCTGTTTCCATAAAACCATCGTAAATCCACAACTAGGTCTCATGCCTGAAGTATAACTTTCATAAACCAAATCTCATTAGGGTCTCCAAACCCGAAATCACATTTTATAAACTACAAATGGGACTCATGCTCGATATCATAACCAATTGGGTCTCATGCCGGATACCTCATTAAATCAAATGGACTTCAAGTCTGATAGTTCATAAGTCAAATGGGTCACAAGCCGATTCCATAATCCCAAATCCAAAACCATTTCATTAATCGATTATTGAAAGCACAAGCACATATAAACTCAATATATAATCATAAACCTCAGAATACGTGCAAATACGTAAATTACCAAAACACAATAAACATATGCACTCAAGGAATCTCAAATCATTTATTTAAAACATATAAAACAGTTATGCATGCATCATATTTAGAAAAAATTAGTGTCCACTCACAGACCGTCCTTGCCGCGCCTCGAAATCCGCATCGTAAGCCTTACCGGGCTAAACTAATCTGGCTCATCCATACCTGTCTAAATCACACTTAAAGGTTACTAACCATCAAGACAAGTCCTAATCAAGAACCTCCAACATTTGCGGAAAAGTCAACGTGTCTTGGACATGCTTTTCTAGGCTAAAAACCTCAATTTTACCAATTTAACGATCTCTGATAGACCTGAAACCACCACCATTGGATCCGAATTGTCGAAACCTTTAAACTGACACTAGTCCCACCTCGAAATTCTTGCCTATGCGCCCCCAAGCGCGAGTCAAAATAAAAGCCAACTTTGACAAAAAGTCAACGCTAACGTTAGCAAAAAGTCAACGCCAACGTCAGCAGTCAACACTAACGTCATTGCTGATGTCATGCTGACGTCACCTGACAGGTTCTGACAGCTGTAAGATCTGACACCTATCAAATTTGACAGTGCCACGTGTTAGCCGTCCACTGGTCCACGTCACTAACATGTCAATGACACGTGGTAGCACCTGATTGGGCCACGTCACTGGCATGTTAGTACTGTCATGTGACACGTGTCATGTTCCAACTGGTCCACTTCTGACATGACAGTCTCACATGATGACATCAGCATAACATCATCGTCTTCAACCTCTAGCTGGATCCCTGAACCGGGTCGCGCAGACCCGCGACCATTGACCTAGCTGGTTCTCCGCCGTCCGCCCTCCACCCTCCAAAACACTCCATTTTTCTCTCATTCTCTTCGTCTCAATCCTAGAAATAGTTCCCTCTAATTCAAATCATAAAAATCGAACTAAAATCCATGTTCTAAGGATGAACAGTAATCAGCCACCTGCAATCCAGTTCTGTCGTCGACTCCGGACACTGCGATCCTCGAAACCAGTCCCAATCGAGTTGTCTCATTCCCTAGAACACTTCCCAATCCGTAAAATGTCCCAACAAACCCTTAAACTGAAACTCGAATTTGAACCCGAAAATGCTTACCTATGGGTTTCCAGCCACCGTACTCCGCCGTCTTCGCCGTTAGCACCGTCGTGCTCGTCTCGACGTCCTCTCTCTCTCTCTCTCCCCCTTTCACTCAACTTGCAGAGGATGAAGATATGGAGAGGTTTGGGGTGGTTTGGATGGGATGAAATAGAGAAGGGGGTGGGTGCATGTATGTAAAAGGTTGGGTAATGGATGAGTGACACTTGTCACCCATCCATTGGGACTGAACAAATATCTGGGTCACACTCAAGACAAGTGAAGACAAAAGTCCACTTGTCTTGTCTTGTAATTCGTGCAATAGTACCATGAACCTTCTATGACTTGTAACTTTCCCGTACGATGTCTGATCCTAACGTATCGTCTGTCTAGAGACTCGTATCAACTCGATCTACGTAACGGTCCTTGGTCCTCGTGCATTTGACCATCCAGGTCAAAAGTCAACTTCTGCCCATTCCTAGGGGCAAAATCATCATTTTGCACCATTCGTTCGAAAATCCTCGACTAATCCCCAATTAGTCCCGATAATCCTCAATTAGTCCTTAATTAATCTCGTAAGCTCGGGACGGGTCTTTACATTGGTCCTGATGATTTTTATTTTTTTAAAACAATTTATCATTCAAATTAATTTCCATGAACACTTTGTCAGTTCAAATTCTCTAATTCATGTTCCTTTGTTAATCAAAGTAAAATTAAATAAGCTAAATAAAAATTCATTTCCCTTCTTCGATTATTCATTCTCAGTCATATCTCATCCCGCTTCAGTGTTGAAACTTACGATTTTTTTTAGCCTATGTTCTTATGATTCATTGATGTATTCCTTTGTAAGATTTAAACTAGAGAACTTTTTTTTTTTTGTTTCCAGAGAGGGAGAAAGGAAAATGAGAACATTAATGCTTTGTTATTTTCAAGAGACTTTATTTATTCACAGAAGTAGATTAATATCAGATGATCCGATCTAAGCCATTCAATATGTTGTGATCTAAATCTACCGTTAGCACACTAAATGTTCTTGCTAATAATGAATAACTAAAATATTTCTGTTTTGATCTTTGAAGGAGGCTAGATTAAAATTTTCTATTTTTGAATGACTAAATAATTTGATGCATCTTTTCATATAATTAACTTCTAAAGCTAGATTAGCATTCAAGACTTTTTTTTTATGCATGTCAACTACTTTGTAAGGGATTTTAACCAATATGTTATGTTAAACTAATGCAATGTTAGTGTAATTTTCAAAATATTAAATTTTTATGGAGACAAAAAAACCTGTAGAGGAACTTGACCCGTAAGCCTGTCCCTATGGCATTCAGAGTCTAAACCCGAGGTGAAATCTTTCTTCATTGTTGCCTTAAGCGCCTTCCAGTTCCAGCCCAATGGGGAAACTTTCCAATGGAGGCAGAACCAAGTTAGGATAATATGGATCAACTTCTTATATAAATTTTTGACTCATTTCTTCGTAAGAAGACTTACAAAGTCACATGGACCAAGAATAGGCTCACCATCGAGGCCTATTATCAAGGCTCGTCTTCTAAATCCATCACCAAAGCCGATCCTTGGGGCCATCATCAAGACATATACCCTATCTATGTAAAAAGGAGTTTTCCCCCTCATTTAAGATTTTTTTTTTCTCCTCTCTCTCTCTCTCTCTCTCTCTCTCTCTCTCTCTCTCTCTCTCTCTCTCTCTCTCTCTCTCTCTCTCTCTCTCTCTCTAGTCTCCCCTTATCACTACATTTCCTATATTAGGGCTCAAAAGTCAACATTTTGTATTATTTACAAAAGGCGCATTATTTTTTAGAATGGTCTAATTATGGACGCACATATTATTTATAAAAAGGAGAATATTTGTATCTCACTATAGTAGTACCTCTTGTGTCATTCTTTCGATTTATCTAATTTTCGTATACATATATAATAATCGAAAATATCCAACTCTTAGATAATCATTTCAAGGTGCAAAAAATCAACGAAGTTAAAAATTGTTTAGTCTAAATGGACGGTTCGCCATGATGATCTTAATTATAATCAAACTTGTTGATTTATTTGATACATTTGAATAGCTAAACGACCTCAAATCTCATTGATTTCTTATGCTAGATGATCTTGAAATGATGATTTAGAAAATAAACTATTCTGATTATGACATATAGGCACGGGCCCAATGCATGGGCTGGGGTAAACTTTAGCCCATCCAAAATAAGTAACTTTGCGCTAAAATAATATTTGTAAAAGAAACTTTCAAAAACAACAAGCAGATCGATTTTAAAAATTATTGTAAAAAACCCATCGCTTTTAAAAAGAAAAAAGATTTTTTAATTTTACCAAATACATTTGTGCTGCTTTACTTTCAAATAAAACAGTTTTTTCTTTTGACTCTTTCATTGTTACTATTTTTTTTTATTTTGACAGATTTAGATTTATTGGGTTGGTTGTTAGGATTTTGACGAACTTAAATAAATTACTTAAACTTTATGTTAAGTTAATGAATCAAATAAAACACTTAAGCTGTCAGGACCCACCCCGGTTCCACCCCGAAAACCGAGGTAAATCCTGCTCCCGTCTAACAACCCAAAACGAAAGACCGAAAAGACCTCACGAAATCTACTAATTACATTGTCAGACGCAGGAGAATTTAAAACATCCAAAAGAGCATAGTACCGAAAATAAAGTAAAACAAAACCGATACACAGAGTACACGCACAACGGAAAACTGAAACCACTCCGGGAAAACTCTCGAGTACTCTATGCATTCGACGCTGCCTCAACGTCAACCCCCGTGCTGGCTCCACAACCTGGAGGGCGATTAAAAACAGAAAGTGTGAGTGGACCAGAAAGAATGAAAGTTTCGAAAACCATTTCATATACAAACCAGGGTTTTAGCCCTCCGTTTTGAAAACATACATGCACATCCCAAATTCTAGAAACAGTTATAAATCTCGTTACATCCAACATGAAATAGTATTATTAAAACAGTATAAAACAGTATAATGATCATTCTCAAAATCATATCATAAAAACAAGATATCATTATCCGATCAAACCTGTTGGACCTATCCGAGTCTTTAAACTCAACCCATGCCTCAATATAATCCGAGTCTTTAAACTTCGAGTCTTTAAACTCAACAGGCCTACGGGGGAAATATCAATATATCTGAGTCTTTAAACTCCCGAGTCTTTAAACTCAATCCGGGTCTTTAAACCCAATCCGGGCCCGTCCCCCGTCAATCATAATATCCGGGTCTTTAAACCCAATAACCAGATCCAGCAAATCCAATCCAAAACCATTTAAAACCCATTTCGAAATCCATATCCAAACCCGAATCCGAAATCATTGGTCTGATGCCCTTCTGGCATCCAGAACTGTCATTCCGAACCCAAATCCGGAATTCCACTTTTCAACTTGAAAACCAAATTCCGCTTTCCGAAATCCGATTCTAAAACCGAAAACCCTTGATGACAGGACCTGTCCCAACTGTACTTTGATAACTGTACCCGGTCCTGCTCCCGTCTGACAAGTCAACTGAAGTCCCAACAGTACCCTTCAGCACCTATCAGACAAGGGATAACTGCACTGGTTTCCGTTCATGCTTCCGCCTCTCAATCAGCCCTGAACGTCGTGCCACAGCTTGTAGGGTCATCAAAACAGAAAAGGTGTGAGTGCACAAAAATAATATCATTGAAAACGCATTTCAAAATACATCAGTTACCCTCCAGTTTATCAAACCATGCATGCATAGGGGAAAACATATGAATCACAAGCACCGACTTTCCAGCCAAATCACATAACAAATCAAATCCCAGCTCTCAGGCCAAAACATATGAAAACATAAGCATCTGGCCACACAGACCAAAAACCCGTACTCAATACCAGTACGTAATCACAATCAACATCAAACAATACAACCAATCAATCAATCCATCCATCAATCCGCACTATTCACAAGTGCACAATCAATCACACAATCACATCCGCACTATGCGTTGGCCAACCTCGAGAACTGCACTCAGGCACCATCCGAGTCATATCCATCATGTCTGGGAACTGCACACGCACCATCTAGACGTACCACATACTCGGGAACTGCACTCACGCAACATCCGAGTCACGTCTAGGAACTGTACTCGCACCATACAACACATGATCCAGTATCCAGGATGCACAACCACAAATACAATCCATACCACAAACATATATCAATCATAGCATTGACTTCAAATCAAATCATAAGCATTCCCGACAGGGTTTTAAGCCCAAATACCAATTATACGCAAATTCGTAAAATCACATGGAAAACATTAAAATAATCCAGAAATCATCATTGACTAACCACTTAAATCAAAATATCCTTTTTAAAACCTGTTTGACTCCGGGCCTAGCCCAAAATACCATTTGCACATTTTTCTCGAAAAACGTGCCCGAAAGACCGATTAAAATAATCATTAAATCACACATAATCATGCCACATAATCACGACATCAATGCAAGTCAAATCATGCAATCAATCATGTAAAACATTTAACTATGCATGCATCAGGGTTTATCAAACAAACGTCCACTCACACACCGTCCAAACTGCTCGTTTCCCGCGCTGCATGGGTTTCCGTAATTTCCGACACTTGCCAGGAATCTCGAATCCTGTCCAAAATCATTATTCAGGGTTACTAACAACTCAATTTACATCATATAAATTCCCCGTAATTTTTCGGGATTTAAATATTATTTTAAAATATAACATAAACCTTCGGACCCTCGAAACATTATCGAGACGGTGTCCGATTGACTCGAAACCAACTCTAAAATGTTCGTTACATTACATAGAGTAAAACACCTGTTGGACACTTCACCAGAAACATCCTACGTCCATTCTAAATACAAATTTGAAATCAATTTCAAGGTTCCTTACCTCCAAGTAATCAAACTTAATCTCCAAAATTCCAAGAGATCGCAGGGTCTGTTCTTCGTCAATTCACCATCAATTGACTTCCCAATTGATTTGGTTCGAGTCTTCTAGCTCCCAGAAAGCTAAAAAGCACGTCAATTGCAATCTAATTCGTCTAAGAAATCAAATTCGACAATTAGAGTTTTGGGTGATTTTTCGGGTGTTTTTCTAAATTCTAAGTCCAATGTTCCTCTCGATTTTTCACTCAGTTTTGCTCACCCAACTTCACCCTTTTGGTTCTTTGTTCAATCTCTCAAAATCAGGGAAGGAATGAATCGATCCCAGTGAAGAAGATTTGTGTTCTCTGTTTTTGTATATTAACACCGTACTAACACCAAATGATAATTAACAACCGTTTGATTTTTAATTTACAAAAGGCAACTAAGTGCCACTAAGTATCATTAACAAGTGACACATGTCACTCACAACCACTCCTGAGTCATCTAAAGGGCTGATTCAGCCAATTACCCCATTTAATTAAGTTTACTGCAGCCACTTTTCCCATTTAATTAATTTCACTGCCTAAAATTACCATTTTACCCTTTATGTCACAATTTACCATTTTGCCCATGAACTTCCTAGACCCATAACTTTCTCGTTCGAACTCCGATTGACGCATGCTGCCTGTCTACGGATTCAGCGTCCCGAGACCTATCCAACGGTCCTTCCGAAAAGTCCAAACAAGGTTCCAATCAAAAAGTCAACTTTCGGGCCTTACCAC
The DNA here is from genome assembly GCA_032719365.1 of Prinsepia uniflora. Taxonomy (NCBI): domain Eukaryota; kingdom Viridiplantae; phylum Streptophyta; class Magnoliopsida; order Rosales; family Rosaceae; genus Prinsepia; species Prinsepia uniflora. Next base: position 16,565,077 of record CM064874.1, read on the forward strand.
CAGGGGCAAATTTGTCATTTCCTTCAAATTTTCCAAATTTTCATTTCTTGAATTTTCGGGTCGTTACACTTGATCCTCAAAATCATGTATCAAAATCCACTTATAATCCTTGAAAATCACTTATCGTTAGAAATCCCAAAATCATGGCATCGAAATCAGAAATCAAAGCTTCCTCGTAAAACGTGCTGAAAACCGTAGCTTTCTCGTAAAACGTGCAATTATATAAAACAGTTATAACATATTCGATAATCATGAAATCACATGTAAAACCATAAAACAATTATAGAAAAACAGTTATGCATGCTCAATTATAGAGAAGGGGTCCACTCACAGATACCGGACACGTCACTCGCGTCCCGCACGTTCCGTACGTTCCTCGTCCACCTCAGGGATTCCCGAACCTATCACAAGGCACCAAAATACATCACTAACACGTCCACCAAGGTTCTCCTAATTCCCCACAAAATTCCCCGGGTTCTAAACGTAACGAACCGAGACCCTAAACCTTCGATCCCGCAGAACTAACTCGAATCGATGTTCGATTAACCCGAAACCTATCTCAAAAGATTCGTTATAACATCTAGACCAAAAACCTAGTTAGAAGTTTCCCCAGAAAACGCCCCACGAGCTCCCACGCGCCGCCCAAAGTGGCTGCGCGTGGGCCTCACGCTCCTGAATAGAAACATTGTTCATCTTCAACCTCGAAACCGTGCTTTGTTCTGGACCGGTGTGGCCGGTTCTCTGCCGTCCGTCCACCATTTTCCTTCCTTCAAGCCTAGAAGCTTCGTCCTGTCCTAAGCAACCTATTCCCCTCAACCAAACACGACAACACGACCTCTAACCCGTTGTCCCTAGCTCGATCCCGTGACCAACAAAAACCCATGTTCTTCAATCCGACCACCCGTGTCACCCCCCATCGAAGCCATCTACAGGTTCCTAAGGACCAAAGGAGTCGATTAGCATTCACCAACTGTCTCGACTCGACCTCAGACTCCACGACTTAACGTCTGAAATAAAATAGAAAAACAGAGCAAACAGAGGATGAAGAGCAATTACCTACTGGTCGTCCGCGACCGTGCTCGCCACCCGCGTTCCATGGAGTTCACAGAATAGTCCCAGCTCCCCCTCGACTTTGATTGGATCAGAACACAACAACACTACCACTAAACGCCCTCGACACCTCTCTGTTTTCCTGAGAACTCACCCTCCTCACACACCCACCCACTCAACTCTCAATCCTCTCAGCCCAGTCCTTGCATTCTCAATCTTCTCTGAACACACTCTCACAGTCAAGAACTCACACACTCACTGTAATTTGATCGATTCCTCCCTCAATCTCACTCTCTGTTTCTCTCTTGTGCACGACTACACAAAAACACACACATGGCCCTTTTTAATTTTGCTCCGTGCACAAGCCTAGAACCCACTACACACACCACACGTGTCCACCATCCCCTGGCCCAACTCAAAATATCCCAATCAGCCCTATACACTTGGCCTTATTCTATTTGCACAATTCCCAATGTGCAAAAAGACCAAATTGCCCCTATGAATCAAAATTACCATTTTGCCCCTCACTGTTCTAGACCCGTATCTCGCCCGTCCAATGTCCGATGATGGCATGCCGCCTGTCGTTGAACTCAGGACGACGAGATCTACCTAACGGTCCTAGGTCTACTCGTAAAAACCCTGTTGTGTGAAAAGTCAACTTTTCCCCCTATTTCAACCAAATCACGGTACTGCCCTCAACCTTCTGAACATCATAACTTCCTCCTCAGATGTTGGAATCAGGCGTGCCACCTGTCTACGGACTCGTGACGCCCCAAACTACGTCACTGTCATCGGTCAATGCCCAATTGACCGCCCGAACTAAAAGTCAACAATTTGCCCAAACTAGGGGCAACATCGTCATTCTACACTAACGGGCCAAAAGTAACCAACTAAACACCAATTAGACTCACTAATCCGTTACTAATCACTTCACTAATTCCGACTCCCGGGACGGGTCGTTACATAAGCACATTAGTTCTTTTTTTAATTGATTGTGTTATGGACCTTATCGTCTTTATGGAACGTGTTCAGTTTTTCATTGTTGTATGTGTAATTTTGTTCGTTTGCTTTTTTTTAATAGATGTTGGTTGATTGGTATGTGGATAAAGGGCACAACTTATTATTGTTCTTTTAGTTTTTCAATTTTAAGGATTAGACTTATAAGTTTGTTAAGCATATATTAATTTCATACTAATTAAATATAAATGCTAGTGGAAGGATCTCTAATAGGACAAGGAGTTAACGTACCCTCAAATTTAAGCCTTGTTCTCACAATTGTTATATAGGTTATCACTCATCCTTTGTTACGTCTAAACAATCTAATGATTCCAAGTAAAAAAAAAACATTCTTGTATATTTTACAAAAAAGAATGACGGTCAATCATCAAATCCACATCCTTCCCCAACCTTGTATGATGATGTTGATGAGCAACAACCTTCTAAGTTCCAAATAGTTGGTCAGCTAGGGTCAAGCACCAAGTTGAAAGTATTGACACCAATTATCTTAAAAGAGATTCTGGAAAATGAAAAGTATATTGTTTTCCATGCTTTGTTTTTTATAGTAGTCCACCAAGTCATCATCTATTCACATCTCAAGGTTTTTAATACTTGAAAAAGGGTTGGTGGTGGTAAAAATCAACATTTCTTTGAAGAATGTAGGGCTTTCTACATCACCTTACAATGGTGCTATACAAAAATGGTATAACTTACCAAGAACAAATGGTTAAATTGAGAGGGCAATGAATCCACAATCACCACAATATGTGTAAAATAATCGGTTATAGCTTAAGTCTGCAATAGTTACTGTGAAGTTACAAACAAAACAAGCATTGGGTTTTAAAGGTGATGATGAATCTATAAACTCTTCCAATCGTGGAAATTTTATTGAGGTAGTAAAGTCTTATGAAGAAATAGATGAGAAACTTGTTAAACTTGCATTGGAAGCTCCTAAAAATGCTAGTTATTGTTCACTAAAGATTCAAAAAGAGATTTTGAATATTCTTGCTAAAGTTAGAAAGAAGATTCATGAGGAAATTGTTAGTTGTTTTTTTTCCTAGTCTTCTTGTTGATGAAGCACTTGATGAATCTAGTAAGGAACAAATGGCTATTCTATTAATATTTGTTGGTTATAATGGTGTTGTTCGTGAAAGATATTTTTATGCGATAAATGTTGAAGAAATTTGTGCTATAACTCTCAAGGTAAAGATAGATAATGTGTTTTCTCAAAATGAGCTTCTAGTGTGCAATATGCGTTGCTAAGGATACGATGGTGCTAGTAATAAGCTAGTCAATGGAAATTCTATGGGCATAAATCTTTAAGATCTTTTGAATTTGTATTTAACTTGCATTTGTTGGATAATGTTATAGCCATACCTAATGTTCTTTGTAAACAATTGCAATCGAACCTTGAGACTTTGTAAATGCAATGAACTTGGTTTCAAGTACAAAGTCTTTTCTTCTAAAGATGAGACAAAATGGTTGGGATGCTTTAATTGAAATAGTGTTATCTTTCTAGGAAAAAAAAGACACACGTATGCATGATTTCAATGCTCCATATGTGGAAGATACATGTCGAACTTGTCAATAAAAGGTCTTTATTACAATCGAGCATTACTTCCGCATTGATATATTTAACTGTAACGACCCGTTCCAGAAATTGGGATTAGCTTAGTGATTAATGGCGGATTAGTGAAGATAATCAGTGATTAGTTGGATGCTTTCGGACGGACGGTGCGAAATGACGATTTTGCCTCTAGAATGGGCAAAAATGTTGACTATTCATTTGGGCAGTCAAATAGACTTGGACCGATGACTGTGATGTAGTTCGTAACGTCACAAGTTCACAGATAGGTGACACGTCTGATTCCGACATCCGAGGAAAAAGTTATGACGTTCGAAAGTTGAAGGGTACTTTGGTAATTTGGTTAAAAATGGGCAATTCGTTGACTTTGCAAACGACATGAACTTTTCACGTAATTCAAGGACTGTGAGGTAGGTCTCGCTTTTCTGAGTACAATGACAGGCGGCACACCGTCATTGAACGTTGGACGGTTTCGTTACGGGTCTAATTATGCGAAGGGTAAAATGGTAATTTGGGCGATAAGGGCATTTTGGTCAAATTGAGGCAGATTGGGACATGTGGAAGTCTGGGGAATTGTGCCCACAAGATTGTGGACACCTGGCATGTCCTGGATGGTGGTGGAACCTTCTCACCGCCTTCAACTTAGTTTAAACCAACTAATTGTGTGTGCAAGATGTAGAACAGAAAAACAGAGTAGATTGTGAGAACCTTTCCCTTTAATTCATTCGATCTTCATCAATTGGTCATAGGATGTGAATGTGAGAGAGATAGAATAGTGAACTGATGAAGTTGGTGGTCATGGCGGCGCCTACGACGACGTTTTGAGGAAGAAAACCCGAGAAGCTTTAAGGCTTGGGAATTGAAATGGAAAACCGTATTTCTTGACGGCTTGATCGATTGTAATGGATGAACGATGATACTAGAGGTTTGGGGAGTTGGATAAACTTGGTTACGAAGCTTGGAATGGACGGTAAATGAATTTCCAAGAAATTCGACTTTTTACCCGAAAATGGCAACCTTGGATTTAACTCGTTTTGATTTATTTAATGGTTTGTCTGAGCTTTTACAGGATGGTACGAAGCTAGCAAGCCAAAAATCAAGGGACTGGATGGTCAGGATCATGGAAATTGGAAGTGAAAATTTGGAGGTTTGACGATTTTGCAGGAAGGTATGATTTCGACCCCAATTTTGTATTTTAAAAACACAAATATGTGGGGAATGAAGTGATGTAGATGTAGGATGGAACAGGATTAAAAGTGAAAACAGGATTAGACGATTTAGGAGGCTGAACCGCCTGTGCCTGTTCGGCTAGACCGGGCCAGTTTGAACTGGTTCAGACCGGTCCAGCGAGAAGTTGAAGATGAACAGTGACTGAGGCACGTGAGGCCCACGCGCAGCCCCTTTGGGCAGGGCAGCGCGTGTGGGCGCGTGACAGGGTTTTTGAGGATGATTCCAACACAACTTTTAAAGTATTCGTTGTAACGAACATTTTGGCACTAGTTTCGAGTCAATCGGACATCGTCTCGATATGTTTCGGGATGTACGAAAGTTTTAGGGGTCGGTTAAAATTAGTTAAAAATTCAGAAAAATTATAGGGTTTTAGTAGAAGCTTTATGAAGTAGTTAGTTACCTTATTATGGGGTTCGGATAGGTTCGGGAAAGTCGGTGATAGTGGATTGGCCGGGAACGGTGTAAGTGCGCTTGTATCGAGGCGACGGCGTAACGATCTGTGAGTGGACTTTGCTTTCTAACTCTTGGTGCATGCATTTATGTTATTATATGTTTTGTATACGTGATTCTATGATTTGATTTATGATCTTGATGGTTTACAGTTTTGCACGATTTCCGAGATATTTACGAAATTGCACGTTTTACGAGATTTTCATTACTATTGTGATTTGAGCATGGTTTTGATGATTTGAATTTGGGATTTGAAATATGATTTGATTTCAAAGATTTGAAATAGATTTCGGAAAAGTGATTTCGGGCTTGGAGCCCTGTTCATGAGATTTCGGTTTTGAAACTGGATTTCGGAAATGAGATTTTGGATTTGGTTTTGAGACTTGGAAAGGAAATTCTGGATTTGGGTCCGGGATGATGGTTCCAGATTCCAGCTTACGGAATCATTGTTGCGAATTCGGATAAGGATTTTCTATGGTTTTCACTTGATTGAAAAATGGTTTTGGATTTAAAGGTCGGGAAAAAGAAAAGAAAAACCTATGGATCTGATTTCGAGTTTAAAGACTCAGTTGATTGACGTGGGGAGGGCGCTGGATTTATATGTTTTGAGTTTAAAGACTCGGTATATGTTTTGAGTTTAAAGACTCGGTTATGATACCTACCCCCCCCCCCCCCCCCCCCCCCCCCCCCCCCCCCCCCCCCCCGCGCCGAGGCCTATGATTGTGTTTTGAGTTTAAAGACTCGTTGATATACCAGGAAGGCCTGATTATGCGCATGGTTTTGAGTTGAAAGACTTGGGCGCACTTGATATCCAGCAAACTCGTATGATTAATGTTTTTCACTGGTTTTCAGATGCTTTGGACAGTGGCCCGGATGATTTGAATTTGATGAGTTTTGGGACTGAGTTCCCGTACTTTGAGATTGGTTTGTGGTTTTGGGTTGAGGCCCTGGATTCGAATAACGGATTTGATTCAAGTTTTCAATAATGGTTTGAATATGAGATGGTTTCATAACATGAATTGATATGCATGCATTGGTTTTTGCGTGGAGGTTGAAAATGTAATTTCTTCTTTACGATTTTCTAAACTTATTATTTATTTTTATCCACTCACAGTCTTTTCATGTTTTCGATACCCTTTAGGTTGTTGCAGTGCGGGCTGTTGGTCGAGAGAGACGGAGACATCGCGCGTGCGATCCACAGTAGATTATGCGCACTCTGGGAAGTCCAGATGCTTTTTAGACGATCGGTTCGAGAATCCCTTGTCTAACTTACGTGTCACATGGAGGTTGGATGTCGGTTTAGCCTACGTGTCATGCGTAAGTTAGACGGGACCATGACCTAGCCCTTCATCCCGGGGGATTAGGGGTGGGTCCTGTCAAATTGGTATCAGAGTAGGTTTTGTGCGCTCTGCGTGAAGTTGGCTTCCAGAGCAGGTGGTTTGTCGATCAGTGTGATGTGATGCTACTGTGGATGTGATGTCTCGACACGGAACAGCCCGTCATCAACCTGGACGCGATAGTGATAGTATGTTTGTTAGTGGTTAGTTAGCGGTGATTGTTAGTGCCAGGGTGATAGTTGCTCGATACGCGGTACGAGATATGACGTATGTCGGTTTAGGGCTGCAATAGTTAGCGTGTTTGGTGCTGGATATGCTCGATAGTTAGGCCATAGGGTTGGAAGTATGCCAGCATGGTTAACTTGGATAGTAGCTAGTGAGCTACGATTACGAGTAGGCTGGTTGGCCTGTGGGGCCCGATAGTAGCCTGTTGAGCTGGTGGTACACATGGGTCGGGGAGGCCGGTTGACGGTGGCCTGTTGGGCCAGATGGCGATTGGATACCGTTAGTATGGACTTGTGACCCTTTGGTCAGATTGTTTAAGCTTGGACTTGTACGGCTACGAGTAGTCGGATGCCTCAAGTGGCAGGGTTAGGAAATACTTTGAGAATCGATGGAATCCTCCGAGTATGGGATACTGGTCGACGTTGGTGTGTAGAATCTACGAGAAGGGATGGCCTTAGTCGGATGTGACGACCGAGTGAAGGTCGTGTGTTTTGATAACCCGTATGACGAGCATGATTGAGGAACCCCGTGGGATGACTGGTCGGGATTGTGAGTACCTGAGTGAGAAAACCCAGAGTAAGTGCTTAGTCTGGAAACCGTGAGATTGGGGTTTTTTGTTAGATCGTTGTTGTGGTTGGGCCGACGTACGGCCGGAATGGAGATGGTTCTGCTAGGTGCAGCTGAGGTAGTGAATGGTTGGTGGACGACTCTGGACGAGTCTAGTGAGATTGCGGCGTTTGGTTAAGCATTGAGTTGCTTAGAGGTTTGGACTACGATGGAGGTTAGTTTCCCTGACCCGAGCGTAGAGTAAGGGTTTCGGCTGGGTTTGCGCAGAATTCGGGACTGGTATGCTGTGAGCCGAGATAGGAGATGATGTGCCACGAGCTGGGATGCTTGTGAATGGTAAGATAGGCACATCGGAAGTTGAGGCTGTGATCAGGCGTGTGGTGCTGGTGTCTGGTAGGAGGAACCGTTAATCAAGTTGGATTGTGTGATGACCCTTGGTAGGTCATGTTTGGGACGAACGATCAGGATACCGTTAGGTTGATCAGAGTGGCAGAGCGGAAGCACGTTGGACCTATGCTTCATGTTGGAGCGGGCTAGGTCGGTATGGTCGGGTTGACCATGAGTGAGGTTGGTTTTAGTGGACTCCCTTGATGTGTTGGTGAACGTCAGCAGATGCCGAGGTTGGCACTGGGTGAGTGGAGACTTCGAGGGTAGTGACGGAGGAGTTCGAAGTGAGTGATTTTTGATTGTGATCCCGGAAGTTGGTGACCCAGAATGGAACCTCGAAAAGATTGAGACGTGATGACTGACATCCTTTTGGATGGGCACACACCGTGAGAACCAATGGGTGAGTTGGTTGGTGAGTTGGTTTGGGTACGGACACGTGGTCGTGATCCGTAGAAGTTAAGGATCGCCTAAGGATAGTGGAGTTGACGTTTGGACGATTTTTCCGATGGTGGTATTCGAGTTGCGGATTGAGTTTCATGGTTGGGAAAAAGTGGACATACTTCCAACCAGGTTGGAATCTCGGAATCAGGCGATGATGAGATACTGTGGTTGGTTCCGAGTTGGTGATTAGGTTGTGTGGTGGATACTCTAGAGTTGAGTTGGGAAACTCGTTGTTGGAATGTCAGGATTTGTGACCCTCCCCCCCCCCCCCCCCTTTTGTGTGGACACTTGTGGTTGTGTTCAGGAGTAGAAAAGTACTTGGTGACGCCGAGTGTGGCGAGTGTTAGGAGATGGTGTTAAGATGGATTATGGTCGTTGTGGTGACATGGTTGAGGACCATTGTGAGTTCCGTTGAAGGATGACAGAAAGAAGCGGAGAAGGAGTGACTATAACTGATCGATATGAGGTTATTGAAGAGGACCCGCAATCTAGATGTGGGGTATTCTGGATTGATTTAATTCGATGTGGTGGTCCGAGTGGATCAAGAGTGGATCGCCTCTGGATTGAGTGTTGTGGATCAGGAACATGGTATGCAAGACAGAGTTTTGGACATGGTAGAGGGACAATGACATAGAGGTTGGAAATGTTGGACATGCAGATGAGGAGATTTCTCTGTCTTGAAGGAGTGCAGATGGTTGGATATCTTGATTATTTCGGAGTGGGGTAGGAGTAGTGTAGTCCATTTAGCATATGTACGGATATTGGACTTAGAACTGGTACTGGGTCTACCCGGTATTCGTAGTAGAGATGTGTTTGGAGTTTATATTGGTCGGGAGACCCAGAAGGATCAGGAGACTCGAAATTATTTTGACTAGGTATTCCCCAGAAGACACGTGGGCCTGGTTGGATCGTTGACCCTAAAAAGTGAGACGTGATTGGCTTGTAGTCAGTATGGTTACGAGGATGTTTGTGTGCCCTGGAGATTTCACCGTGAGGGTGATGGGTACAATATGTTGTTGTTGGCCGGACTTTGGGTGTAATAGCTTGTGGTAGACGCCGTTGTGGTTGTTTAGTAGACGTACCGTAGAATGACATTGGAAGTACATGAGGATATGCTTTAGGAACTGTGTTGAGGTATTCTAAAATATCTTTGTTTCTATTCCAAGTTCGTAGGGTTGCCCTTGCGTGTGTTTGGTGGTAGGCAACATGGTTCTAGTTTATGGTACTTGGTGAATGTACTAGAAATGTGTATGTACTGGCTCTGCAGTGGTCGGACCCATGCCGAGGTAATTGGATGTGCAGCGTGATGTTCTGGTAGAAGTGTTGGTGATCGGCTGAGTGTCGAGGTATGTTGTGGATAGATGGATGATCGGCATGGTCCCGACATGATGGATTTTGACGGAGCATGTGGGCCGGATCAGGGTGATCCCGAGTGGTAGATTGGTTATTGCAGGCCTCAGTGTTGATATGAGTTGGATGCTCCGAGCCATGAGTGGCTGGTGAGACCCTAACATTGAGAGTTATACTTTTGGTTACATAGGGATATGATAGGATTCGGTTGCAAATAGATAGTGTGGGACGTGGTTGGTGTTCCTACAGGTTGACTGTGTTAGTGGTTAGTGGAACCACTGGTGAGATGATTGGTTGAATTAGGGGATAGACGAGTACGTTATGACTCTAGTAGGGACGGTGCGGATCGCTGACAGAAGTAGTATGGAACGTTGTATGACTTTTGATGCACAGAAGTACCGGGGTCAGTAGATGTTTTCTTGAGAATGGGTTGCGAGGTGAGTTTTGTGCCTGTTGACGGTGGACTCGCATACTGTACTAGGAAGTTGGTATGAGGTACGCTCGACTCGAGAAGGAGTCGGAAGTCTTGGAATTGGTAGCAGTGGTGATGTGGCGTACCTAGGGCTAGTTGAGCCGTGAGTGTCGGCTGGCGAGACGTTAGGGGTACCTCAGGTACGAGTTGAAAATGTGTTGACCCCGAGGAAGAAGGGAGGATCCGCCAGGTGGACTGAACCTTGATAGATGGTTCGCTTGGCAGAAATGTGATGACAGTTTTGGAAATGTCAAGATAAGTGGGATTGGCAGGTGCTGGACACCGGTAGGAAACCCAGGTGTGATACTAGTTAGATTTCCCCCAGTTACTTACGAAAGTAAGAGACGCGAAATTTCGGGGACGAAATTCTTTAAGGGGGGTAGATTGTAATGACTCGTTCTAGAAATCGGGATTAGCTTAGTGATTAATGACGAATTAGTGAAGATACTCAGTGATTAGTTGAATGCTTTCGGATGGACGGTGGGAAATGACAATTTTGCCCCTGGAATGGGAAAAAAATGTTGACTTTTCATTTGGGCGGTCAAATAGACTTTGACCAATGCTGTGACGTAGTTCGTAACGTCACAAGTTCATAGACAAGTGGCACGTCAGATTCCGACATCCGAGGAAAAAGTTATGACGTTCAGAAGTTGAAGGGTACTTTGGTAATTTGGTTAAAAAGGGGCAATTCATTGACTTTGCAAACGACATGGACTTTTCACGTAATTCAAGGACCGTGAGGTAGGGCTCGCTTTCTTGAGTACGATGACAGGAGGCACGCAGTCATTGAACGTCGGACGGTTTCGTTACGGGTCTAATTATGCGAAGGGTAAAATGGTAATTTGTGCAATAAGGGCATTTTGGTCAAATTGAGGTAGATTGGGACATGTGGCAGTCTGGGGAATTGTGCCCACAAGATTGTGGACACCTGGCCTGTCCTAGATGGTGGTGGAACCTTCTCACTGCCTTCAACTCAGTTTAAACCAACTAATTGTGTGTGCACGGTGTACAACAGAAAAACAGAGGAGACCGTGAGAACCTTTCTCTTTAATTCATTCGATCTTCATCAATTGGTCATGGGATGTGAATGAGAGTGAGAGAGAATAGTGAACTGATGAAGTTGGTGGTCACGGCAGCGCCTACGACGGCGTTTTGAGGAAGAAAACCCGAGAAGCTCTGAGGCCTGGGAATTGAAATGGCAAACCGTATTTCTTGACGGCTTGATCGATTGTAATGGATGAACGATGCTACTAGAGGTCTGGGGAGTCGAATAACCTTGGTTACGAAGCTTGGAATGGACGATAAGTGAATTTCCAAGAAATTCGACTTTTTACCCGAAAATGGAAACCTTGGATTTAACTCGTTTTGATTGATTTAATGGTTTGTCTGAGCTTTTAAAGGATGGTACGAAGCTAGCAAGCCAAAAATCAATCGAAAAGATGGTCAGGATCATGGAAACTGGAAGTGAGAATTTGGAGGTTTGACGATTTTGCAGGAAGGTATGATTTCGACCCCGATTTTGTATTTTAAAAACACAGATGTGTGGGGAATGCAGAGACGTAGATGTAGGATGGAATAGGATTAAAAACAGACAAAGATTAGACGGTTTAGGAGGTTGAACCGCATGCGCTAGTTCGACTGAACCGGGATGGTTCGAACCTGTTCAGACCGATCTAGCGAGAGGTTGAAGATGAGCAGTGACTGAGGTGCGTGAGGCCCACGTGCAGCCCCTTTGGGCGGCACGTGTGAGCGCGTGACAAGATTTTTGAGGATGGTTCCAACATGACTTTTAAAGTATTCGATGTAACGAACATTTTGGCACTGGTTTCGAGTCAATCAGATATCGTCTCGATATGTTTTGGGATGTACGAAGGTTTTAGGGCTCGGTTAAAAATAGTTAAAAATTTAGAAAAATTACGGGGATTTAATAGAAGCTTTATGAAGTAGTTAGTGACCTTATTATGGGGTTTGAACTGGTTCGGGAAAGCCAGTGATAGTGGATTGGTTGGGAATGGCGTAAGTGCGCGTGTATCGAGGCGGCTGCGTAACGGTCTGTGAGTGGACTTTGCTTTCTAACTCTTGATGCATGCATATATGTTTTTATATGTTTTATATACGTGATTCTATGATTTGATTTATGATCTTGATGGTTTACGGTTTTGCATGGTTTCTGAGATATTTACGAAATTGCACGTTTTACGAGATTTCTATTACTATTGTGATTTGAGCATGGTTTTGATAATTTGAATTTGGGATTTGAAATATGATTTGATTTCAAGGATTTGAAATGGATTTCGAAAAAGTGATTTCGGGCTTGGAGCCCTGTTCATGAGATTTCGATATATGAGATTTCAGTTTTGAAACTGGATTTTGGAAATGAGCTTTCGGATTTGATTTTGAGACTTGGAAAGGAAATTCTGGATTTGGGTTCGGGATGATTATTCCGAATGCTGGCTTACGGAATCATTGTTGTGAATTCGGATAAGGATTTTCTATGGTTTTCACTTGATTGAAAAATGGTTTTGGGTTTAAAGACCCGAAAAAAGAAAAGAAAAACCACTGGATCTGGTTTTGAGTTTAAAGACTCGGTTGACTGACGGGGGGAGGGCCCTGGATTGATATATTTTGAGTTTAAAGTCTCGGTATATGTTTTGAGTTTAAAGACTCTGTTATGATACCCCCTGAGGCCTGTGATTGTGTTTTGAGTTTAAAGACTTGTTGATATCCCGGGAAAGCCTGATTATGCGCATGGTTTTGAGTTTAAAGACTCAGGCGCACTTGAGATCAAACAAACTCTTATGATTGATGTTTTGCACTGGTTTTTCGCTGGTTTTCAGATGTTTTGGGCAGTGGACCGGATGATTTGGATTTGATGAGTTTTGGGACTGAGTTCCCGTACTTTGAGATTGGTTTGTGGTTTTGGGATGAGGTCCTGGATTCGAATAACGGATTTGATTCGGGTTTTCAATAATGGTTTTGAATATGAGATGGTTTCATAACATGAATTGATATACGTGCATTGGTTTTTACGTTGAGGGTAAAAATGTAATTTCTTCGAAACGGTTTTCTAAACTTATTATTTATTTTTGTCCACTCACAGTCTTTTCATGTTTTCGATACCCTTCAGGTTGTTTCGATGCGGGCTGTTGGTCGAGAGAGACGGAGACATCACGCGTGCGATCCACAGTAGATTTTGCGCACTCTGGGAAGTCCAGATGCTTTTTGGACAATCGGTTCGAGAATCCCTTATCCTACTTACGTGTCACATGGAGGTTGGACGTCGGTTTAGCCTACGTGTCATGCGTAAGTTAGACGGGAGCAGCACTTAGCCCTTAATCCCGAGGGATTGGGGGTGGGTCATGTCATTATCGGTGCACTAGATTATCAATTGAGTGAGTTAGAAGGCAGAGTCAGTGAGCAAGCAATGGAACTCCTTACACTTGGCTCATCATTGAATCCTCATGATTCTTTCAAATCATTTGATATTGAGAAGACACGTAATTTGGTAGAGAAGTTCTATTTTGAAGATTTCAAAGATTATGATATTCGCTTACAACATTATGAGTATGAGATCTTTGATCTTTCACAATTTCTGAATATGCCTTATCTTTCTAGCTTATGTGAAGAACTTGTTACGTAAAGGAAGATATTTTTTTTGATTGAGGGATTAATTCGGCTACTATTAACTCTCCCTGTTTCTGTAGCTATAATAGAGCAGACATTTCTAGCTATGAAAATCAATAAAAATTGACTTCGAAACATGATGGATGATGAATTTCTTGGAGATTGTATGATTCTCAATTTAGAAAAGGAACTTCTTGAAAATATCGACATAGATTTGATAATTGGTGAATCTAGTTCCATAAAAACTTGTAGGGTACAATTTAAGTAGTGTTCTATTGTATTGCATTGTATGTTTATTTTTGAGTTTTTGATTTTTTTTTTGACCTTTTATGTATATTAAGCATTTTGAGGAGTATGACTCATTACGTCCCTCCCTCCTAACTAGACTTATTTTATTTTTATTTTTTTATTAATGAAATTCACTCGTACCGTCGAGTTTTACTAAAATTCCACATTAAAACTTAGCCCACTTTGTGTTCAAATTCTAGGTTCATACATGATGATATATGTATAAAATTAATTCAATAATTAAAAGGGTTGTACGAGGAAGTACTATTAGGTTGAGATGTAAGTATTTATCCTTATTATAATGACCTAATTTTGTAGGCACGCCTATGAGAATGGTTTGACCATGTTAGCATAGATGAACCATATAGATACTTATACTTAAGAATGGGTCAGAGTTTTAGGCTGGAGTGTGCTTCCATCCACCCGAAATTGAATATTCTAAATAAAAAATTATAATGTTAGCTTATATAACTTATTAATTTATTTTATACTTAAATAAGATAATCGTGTATTTTTTTTGAAGATAATATGATATATTATTCACGTAAAAGATGAGCTTATTGCAATTTAAGTAGTTTATATTATATTTATTAAATGATTATTTGTTGTTTCATGCATAAGAAATATTTTTTTACTATGTATATTTTCTAAATCAATAAAATTAACCAAATATCACCAAATTTTGATTTTAAAAAATTACACTAACATTTTATCCACCTTATTTCTAATTTTTGAATTCGTGTCTGTTTATACTTGTGAATTTAGTGAATGACCTGCATGTTTACGTTTATGATTTGAGTGGATACCTTCTCAATGTCAATAATGGACTCGTTTATTGTGTCAAACAAAGTGACACTCTAACCCCAAAATAAAAATTGCAAACATTGACCGAAAGTTGCAAAAATCATAAAGTCTACCGTCAAACTGATTGTTGGTACAAACCGCAATAAATATTTAGAATAGTTTGTCTGACCATTTTTATCCATGGCATTAAAGATCAACACGCCATAAAGATGCTTTTGGTGATCTGAATGTAAAACACTCTCAGAAAGCACACTTAGACACACAAAAACATCGAAACTTGTTTGTTTTTTTCCCTCAAAGTGTGTCGCTGATGCAACAGTCTCAGCCTGAAGCTGAAGCAGACTCGTGGGTGTCCACTGGGACAGACGCGTGGTGGGGATTCAGATGCTTTGCTTCCCTAGCATTATGACGCATTGCCACCACAACAAAACCCACGATCGGGACACTTCTCTCAGCGCTTCCTTTTCATGGTTAGCGTCTTCTTCATCATTTCTTCATTTCTGCATTTACTTCACTCTCCTCATCTTCAGCACACCCTTTTGCCCTTTTTTTGTTGATTTACTGTGTTATGCTTGAAATCCTTCTCGGATCGTTAAGACAATTCAAAGGTACATTTCTGGGTTTTCTTTTAATTGCGAGTTCGATCCTGTGTTAGTTTGGGATTTTCCAAATTGGGCAGTGGGATTTGTTTTTTAAAGTCGTTTTGAGATAATCCATATTGCTATTTGGTTTATCTGAGAATTGACTTGCTAATTGTGAATTTCGATGAAGCAAGCACATTTCTTTGTTATTAGGTAAATGGGATTTTTAGGGTTTTTACTTAAATATTTGTTGTAAGTGAGCATTATCTTTTCTTTTAAGTTCTGAAATTGTTAGACATGTTTTGGTTGTTAAGGTTTAATCTTTGAATTGAAACTTTGAGCTTGTAGATTGAAAAATCAGTGCTCAGTTATCTCTTTCCTGGTTTCCGTTTCACTGAAACTTTTGTTACTTTTCCAGTTTTACTCTCCAAATCTTTAAGAAGATTCCTTTCGTGACAATATTGTCCTTGCATGAGCATAGAAATTTATGAGTAAGTAAAGGTTTGATTGTGAAAGTATATGGATCACTCCATCTGCCATCTGCCATCCATTGCAGCATCTGGCTTTGAATTGAAAGTGTATGCTTTGCGATTTGATAGCTTTAGATATGCAGACAAGTAGGAGGAACTAAATAAGCTTTTGTGATCATACGTAGTGTCAGCGAACCGGTAATGTAGTTGGTTTTCTTTTGATGGGTGCCCTTACACTACAATTTTCTGTTTCTTTTCCAATTTAATTTTCCAAATCGTGGAAACTGTGCTTTTCTTAACAGTATTGCTTAATGCAGAAGCATAGGAACTCACTTGCCATGCAAAGTAGTGCTAAAATGCTGGACAAAAATATTGCCGAGTATGTTGGTTTGGGGGAAGGATCTTCTCACAACTTGCAAAAGTATCAAAAGGTCTCAGTTACGCCTCTCGTATTCTTGATCTTCTATGAGGTCTCGGGAGGGCCATTTGGTGTCGAAGACAGTGTCCAAGCAGCTGGTCCCCTTTTAGCCATTCTTGGTTTTCTGGTTTTCGCAATCATATGGAGCATTCCAGAGGCCTTGATAACTGCAGAGATGGGTACTATGTTCCCGGAGAATGGCGGATATGTTGTTTGGGTCTCGTCAGCTATGGGACCCTACTGGGGATTTCAGCAAGGTTGGGTGAAATGGCTTAGTGGGGTAATCGATAATGCTCTTTACCCTGTTCTATTTCTGGACTATCTGAAATCCGCAATTCCAGCTTTAGAAGGTGGTTTGCCTAGGATAATCTCAGTGTTGCTTTTGACTGCCATGCTCACTTACTTGAACTATAGGGGTTTAACAATAGTGGGTTGGGCTGCTATCTTACTGGGGGTGTTTTCACTTCTTCCTTTCATATTCATGGGATTTATAGCAATCCCCAAAATAAATCCTTCGAATTGGGTTTTAGTAGATCTGAACACCGTGAATTGGAGTTTGTACTTGAACACTCTGTTCTGGAATCTTAATTACTGGGATTCAATTAGTACTCTTTCAGGGGAGGTGGAAAACCCCAGTAGAACGCTTCCGAAAGCTCTCTTTTATGCTCTTATCTTGGTTGTGGTTAGTTACATTTTCCCTCTAATGATTGGTACTGGTGCTGTTCCAGTTGATCGCGAAATGTGGTCTGATGGCTATTTCGCAGACATTGCTAAACTACTTGGGGGTGTATGGTTAAGAACCTGGGTCCTCGCGGCCTCTGCTTTGTCAAACATGGGTATGTTTGTGGCTGAAATGAGCAGTGATTCCTTCCAACTTCTGGGTATGGCAGAACGCGGGATGCTTCCTTCAATCTTTGCCAAAAGATCTCCTTATGGTACCCCTCTGACCGGGATTATATGCTCTGCATCGGGTGTGATTATACTTTCTTGGTTGAGCTTCCAAGAGATTGTAGCTGCAGAGAACTACCTGTATTGCTTCGGAATGATCATGGAATTCATCGCATTTGTGAAGTTAAGGATAAAACACCCGGCTGCATCGCGGCCTTACAAGATTCCTCTTGGTACGATCGGATCAATTCTGATGTGCATTCCTCCGACACTGTTGATTTTCCTAGTGTTAGCTCTCGCCTCTGCAAAGGTCATGTCAATAAGCATCGCCGCGGTGATCATCGGGCTTGTTATGCAGCCTTGTATTGAGTACGGAAAGAACAAGAGATGGCTTAATTTCTCCACCAATTGCGACCTTCCCGAAATCCATTCTCATCACCCTAACGATGAACCTTGGCTTTCATGAAAGCCAGTAGTGTCTGAAGTCTGAACTGTGGAAGCTAGTTTTATTTTTATTTTTCTCCTTTCTTTTCTTTTCAGTTAATGCTTAAAAATCTGTCATGGATGCTGGATGCATTCAAAAACTCAGATATGGCAAATATTTTGTGTTTCATTTCTTCCTTCCACATCGCCTGATGCGTTTCTGATGGATTGTTTTGAACTAGAGGATCAAGGTCCTTCAGGCTGGACTGGATCCAATTTTAGAGGAGGTCCTGTATTATTGTTTGTTACTTATGCTGAACCTACTTCACTATTCTATTATGGTCTTCTATGTGTTGAGATATAAGTGGATGAAAAATAGGATAAAAAATGGTATTGTGTTATGGTACATGGAATTCAGCCCATTTATTGAGATATAAATGGACGATAATGTAGATAATTTTAAAAAAAAATTCTATTAACATCATATTAGGATAAAAAATAAGAAAAAGCTCTTGTAAACAATTTTTTAATTTTACATTAATTTTAATTATTATTTATGAATTTTTATTATTAGTAGCCGATGTATTTTTTGAATTAGCTGTAAATATATGAAGACAGTTATTTTATTAAGTTTCTTAATGATTTTGATTAGGAGCGAGAGTAAAATTGTCATATTATGTGTATTTTTTTAGGTTGGAAATTTTGAGAAATTTAATTAAACCAATTTCTCGCCTATTTAAGAATATTAGCAACTATTTTTCTACAAAATATTTTTAATATAAATATGTGCTTATGAATGTGGACCCCACATTCATAATGTGTGAGGGCTATAGGTTGGTGAGGCACATGTATGGGCGAACCTTACCAATATTGATGAGGCCCTGTCTTCTTCTTCCTAACATCCTATCTTATGAGTATCTTATGAGTTGCCAATAAGGGTGCAATTTTTTACACGACTTGAAGTATGTACGAAATTTATTCGGGTCAACCCGCATGATTAAAATTTTGGGTCATTTTCGGGTCAATCCGTTATGACCCATTTATTAAACGGGTGGGTTTCGGGTCAACTTGTTGACCCGTATAATAACATGTTAACCCGTTTAATAAATGGATAGATTTCAGGTTAACAGGTTAACCCGTATATTGGCTTATATATTGACCCATTTAATAAACGTGTCATTATTAACCCATATATCTACCCATTTACTTACCTAAATATCTATTAAATCTTATAATTTAAATAGGTTAAACATGTTAAACGGGTCAAATGGGTTATAAGTTAATTGAATTTTGAGTATGACCTATTTATTAAATGAGTTAAACGGGTTACACGGGTTACACATGTCATTAACAGGTCGGATTCGAGTTGGACATTCTTGACACAATTATTAAACGGGTCGGATTCGGGTTGGGCATAAATGGGTAAAATGGAATTCATAACACGACACGAACCCGATACGACACGACTCATTGCCAGCCCTAGTTGTCAAGCTGTTATGTCTCTAATTTACAATAACCAGGCAAATTCAACGTGGCAATCAGATGTCACAACACATGTGTAACAATGAACAAAACATCTATTAGCTCAATCTTATCTCAACAAAAAGAATTCTTCAATTTAAATACAACATCACATAATCAGACTTATAAAATTAATTAATAAAAAATTGACACGTTACTAAAAATTGAGTAATATGAAATTAGACGCATAAAAATATATCATATTTATCGCGTGTGTGAGAGTAAAGTGGGACCGACTGAAAGCCGCTGTCCTAGTCAATATTTTTTTTCAGGTAATTTATGGGTTTCTGATGTTAAAAATGCACTTTGTTAATGAACGGATTTTACAATACTTTGTTGTCTATATAACATCGCTGTTCTTTTTGGCCTTTTACTCACTCAGAGGGTGCCAAACAAGTAAAAACAGAATCAGAGGAAATTGCGAAGTGTCCTTTGTTTCATCAGCTTCTGAAATTTCTTGTCAATTAAACACTTGAAACAAGCTTCATAGACCCAAAGCTGCCTTGGCAGAAGAAAAACATGGGGTTTCAAAATAATACAACAAGAGCTTCTCCAAGGAGAAAATCAACAACCCTTCAACATCTCTTTGATATCGACACAAAAAGCTCAGCTTCCATCAATGGAAGTAAAAATCCCAACACGAATTTTGGTTGTTCATCTTCTTCAAGTTTGGAAAATGAAGAAATTCTATCTGCAATTTCTTTTTGCAATCTGGTCTTCACATTCACTGGCCCAAGTGAGTGCCCAACACAGCAAGAGCTGAAAAGACACAAGCTTTTGCAGCTTGTTTCCATTGTGAAAATGTCGAAAAAGCCTCTGCGTGATCAAGTCATGACATCTTTGATTTCCATGATATCAGTGAACCTCTTCAGGCCTCTCCCTCCTCCATCCAATCCCATTGTCACAGTTGATTTCCCCGATGATGAAGAGCCCTTATCGGCATTTTCCCCAGTATGGACACACCTTCAGTTGGTTTATGACATCCTCATAAGACTCGTCGTCAACACAGATGCTAAGCTGCTTCGAGGCTACATTGACAACCAGTTTGTCACCAACCTCCTTGCCCTTTTCCAATCAGAAGACCCGAGAGAGCGTGAAAGATTGAAGAACGTGTACCACAGGATATACTCCAGGTTCACATTCTACCGTTCCTTCATGCGAAAATCAATGAATGATGTGTTCTTGCATTATGTGTTTGAGTCAGAGAGGCATTGTGGGATCAGAGAGTTGCTTGAGATATGGGGAAGTATAATCAACGGGTTCACGGTCCCACTCAAGGAAGAACACAAGCTTTTCTTGATGAGGGTTTTGATTCCTTTTCACAAGACAAAAGGGATGCAAGGGTATCATAGGCAGTTGGCTTATTGTGTGTCTCAGTTTGTGCAGAAGGAGCCCGTGCTTGGTGGGATTGTTGTTAGAGGGATCTTAAGGTATTGGCCCGTCACGAATTGCCAGAAGGAGGTTTTGTTGATTGGGGAGTTGGAGGAATTGGTGGACAATATTGATCCTGATCACTATAGGAAACTGGCCTTGCCTTTGTGTGTTCAGATCACAAGATGCTTCGTCAGTTGGAACTCACAGGTACTTTAAATTGTAGCCAATTTTCGATCTTCTGGTGTTGGATGAATTTTCTTTTTTATATACTTGTAATTTGATTGTCTGCTGAATTTTCCCACTTTCCAAACAGATGATAAAGGTGTTCAATCAAATCTGTCTTCTTTTCTTATGCTTTATTGGCAAGCACACAGAAAATCATTAGCAAGTCCTTTAAAATAAGGACCTTTAGTTTTTATATGCTTCAAGCAGTTGGAATCTGATTGTCTGCTGAAATTTTCCACTTTCCATACAGATACCGAAGTAAAGTGTCTAATTAAATCTATCTTCTTTTCTCATGCTTTCTTATAAACAGAGAAAATCTTTAACAAAATTTGAGGCTTTTCAAGCATGAAATATTTTTGAAGTCTCTATTCATCTAATAATAATGCACACTGTTGGTTACTAATTAAGCACCAGTCTGATTTTATGTTATTGTGGTGGTGGAATTAGGTTGCAGAACGTGCGCTATATGTTTGGAACAACGAGCAGTTTGTGAAGATGATATCGGTGGCAATGGAGGACGTGTTTCCGGTGGTGGTTGAAGGCATGGAGAAGAACTTGAAGTGGCATTGGAGCAAAAGCGTCCAGCAATTGACTAAAAATGTGAAGGTGATGTTTGAAGAAATGGATCCAGTTTTTTACTCAAAGTGTTTGGAGGAGATCGAACTCCGAGAATCGAAGGCGCGGCATGCAGAAAAGAAGAGGGGGGAGAAATGGGAAAGGATTGAAATGGCAGCAGCCAAGCATCAGTTCCAACAACCACCACATTTCTTGTGTGTTTCTCATTGAATTTTAAAGCTAACTTTGTAAAACCTGTGTGCTGCCTTTTCACTCTCCATCATTAATATTATTATTATACACGGCTTCTAGTTCTCCTATTTATTACAAGTTAGTGCCAACCTAGAGCAAAATACCAGCCTTCAAACCAAACAAGTAAACACAATTTTCAACATTTTGTAAAGAAAAAAAATAGGGTTAGATTGTTCTTCCCATGAGGTGGTACCAAAATATCGATTATAATCAGTTTGTTTAGAGAATATTGGCTCTAGGGTTTGGATTAGGAATTGAATATTGTTTAGTTATTCTGGCGATAATTGAATGATGATAGTACTATTTTGTACTTGGGAAGTGTTGTGAACACGATCAGAATCGTATCTCTTATTTCATTTAGTTAAACTCACTTATATAGAAGTAGGATTAGGGTTTAGTACAAAGCACAAAGATTACCTATCTACACCATTTACATATGACTAAACTACCCTTCATAATATTATATAAATAGCCATACACTTTAATACATTTACAACACTTCCCCTTAGATATTCCATGTAATAGTGTTGCTCAGCTATGCGCTTACATGCTGCCTCATTAAAACCTTGCCAGTTAACAAAAACCCTGTTGAGCAAAAATAATTCTGGTCGAAGGAAAAATAGTACAATGCGCATTGATCGTGATTGCATCGGGATCTCCGGAAGTAGTTGAAGTCGTCTCTTCTGAAACATTGGTATATAATCTGTCTTTGAGATAGTATGCATTAAGGATGCTACACCAAAACCTTGCCCAATAAACCCAGTGGGAAAAACCCATGGTCGAAGGGAAAAGATGAGCAAATGCATATGAGTCGAATCATAACATCTTCAGTATGCATTATTAGTAGGGTGACCATAACAAAATGTGTGCCTCGTTAAAATCTAGCCAGGTAACAAAACCCAATAGGACAAAATAATCCTGAACATAGGACAAAAGAGTACACGATGGTCTTGAGTGTATACTTCAGGATACTCAATATACTTCAGGGTGCTCGGTATGCTTCGGGATACTCCTCCTGATATCGATTCTCCCTGAAATTAAGAACTCGGTAGATCAGACGGTCTACCTAAGCCAATACCATGAACATGCTTCTGGAATGTTGCATTGGATGATGAATTGTTGTTGTTTCCTATAATGAAACCGATTCTCATCTGCTGGATGGAGGTAACATTATCTTAGTAGATGGCCTTAGGCTCATTATTGGTGGAATACGGTTCACAAGTGCTTTGAATATACCCCGTAATGGCTCTTAGCCATATACATTCACGAGTTGCTTCGTGAAGAGTTAGAATATTCGCATAGTTCGAATTACATAGCAATAAGGGTCTGTTTCTTAGACCTCCAAGATATTGTTGTGTTCTCAATGGTAAAAGCATAACCAGTTCGAGAACATACCTTATATGGGTCTGATAGGAGCCTGCATCAGTATGCCCAATAAGGTAATGCATTATCCTGAGGATCAATAGGGTTTCATTCATTCCTCGATGCATAAGGATAGAATAAACTCATATCTCACATACCATTAAGGTATTGGAAAATGTCTTGTATGCCATTCTAGTGGTGGCGTGTTAGCGCAAAGCTAAACAAGCTCACAGCGGATGAAATGTCTAGTCTAGTGATTTGAATCAAGTACAATAATGCGCTTATTGTACTTAGATATGAAACTTCTGGTCTCACTATCTCTTCATTATCATCTGCAAGACGAAACGAGTCATTTATAGGATCTAGACTACGGATGATCATAGGCGTGCTTGAAGGTTTTTCTTTATTCTCATTAAAGCATCACAACATCTTCTGGATGTGATTTAATCAATAGACTAAAACTTCATATGCATAGTATTCGAGCTTCAGGTCGAGATAGAACTTCGTTCTCCTAAGATCTTTCATTTCAAAATCCAACTTCAGGTGCTTAGTAGTTCCTTTGGTTTCTTCTGGAATACCAATCAATAGCAAACCTGAAACTTGTTTTCTTAATAAACACGCATGGGTCTTCTTTGTTATCTCATCCTGATCAAATCACTTAGATGGTTATACTACATCCGTCCAGATTATCTCAATCTGTAAAGTGAACGCCTTAAAGAAATAGAGAGCGTGTTCTGTGGTCTGGAACTATTTGCATCAGGTATTTTAAGTCCTTCAGGAACTTTCAAACATATATCTATTTAGATGCCCCATAGAGATAAACGGTAACCACGTCCATAAGCTATATATTCAGTTTTCTAGAAACTACCAAACTGATAAGGTAGCAGAGCGTTATGACATTCATTACGAAAGAATATGTCTCCTCGTAATCAATCTCAGGGCGTTGAGAAAACTGAGCGCCTCTAAATGAGTTGTACATCTCATAATCTCATCTTTCTCATTACGCTTCCTTGTGACTACCCATTTAAATCTTGCAGGTTTAACATAGGGATGTGTGGGAACTACAGGTCCAAACACCTTCCTATTTGTCAAGGAATCTAATGCAACCTAGATTGTTTCTTTCCATTTTGGCCAATCTTCTCTACGTTGGAATGAATTCATCAACAGAGTAAGGTTCGATTTCGTTTCTAGTTATTATTTCGGTAGCTACCACGAATACATATAAATCATCGATGATAATATCATTCTGATTCCCTATCTCACATAAGTATGCATGAATTACAGAGATCTCTTTATTCTCGGGAGTGGGTTCAGACGTTGGAGCGTCTCCCAACGCCATCACAGACCCATAATTCGGAATTATCTCATGAGATGGATCAGTTGATATTTAAAAGGGATTCGATTATGCCAAATATCCTCTTCTAGGGATAAGATGTAACGACCCGTCCCGAATATCAGGATTAAATATGAATTAATCATGGTTTAGAATGACTAATAAGGGATTAGTTGAGTGAAATCAGACGAAATGTGCAAAATGACCGTTTTGCCCCTAAGCGTGGCAAAATATTGACTTTTAGTTTGGGAGGTCAAATGGACTTTGACCGATAACTGTGATGTAGTTCGGGACGTCACGAGTTCATAGACAGGTGGCACGTCCGATTCTGACATTCGAGGAGGAAGTTTTGACATTCGGAAGTTCGGGGGTATTTTGGTAATTTGGTTGAAAAGGGGCAAAACGTTGAGTTTCGACCTGGGAGGTCCAATGGCCAAGGGCCAAGGACCATTATGTAAATCGAGTCGATACGAATCCATAGACAGTCGGCACGCCGAAATCGGACATCGAACGAAGAAGTTATGGTCACAAGAGTGAAATCGATTAACCGAACGAACCGAGATTTGAATTAAAATAATAATATAATATTGAAATCTGAACGAAAATTTGGAATTAATCTGGACCCTTGGATGAGTGACAAGTGATCCATGATTTAGGGAAAGTGAGTGTGGGATGAGTGACAAGTGCCACTCATCCCCACACTCACTTTCCCTAAATCATGGATCATGTCCCCATTAGTTAATTAAACAATGATTTGTGTTCCTTCATTAATCTCAGTCGTCCATCTCTTTCTTAAGATTGAATCTGCACCCTCCATTTCCTCTCATCTCGTCCATCAACACGATTTCATCTCTCTCTCACTCTGATATATTTTCCCACCTGTGAACACACACACACACACGGCTCACCATGGTGAAACAAACACACCATCACCCACTATCCTGCATTCTCTGTGCTCTGGTAAGAGACTAACTGTTTGGTGAGGGACTGATAGACAGAAAGGACGACGGCGGTGATCACGGTGGTTCACGGCAAGCGTGAGTTTGACCGAGAGCTCAATTGTGTTCAAATTTTGAGAGTCGAGTTTTAGTTGTGGTTTTGAGCTCTTGGTTGATCCTAATGAGACCTAGGGACAGAGACGAACACAATGGACTTGATTTCGAGGTTCAAGGTGGTCTGGATCGACGAGGAGGATGATCGGAAAATCTGGGCTTCGGGTTTATGTTCAGAGGTAAGGATCTAAATGAGTTTTCTTGTTTTTGATTCCATAAAAATCTTGGTTGGACTTAGACGAACACGTAGGTAGAAATCCCGTAGAAAATGTTTGAGGAATGACTGAGAACCGGCCGGGTCGGTTCAGCAGTTCGGCTGAATCGGTTTAAACCAGTGAATCCGGTTCACTAGAGGAAGACGATGACACTGTTCACTGCGCGTGGGCTTCACGCGCAGCCGCTTGCGGCGGCGCGTGAAGGGTATTTTGGGGAAACTTCCAACATGATTTTTAATCTATTCGATGTAACGAACATTTTGGGACTGGTTTCGTGTCGATCGAACACTGTTTCGATATTGTTCGAGACGTCCGAAGGTTTTGAATCGAATTTAAAAATATTTAAAAATTCGGGAAAATTACGGGGCTTTGATAGGAGGTTAATGAAGAGGTTAGTGACCCTCTAGTGTGATTTGGATAGGTTTGGAAGTCCCGGTGATAGTGGTGGGGCCTGGAAGGCCTATGGCACGCGTATCGAGGCGGCAGCGTTGGACAGTTTGTGAGTGGACTTTGTTTTTATAAATACTATGCATGCCTAACTTTGTTATATGTTTTATATACGTGATTTCTATGATGACGATTGTGATTATTGATTTTGCGTATATTGCACGTATTTCGAGATGTTTTCCGTATTGCACGTATATCGAGACTGACGGTTTTATTGTGGTTTTACGTGCTTGTGGTTTCATGAATGATGTGATGAAATGGTTTTGAAATTAGAAAGATGAACTCGAGAATGAGGCCCAATTATTTTGGAAACCTCGGACTTGGAGTTCATTTAAGTTACGAAATCGGGCCGGGGCCCAGTTGCTTTATGAAATCTAACCAGGGGCCCAATTGTTTACGGAATCGGGCTGAGACCCATTTGAGTTATATTATCGGGCCAGGCGCCCAGTTGATTTCCAAAATTAGGCCAGGGGCCCAGTAGATTTACGAATTAGGGTCGTGGGCCTAGTGGTTTACAGAATGAGGCCCAGTTGGGTTATAAATGTGATTTCGGGTCTGGGGTCCTATGTTTCATAAACGTGATTTCAGGTCGGGGACCCTAAATGGAATTGTGATGTTTTATGGAGATTTCGGGCAAGGCCCACTGAGATGTTGTGAAATGATTTAATAAAACTGTTTTCCATATACCATCTTGATACGAGGATATGTGATGGTCTCCTCCAGGTGTCTGGGACACTGGGGAAGTCACGGTGCATTGCCTGCGAGGGGTCATTATACGGAGCTACCGGACCGTATAGTGACTCAGGAGCAAGATTGCTATGATTAGACGTCTGGGACGTCAGACATCTGGGATGTTAGAGATATTGACCCGGAGAGACCCCGGGTAGCACGCGTTGCTTATTGCCGTGAGATATGACGTCTGAGACGTCAAGCATCTGGGACGCTAGGCATCTGGGATTCCGGAGATGGTTATGTGGTAAATATGGACTATTGGATCTATGAAATGGTTTTTCGGTTGGATTTGTGTTTATGGATTTGGCAGTGGCCCACTTGGTTTTGTATTTACGGATTTGGTATTCTACAGTTTTGGGCTGAGTTCCCACACTTGGTTTTGAGTTACGATTTTTGGGCTAAGGCCCTAATGGCTTGTTTGAGTAAATGTTTTGATTACTGGTTTTCGATGCATGCATACGTTTTAATGAAGGGCATAAATGTCTTGTAAAATGTGTTTTATGAACTTAATTATTTTCGTCCACTCACAACCTTTATTGTCTTTAATGCCCTTCAGGTTGATCACGGATGCGACTGCAGCAGAGACTGGGACATTGCATGCCTCCTCTATCGATCCTTGCGCACTTTGGAAGCCCCGAATGGGCAATGGCTTCAGGTTATCCCTTGTCTGAAACTTTGTGTCAGACTGGAACACGGCACATTCCACGGTAATCCCAGGGGATTGGGATGGGTCGTGTCAAGTGGTATTAGAGCAGGTTTGCTCTTTTGTGCGCGCAGGTCGCAGTGTGATATATCTTTGTGGGCTGCAGTTCGTTATCAACCTGATAGTTAGTGGGTATGAATCATGAATAGTGGATAGATTATAATTGGCCCGATACGCCGTGCGATAGTGTGATTCGACCCAAGTGGGGTTGTATGTGATGAACTGGTAATGTGGCACCGTCGGTTTGGTCATGTGATATTAGATTTTTGTGCTGCTGTGAGCATCCGGGCTTTCCCCTAAACTCTAATTTTGTGATGGGAATCCCATTTGAGTAGTGATTTGAAATGCGAACCTCAGTTGAGTAATGGTCTAAAAATGTGAACCCTAGTGGTGATTGCTGGTGCTGGGGAATGTTGGTACATCAGAGTTAGCCGATGACCTTAGTGGTGGAACCCACGTTGAGTTGATGGTAGGATTGGATTGACGTCTGTGCGATGTCAGGACTGCAGGGTCCGTCAGGTTGTAGATTGTACTGCAGAGAGTAGCTGGGTTCAGAGGAACCCTAGGGTGTGATTGTGGAACCCTAAATTATGATGGGATTCAATCCACGAGTACAGGTTGAGATAAGGTATTGAATCCCGAGTTGGACCGAATAATAGTGTGATGTGTGGATGCGGATCTCGATAGCAATGACTGTTGGTCGGTAGTCATGTGGAAATGACTAGCTATCGAGGGTATTTGGTGTGGTTGTAGTTGAGGATCGGGGGACGTTCAGGGAACGTACAATACCTTTCTGTGGATTGAAAGAATGGTGGTACCCATAGTTGTGCGGTACGAGAAAGGCAGAGTTCCTTTCACCTGAGCGGAGATGCGAGGTTGTTTTGATTCGCAAGCAATGTGCCGGTGTCGGTGATTGTGTTGACGATGAGCCACGAGTTGGGATGTTAATCTATCGTGATGGGCATATGTTCGGTATCTGAGATTCAAAAATGGTTGGGTCATGGACTGGATGGGATCTAGCAGAGATTGTGATGTGTTGGGATAAGTCCCAACATTTATGAGATGACAAATAATGAATGGATGGAGAGGTATGATTGAGACATGAGGAATCTTGGGATGACGTAGGGGACGCCATGAGAATTAGTGGATTTGGGGAGTCGTTGTCGACTCTGAGATTGGTGTGATTGTATGTTTATAATATCCCCAGAAAGTACAAGGAAATTATTGAAATTGGAAAAGCCGAGAAAAACCATTGGTGGTGTTGATGTGGGATTTTGTGATTGTGAATAACTTGGAAACCCGAGAGTTGAACCTGTAAAGGTTGAGATATGAGACTGAAATAGTAACGAATTACGTCCTTTTGGATGTGCATAAACGTTTATTAACGGACATGAGGTCTGAGTATTGGATTGATTACGGACACGTGGCTGTCTAAGTGAGTTGAGGATGTGGGAAGTCCAGTGGTTGGACGTGACATCTCGTTGGGAGCATGTCTGTTTCCAAGGTGGTTGGAACGTCGAAATCAAGAGAAGTTGTGATTGAGATGATGAGAAGGGTACTTGAATCCACATTGGTGATAGGTATTCTGAAGTCATCGGGGGTGACTTCTTATTTTCTGCCCCTGGCAGATGATGATTATTGTCACCAGTACATTGAGCGTGTATTGGTGGGTGGACCCATGATTGACTTTGGGTCATTGGACATAAGAAGTTATGTTTAATTCTGGATTGGTGGTAAAGAATCGAGGTCATCATTCCACCTAGGGAAATTTTGACGAGGGAGTACGAGTAGGACAAGATGAGCAGAATGATGACGTGAAGTGACAAGGATCGATATGAGGTAACTGGAGGGGACCCACAGTTTCAATGTGTTTCGTTGTTGACTAAATGATTAGATGTGAAAATAGTTGAAGAATTGTGTGATTAACGAAAGATTCAAATAGGGTGTAAGACCCTACGATCAGATTCCAGGTGGGTTGCTAGCTAAGTTAGTATATTTAGATCCTAGGTGGATCTGGATTGTGATGTTGTGGACATTGGGCATGGTGACGATCTAGGATCGTGATATTACCGGTCGGGTGACGTGGTGATGGATTGTAATTGTTATCTTGTTGATCAGGTTAGGTGAAGAGCTTATTGCCCTATCGTAAATATTAGGATATGGGAATGGTTGGAATGAACTTCTTTTCGAAGTTAATCCGGCATGAGACGGTACTCGAGCGAGTTGGAATGTTTACGATTTGACTCGAGGATTTGATTTGTGAATGAGTACGCCTTGGTGGGCGTGAGTCGGATTGGTACATTTTGGTTTACCTGTAGACGTTGTGATGCTGGTCGGGTGACCATGGGACTCAGAATGGATGTTGAGTTGGAGTAATCAATTTTTCTGGTACGGGATTGGACAGAGGAACCCCAGTATTAAATTATGATTGACAACGAACCATGTTGTAGGTTGGTTAGTGGATAGATGTATGTACAAGGTACGTTGTATGAGGATCGATACTGGATAGGCTGAGTGGTGCCTGGTGATGGTACATGGAATGTACCAGGGGTATGTGGATGAACGTGTTGGTAATCGGCTTAGTTCCGATATCATTGGATTGGATGAGGACGTGAACTAGACATTGAATACTATGCGCTAGGCAGAGTGATTTTGACGAATTCAGTGCTTGTATGAACAGGTGCTCTTAGCCATGGATGGCTAGTGAAACCCTAATGTTGAGATGTGTGATCACTGCTGGGCTGGTGTACAATGTGTACCAGTTACATACAGGTCGAGTGAAATGTTGGTATACGTATACTCAGGAAGAGGGAGTTTGTGGTTAGTGTAATCACAGATTCCTTCGCATGAAGTTACTACTCTGTGACTCTTACCGGCTTCATGGAGTTAACAATTGTGGATCGCTGAGGGAATTGACAGGTGTGGATGCTGAGATCGATATTTGTCGCAGAATTGAGCTTGCCTTGCGAGGTGAGATCTTGTTGTTGATCTTACGCTACATTGAGGGAGTTGTGGTACGAGGTGATGTCACTGATTGGTTGATGATTGGAGCTTTACTAGGGTGGTAGAGCTTAGTGGTGACAATTTGGCTGGTAGTGTCAGCGTGGACTGACAAGTGAGATTTGGTGACTCCTAATGGGAGCGGATGTCAGGGTTTAATAGTGATTGAGAGGAACCGTCAAGCTGAAGGAGTCAGCTTAATGGTAGAATTATCAAGTGACGGATTGTGTGATCGATTTCACTCGAGGAGGTCGAGTGTAACCGATACGAGGTGAGTTCATGATGGAACGTCTGGGTACAGACAAGTGTTGTTCCAGTTAGTGGGTCTACAAATGTACACGTCTTGTTAGGCCAAATTTGTTTTCCACGAGGTGGATGTGGAATAAGGATAGTTGGAATTTAGAGGACGAAATTATTTAAAGGGGAAGATTGTTTTACCCATCTCGAATATCAGGATTAAATATTAATTAATCATGATTTAGAATGACTAATCGGGGATTATTTAAGTGAAATCGGACAAAATGTGTAAAATCACCGTTTTGCCCCTAAGTGTGGGCAAAATATTGACTTTTAGTTTGGGCGGTCAAATGGACTTTGATAGATAACTGTGACGTAGTTCGGGACGTCACGAGTTTATAGACAGGTGGCACGTACGATTCTGACATTCGAGGAGGAAGATTTGATGTTCGGAAGTTCGGGGGTATTTTGGTAATTTGGTTGAAAAGGGGTAAAATGTTGACTTTTGACCTGGGAGGTCCAATGGCCGAGGGCCAAGGATCGTTATGTAAATCGAGTTGGCACGAATCCATAGACAAGCGGCACGCCGAAATCGGACATCGAACGGAGAAGTTATGGTCACGAGAGCGAAATCAATTAACCGAATGAACCGAGGTTTGAATTAAAATAATAATATAATATTGTAATCTGACCGAAAAGCTGTAATTAATCTGGACCCTTGGATGAGTGACAAGTGTCACTCATCCCCACACTCACTTTCCCTAAATCATGGATCATGTCCCCATTAGTTATTTAAAATATGATTTTTGTTCCTTCATTAATCTCAGCCGTTCATCTCTTTCTTAAGATTGAATCTGCACCCTCCAGTTCCTCTCATCTGGTCCATCAGCACGATTTCATCTCTCTCTCACTCTGATATATTTTCCCACCCTTGAACACACACACACACACGGCTCACCATGGTGAAACAAACACACCATCACCCACTATCATGCCTTCTCTGTGCTCTGGTAAGAGACTAACTGTTTGGTGAGGGAGTGAGAGACAGAAAGGACGACGGCGGTGATCATGGTGGTTCATGGCAAGGGTGAGTTTGACCGAGAGCTCATTTGTGTTCAAATTTTGAGAGTCGAGTTTTAGTTGTGGTTTTAAGCTCCTGGTTGATCCTAATGACACCTAGGGACAGAGATGAACACAGTGGACTTGATTTCGAGGCTCAAGGTGGTCTGGATCGACGGGGAGGATGATCGGAAAATCTGGGCTTCGGGTTTTTGTTCAGAGGTAAAGATCTAAATGAGTTTTCTTGTTTTTGATTCCATAAAACTCTTGGTTGGACTTAAACGAACACGTAGGTAGAAACCCCGTAGAAAATGGTTAAGGAATGACTGAGAACCAGTCGGGTCGGTTTAGCAGTTCGACTGAATCGGTTCGAACCAGTGAACCCGGTTCACCAGAGGAAGGAGATGACACTGTTCACCGCGCGTGGGCTTCACACGCAACCGCTTGCGGCGGCGCATGGGGGCTCATGAAGGGTATTTTGGAGAAACTTCCAACAAGACTTTTAATCTATTCGATTTAACGAACATTTTGGGACTGGTTTCGTGTCGATCCGACACTATTTCGATATTGTTCGGGACGTCCGAAGGTTTTGAATCGAGTTTAAAAATAGTTAAAAATTCGGAAAAATTACGGGGCTTTGATAGGAGGTTAATGAAGAGGTTAGTGACCCTCTAGTGTGATTTGGACAGGTTTAGAAGTCCCGGTGATAGTGGTGGGGCCAGGAAGGCCTATGACACGCGTATCGAGGCAGCAGCGTTGGACAGTCTGTGAGTGGACTTTAGTTTTATAAATACTATGCATGCCTAACTGTGTTATATGTTTTATATACGTGATTTCTATGATGATGATTGTGATTATTGATTTTACGTATGTTGCACGTATTTCGAGATGTTTTCCATATTGTACGTATATCGAGACTGATGGTTTTATTGTGGTTTTACGTGCTTGTGGTTTCATGAATGATGTGATGAAATGGTTTTGAAATTAGAAAGATGAACTTGAGCATGAGGCCCAATTGTTTTGGAAACCTCGGACTTGGAGTCCATTTGAGTTACGAAATCAGGCTGGGGGCCCCGTTGCTTTGTGAAATCGGGCCAGGGGCCCAGTTGTTTATGGAATCGGGCTGAGACCCATTTGAGTTATATTATCGGGTCAGGAGCCCAGTTGATTTACAAAATTGGGTCAGGGGCCCAGTTGATTTACGAAATAGGGTCGTGGGCCCAGTGGTTTACAGAATCGGGCATGAGGCCCAGTTGGGTTATAAATGTGATTTCGGGTCTAGGACCCTATTTCAGGTCGGGGACCCTAAATGGAATTGTGATGTTTTATGGAGATTTCGGGCAAGGCCCATTGAGATGTTGTGAAATGATTTAATAAAACTGTTTTCCATATACCATCTTGATTCGAGGATATGTGATGGTCTCCTCCAGGTGTCTGGGACATTGGGGAAGTCACGGTGCATTGCTTGTGAGGGGTCATTATACGGAGCTAACAGACCGTATAGTGACTCAGGAGCAGGATTGCTATGATTAGACGTCTGGGATGTCAGAGATATTAACCAGGAGAGACCCCAGGTAGCACGCGTTGCTTATTACCGTGAGATATGATGTCTGGGACGTCAAGCGTCTAGGACGCTAGGCATCTGGGATGCCGGAGATGGTTATGTGGTAAATATGGACTATTGGATCTATGAAATGGTTTTTCAGTTGAATTTGTGTTTATGGATTTGGCCAGTGGCCCACTTGGTTTTGTATTTACGGATTTGGTATTCTACAGTTTTGGGCTGAGTTCCCACACTTGGTTTTGAGTTACGATTTTTGGGCTAAGGCCCTAATGGCTTGTTTGAGTAAATGTTTTGATTACTGGTTTTCAATGCATGCATACGTTTTAATGAAGGGAATAAATGTCTTGTAAAATGTGTTTTATGAACTTAATTATTTTCGTCCACTCACAGCCTTTATTGTTTTTAATGCCCTTCAGGTTGATCACGGATGCGACTGCAGCAGAGACTGGGACATCGCATGCCTCCTCCATCGATCCTTGCGCACTTTGGAAGCCTCGAATGGGCAGTGACATCAGGTTATCCCTTGTCTGACACTTTGTGTCAGACGGGAGCATGGCACATTCCACGGTAATCCCAGGGGGATTGGGATGGGTCGTGTCATAAGAATCCTTTGAACCTATTACTCTACCTCGATTCAAGGGAGGGACATATGACTGGTTAACCGCCATGGCTATACCTCGTCCTTTTGGGACGACGCGTCTTACTGGGATGTCTATCCTTGTAGGCACATTTGCAACAGGTATATGTGATCTCGTCACTTTGACTAAATTAGAGGAAGTGTCTAGTATATTATTAGCTACACTTTGTAAATCTAGAGTTCTCCGCACTATATTCTTACATTGTACGATTTGGGGATCAATGTGAGACATAATGGGGATACTCCACGTCAATTCGTGTCGTTCTTTAGGAACGCTTGACGTTCTTATCTCCCCCTAACGACGGGAATACTGTCTCAATAAAGTGACTATCTGCAAATATTACAGGAATGAGATCGTCTGTAAAGTGCTCTAAAGAGCGTATAATGGAGAGGGATTCATAACCGACATGTATGCCCCTCCTTTGTTGAGGTCTCATATGTGTACGTTGTGGCGGCACGATTGACACGTAACTGCACACCCATAAATGTATAAGTATGAAGCAGCTGGTTCGTACCCAGTCACCAACTGTAACGCAACATCGTTGGGTGGCGTTGACCTCAACTGGACCAACATTACTGCATACAAAATTGCATTGCCCCCCGCGAGAAACTAGGAGCTTGGTGCGCAGTACCAAGGTGAATTATTGTTTCTGTGAGACCATTATGGGTGTGAACATGGGGAAAATGTTCATCAGCAATTCTAAGGTGCATACAATAATTATCGAATGATTTTGATGTAAATTCTTTGATATTATCGAGTCTTATAAACTATACAAGAGAATCTGGGTGGTGTGGCCCTCAATGTAATGATTTGGAATAAGAGTTTAGCAAACGTAGTATGCGTGTTGACAAAAGTGTAGCATGTGACCACTTTATCGGTATCTCAACCTGAACCATGAAAGTTTTTCAAATGGTCCGCATGGTGGTTGGAAAGTCCACATAGTTTCCCTTTGTATTCTGTACAAGAAAGGGTGGAGTCTTTACTCATCTTTGCGTATAATGGTCTAATATTCGATTTTTGCTAACAAGCAAACTTGGCATATGTGCCTACGAGTATGAGGATGCCCGTGCAATATATTGAGGATACGGCGCATCATTACCTTGACTTGGGTGTCCCAACCAGTCAGGCAATATAATGAGCAATTGCTTGTACTAGTTAGCTTTTAGAAGCTCCTTGGCTAGCTCCTGGCTAGTTTCTCCAGTGTATGCTCCTAGTCATACTGATTAGAGGTTATGCAAAGATATTCCACGTTCTTATCATTAATGGTTTCAATATGATAACTGTTGGCTCAAATAACCGTAAATCTTGACAATGTTCTTCTAGAACTTTGGAGAGTAAAAGATCTTATTGATGGTAATTCAGAACCATTCAACAACGTTCTTTTGTCATATCTCTCAGAGTATAACATTTTCAGCCAGACAATAAACATCCCCATAAAATATACATATTTATAAATTTAATTCAATGGGTAACATGCATGAGAATAAGTGTTTGAATTGAATTAAATTATACTCGAGTGAAAAATCACATTTTTCGAATTATATTCACACGTAGATTTGAAATCCTTAGAATGGATGATGGGTCATTCATGTCTTGCTTCAGGCAAGAAATTGTCCCTATAATGGGTAAACCGTTCTTCTAGAGTCTATATAAAGGACAAATCATTGCATTTAATACTTTGAGAAAACACATCCATAAGCACCAAATAAGAAATTCAGGTTCTAGCAAATGGTATGATAAATCAGATTTAAAATGTAAAATCTACTTGTTTTATCATGTCCATTAAATTTATGAAGGAATCTACAAGTCTTTTTTTCATAGCTTTGCCGAAACTACGGGTTCGGTGATTAGTATGGACTATGAGTTCATTTATAAATTTCTATTTTGTTGATGAACATCTGGTTCATTTAAACACATACATTTTCTAAATAAATTAAATATATAAATTTAAAAACATTAAACAATGTAATTAAATAGCACGTAATAATAGTTTGAATGAATGCTTCTGCCATATGATGATTTCATACGTTAAATAAATGCTTTGGGCATAAAGTTTAAATAAATTGACATAACGCTTCGAGCATTAAGATCCATGCTTCAAGCACATAAGTAAAAAATAAAGAAAATAAAGAAAAATAAAATTTTTTCTTTTCTTTTCAGAATGTGATGGACTGTTCGATTTGATTCGATACGACTGAACCAGTTCGATATGATTAGATCGGTGCAATTCGTTTAGACTGATTTGGCTGGACCGATTTGATCGGAGC
Organism: Prinsepia uniflora; assembly: GCA_032719365.1. Lineage (NCBI taxonomy): Eukaryota > Viridiplantae > Streptophyta > Magnoliopsida > Rosales > Rosaceae > Prinsepia > Prinsepia uniflora. The sequence continues at coordinate 16,601,199 of CM064874.1, forward strand.
TGACCGGATCGAGCTAATTTGAGTCGTGGGCTTGTGCGAAAATATGGGCCTTCTGGGCCTGACCCTTTTTTCTCAGCCTGCTGGGCCTTCTTCTCGCCTAGTCTTCTGGGCTGTGACCTTCTGGGTCTTTATTAAATTTTTCATTTTTGATGTTGGTCCATTCATTTTCTTTGCTGCTGGTTAGCTACCAGGTGTACTTCATGCTTATGATCATGGATCATTTTCATCCCATCATTAATTCATATACTCACCATCATGGCATGATACATCATTTATATCATATATGCATCATATATCATATTTATCATATTATATTATTCACATCATCATACTGGCCCTCTGATCATATGGGTATGAATTCATGCTTTCAGCCTACATCAAATATCTCATGCAATGTTCATCATATATGATGATATATCATATTATATATCATCCATCATAACATCAGCATATTCATATCAACATCATATGTTCATAGCATATCACCATGACATCATACCATCATACTATTATATATATCATTGTAATACCAACATAATTATCATGTCATCATCATGCATATGTCATCACACATCAATTGCATTATATCATCATATATCATCAGTATGCATCCTAACAACATCTATTCATCATGTACATCATCTATCATATACCATCATGGGGTCATATTATATCATATCACATCATCATCATCATCATCAATATCATCATAAATTATATCATATAGCATGTATTTCTTCATCATAAATTCTTCATCATTATCATGCCATATCATGGTAGCAACATCATATTATCACCATGATTCATCATATATATTATTATACATTATCATATATAGCATCACATCACAAACATAATTATCATGTATATAATGAACTTAGAAGGTAGATGAACTTATCTTCTGGGTCAGAATCTGGGTTTTCGGAGTACCACACTCGAAGCAAACTTTGAGTAGGAAATGTCTAAAACGACTTAAAAAAACGACATGTTGTTTTTTGTTCTTCTTCAACATCACGTCGCACGGTTTGAATCTCTGCTAACAGACCCCTTCATCTTCGCCTCCGCGTGACGATGATGATCTGGTTCGTGGCCTTCCACCCATTTTGCAGCTTCCCAAACCCCAAATCGTACTATGTCGACGATGTCGCACCAGAAACGGACCTCGTGCTACGCCAATATCACTGTCTCAATATTATGGCTGGGGTTCGATGTCATGCCGCTGGAGAATGCCACCGCGGATGTTGCGTACGACGAAATCTTGGTCGTCGATTCTCATGAGGGGGTATTGACTCTGTCGGCAGGTAAGTCCGTAGGAATGAGGGGATTTATACATGGTGATGCAGGCTTAGGAGATCGGGTTCTTGACTAAGGAGATCGGGTTCTTGACGGTGGTCAAGCCCGATACGACACCGCACCGTTTGTTGGGCCCATCTCTGGACATGCTTTGGTGTCTCCCAATGCAAAATTTCCGAAGTGGTTTCAAAGATGACAATCGCCAAGAAAGACCAACTTGAGATGGTTACTAGAGGACTGCAATTCAATTTGAGATTTTTGGGATGAACATGAAATAATCAGATCACGGCAATGGAGAGAATGGGCAAAGTTTCACATGAGAATTGGGCGAAACAATTTTGGGGGTTTTCTCAGTTAATTAGAGCTCGTGCTGATAACGTGTTATGAACACGATCATCATCGTATCTTTTATTTCATTTAGTTAAACCTACTTATATAGAAATACGGTTAGAGTTTAGTACAAAACACAAATATTACTTATCTATCCATTTACATATGACTAAACTATCTTTCATAATATTATATAAATAGTCGTACACTTTAATACATTTACAAGAAGATCAAGGCATAAATTGCTTAGATAACACAACATTTATTTAAATAACTCGTTACAGATAATTTCTATGAATAATAGGACACAATACTTGAAGTCCCACACCGTTTGTATATCATTGTCAACTTATTAATGGAGGTAGATGTGACTTACAGTAAAACAATGATCTGAAAAATTGAGTGACCGAGACAGGTCACCTTATAGTTGAACCTAATTCTCTGTTTGTAGGTCAATTTTTTCTTGTGACGAGGATTACGAGAAAGTTGGAACAAGGCAGGTGGCCGGCCACTATTTCTTTCAATTTGTTTACAATCGAACACTTACATCTGGAAACAAGGACAATATAGCATATGAACATCGGGCGTCAGATGATTTTAAGGCGGTTGATACGGATCTGGGGAGTTAGATGAGGCTGAGGTTTTTTTAAAGATAAAATTTAAGAAATTAATAATATAATAAATATTATCAAATAAAGAATAAAAATTATTTATTTAAATAAATAAATTAATTTGAGAATTATAATTATCGAAAATGTAAGTTTTTTATTGATTTTATTATACAATATTTATGGTTTTTAATTTATTATCTTTGTTTTAATTAATATTTATATTGTTAACTACGTATTTAATAAAAAAATTATATAACTAAATATATATCTATATATAAGGATGTACATATCAATCCAACTAAGTGTCTAGCCATAATGCTGCACTATTTTTCAATTTCGAGCGCCTAGGCAGACAGTCTTCATTTTAAAAAGTGCATGAGTATAAGATAAAAAGCAATTGTCTTTCATCCCCTCAACATTTCTAGATATTTTGACATACTACTATATTATCTAATTATTAAGAAGTGAAGTGGGAAACTAGGAATCAAAGACGTAAGGTTTGCAGAACCGTGAAGAATCAGTAGCGTGGTTAGGATTTTATTTGTGTGGTGGCATTTCAAAATGTACTTAAAAAAATTAAATTTTAAATGTAATTCAACTCATCATAATATATTTTAAATTCATAAAAAATATAAAAAAAATATCATATCATGTTACTAATTCATTACAATCACAGTTGTACTCGACGGATTTTCATTTTTTTTTTAAATCGTTGCATAATAGCATACATATCTATACTCTTAAAAATATTTTTCTTGATATGTGAAATCAAGCAATAAGCCATCCATGCATCCCCCATTCAATTCCACAAATAATTCTTCACATAATTCATAGCAGAAAACACACGTACATCTGGAGTTTCAATCGATAGAATTAATGCTAGAGTCAGAAATAAGTACACTAATGGGTAAGTCGGATTTTCTTTTTTGTCTCAACCAACTTTTTTGTAAGAACAGTAATTCCTTTCAATTCTCTGAAATTATTGTTAGAAGTCACGTCCCAAATGTAATTCTCAAATTGTTCTTTAAGTAGTTCAAGGTCGTGTTCCAAGAAATCACTTAGATCATATTCAGCAAGGCACACCAATTTATTTTCTGTTAAAAGCAGAGAATGACTATGACCTTGATACCTAAATATTTGATTTTCTTTTGTAGTATCTTTTCATAGATGAATGATATATATATATATATATATATATATTGAGTATGCTTAGTCACTTATATATCAAAACAATATTTGTAGTATTTTTTATAGTGTGTGGTTGGGATTATTCAATTTCTTATTTACTAAAGAATGTATTAATCTTTTTCAAAAGAAAGAAATCTTCCTTAAAACAAGAAATATATAATCTTCCTATATATATCTAAAACAATTTATAATTGGTTATTTTGAACAAAATAATAATTAATTATTGGCCCATTATTCCATTAACTACATAGAATTTATATTACTCAAATACTCAATGTTGCATACATATATATATAGATTAGGGGTGGGCACAAATCCGTTAAAACCGCTAACCGATCCACTTCAAACCGTTATTTATCCAACAATTTAAATTTGACCGGATAAAAATCAAACAATTTGAGAATTCAAACCGCTCTGTTAGTAATGGTTTGGATTTGAATTTTCATTTTAAAAATATGTTAAATCTAAACCAGACCGTTAAGGAATATATTAATTTTTAAATCTATTATTAATACAAAATAAAAAATAAAAAAAAGATACTCAAATATACCCAGATAGATATATATACTTAGATAAAATTATAATAAAAGATTATTAAGTGATAATGTTTATTTGTTAAATCTTAATATAATGGTAATATTTGCAATCCAATTCTCCGCAAAATTAATATACAAAATATTAAGTATTGATTATTCTTTTTTGTATCCTTACTTTTTTTTAAATATCTTTGTTTTTTTAAATATATTTACTGTTTTTTTAATATCATTGCTGTTTTTTAATATATATGTTGTTTTTTAATATCCTTGCTTTTTTTGAATATACTTGTTGTTTTTTTAATACCCTTACTATTATCTTAATATACTTATTGTGTTTTTTTATGTCTAAACGATTTCAAACCGTTTCAATCCAAATCAAACCATTATTAATGGTTTGGATTGAAACAGTTTCATTTTTAATTTTAGGAAATCCAAACTGTATCGAACCGTTAAGATTTTAACGGTTTGAATTTAGATATTATCAATATCTGTATCGAACCGTACCCCCAATTTTCATTATTATATATATATATATATTGATGGCTTGTTGAAGCAAAGTGAGTGGGGGGCCCATGCCCACCCCTCGCTCCTAGCTACCGCTGTGGGGCCTATGCCCACCCCTCGCTCCTAGCTACCGCTGTGAAGATTATTGCAGTTCAATCATGTCTTATTACTTGGTGGTTATTTACTTCGACTTTCATAATACATATAATCCATGGATATTCAATTATAATCCTCCTCCATTAATAGTTTGAAAGAAAGAAATAAAAATGTGTCAATTTGAATCGCGCTTCAATCACGCGTCCACTAAATCATTCACAACATATGTTAGTATTAATAATCTAGTTAGTATTCACAAAAAAACCACAATTATCAGTAAACTTGTTTTAGTATTTTGTATACATTGATATTGGGTATGATAAATATGTTTTGAATATGAACTTTATTTTAAATGATACTCGAATTTAATATAGTTATCATTAAGATAAATATGTTTTGAATATGAACTTTATTTTTATGATACTCAAATTCGAGATCACATATTATAAAGTTATCATTAAACAATTGTACCACCGACAACTTAAATTTACTATTCACAAAAAACCGCATAGTTTCACAACAACAAACTTAAACTTTTTTTCAATAAAACGATTTTTTACTATTCCCAAACTTCAAAATTATTCCAAAAAGATGACTTACATATCGTAAACTTCTGTATTCACATTAGAATCTTGTTTACATTAATTTATTTTGTTGTAACAATTAAAATTCATGAATCCTTCATTTAATTAATATATATATAACTAAATGATCTCAAATAACCATAAATCCTCCATTTAGTTAATATATAAATAACTAAATAATCTATAAATAAAATATTAGTTACAAGGAATTGTTTAAATTTTTATTCAAAAAATAAATTGTTCACATAAGTAAAATAAAATTCAATAATCACAAACAGATCAATAAAGAGGTACTTGCATCTGATTAATGAAGGCACAAACATAGGATGTCCTGGGTATTGGATAAGAAACCTCTAGAGTTATTTTTGTATGGCTAGCTTCCATGGGTGTAGAGGAGTTGGTTTTCAAGGAGGGCTGTAAATTCACGTATGAACAGATGTTAGATCCCTCGACTGCCTTACAAGCCCTTGGTTTATACCTTTTTTTCCTTGTAAGGTCTAGGCAGGAGGCAAGGCTCTTAGATTCCTTGGCTGCTTTTGTGAGTCCCTAATTCACACATTCTTTCTTGTGATGTCTAGGCACAAGGTGTCAGGACCCGTCCCAATCCCACCGGGATTAATGCCGGACGACTCTGATCCCGTCTGACACGAAGGGTCAGACAAGGGAATTTCCAACCTTAGCCCTCTCGGGCCATCAGAGTACGCCAGGATCCGGAGGAGGCATGTGATATCTCGGTCTCTGCTACATGTCCACATCCGCTGTCAACCTGAAGGGCAGTCAAAACATTTAAAAACTATGAGTAGACAAAACAAAGAGTTTATAAAAACCTTTAACGAAAGACATTTGTACCCTTCACTAAAAAGCATGCATGCATGCATTCGAAAACTATTTATCCAAAAGATATATGGGAATTAAGCCCAAATCCATAAGAAACCAACCATAAAGAACCAACCATACGGGCCACTGCCTAAATCCATACGGGACTCAGCCCAAAACCTGTACACATCACATATCATATATCATATATACATATAAATCACACAACCAATCCTTTCACGGTTTTCAAAGCTACGCGCGTGCTACCCAGGGTCTCAAGCCCAAGTCTCTCAAGGTCACCAATTTAGTGCTCTGTGACTACTCCGGGGTCTATCCAGGCCAACGACCCTCCCCGGAGGAGAAAATCCAAGTAAAGGAAGGTATATGAATATATATATATATATACATATAGAAAACATTCATGCCCGGTCCCCATAAATCGTCACGATCCATAAAACCTTTCAAGGGTTCATGCTGGTTCCCATAAACCATCATGAACCATAAAACCTTTCAAGGGTTCAGGCCAGTTTCCATAAACCCTCATGAACCTGGAAATCCAATTAAGGTCCCCGATCCGAAATCATAAACGTAAGGTAACGGGGTCTCGTTCCCGAACACATGACTCAACTGGGCATCGTGCTCGATATCTTAGGGTCAGCCACGACTCCGATCGTAGTGATGCGTGCAACCATCCATCCAGGACCGCCCTCAATCCTGGTATGTCGCCGTGAACGAATCAACCGACGCGACCACCGCAAGATCATGGTGCACCCATCACCGATCAATATCCTGAACCGTCAGCACTCCAAAGTCGAGCCACTCTTGGCTGCCCGACAACGAATCGTGCATCCTGACCTCTCCGGAAGGAACATATCCCAATCCGGAGGCGAGCGTCGTATCGTCCGTCGCCATGCACATAGCACTCGCCGCGACCACGATTCAGACCCGTAGGTCATAAATAGAGCCACACGACCGAGACAAAACCAAATGGGCCTCATGCTCGAGTTTATCCTTTTGAAATCCAAAACCATTTCATTTAAGCCAACGTAGAAATACAAACCCGTATAGGCACTAATTAAGGCTGAAACCTCGAAATACGTGCCAATACGTAACCACACTCAAATGCACCCATGGCATCACCAAAAAAGTATTAAAACATATAATAAACATTTATGCATGCATCAATTTAGAAAACCAAGGTCCACCCACAGACCGTCCGAGCTGCCGCCTCGATACGCGTGTCATACGGCTCTCCCGAGCCAATCGTCGTCACCGGGACTCCCAAACCTGTCCAAATTGTAATAGGGGGTTACTAACTACTTAATTAACCTTTCACTAAATCCCCATAATTTTCTGTAATTTTAACTATTTTTAATCCCCATCTTAAACCTTCTGATGTCCCGAACATTATTGAGACGGTGTCCGATCGACACGAAACCAGTCCCAAAATGTTCGTTACATCGAATAGATAAGGTGATGATGGTGTGATGTGGGTGTGTGTTGTTTTAGAGAGAAATGGAGAAAATGGTGAAATGGTGAAATGGTGTTTCAGGTTTGTTTGAAAAAACAGAGAAGAGATGTTGATCAGATGAGAGAGAGAAAGGAATGAACGGCTAGGATGAAAGGAATGGATGAGATGAATGGCTAGGATGGAAAGTTGTTAGGGATTAAAATATAAAATAATCAAATTAATATTATTTTATTAGTTAGATCCACAATTTAGGGAAATTAACTAATGGGATGAATGACACTTGTCACTCATCCATGGGTCCCACCAAAATATCTTCCCAATCAGATATGCCAAGTGTCTTCGCCTCGTAATGCGTTGTAATAACCCGTCCCGAATATCGGGATTGAATATTAATTAATTATGATTTAGAATGACTAATCGGGGATTAGTTGAGTGAAATCGGACGAAACGTGCAAAATGACCGTTTTGCCCCTAGTGTGGGCAAAATGACCGTTTTGCCCCTAGTGTGGGCAAAATGTTGACTTTTAGTTCGGGCGGTCAAATGGACTTTGGCCGATGACTGTGACGTAGTTCGGGACGTCACGAGTTCATAGACAGGTGGCACGTTCGATTCCAACATTCGTAGAGAAAGTTATGATGTTCGGAAGTTGAGGGGTATTTTGCTAATTTGGCATATTAGGGGCCAAATGTTGACTTTTTGATCGGGAGGTCCGATGGACGTGGACCAAGGCCCGTTACGTAGGTCTCGTCGATACGAATCCAACGACAGGTGGCATGCCGAAATCGGAGATTCGACAACGAAGTTATGGTCACGGAATCAGGCTCGATTAACCGAACGAACCGGGATTAAAATAATATTTTAATGTGAACAGTACCCGGTGACTGTGCACATCCGGATGAGTGACAAGTGTCACCCATCCCTTGTTTCCAGCTCCATGTTTCCCTCCCAACACTATCATTACTACATCATCATTCCTACACCATCATTCCTCCATCTTTTTCCCCATTTTTCTTCTTCTTTGTTTTCTTACCCGTGAGAAGGGGAATCAAAATTGGGAGAATTGAGCTCCATTTCACAACCAGTTTTGAGGGGAATTTGTGAGTTTGTGAGAGGGGATTAAACTGGGGAAACACTGGGATCGATTAATGGCTGAGAACTGGGAATTCTAAAATTTAGAAAATGAGGGGGGGGGGGGTGGAAATTCAAATGTCGAGTGTTTGGCTATAAGGATCGAAATTGAACTCACTTCGAGTTTCCTGGGATCACAACGATCAGAAACGTCGAAAGAACGAAGGAAATTGGTGCTGTTTGGACTCTGAACACACTTGGTGACAGAGGATGAAATTCGAGGTTGAGTCGAGGGAATTGAGGCTTTGATTGACGAAATTGATGTGGGGATTGTGTTCCTGAGGATCCCACGATGCTTCTGGATGGATCAATTGAAGGAAAACGCTGGAGATTGATGAAGCTCCATGGTTGCACAGTGTACGGATGTTCGAGTTTGAGTCGTGGAGATTGAGCAATGGATTGATGCAATTGAGTTGGGGGAAATGTTTAACGGAGTCCACTGATGCTTCTGGTTGCATCAATTGAAGGAAATCGATTGAGATTGAAGGTGTTTGAATGATGAACAGTGTTCGGAGTGTTCTTCGAGTGTTCATCTTCGATCGTGAGGTTTGATGCAGGTAATCGTGTAATTCTGATTACAGACCTTTAATTGAACCCAAAACGAAACTAACTCGATGATCAATTGATGTAATCAGTGTCGAATTGATAGGATTGGAACCGGATCATGTCGCGGGTTAAAGGACCCGTTTACCAGACAAACGGGTTGAGACGACAGCACTGTAGCTAGCGCGTGGGTTCCACGCGCAGCCACTCACGGCGGCGCGTGGGGGCGCGTCCGGCCTAGTCTCAAGGTGAGGTCAACATGACTTTTGATCCTCTCAGTGTAACGAACATTTTGACGATGATTTCGGGGAAACGGATATTGTTTCGATAATGTTCCGTGTATCCGAGTTTTGTTTTACGTTAAAAATACGTATTTAAATTTCGGAAAATTTGGGGAAAATTATATGACGTATTTTGGGATGTTAGTAACCCTCTATAATGATTTTGGACAAGAGTTGTGATTTCCAGATTTTACGGAAAAACGTGCAGCTCGGAAACGGACCGTTTTGGACGGTGTGTATGAGTGGACTTTGTTTTCTAACCGTGTTGCATGCATATGTGATTTTAAATGCCTTATTATGTGATTTTATATGCTTGGGCATGATTTATGTTTCGATCCGGTAATTTCTCGGTTTTATGATTATTATATTATTAATTTGGGTGATTTTCGAGAAATTACGAAATTTGGTAAAAATGATGTTTGGACTTGGTTTGTGAGTCCAGGATTAAAATTGAGTGAAAATAATGGTTGGACTCGGATTATTGAGTCATGGATTGAAAAATGATGTGGTGACTCGGGAATGAGTCAATGGTCAATTTCGTGGATTTACGTGAAAATGGCAACGGAGGTTGCAACGCATGGATTTGCGTGATAATGTTATTTTGGGCACGAGAACCCAAGTGAATAGTGATTTTGACTCGGATTTGGAGTCACTTTTGAAATTGTGAAATTAATGATTTATTGGGATTTTATGATTATTTTAATCAGTCTTTTCGGGCACGTTTTACGAGGAACGTGCAAATGATGTTTTGGGCTAGGCCCGGAGTTTAAATGATTTCTAAAATGATATTTTGACTTTGTTGGTGAGTCAATGATGATTTCTGGAATATTTGATTGAATTAAAAGGTGATTTTAAAGAAATACGTGTAAATGATATTTTGGGCTTTGAGACCCAGTTGGGGATGATCTTGACTTGGTATGAAGTTAAGATTTGATTGAAATGTTTTGGGATGTAATTCCCGGGATGGTTTTCATTGTGATTGTGATATTCCCAGACGGTCGGTGCTTGGGGGGATTACCCAGACGACCGGAGCTTGGGGATGTGATTGTAGGATCGGGAATTGATCCTATGGTAGTCAGCTTCTCGGATGAGACTGAGCCTGGATGTACCACTCGGAGGTGTTTGAACCTGGGGATGTGTTCGCCCAGAGGTGACTGAGCCCGAGGAGGTTGAGCCCAGAGGTGTCTGTTCCCGAGAGTGACTGGATATTGGCCTACGCGTAGTGCAGCACTTGTGAGTAGTGCAGTTTGATTGATTGTGCACTTGTGAGTAGTGCAGATGTGATTTGTGATATTTGATGCACTTGTGAGTAGTGCGGTTTGTTTGGATTGTTATAGTTCTGGAGCACTGGTGATTAGTGCTGATTGATGTTGTTGTGATGATGTACTGGTATTGAGTACGGATTTTTGGTCTTTGTGGCCAGGTGATTATGTTTTCACATGTTTTGGCCTGAGAGCCGGGATTTGATGTTTTATAACATGAACTGATTTGGTGAACATGAGTTTTATGGACCCTGGGAAAATATGTTTTGATTTTATCGGTCACTCATGTTTTACGATATGCATGCATGTTTGTGAAAACTGGAGGGTAAGATTGTATTTTGATAAATGTTTTTATAAGAAGTCATTTTTGTCCACTCACACCTTTTCTGTTTTGTGACCCTCCAGGCCGTGGTACGACGTTCGGGACTGATCGTGAGGCAGTGACAGCAGCAGAAATCCGCGCAAACATCCCTTGTCTGGCAAGCACTGAAGGGGAGTTTCGGACCTTAGTTGACTTGTCAGACGGGAGCAGGACCGGGCACGATTTTTGACGTCCAGTTGGGACGGGTCCTGTCAAATTGGTATCAGAGCATTTGGTTCTTGATTTCTGTTGATACGTCATGCCTCCGAGTCGTGCGTCCCGTACACGGTCTGAAGATGGGAGGGGCGAGAGTAGTATTAGTAAAGGCCCAGATATTGAGCGAGCTCGACGGTTAGAAGCCACTGTGTTTCGTGGTGATTCGGGACCGGATGGTGCCGAAGATTGGCTTACTCGATTGGAAAGAATTTTTGAGGTCATGATATGTCCCCTGGAGGACATGGTGCCCTTAGCCACTTTTCTTTTGGATGGCTATGCTTACAGGTGGTGGCATAGTTTGCAGTTGACTGGCTGGGATGCCCGTACCTTGGCATGGGATGCATTCCGAGAGCGATTTTTGGATCAGTTTTATCCTCGCTCATTTCGGAACTCTAAGGAGGTTGAGTTTCTCCAATTGCAGCAAGGGAATCGGTCAGTGGTAGATTATGAACAGCAATTTTTGCACTTATCTAGTTTCGCTCCTCTGTATGTGGCTACTGAGGAGGATAAGTGTCGAAGGTTTGAGCAGGGATTGAGGAATGAGTTACGAGGTGCTGTAACTGTTGGCTCGTATTCTACCCTGAGGGAATTATCAGATGCTGCTATCCGAGTGGAGGCTACTATTTTACCTGTGCCAGAACAATCTTTGGGCTCTGGACGACGCCGAGAGCGTCAGGATACTGAACAGATGAGTCAGGAAACAACGAAGCGAGTTAGCCTTCATACTCTTGTGTCGCAACCCTCGGTAGGTGTTCATTCGAGTGGAACTTCAACCCAGCCGACAAGTAAGCGGCGTGGTGGGGTAAGTCGCCTCAGCACTGCCACTTGTCACTTTTGTAGGAAACTTGGACATTTGCGAAGGAACTGCCCCAATCGACTTGACCGTAGATCAAAATAATTGTATTGATACATGTTTTCGTGATACTTTGTAAATAGTTTTTATTGTCCATTCGTGTTGTAATATTGTATCATGTGTTTTGGGTGTGTCGGACTAGTGTGGGTCCGGATGGTTGTTTTTGTTAACAGTTTGGTTTGTAGATGGGCGTGTTGGGCCCAGAATAAACTTGACCCGGGGATGAATATTGGTGTTATCGTTTCAGATCATCCTTGGTTTTCCCTAGGTGGGATGGCAAGGGTAGATATGAGGTAATCAGTGAGAACCCACAGTCGCGGCATGTCTCGTCGTTGACTGAACTTATTAATTGTGGGCTTTGGTTGTCAAACGTTGTTCCTAGAAGTTAACCGTGTGGATCCTAGGTGGATCGGGTTTGTGATGTCGTGGACATTGGGCATTGTGACGATCTAGGATCTTGATGTTCATGGTCAGCTGACGTCGTGATGGATCTGGACCGTAATCCTGATGATCCAGTTGGGTTGAGAGTTTGTCACTCTTACTCCGGTATGTGAGTCGTAAATGACGGGACTGAACTTCTTTTCGAAGTGGAGCCCTTTATGGTATATTACACGAGTGAGTAGGTTTCCGAAGTGGTCGGATTTTGTCAACCTTAACCGTGTGGTTGTTGGATTGGCTTCCTTATGAAGTCAACCGAGTATAATGAACGGGCGACCGATAGGTTCGGTTTTGGTGAGTCCGAGTGGATGTGAATGAGATTTCGGGTTTTGGAATCGAATTTCTGGGTGACGATTCAGGATTCGATTTTAGAACTTGAAAGTGGAATACTGGATTTGGGTGCGGAATGATTATTCCAAATGCTAGCTTGCGGAATAATGATTTCGGATTCGGATTTGGACATGGATTAAAAATGTGATGTCTGGGTTTGGATTCGGGATTTCTTACGAAATTGCGGATTCGGATTTGGAATTGAAACTAGCTGATGGGTGGAGTTTCGATTTGTCTCTTGCTGGTTTGGGCAAATGGACTCCATTATTGGAACGTGTTTGGCTATGACCTAGGTGGTTGTAGTCTTGTCAATGGATAGATGTATGTACCTTGTACATGGTTTGGGGTACTTGATACCTAGTGACGGTACATGGGATGTACCAGTAATGTGACAATAAACGTGTTGGTGCTTGGCTTAGTTCCAATACCATTGGTTTTGGTTGTGAACGTGAACTGGACATTGAACACGATGTACTGGGCGGAGTGATTCTGATGATTGCAGTGATTGTTTGAGCAGGTGCACTTAGCCATGGTTGGCTAGTATAACTCTAGTGATGAGTTGGGGGATCACTGCTAGGTTGGTGTTCAATGTGTTCTAGTTACACCGTCTGATTGAGTGTGATGACAGTATGCGTATACTCAAGATGAGTGAGTTGGTGGTTAGTGTGACCGCAAGTTGCTTTGCGGCGAGATGTTACCTTGTCGTGACCTTACCAGCATCTGGGATCGCTGAGGGGGTGACAGTTGTGGTTACTGCTGTTGGTATTTGTCGCAGGATTGAGTTTGCCCTGCGAGGGGAGATCATGTTGTTGATCTTGTGCTACATTGACGGACGTTGTAGTATGATGTGTTGTCACTGATTTGTTACTGATTGGCGCTTTACTAACGTGGTAAAGCTTGGTAGAGACAGTTTGGCTGGTAGTGTCAGCATGGACTGACAAGTGAGTTTTGGTGACTCTCTATGAGAGCGGATGTCAGGGCACATTAGTGAGTACGTGGGGCCGTCAAGCTGAAAGAGTCAGCTTAATGGTGACATTGCCAATTTCTGTTAATCAATTTCATTCGAGGTAGTCGAGTATAGTCAGTACGACGTGCATCTGTGATGTGACGTCTGAGTGCAGACGAGTTCTGCGTTGGCTAGTGGGTGTACAGGTGTACAGGTGTACACATGTTGTGAGGCCCATTTGTTTTCCACGAGGTAGTTGTGGAATACGGATAGTTGAAATTTCGGGGACGAAATTCTTTAAGGAGGGAAGGTTGTAATGACCCGTCCCGAATATCGGGATTGAATATTAATTAATTATGATTTAGAATGACTAATCGGGGATTAGTTGAGTGAAATCGGACGAAACGTGCAAAATGACCGTTTTGCCCCTAGTGTGGGCAAAATGTTGACTTTTAGTTCGGGCGGTCAAATGGACTTTGGCCGATGACTGTGACGTAGTTCGGGACGTCACGAGTTCATAGATAGGTGGCACGTTCGATTCCGACATTCGTAGAGAAAGTTATGATGTTCGGAAGTTGAGGGGTATTTTGCTATTTGGCATATTAGGGGCCAAATGTTGACTTTTTGATCGGGAGGTCCGATGGACGTGGGCCAAGGCCCGTTACGTAGGTCTCGTCGATACGAATCCAACGACAGGCGGCATGCCGAAATCGGAGATTCGACAACGAAGTTATGGTCACGGAATCGGGCTCGATTAACCGAACGAACCGGGATTAAAATAATATTTTAATGTGAACAGTACCCGGTGACTGTGCACATCCGGATGAGTGACAAGTGTCACCCATCCCTTGTTTCCAGCTCCATGTTTCCCTCCCAACACTATCATTACTACATCATCATTCCTACACCATCATTCCTCCATCTTTTTCCCCATTTTTCTTCTTCTTTGTTTTCTTACCCGTGAGAAGGGGAATCAAAATTGGGAGAATTGAGCTCCATTTCACAACCAGTTTTGAGGGGAATTTGTGAGTTTGTGAGAGGGGAATAAACTGGGGAAACACTGGATCGATTAATGGCTGAGAACTGGGAATTCAAAAATTTAGAAAATGAGGGGGGGGGGGGGGGGGGGGAATTCAAATGTCGAGTGTTTGGCTATAAGGATCGAAATTGAACTCACTTCGAGTTTCCTGGGATCACAACGATCAGAAACGTCGTTCGAAAGAATGAAGGAAATTGGTGCTGTTTGGACTCTGAACACACTTGGTGACAGAGGATGAAATTCGAGGTTGAGTCGAGGGAATTGAGGCTTTGATTGACGAAATTGATGTGGGGATTGTGTTCCTGAGGATCCCACGATGCTTCTGGATGGATCAATTGAAGGAAAACGCTGGAGATTGATGAAGCTCCATGGTTGCACAGTGTACGGATGTTCGAGTTTGAGTCGTGGAGATTGAGCAATGGATTGATGCAATTGAGTTGGGGGAAATGTTTAACGGAGTCCACTGATGCTTCTGGTTGCATCAATTGAAGGAAATCGATTGAGATTGAAGGTGTTCGAATGATGAACAGTGTTCGGAGTGTTCTTCGAGTGTTCATCTTCGATCGTGAGGTTTGATGCAGGTAATCGTGTAATTCTGATTACAGACCTTTAATTGAACTCAAAACGAAACTAACTCGATGATCAATTGATGTAATCAGTGTCGAATTGATAGGATTGGAACCGGATCGTGTCGTAGGTTAAAGGACCCGTTTACCAGACAAACGGGTTGAGACGACAGCACTGTAGCTGGCGCGTGGGTTCCACGCGCAGCCACTCACAGCGGCGCGTGGGGGCGCGTCCGGCCTAGTCTCAAGGTGAGGTCAACATGACTTTTGATCCTCTTAGTGTAACGAACATTTTGACGTTGATTTCGGGGGAAAACGGATATTGTTTCGATAATGTTCCGTGTATCCGAAGTTTTGTTTTACGTTAAAAATACGTATTTAAATTCCGGAAAATTTGGGGAAAATTATATGATGTATTTTGGGATGTTAGTAACCCTCTATAATGATTTTGGACAGGAGTTGTGATTTCCAGATTTTACGGAAAAACGTGCAGCTTGGAAACGGACCGTTTTGGACGGTGTGTGTGAGTGGACTTTGTTTTCTAACCGTGTTGCATGCATATGTGATTTTAAATGCCTTATTATGTGATTTTATATGCTAGGGCATGATTTATGTTTCGATCTGGTAATTTCTCGGTTTTATGATTATTATATTATTAATTTGGGTGATTTCGAGAAATTACGAAATTTGGTAAAAATGATGTTTGGACTTGGTTTGTGAGTCCAGGATTAAAATTGAGTGAAAATAATGGTTGGACTCGGATTATTGAGTCATGGATTGAAAAATGATGTGGTGACTCGGGAATGAGTCAATGGTCAATTTCGTGGATTTACGTGAAAATGGCAACGGAGGTTGCAACGCATGGATTTGCGTGATAATGTTATTTTGGGCACGAGAACCCAAGTGAATAGTGATTTTGACTCGGATTTGGAGTCACTTGTGAAATTGTGAAATTAATGATTTATTGGGATTTTATGATTATTTTAATCAGTCTTTTCGGGCACGTTTTACGAGGAATGTGCAAATGATGTTTTGGGCTAGGCCCGGAGTTTAAATGATTTCTAAAATGATATTTTGACTTTGTTGGTGAGTCAATGATGATTTCTGGAATATTTGATTGAATTAAAAGGTGATTTTAAAGAAATACGTGTAAATGATATTTTGGGCTTTGAGACCCAGTCGGGGATGATCTTGACTTGGTATGAAGTCAAGATTTGATTGAAATGTTTTGGGATGTAATTCCAGGGATGGTTTTCATTGTGATTGTGATATTCCCAGACGGTCGGTGCTTGGGGGGATTACCCAGACGACCGGAGCTTGGGGGATGTGATTGTAGGATCGGGAATTGATCCTATGGTAGTCAGCTTCTCGGATGAGACTGAGCCTGGATGTACCACTCGGAGGTGTCTGAACCTGGGGATGTGTTCGCCCAGAGGTGACTGAGCCCGAGGAGGTTGAGCCCAGAGGTGTCTGTTCCCGAGAGTGACTGGATATTGGCCTACGCGTAGTGCAGCACTTGTGAGTAGTGCAGTTTGATTGATTGTGCACTTGTGAGTAGTGCAGATGTGATTTGTGATATTTGATGCACTTGTGAGTAGTGCGGTTTGTTTGGATTGTTATAGTTCTGGAGCACTGGTGATTAGTGCTGATTGATGTTGTTGTGATGATGTACTGGTATTGAGTACGGATTTTTGATCTTTGTGGCCAGGTGATTATGTTTTCACATGTTTTGGCCTGAGAGCCGGGATTTGATGTTTTATAACATGAACTGATTTGGTGAACATGAGTTTTATGGACCCTGGGAAAATATGTTTTGATTTTATCGGTCACTCATGTTTTACGATATGCATGCATGTTTGTGAAAACTGGAGGGTAAGATTGTATTTTGATAAATGTTTTTATAAGAAGTCATTTTTGTCCACTCACACCTTTTCTGTTTTGTGACCCTCCAGGCCGTGGTACGACGTTCGGGACTGATCGTGAGGCAGTGACAGCAGCAGAAATCCGCGCAAACATCCCTTGTCTGGCAAGCACTGAAGAGGAGTTTCGGACCTTAGTTGACTTGTCAGACGGGAGCAGGATCGGGCACGGTTTTTGACGTCCAGTTGGGACGGGTCCTGTCATGCGTGCATTAGTAAAATTGAATTTCCGTGACCGATAACTTTCTCGTTAGAAGTCCGATTTCAGCGTGCTGTGATAGGTCCTCAAATAAGCATTATTTTATATTATTTTATACCCTTTATGCTTGAATTTTAATATTAAAATAATAAATAATTAGATAAATTAATATATTTTGTGATATTTTTGTTTAAATAAATAAATTTGTAATTTGAAGCGTTTTGGCGAAAGAATCGTCTCGATCGGAATTATAACGAATAATTTATGGAAGAGTTTCGGTAAAATTATACTAATTAATTGTTTTTATTTTGCAGCCCAAATTAATAAAACAATCCAGCCCAAAAGCAAATGAAGCCCAGAAGCCCAAGACATCAACCGGCCCAGCCCAAATTCATGTCCAGCCCAGGAGACTGGCCCAAGCGAACCCACGCCCGGGGCCCACTTCTTTCCCCCAACCCATCAGACCCGTCGACAGGTGCTGGCCGAGGCGTTTTTCATCCATCCGGCGCGCGCGTCCCGAATTACCTGCTCTCCCTCAGCGCGCGCGTTCCGAATTACCTGCTCTCCCTCAGCGCGCGCGTCCCGAACTTCATCACTCCTTATCAGCTGTAGTCCACCAACTCTTCATACGCCTGCCAGCACGCCCCTACCAACTCCCCCTATTCTTCTCAGCTGCTTCTGGCTGAAATTCAGAGGGCAGTTTCAGCAGCCCCTGCTGATGCATTAGTCCAATCCCAGCAGCTTGCTGCATTTTCCAACTGCTCCCCCTTTTCAGGTTTTCCTGTAATTTCAACCAATTTCCAGCCATATTTTCAACCCAAACCATCCCCAAAATCATCATTAATCATCATTATTCATCATGTAATTTTTATATTTTATTTTTGTATTTTATAATTTGAATTTTGGCACTCCCTCTATAAATAGGGAGGTCATTTCATTGTAAAGGGTCCCCATTTTCTCCCATTTTTATTTCTCTTTTTGTAGTTTCTCTCTAGTTCTTCTCTCCTTTTAGTTCATCTTCTTTCTTTAATTTTGGGGACCATTTTACTTCTTATAGTTTCTTTTATTTAATTAGCTTTCTTTTAAATTCTTGTTCTTAATTTATATTATTTTTATGTTATTTCTTAAGTACATTTCTTCTTTACTTTGTTCTTGTGATTTTTTTTAGATCTCTTAAACACATTTTATGCTTTCCTTAAGAAATACCTAGGCCAAGTATTTCCGAAATAATTCTAGAATTTAAGTCCGCATTCTTATGTTTTATCCTCCATCTTCATAAGGTTCTAACTGTTGTTTGGTGTTCCTTATGAATAACATTCCATTGTTTACATCCACTTTCGGAATCACAAGCTGTTCTTGGATTCCGAAAGTGTAACTTTCTTCCCTTTACTTAAATTCTTGTTATTGTTTCAGTTTACTTATAATTCAATATATGTGTTGGTATTTTTCTTTCTAACATTTGTAAATGTGAATACAATCTCCATGTGTTTTACTTTTTGAATTTCATTTACTTCATATGTTTTAGTGTTTAACCTTCAATTTAACGCTAAATGTTTATGACCACTGTTCGGTGCACTTAGAATAGGGTTGAAGAGATTTAAATGTTTGACACACATTGAAATCAATAACATAAGGTGAATCGTATTATAAGTATTTATGACCGCTGTTCGGTGCATTTGTAATATTGAAAAACGTATGCATATATTTGAGATGATTAAGGTATGATTTCGTGATTGGTTCAATATGAGCATGATGTTAGAGTGTTGGTAAAAATATGTGTTTGAAGAAAGTTCACTTGCACAAAAGTTAAAGTAGAAGTAGAATTAAGTTCTTAATTGTTTTTATTTGTTTTCTTTATTTTATGATTACAATCTTTACAAATCCCCCATTTAATTCTTTATTGTTTTATTGTTTTATTGTTTTATTCTTTATTTCATTAATTCATTAATTCTCTTATTCATTAATTCTTTTATTATTTTATTCTTCAATTCATTTATTCTTTAATTCTTTATTATTTAATTATTTAATTACTTAATTATTTAATTATTTAATTATTTAATTCATTATTCTTTTATTCATTATTCTTTTTAACTAACATATTATTAATGTTTCCTAATTTCTGTGGTTAAGAACGATCCCTATTTATCAATACTACAACTACACAAAAAGAGTTTAAATTGCATAACACCCGAATTACGTATTTAATTTAATGCGTAGTTTGGGCGTTATCAATTTTTTGCGCCGTTGCCGGGGAAATGGAAAATCATTTTAATATGTTGGTGTATGTATATAAATTGTACATATTATACTTGTTTATATTTATTTTGTTTTATTTAGGTTCATATTTTATTTGTTCATAACTTTTAGTTACTTATTTACAATTCTTATACTTGTTTATGTTTATTTATCCATCTTATTTTTGTTCTTATTATTTTTGTTTATATTTTTTTTTTTTATTTTTATATTTGTACATATTATACTTGTTCTTAATGTTTATCTTTGTACATGTTCATATTGTACTTGGTTATTATTTTTATTTATTTTTATACTTGTTCATAACTTTTATTTGTATGCTTGTTCATATTTTGATTCTTACAATTGTTCTTATATCATTTGTTTATAATGTTCACACCTTACCTGTTCTTATTATATTTGTTCATAAATGTTCATATTTTTTTTATATACTTGTTCATATTATAATTGTTTATGAAAATTAAAATTTTTTATTTTACTTGTTCATTTTATACTTATACATTCTTATTCATAATTAACTTTCTTTTATGTTTGTTTATAATTCTTTTACTTGTCATATTATTCTTATTCATACTTGTACTTAATGTTCACTCTTTTTAATTGTTCATAAATGCATTGGTACATGTTTATTTTTCCTTATTTTTACTTTTATTTATTCTTATTTGTTTTTGTAATTAAAAAAAACATAAAATTAGTAAAAAAAAAATCTTCATTTATTCAATTATTAAATTCCGAAAAATAATTAATTAATGAAAAAATAATAATAAATATATATATATATTTATTTACTTTCCAACTTTTTTTAGTTTTAGCTTCATGTTAGTGTTAATTCATACTTATTTGTTTATACTAGTTCCTAAGTTGTATATTACTTGTTCATTTTTATTTTATTTGTGGATGTATTTATTTAAGTTGTATAATATTTGGGGATATATTTGTACATCTTTGTCTTTTTATTCATAAATTGTTCATACTTGTATAAATCGTTCATATATAAATTGTCATATTATATTTATAAATTGTGCATAAAAACATACTTGTAAATAAATCGTGCATTCATGCATTAGTCTGGGCTATATGTAGATCACTTGTGCTTCGAAGTTTAGATTTTGACCTTTAATCGGTGAAAACTCTTTTGTTAACTCTCACATACGGTGATTGTTAACACTTGAGTTATCTTAATTCCTCTGGAGTAAGAATTTTCGAGGGTGATGTCTAGGATAAGAGACGATACTCATAACGGGTTTTGGGTCTAAGAAAGGGACATCAGTAGAGTTTAAGCCTCGGGATGTCTTGAAATTACCCCTGCCTCTTGTGTTTATTCTTTCTAACATGGTCACCTTTGAAATTGCCCAAACAGTTGAATTAATCCAAGATATTTACTTGGGCCGCACGGACGTATAAGTCTCCATCTAAACTTTGAAGCTATGTGAACCATATATATCTCTGACTTCCCCCGACATGTAAATATTATTTATATCTTAACTTACATTATTTGTCATGACAAATTTAATTTGCATATTTAGTTTAACTAACTTGCATCTTTAATCTACTTTGCATCACTAACTTGCATTCTTGACAAACATGCATCTTTGACTAACTAACTTGCATCTCTGTCTAGGCTGGATGAACGTTAAACTTCAAGCGCTTGTTGGGAGGCAACCCAATGTGTTCCCGAGATGTGAAGGAGTCATCAACGCAGATTTGCTATCTTTCACCATTCACTCTCTTTATTACTTAATGTTTTTCTTGTTTTATTTTCGTAAATCATTTTCCTTACTTCAATTCTATGTTCCATTACTTCTTATTTTCCTACATTGAGGACAATGTAGAATTTAAGTGTGGGGGAGTGGTTTACAATTTTAATTGTGCAATAAAATTGTCAAAAAAAAAAATTAATTATTCAAAAAATTTTTTATTGCTTTCTTAGAGTCTTTTTGTTTTAACTTAGTGTTTTTACGAGTATTAAGTTGGCCTTTAACTTGTCAATGATATAAATGAACGGAAATGAATATGTTATGACTATAAAGATGATCACTATAACTTAAATTCGTTTGTTAATATTTTGTGATTAAGTGTTATAACTTGTAGATAATGTATGTAAATTGGTACATAAACTAGCATGTTAAGATAAGTATGAATCATTTGAACCGTATGTGAGCTTTAGAACCTCATATACATCTTTGATGAGTGATTCATAAGTTCGTTGTTTAAATTAATATACATATGCCTCATAACTGCTTGCAATAGATCTTAATGAACTTTAGAGTACTCGAACTTATTCCATGTGATTTTCAAAGCTTTTAAATCAATGAACTCTCTGATTTTGGATATGATTAAGGCATTAGGGTTAACACCACAAATTCAATCATCCATATTCCCTATTTTGTGCGAACAAGTTGCGACGCCCTTAGTTTTAACCCATTTGAGCGCACATTAAGCCTTTCTTTCATCACCATGATTATCGAAACACTTGAGCTTAGTATAGACATTTTTCACCCTTGTTCCAATGGCTCGGTTAAAGACATAAAGATTGTGTGAAGAGAAAATGATGATGTTGAAAAGACTTTTATGTGTATTATATGGATTTACTTACTCAAATTTTGTTGTATTATTGACACATGTTATTACCTTGATATATGAAAAAGAAAAAAAAAATGTATTGAGTTTCTATCAAGGTAATAAGGTTTGATTATGTAATGTTTGAGTTAAGTCCTTTACATTCGTAAATCCGACACAAAGAATGAATTCGAAGCCCAACATGATGAAATTTGGCCTATGTTCGAAGGGATGAATTTATCATTACACCAAGGTCGGGAAGTTATGTTATGTTTTGGGAATCTTTTGAGTCTTGGAACGAATTTGAGCACCACTTGTCTTATATATTCCTTGCCTCTAAACTCAGCCCTATTACAACCTTCATAAAGACCTTATGATCCTTAAGATGGTAAATTTTGATTAGTTGAGTCAATCACTTGAGTAAACTTAGGTTTTGGTTCATTTGTGCAAGTATGTTTTTGGTTTTTATCTTGAGGTGTTTGTTTGAAATTTTTCAAAAGTACTTCATTTCTATTATGTGAGCATTTTTCTCACATATTTTGAGTGCAAACACAAACCCTTACAAAATTGAGTGAATTTATGAGTGCATATCCTTGTGAGTTAATTCATACTTGTTTTATTCATGTTAAGATCCACTTCACTATATTTACTCATTATCTTACTTGTTAAAACATTTTGTTACACTGTATTAACTCTTGAATTTCATATGCTTAATTGCTTTAAAGTGAAAATTTTTGATGCCATGATAATAATGAAATATTGAGACAAATAGTTAAGGGTTTACTTGTTTTGAATTCGTAGTTTAATTTTAGTATTTTCTAGGGACTAGCAAAGTTTAAGTGTGGGGGTATTTGATAATTCCTCAAATAAGCATTATTTTATATTATTTTATACCATTTATACTTGAATTTTAATATTAAAATAATAAATAATTAGATAAATTAATATATTTTGTGATATTTTTGTTTAAATAACTAAATTTTGTAATTTGGAGCGTTTTGGCGAAAGAATCGTCTCGATTGGAATTATAACGAAATTTATGGACGAGAGTTTCGGTAAAATTATAATAATTAATTGTTTTTATTTTGCAGCCCAAATTAATAAAACAATCCAGCCTAAAAGCAAATGAAGCCCAGAAGCCAAGACATCAACTGGCCCAGCCCAAATTCATGTGCAGCCCAGGAGACCGGCCCAAGCGAACCCAGGCCTGCGGCCCACTTCTTTCCCCCAACCCATCAGACCCGTCGACAGGAGCTGGCTGAGGCGTTTTTCTTCCATTCGGCGCGCGTCCCGAATTACCTGCTTTCCTTCAGCTCGCGCGTCCCGAACTTCATCACTCTTTTTCAGCTGCAGTCCACCAACTCTCCATACGCCTGCCAGTACGCCCCTACCAACTCCCCATGTTCTTCTCAGCTGCTCCTGGCTGAAATTCAGAGGGCAGTTTCAGCCAGCCCCTGCTGATGCATCAGTCCAATCCCAGCAGCTTGCTGCATTTTCCAACTGCTCCTCCTTTTCAATTTTTCCTGCAATTTCAACCAATTTCCAGCCATATTTTCAACCCAAACCATCCCCAAATCATCATTAATCATCATTATTCATCATGTCATTTTTATATTTTGTTTCTGTATTTTATAATTTGAATTTTGGAACTCCCTCTATAAATAGGGAGGCCATTTCATTTATAAAGGGTCCCCATTTTCTCCCATTTTTATTTCTCTTTTTGTAGTTTCTCTCTAGTTCTTCTCTCATTTTAGTTCATCTTCTTTCTGTAATTTTGGGGACCATTTTACTTCTTGTAGTTTCTTTTATTTAATTAGCTTTCTTTTAAATTCTTGTTCTTAATTTATGTTATTTTTATGTTATTTCTTAATTACATTTCTTCTTTACTTTGTTCTTGTGATTTTTCTTTGAGATCTCTTAAACACATTTTTTATGCTTTCCTTAAGAAATACCTAGGCCAAGTATTTCCGAAATAATTTTAGAATTTAAGTCCGCATTTTTATGTTTTATCCTCCATCTTCATAAGGTTCTAGCCGATGTTCGGTGTTCCTTATGAATAACATTCCATTGTTTACATTCACTTTCGGAATCACAAACTGTTCTTGGATTCCGAAAGTGTAACTTTGTTCCCTTTACTTAAATTATTGCTATTGTTTCGGTTTACTTATAATTCAATATATGTGTTGGTATTTTTCTTTCTAACATTTGTAAATGTGAATACAATCTCCATGTGTTTTACTTTTTGAATTTCATTTACTTCATATGTTTTAGTGCTTAACCTTCAATTTAACGCTAAATGTTTATGACCGTTGTTCGGTGCACTTCGAATAGGGTTGAAGAGATTTAAATGTTTGACACACATTGAAATCAATAACATAAGGTGAATCGTATTATAAGTATTTATGACCGCTGTTCGGTGCATTTGTAATATTGAAAAACGTATGCATGTATTTGAGATGATTAAGGTATGATTTCGTGATTGGTTCAATATGAGCATGATGTTAGAGTGTTGGAAAAAATATGTATTTGAAGAAAATTCACTTGCACAAAAGTTAAAGTAGAAGTAGAATTAAGTTCTTAATTGTTTTTATTTGTTTTCTTTATTTTATGATTACAGTCTTTACAAACCCCCCATTTAATTCTTTATTCTTTTATTCTTTTATTCCTTTATTCTTTATTTCATTAATTCATTAATTCTTTTATTATTTTATTCTTCAATTCATTTATTCTTTAATTCTTTATTATTTAATTATTTAATTACTTAATTATTTAATTATTTAATTATTTAATTATTTAATTCATTATTCTTTTATTCATTATTCTTTTTAACTAACATATTATTAATGTTCCCTAATTTCCCCGGTTAAGAACGATCCCTATTTATCAATACTACAACTACACAAAAAGGGTTTAAATTGCATAACACCCGAATTACGTATTTAATTTAATGCGTAGTTTGGGCGTTATCATGCCACCTATCTATGGATTCGTATCGTCCCAATCTACGTAACGGTCCTCGGCCCTCGGCCATCGGACCTCCCAGGTCAAAAGTCAACTATTTGCCCCTTTTAACCAACTTACCAAAATACCCTTGAACTTCCGAACGTCATAACTTCTTCTCGGATGTCAGAATCAAACGTGCCACCTGTCTATGAACTCGTGACGTCCCGATCTACGTCACAATCATCGGCCAAAGTCCATTTGACCGCCTGAATGAAAAGTCAACATTTTCCCACGCCTATGGGCAAAACAGTCATTTTGTATCGTTCGTCCGATTTCGCTCAACTAATCACCGATTAACCTCACTAATCCTGATTAGTCACTAAT
This sequence comes from Prinsepia uniflora, assembly GCA_032719365.1. NCBI lineage: Eukaryota > Viridiplantae > Streptophyta > Magnoliopsida > Rosales > Rosaceae > Prinsepia > Prinsepia uniflora. The sequence continues at coordinate 16,626,849 of CM064874.1, forward strand.
CTAATCCAGAATTTGGGACGGGTAGTTACACATGGGAGGGGGCTGAGTATATCTAAACGTGGATATGCGCTAGAAAAATTCTTATTGGGCATGCCAGATTATATTCCTGCCCAAATTTTTTTCTCTCTTTAGGAGTCCAATGGGCCCAAGGCAACCCTCACTGGACCTTTGCGTGGAACTAGGTCTATGGAGTTGGGGGGGGGGGGGGGGGGTGGGACCACTCGTAGGTCTCTTTGATGGTCATGTGATATGGATGGTGCTAGATGGGCTGAGCGTAATGGGCCTTTCAGCCATGGCTGATCCATAGATGGCTGACCAGAAAGAAAATAATCATTTAGCTCGAGTACAAGCAAGCCACTAGTAAAGCCTTCTACTAGACAGTGTTGGTCAGTTTCGTTCGCGGTCCAAGAACCTTTTATCTAATCAAATTATCTTGAGGAAAGCGGACAAGATTAGCTTGCGTTGTTCTTTTCTATGCCTTTTTCAAGAACTTTAATAATTTCATTCTGGCGTAGTCCAAGTTCATTCATTCTAGGTAATATTCAAATTGGAAACGTTGTTATTTCAATAGTCAGGATGGTTAGGGATCTCAGGTTCCCTTAAGTCAAAATCGAAGTATCAGACCAATGCTCAAAGATAGTATCTCGACTTGGGCAGTCGTGAACCATGCCTCGATAGTATATCTTGAGTACCAATTTCTACTTAAGAAAATATAGTTTGAATTGAAATGGAAATATAAGTACAAGCACTGAAGGGTAAAAGTACTGGAACCGAACTATGAAAACTGAAATTACAAGTGCATGAAAGTAAATTATTTCCTTCGTATTCAAGACCGTATTAGGTAGGAAATTACATAAATCTTCAACTGTAAGGAATATCAATCGGAATCATGTCATGGGTTGGGCAGAGCATTCAGAGGAGACAGTGGGATGTTAAAGGGAGGTTTGAACACCTCAACAACTAGCCATGGAATGGCAGTCAGAATGACTATTTGTATATCGACAGTCGATATGAATTTTCGTGGATCAGTAGTCAAGATGAATATATGTGGATTGGTCATTGGGATGACTATCCATGGATTAGTAGTTGGAATAATTAACCATTATGAAAAAATTTAGTCAGAAAGAAGGTTAATCTCTGCAAGCCTCAATGACTATCCATGAACCAGCAGTCGGAATAAGGCTAACCTTTATCGCAATATTTAGCTAGAAAGACGGTTAGTACAGAAAATAAAGCTAACCATTATGACAAGGTTACTGAAGCTAGTTAGAAAAATGGTTAGGCGTTTGAAAAAATGCCACGAGGAGATGAGAAGAAAAACTGCATCTTGATTTCCTAAGTCGAAAGAAACAAGTTTTACCGCAAGAGTGAACCTTTGTTAAACCACGAAACATGTTGGGTGTTCATAGGTTCAGAAATTGATGAAAATAAAATTTCTGATTTTGATTGGTTGATTGTCTCTTGAGAAGCTGGTTTCTTCTCCTTTTATAAGCAGTGAAGAAGTTAATCAAGTTATCAAGTTAGGCATTCGACGAGTCCCACGCTACATTTATTCTGTTGAAAACTTCCATTTTCCTTCAAATTATTCGTATATGTCAGAACCACCCATATCTTCTGTAATGGCCCACCTCGAATCTACGGGATTAATTAAGGATTATCGGACGATCAGGAGTAAAATGACGATTTTACCCCTAGAAAGGATGAAAATGTTGACTTTCGACTCGGAAGGTCAAATGCATGTGGATCGAGGTCCATTACGTTGATCGAGACGATACGAGTTCGTAGATAGACGACACGTAGAAATCGGACATCGTACGAGAAAGTTACGGGTCAAGAACGATTGCACATATTATTTACAGTTGCATGAAAATCGAGGAAGTTGACTTTTAGCTTGTTTTGGAAGGAACCAAAATATCTCATCTGGACCAATGGATGAGTGACAAGTGTCACTCATCCCATTGGCCCATCATCCAACATTCATGCACAATTTCCCTTTTCATCTACCCGAAAACCATATCCCCATTTCCTTCTCCCTTTTGTTCATGTTTGAGAAAAACATAGAGTGGGAGGATGTGAGGGAGAGTGGCAGAGAGATAGAATGACAAAGGAAGGCGGAGCCACGGTGGCTGGCCGTGAAACCCAGAAAAATAAAGGTAAAAAGGTAAGCCATGAGGTGATTTTCGGGTTTTCGATTTGAGGCCATGTAATTGTAAACTAATGATAGGGTTGGCTTCTTTGAGGTTGTACAATCAATTAGGGCCAGAAATGGAACGGAAAAGACGCAGGGACAGGTGCTAGGACGGAGTTGCAGGTGGGCCGTGGGCTTTGAGCTTAGCCATGGAAATTCAGGTACGTTTCCTTAGTTCTAAATCCATGGGTCTAATTCTAGGTGAGAGACGAGTTGAATGCTGGAATAATGGCAAAGAATAGTGGTCGGATGGCTGAGTTATGGCCGGGTCGAGTGACCTGGTTGCAAGAAAATGGGTCGACCCATGAGAGGTTGACGATGATCACGTGGCAAGCCACGTCATCATGTCAGACCACGTGGCAAGCCACGTCATCATGTCAGACCACGTGGCATGGGATGGTTGGTGCCACATGGAAAGGTTGTTATGAGGTGTTAGGCTACGTGGCAGTTGACATGGCAGGCCTACGTCAGCCATGTCAGGCCACATGGACTAGTGAGAGGGTGCCACGTGGCATATTGTAAAGGTCTGTAAGGTGACGTGGTAGGCCCATGTCAGCACTATCAGGCCACGTGGACTAGTGAGGGGGTGCCACGTGGAAGTGTGTCAGGTTGTCAGAGTTGACGTGTCAATGACACGTGGTAGTGTTAGAGGGTGACACATGGCACCAGTCAGGGAGTGCCACGTGGCAGGTTGTCAGACCTGTCAAATGTCAGACTTGTCAGGCTGATGACAGCAGTAGCGTTAGCTGGGGCTGACGTTAGCACCTAACGTCAGCGTTGACCGGCGTTGACCAGCGTGGACTGAACTATGACCAATGCATGGGTACGAATTTTGAGGTCAAACCAATCTTGTTCGAATGGTTTTGACTATTTAAATCCAATGGTGGTGGTTTCGGGTCAATTGGAGATCGTTTGATAGGTCATTTGGAGTTTTTAGCCCCTAGAAGCGTGTTCGGGCCACGTTGACTATTCTGGGAGTTTTGAGGGTTTATGATTTAGACTTGTATGGATGGTTAGTGACCTTTGGATATTGTTTAGACAGGTTCTGACGTTCCGAAGACGTTGGATTAGCTTCGAAGTGGCTTATAGCGCGGGATTTGGGCATGTAGCATGGATGGTCTATGAATGGACTTTGTTTTATGAAATGATGCATGCATAACTATTTTATATGATTTATGAACACGATTTGAGATGCATTGAATGCATATGCTTTAAATACGATTTGTGGTAATGTTTTGGCCTATATTGTACGTATTTCGAGATTTCTATTTTTATGTGATACTTGGGTTTAAGCCGAGTATTCTACGTGCATGTGTTTATGTGATTTTGATGGTTTCATGGAAATGAGTGAAACCTAGGATTTGACTAACGATTTTGAATGATTTCTCTGACATGCGTGAAATAGATATTCGGGCTTGAGTCCGAGTTGGATGTTAACTTTGACTTGGATTACAGTCAAAGGAGATTTAGAAAAGTGATTTGAATAATGAAATGGTTTTTGGATTTGGAAATGTGTTTCGGGCTTGTGTCATAGTTGATTTGTGGTTTAACTTTAAGTATACTCAAACTTAGAATATATCGGGCTTGTGACCCAATTATGATTTATGAGATTTCGGGTTGTGACCCTGTTATGGATTTACGAGTTTGGATTTGATAGGATTCAAGGAATCCTGGATTTCTGAAGTGTTTCTGAACACTATTTTTTTTTATGGTTTTGTGGAAACTGATTTGATGAAATTAAGTCAGGGCGTAGACCCTACTGAGATGTTTTGAGATGATGTGAAATATTTTCCACACGACCATCCTCTATGATGTGATGATAGCCTCCGGACGTCGATCATCCTGTGTGATGTGTGATCTTGGGAGAGGTCACAGGGACACTACCTGCGGAAGTGTCAGAGATGGAGATTTTGCAGACGTTGAGCCAGGGGTTAGGATCTTGCAAATGCCATCGCTCAAACATCGACCATCTTGTGTGATGTGTGATCCTGAGTTAGAGCACCAAGACGTCAAGCCACGGGCTCCGAGCCTGGTGTATATTCGGATGTGTAATCTTGAGTCGCACGCGTAGCGCTGATATCGTAACTCGTGAGATGTTGGATATTGGATAAAGAGGATTGGTGATTATGTTTTCATGAGACTTCAGATGTGAGTCTATGATTCGGGCAGAGGCTCTATTGGAATGCTTTTACATGACTCTATTTGGGCGGAGTCCCTACGTGATTTGGTTTTGGGCTGAGACCCTACTGGGCAAATTTTTTTGATTGATTCATGTTTTCACTGTGTTTTGATTTGAAAAGTAATATGATTTTCTTTTAAGAAAGTATTTGAGATACTAGTTTTCTGATGCATGCATGTTTTTATGTGAAGGGTATAAACTTCTTTTCGTTAAATTATTTTTAAACTATTTATTTTTGTCCACTCACAGCTTTTATGTTTTTTATACCCTTTAGGTTGATCGCAGATGCGAGATGTAGCAGAGACCGAGACATCACATGCCGTTGTCGACTCCACAAGTCCCTGCGCACTCTGATAACCCCAAGTGGGTTATGGTTTATCTCTGGTCTAGCACGTGGTGTTAGACGGGAGCATGACGCATCCCACGATAATCCAGAGGGATTGGGATGGGTCGTGTCACCTTCCTTCCTTTACACGTACCAAGTGGGCACTAGGGTTGGGTCTTCTTTGATTTGGGCCTTTAATTTCTCCAAGCCATTAGCTTTGGCCTAAGTGGATTTTTTTCGGGTGTAAACATTGCTCCCTGAATTTGAAATATTTTTTTTTATAAAAGATTTTAAATCCACACGGTCACATATTTATCATCATCTGAAGTATTAGCAATTAGTGTTTAATCTTTTTTAGCTAACTCTAGTATTTGGTGGTTTTCTCCAGTTGCAGTTTATTTCTTCGAAATTTTTTTTGCCTTTCCCTTCTTTCCTTTGAGACTTGATAATTTCCTTCCGTTTGCAGAAAAAAGCATGGCTCCGAAAACAGCTCAAAAAGAGAAAGCCCCCGACGATTCCTCCTTCTCCGTTGGTGCAGAAACAATTCCCACCTTTAAGACCCCTTGGATTTCTGGGGGGAATTTTGAGAGTAGCTCTGTACTTTCAAATTCTTCAAGTTTGTGAAGAAGGAAACCATATTTCCTATGGGTCAATTCTTTATAAAATCCTGAGTTTGTTTTAGGATCTTGCTTGCGAGGTGGAGTACCATAGGGTGCTGACTTGCTTTAAAGTATTTTATCCGAATTTTGCGCCTCTCCTACCTCCTGACTACCTTTCTTTCCCTAGAGCGATTTCCACTCATGATGCATTCATTTGTTCCCGTCTAGCAACAAATCAAAGATTTCACGCCTTTTTCTATGCTAGGTCCAAAGGATGAAGTGTACGTACCATGATGAATTCTAGCTCTATGTACCATGATGAATTCTAGCTCAACTGAGTGCTTCACCTAGTGAGTTTATCTGACTTGCCTACTACCCTTGATGTGAATCTTCTTAGTGATGCATTATGTGGGTCTTATGGCCCTAGTCCTTTTAGATTTGGCCAGCCTGTTTGGCCTACACCCCTCCGGCCAAGTTTCTGATTTTATTGGTTTGTTCACTAGTCGATATTCACCTGGAAAACCAAATTCTAAGATTTTAAGGCCATTTCACACAAATTCAACACTGTTTCCCCTTATTTAGATGCCTTTTACCCTTTTGATTCAGAATGAAACCTTAGAAAAGAATCTGACTTCACCTATTTAGGGATAACTGGCTATTATTTGGGCTCTATTTATGAGAAAAACTAGTTTTTCTATTTTTGGGTAGACTGGTTTGTCTTCTCAAATGCCTCCAAAGGCATAAAGCAAGAATAGGTATCTTTGTCCAAGGCCCTAGCTTCTTGAAAGTGTGTGTCTTTAGGCCCCTTTGTATTTTCCCAGATGTACAGTCTTTTGCATACTATCGTTAGTTATCCTAGGTCGAGGCAATCTCTAAATGGACCCTATGTGGATGATTCAAGCATGGCTAAATTGGTCTTTCCCCCAGCTTCTTCGTCAAGCTCCTTGTTTTGCTAACACAATTGTTCTGGGAGAGTGGCTGATGCGCTTGCCACATATGCCATACTCTACTCAGGATTTCCTGTCAATTTTCTTCAACTGAAGTCTTGTCAGTGGAACATTGGGCAGCTAGCATGGACCATTATTACCATTTTTTTGATATAAAAGGCTACTCAGACATCACCACCAGTCTGCACCATAAGACACTGGTGCTCAGAGATTTATTTAGCTGCCTGATGACATAAGAATTACTAAAAAGTGGAAACTGCTATCCCAAAATACACTTCGGCTTTGAAGTCTACCAACCAGACTTCTGCGATGCCAATTCGGATTTCAGCAAGCAGTTCTGATTCCTCACATCAAGGGGAAGAATATGGGTACATCTTTCACGCTTTAGAATCTTTCTGATGGTGACACATTTTCCGTTCATCAATCTCTTTTTAATGCACGCATCCAGTATCCAAGTGCTATAGAGGCGATTTACGATTGTACGCAGGCCTTTGCACTATGGTAGTTGTCATATTTCAAGAGGATTTTCAGGGAAACAACGCAAGAGGTTTCAACGTGGCAATTCATTGCATTCAAAATTTCAATGAAGAATATTGCTTCTCTTGTTGCTGCCCTCAACCTTACGATCCAAGAATAAAATACCGTCCCTCTCATTAGCAATGTTCAAAACGGCGCTAGGCGCTACTAGGGCGACTGGCAAGGGGCCTAGCGCCTAGGTTGTTTTTTTTATGAGCGAAATTAAATAAATGAATGATTATATACATAAGACTTATATACTTCATAATTAACATATATATACATAAAAAGTATACACTTCATAAGAAGCATAGACTTCATATACACATGTTCAAAATGAAAGTTTCAAAAAGAGTATATACATGACATACTTATATTACATGAACAACCTCTAAGGCTCTAACTCTTCCTCCTCATATTCCTCCAATACTCTTTCCGTATCGGACTCAAACTCTTATACATCTTCATTTTCCTCGCCTTGAATGTCCTCATCGGATTCCAAAATTTCTGCATTAAGCAAATTATTTCATCATCAGGGGCGGGGTCAACTTCATCAATATCACCACCATGAACAATCCATTCTTGAGCATTACTAGCTTCACTAGCAATTAGTACATCTATGTCTTTCTCTCCCCCTCATTTTTTCTTATCGATGATCTTGGCATTGAATTGGACATAAACTAGATTGTTCAAGCTTGTTGCCTCTAGTCTATTCCTTTTCTTTGTATGGTTCTACATTGAATAAAAGTTTGAAAACTATTAGAAAACATTGAATTGTAAGTATGTAACAAACTCATAAGTCATAAGTGACTAAGTGAACTTGAGCATATTAAATACATGCTCTTATATCATAGTCCTTAACTACTTACTTACCCCCTCAAAAGTACTCCAGTTTCTGTCACATCCGGATGAACTTGTAGTCAAAGAGAGAATCTTGTGAGCCATTTTTTGCAATGTAGGTACACCACCTCCATACAAGGACCACCATTGAACTACAAAGGCATAATCTTCTTAATTAATGAAAAACTATGTAAGAATGACCACTAAAAAATAAATTATGAATTTTGAATGTTCTTACCCGGATCGAAATCATTCCTACTTGTTGAAATATGGGCCAAAGGTTTTCCAAACCCACCTTCTTTTTTCTTGTACTTCACAAATTCATCATTCGTCACAATATCTTGCTTATTAATGTCATTGAGGAAGAACTTCTCAACACAATCAAACATCCCTTCCAAGACAATTGGATCTTCAACTATGCTATCATCTTTGAAGAAGTAATAAGGATTCAAGAGGTAGGCTGCCTTATGTAATGGACCATCAAGCCTATCACTACCTTTTGCATCAACAATATCAAGGATTGGAGTATAGTTCACCTCTTGATGTTTGAAAACCTTTTTAATCTCATTCCTTGCTTCACGTAGCTCTCCATACAAAAATCCCATTGATGGCCTTTTATCCCCATCAACAAATCGAAGCACTTTAAATAGACGACCAAAAACTTTCAAACAAAGTGTTGCACCATTCCAAAAATTCATACTCAAAATTATGTTATATGAAGTTTTCCCTTTTTCACTTTTGGAAAGCTTGATTTGCCCTCATGCATCACTTGTAAACATTGCCTTTAACTCTTGCTTTTTCTCTACCAAGCTTTGCAAAGTTAGGAAAGAAGTTACAAATCTAGTTACTCCGGGCCTTACAATGACTCTTTTCTTTGTGAACTTCCTCATTAAATCCAACGTTTTATTATGGGCATAAATAAAGATGGTGATGGCTTTTTCCTTCTCAATGACTCCTTTGAACTTAGGTAGGTTACCAATTCCTTGGAGCATAAGGTTCAAAGTATGCGTAACGATCCGACCCGAATATCGGGATTAAATATTAATTAATTATGGATTTAGAATGACAAATCGGGGATTAGTTGAGAGAATTCGAACGGACGGTGTAAAATGACCGTTTTGCCCCTGGAATTGGGCAATGTTGACTTTTGACTCAGGGAGTCAAACGTACGAGGACCGATGACCGTGATGTAGATCGGAACGTTACGAGTACGTAGACAGGTGGCACGTCGAAATCGGAGGTTCGACAGAGAAGTTACAGGTCTAGAACATTTTACGGTACTATTACACGAAAATCGAGAAAAGGGGACATGTGGTAGGTTTGGATTGGATTGGAAATCTGGGTGGACCAATTCGTAAGTGTCACCTATCCCTTACCTGATTTGCCCATTCCCCCACACGGTGGGATATTTCTCTTTCCTCTCGATCGATCATTCCTTCATTTTTCTCCCAAACCCGTGAACGTGCAACCCATCCAATACCAACTTTCAATCCTCATTTTCGAGGCTTGGTATGTGAATGAAAGTGAGAGAGGGATGTGAGACGAGGCTGGTGGTGGCCACGGTTTGAGCCATCGTCGAAGGTAGCAGGAGAAACCATGAAAGGTAAGTTTGGATTTTCAAAACGGTAAGTTGAGTTTTGGTGATTTTTGATTGGGTTTGATGGTTGGAACGTGTTTTGGAGGTTGCTAGGAGGCTAGTGGACTTGGAACGGTGGCTGAAGGTGGCCGGAATCGTGGAAGACCGACGGTGGAAGTTAGCTGGTTCAAGCATCACTTTGAAAGGTATGGTTTTGGCCTTGGTTTTCATGTTTTGAAATCATAAATAGATTAGGAATGAATAGAGGAAAGTTTAGGAATAAAAATGGATGAAAAAAGACCGAAAACATGAGAGATATGGAGGTGAACCGGTCACACCGGTCCAGTTGGACCGGCTGCACAGTCGAACCGGACCGGACCGATTCAGGCAAAGGACAAGGATGATGAACAGTAGGCGCGTTAGGCCCACGAACAGCGCCTTTGGGTGGCGCGTGGGGGCATGTCGGGGACTTTTTCAAAAATGTGTTCAACATGTGAAATCATCTATTCGATGTAACAAACATTTTGGGACTGGTTTCGTGTCGATCAGACATCGTTTCGATATAGTTTTGGGTGTCCGAAGGTTTAAAGTCTATGTAAAATATGTTTAAAAATTTGGGAAAATTACGGGGATTTAATGAGAGGTTAATGAGGTAGTTAGTAACCCTCTAGTATGATTTGGACAGATTTGGAAGTCCCGGTGTTAGTGATGTGGCTCAAAAAGGCGTATGGCACGCGTATCGAGGAGACAGCGTTGGACGGTCTGTGAGTGGATAATGTTTTCTAAACTGTGATGCATGCATAACTATTTTATATGTTTTACATATACGATTTCTATGATGATGATTGTGGCATTGGTGATTTACATGGTTGCACATATTTCGAGGTAATCTCGTATTTGCACATATTTCGATGTTACAATTTTATATTGTGGTTATATGTGATTGTGGTTTTAATAATCGTTCAATGGTATGGTTTTGGATTGGAAATATAGAATCGAGCTTGAGACCCATTTGTTTTGGAAACCCTTGGACTTTGAGTCCATTTGAGTACTGTATCGGGCTGGGGGCCCAATTAGTTTGCATGATCGGGCTAGAGGCACAGTTGGTTTACGAAATCGGGCATGAGGCCCAATTGTGTTTTATAAATGTGATTTCGGGTCTGGGACCCTATGTTTCATAACGTGATTTCAGGTCGGGGACCTTAAATGGTTTTAGAATTATGGATTTGTGATGGTTTATGGAAATTCCGGGCAGGGCCCTTTGAGATGTTTTGAAATGGATTTATAAAATTGTTTTCCATATACCATCTTGATACGAGGACATGTGGATGGTCTCCTCCAGGTGTCTAAGACACTGGGGAAGTCACGGTGCATTGCGTGCGAGGGGTCACTACACGGAGCGACCGGACCGTATAGTGACTCAGGAGCAGGATTTCTATGATTAGACGTCTGGACGTCAAACATTTGGGGTGTTAGAGATATGGACCCGAAGAGACCCCAGTCTGCACCCGTTGCTTTTACTGTGAGATATGACGTCTGAGACGTCAAGCGTCTGGGACGCTAGGCATCTGGGATGTCGAGGATGTTTATGTGGTAAATATGAATTATTGGATTTATGAAATGGTATTTCGGTGTTTGTGGATTTGTGTTTATGGATTTGGGCAGTGGCCCACTTGGTTCTAGATTTACGGATTTTGGTATTCTACGGTTTTGGGCTGAGTTCCCACACATGTTTGGTTTTACGGTTTTTGGGCTAAGGCCCTAATAGTTTATTTAAGTAAATGATTTGATTACTCGTTTTCGATGCATGCATACTTTTAGTGAGCGGCATAAATGTATCTTTTTATGAAAATGTGTTTTATGAACTTATTGATTTTCGTCCACTCATTTTAATGCCCTTCAGGTTGTTCATGGATGCGGGCTGTAGCAAAGACCAAGACATCTCACTCCTCCACCGATAAAGGCGCGATCTGGGAGCCTCGTATGGGCCGAGGTATGAATTATCCCTTGTCAGACGTCTTCAACTTCAACAACTCCGCCACTGTCATATTGTTATATGCATTGTCCGTCACCACTTGAATTATGTTTTGTGTCCCAATATCATCAATGCACTTGTCCACATATTTAAATATATATTGTGACGACCCGGAAATTCAAAAAAGGAAAATTTGGAAAAAAAAGTGGAAGGAAATGACGATTTTGCCCTTAATTATGGAGACAGAAGTTGACTTTTTGTTCGGAACACTTTTTGGACGTTCTGTAAGGACTGTTGAGTAGGTCCCGAGACACTAAGTCCATAGATAGGCGGCATGCCAAAATCAGAGTTCGGATGTGACAGTTATGGACCTTAAATAGTGGGGGTAATTTGGTAATTTTTCAAAGAAGGGAAAAATGGTAATTTGGGGCAGGATTATGCTGATTTAGTGGAATGGTGACTCATATGTCCTGTTTGTGACATCTGTCACATGTAGAGAGGGTTTAGTGGCCCTGTCGTGATAGTTGGTGATGTGTTGTATTGTTGATTTACAACAAACCGCCCCTTCATCCAAATCTCCCATCAAAATCGATTTATGGGTGAGGCCAAGTATGAAACTTGAGACGGTGGGACGACTCCACAGAGAAAAACGAGTGAGAATTAGAGGAGAATTGAGGAAAATTAACCCCCGAAACCCAACCTTGGAAGAACTTCGAATCTCAAAAATGGGTACTAGGCAATTGGACGTTGATTGTTACAATTGAGCTTTGATTCAGCTTCGGAGGATCATTACGAGCCAAACCAGTCCAAAAACGATTGAAATGGATGGGGTTTTGGCCTTGAACAGTACCTACGACTATTGTGACATTTTGAGATTGAGTTCGATCACCCAACGGTATGTTTGAATCAAATTGAATTTGTAATTATGTTCATCAGTATCTGATAATGCAATCTGGTTGATTAGAATGATGAATACGATGGACAGTGAATGGAATTGAACCAATTCACAGTCGCGACTCTTTGAAGTTTGGATGAGAAATCGATCAGATTAAGGTATAAATATGTGTAACTAAGAGTATAGATCTCTAATTGATATGTAAACGATGCTAATGGACGGTTCAAGTGTAGAAATCAACGCAGAATTGAGGGAGATTCAGATGGATTGGCTCGCGGGTTGCAGACCCGTTTGACAGAGGAAATGGGTGAAGAAGGTGTCTGTAACCGGGTACTGTAACAGACGCGTGGACTTCACGCGCAACCACTTGTGGTGGCGTGTGAAGGCACGTGGAGGTCCATCTTCAGGTGAGGTCAACATGACTTTTACTCTATTCAGTGTAACAAACATTTTAGTGTTGGTTTCGTGTCGATCGGACATCATCTCGATATTGTTTCGAGGGTCCGAAGTGTTATATGATATTTTAATTCGTAATTAATTCCCAGAATATTATGGGAAGTTAATATGATATTAATTGAGTCATTAGTGACCCTTAATGATAATTTTGGACAGGATTTGGGATTCTTGGACAATGTCAGAAATTACGGAAAAACATGCAGCTCAGAATAGAGCAGTTTGGACGATGTGTGTCAGTGGACGTTTGTTTTATAAACTGTTATGCGTGCATAGTTAAATGTTTTACATGATTGATTGCATGATTTGGTTTGTAATGATGTCATGGTGATTCGGCATGATTAATTGTGATTAATGATTATTTTAATGTTTTCAAATGAGCTCTTACGGATTTACGTGTAAATGACATTTGGGCTTGAGTCTCTGTTGGGAATGATTTTGACTTGGTTTGAAGTCAAGGATTTGATTGAAATGTTTTGGGATGTAATCTCAGGATGGTTTTCATTGTGATTGTGAGTTCCCAAACGGTCGAAGCTAGGGGTATTTTCCAGACGACCGGAGGTCGGGGGATATGATTGTGATTGTTCTCAAGCAGCCGATGCTAGGGGGTATTCCCAGGTGGCTGGCACTCGGGGCCCAGGCATTCAGAGCTCGGGGTGGTTCCCAGATGACTGATGCTCGGGGATATGTGTGCCTGGACAGTCGGAGCTAGGGGTGGCTTCCCAGACGACTGAGGCACGGGATATTGCCTACGCGTAGTGCGAATTTGATTGTGTGATTTACTGTGCACTTGAGTCGTACGATTTGATGTTAATTGTGATTTCTTTGCGTACCGGTAATGAGTATGGGTTTTGGTCTTTGTGGCCAGGTTAATGTTTTCATGTGATTTGGCTGGAAAACCGGTGATGGTTATTCATATGTTTTACCCTAAGCATGCATGGTTTGATAAATTGGAGGGGAAAATGGTCTATTTGAAATGTATTTTTAAAGGATATTATTTTTGTCCACTCACACCTTTTATGTTTTTATGACCCTCCAAGTTGTGGCACGACATTCCGGGCTGATCGAGAGGTGGAGGCATGAGCGGAAATCAGTGCAGTTATCCCTTGTCTAACAGGTGCTGAAGGGTAGTTTCGGCATTTCAGTTGACTTTTCAAACGGGAGCAGGACCGGGCACGGTTATCAAGGTCCAGTTGGGACGGGTCCTGTCATATATAAGCCCGTGTGTGATTCCCCCAAAACTTCCTTAGAAGAAAGAAAGTTGTGCCTTCCTTGCAATTTACACACAAATTTAATATACTTCTTCTTTTTCGGTCGCTCCAAGCATCGATCATGATTGAACAACCATGCTTAGCCCACTCTTTTTCTTCCCTGGTAAGTGACTTTCTAGTTCTCTCAACTTCTTCCTTCAATAATGGCTCCTTTAATTGGTATTGGCTTGGAGGTTGGTACTGCGGACCAAATTGACCCACCACTTTCACAAATATTTTAAAGCTATCGTTCTCAATGGCATGGAAAGGAAGATCGGATTCATACACGCATCGAGCCAAATATTGATGCATATAATGCGTTCTTTCCTTCCAAAGAGCATCTTTGATATTTATTTTCGAAGTTTCTTTTTTCCACCCATTGAAGATTCGGAATTGATAGTGTTTGCAAACTTATCCATAGGCCCAAGAAAGTGTTTCATTTTTTTGAACCACAAATTTCAACTTCCTATTTTTCTTCTTCTTCTTGAATTCTAACTTCTTACCTCACTTGCTCTTCAAGTCTATTCTTTTGTCTTTTCTTTACCTTTGCTTCTTCTAAAGCGGCTTTACACCTTAATTTATCATCATCCGAAGACTTTGAACATGAAGCTGAATTTCCCTTGATGTGGGCTATGTGTTGTTTTATCCTATTTATTCCACCACTCATACACTTACCACATAACTTACACTTCACCTTATCAAAGTTTGTAGGATTTGCCAAAAGTGAAAACTCCCATCCAATATCACCACTACCCCGCTTCAATGATCTTTCCATTTCTGATGTTACATTTGCTTCGGAAGGTGTAGTCATTTATGTAAAACCTACAATTTAAAATTTCTAACATATACCATAATCCATAAAAAAAAATTGAAAAGCACTAATTCAATTTCAATAATAATTAACATTCCATGATATCATGATCACATTAGAAATAGTGCAGTTAAGTTCTTTACTAGTTTACTTATGTATTTAGTGGCCAATGTCTCATTTCCTATAATTATTATTTTCCAATGAAGCCACTAGATAGTGACATAGTGGATACATAGATGCTACTAACCTACTATTGTGTCTGGAAAGTAAATGCTAATGTTGTAATGAAGCCATTGGATAGTGGATACATAGGTGCTAATGTGTTATCAACTTTTTTAAATTTCACTCTTTATTTAAGAAACTATGTCGTTTTTCCATTGTCAAGTAGATCATGTCTTTAAGTTTCACATTTACTTATCTAATCAAAACACTTTACTTTGCATCTTGCACCATGTGGTGTGATTTAGGCCAAGATTAAAAGCATTGAATCCAAAATTAGTGAAGGCCACTATTCCAATGAAGATCGGTTAGCCTTATTGCATTAGTCTCAGCCACTTTGTTTTACTTTGCTAATAAAATTGACCTATTGACTCAGCCACTTAGCAGTTAGCACCAACCACCAATTAGCAATGGTGCAAATGTGCAATGGCCGACTAATGAGCACCAGCCACCAGTGCACCACTCAATATCTCTCTTTAATTCATTCTTATCCCTTTAATTCTCTCTACCAATCAGCACTTGCCAATCATTTAACAAATTAATGAGACAAAGAAAATATATTTATTTCAATTTCAGTCCATAATCCATATCTACCAATCAGATTTTTACTTTTTGTTCATTCGTTATCTATTCAAACATTAGATAATCCTTATCTAATGCATCAGTGCCATCTATTATCTATTATGTTTGATGCATTCATTCATTATTAATATTATTCGAACATTACATAACTCATAATCCTCATCTCCCTCGTCGAGTCTACTCCTTAGTCTCTTTCATTTTTTTCGATATTCTCCCTTTCTCCCTCATTGAGTCTGCCGTTCGCCATTTCTTTGGGGGATGAGCCACAGAGAAGGGAGAACAGATACAGGTGATCGAGAGAGAGGGTGAGAGAGAGAGAGAGAGCGAGAGAGAGCGAGACTGGAGAGAGGGCGAGAGAGAAAGAGCGAGCGAGAGAGAGAGCAAGAAAGAGAGAGAAAAAGAGTTCGACTTCAAGTTTTAGTTCGAGTTCAATACCTGAGAAGCTGAGAGAGTGGGACTTCGACTTCGACTTCGAGTTTCAGTTCGAGTTCGAGTGGGAGTGCTAGAATCAGAGATGTCGACTTTGAATCTGATTGAAGGCCATGTCGCAGTGGACTTGTGGAGCAGATTTCGAGTTCATAAATGGTAGTTAGGTCGTAAGTGATTGGTATTACCGTATTGGGTAGTCTGAGACTTTGAGTCTGGTTTGGGTATTTCATATTTGGGTTAATTCTTTTGATTTTGAATTTGTAAGTAGGATTAAGAATCATTTAGTCTGAGTATGATTTGTTTGTTTAATACTTTCATTCTTTTGATTTTGAATTTATAAATTATAAATATGATTATGAATGAATGAATGATACATTGACATTTCATTTGAATCGATTGAATGTGATAATTATATTTCATATGCCCTGGAATGATATTGACATATCAATGTGTGTATGATATGGGTCTAAGTCGGATTTGGTAATTTTAAATTGATTTTGAATGGTTTGTTGGGATTTTTCTTTTCTTTTCTCCAAACTGCTAATTTTTGTCGCCCAACCGCCCAGGCCGCCCAGGCACCGCTTAGGCCGCATAGGCACCGCCCAGGCCGCCCAGGCACCGCTCAGGCCGCATAGGCACCGGCCATACCGCATAATTGGTGACCTGCCTATAGCTTCCACATAGGAGTTATTCGCAGCGGCGCCGCTCCGCCTAGTGCCTAGGGTGTAACAGCCCAAACATGATTTTAATGTAATTTTCTATTAATTAATACAAAATGACCATTTTGCCCCTGGTAGGGAAAAAGTTGACTTTTGAATCAGGATTCTTTTTGGTCTTTAAACTATGACCATTATGTATATCGAGACGTCACGAGTCCGTAGACAGGCGGCACGTCGAAATCGAACGTCGGACGGGGAAGTTATGGTCACGGTATCAAAATCGATTATTTTTACGTTTCAGGATTTGAATTAATTAATGCTTAAATCTGATTGGTGGGAGATTAATTATGGGCCCTTGGATGAGTGACAAGTGTCACTCATCCCATTGGTAGGGTTTCCCTAAATGGTGGATCTATGTCTGATTGGTGGGTTTTATTTAATTCATTTTTTCTTCACATCTCTCATCCCTACTGTGCATCATTTTCAACATCTATCATCTTCATCATCTTTCATTTTCCTCTAAACCGTGAACCACCATTACACCCAAACACCACTGCCTCACGTCACTACATTCATCAGCCACTGCGACCATCTGAGGGTGACGCAAGAGAGACAAGGACGACGTGACGGTGAAGCTGGGCACGGCGGAGACACGGCAAAGAGGTGAGAAAAACCCAAACCCGAAGCCAGTTTAACCTTTTTTTCGAACTTTGGACTTTGACGTTTATTAATCAAAGGGGTGGTCTGGGTTTTTTTCTAGGGACCAGAACAAGTGCGTTGGACCTGTTTGGGAGGATTTTGGTGGCCTAGGTCGACGGGGAACAAGATTGGAAAATCGGTTGCTGTTCATCGATCAAGGGTAAGATTTTAATGATTTTTTTCGTGTTTTCAATTAGATGGATCTCTTAGTTAGGATTAGACAAACACATAGGATGAAACGGGGATGAATTTGGTGCAGAAATGGAGAAATGGGAATCGGGTCAGGGTCCTGGGTCTGCGCGACCCGGTTTAGGTAAACGGGCTGACCGTTGAGAGGTTAGGGACGTTGACGTCAGCATGCTAACATCATCATGTCAGGCTTGTCAAACCAGCAGCCACTCAGGACGTGACACATGTCACATGTCAATGCTGACTGTGCACTGACATGTTAGTGACGTGGCCCAATCATTAGCTGTCACGTGTGCATTAACATGTAAGTGACGTGGCCCAATCAGTGGTTTCCACGTGTGCATTGACTAGTCAGTGACGTGGCCCAATCAGTGGCTACCACGTGTCACTGACATGTTAGTGACGTGGACCAACCAGCAGCTAACACATGGCACTGTCTGAGTTTGACACGTGGTAGTGACGTGGAACAATCACCTGTTAACACATGGACTTGTAAGAGTATGACAAATGTCAGACTTGACAGCTGTTAGATGACATCAGTAGTGACGTCAGCATGCGTTGACCGTTGACTTCCAGTGTTGACTTTCAGTTGACCTGCGCGTGAGGGCGGGTTTCGAGGTGGGACCAGCACTATTTTCAAGGTTTCGACGATACAAATCCAATGGTGGTGGTTTCATGTCGATCAGAGATTGTTATGTTGGTCAAAATTGGGTTTAATGGGTCAGGAAGCGTGTTCGGGTGGCTTTCACGGGCTGGTACTGTTCTAGGATCTTATGTTTGAACTTGTAGAGCCCATTAGTGATGTTTTGATGTGTTTGTACAGGTTTAGGCGGTTCGTTGAGCAGCAAGGACCGTGTGAGAGTGGGCTTTTGATTTTGAAATGATTGCATGTATAACTATTTTTACTATTTTACTTTACGATTGAGATTAAACAATTCTTGGTATTATAAGATGATGCTTTATATGTTTTATGATGTTTTGGGCATGAGACCCGTCTGGATTATATATAAATTTGTTTTTGGAGTCAATCATGGATTTTTGTGGAATTAAATAGTATTGCATTGTGTATACCTACCTTATGATTACTGTCTCCTCCAGACGTCTCATAGTATCCTGGAGTGGTCACGGCACGCTACCTGAGAGGGGCTGACCCGAGGGGTAGCTCATGATCGAGAATGCAATTATGGATGATACCCCGAGGGAAGGTCATTGACTTGCGGGTCATTGACTTGGTGGACCCTGTGGAGACTCGGGATTGAGACCCCGAGTGGCACGCGTAGCCTTAGGACCGTGACATTATTAGGTATCGGGGGTGCCAGACATCAGGGATGTCGGGGTTGGATTTTACAGTGCACTATTATTATGATTTCTTTTCCCTATGCGGTTATATATGATTATATTATTTTATGATACTATTACGATTACCCGGAGTCCGAGGCATAGATTTCGTTGTTGCACACCTGTACACCCTGTTGGGTAGGTTGAGCACCGTTTTTTAACCTGATATTTGTGCTCATATTTTGTATTTGTATTTGTACTATCTATGGCCTGACAGTGTTGAACTCTAAACTCATATGTTTCACTTCATTTATTTAATTCGAAAAACTTTAAGCCTGTTAAGGGTAATTTCAGTGTTTTAGAGTTATTTTCATACTGGAGCAGGGCACATCCCCTGGTGGTCTCAGGAGGATCGGGATGGATGTTGTCATAGGCACTGCCTAAGAGGCCGCCTAGCCTGCCGTTTTGAACCTTGCTCATTAGTAATTTCTTTCTTCCTTTGTGGTGCTCTATGTTCTGGATCTTTTCTTTCTACTCACATACTTGTCTATCTCAGTTGGTGTTGATGATGTCAAGCTAATGGTAGAAGGGGTTACCGATGTGATAGCCCTCATTGGAGCTACTGATGAATATCCCATCCTTGAGAGACCTATGAGCTACCTCAAAATGGAGGAGGAACCACCCTTCCCAGCCCCTCTTGGTAAGTCTTCAACCTTTCATTAGTTTCCATCATGTTCTTATTATATATTTTCAATTCTTTGCTTGTCTTGATATTCTCAAGTACCCCTTGTTCTCCTTGCAAGTCATCTCGTAAGGGTATAATAATAGGTTCCCCTTCGTCAGTTGCAGTGGCATCACCAGTTCCTGCTTCAACCGGTCTTGGTGGCCCCACTCCTATAGGAAGGAAGAGGAAAAGGATTTACTCAAAGAAGGGATTTGGCTAATGAAATGGCTTTAGCAGATTATCTGCAGGGCAAGAAAATTCCAAAACGTAAGGTCCATCCAAAGCTTCCTCAGCTTCATTTTCGTCCACTCAGACTGCTCATCTTGAGGATGGGGTTCAAACGAGTGCTATTCTTGTAGGTATGGTTTCCATTTCCCATGATACTTCTATAATTGCTCCTAGAAAAGTAACTGAGCTTTCCTCATCAAACCACTCTACTTCAGTCTCCTTAGCCCCTGCTGGATCTTGGAAGCTTATGGCTACGGTTGTGAACTTGGCAGTGGCCATCAACACTCTGCCTACGCCATCCCCTGTCGAGATGTCCATAGTTCTTAATAGGGGACCTTTCTTTCCTTGTTGGGACTCGAATCGGTAGCTCCTGCTCTAGATAGTACGATTCCTTCTTCTGTACTTGAATTTGTTGCAGTTGCTAAAGTAGAAATAGATGTAGCTACTTCAGCATTAATAGCATTGTCCCCCGGGTGTCTAGGATATCTCTATTTCGAATCCTCCCATCATTTCCTTGCATCATCAACAACAAATTCCCCCTCGGGAAGAACTACCTGGAGTTAACCGTTCAACATCTCCGCCCCCTACTAGGGAGATATCGTTGACGGATGTGGATCCTCCAGGGCTTGAATAGGTGCATGGCAGCCTGCACACTCCTTTTGCAACTGTCACTAAGAATAGCCTTGGAGGTAGGAAACGTGGGATTCCCCATGGAATCGAATGGGTACTCATTCTATCTTTAATTTTCTTATGTCTTTCCATTTTAATTTCCATCTTCTTCTGTTTCAGGTTCACATCCCTCCAAAGACTCAGCTTCCAGAACAAGAATTCAAATCACCCTTTTCTCCCACTCCCAAACCTCTAAGTCCAGCCTTTACTGCTGCTCATTCTCATTCTGAATGTGAGGTGATCTGGAGCTTCTTGAAAGCCTTTGCTGATGGGAATGACGTTCGAGATTTGGATGAAATTGGGAGAGTGTTGGTTATCTTCTTTGGTTCTTTGTCGTTTGTTGTTCCAATGGCTACGACCGTAGCATCCCTTCTAGATGGTTATCAAAAAAAAAAAAAAATATTTAGTAGGATCAGCTGCAAAATACTTATTTGGCAGAGCTTCCTCCTCTAGATGAATTGAAGTCCATGGTGTGGGACTTCCTTCAAAGCAGTAAGAAAAATGTCTAGATAGGCCGCCGATTAACCGAAGTGTACCTTAAGCTCGAGGGTATCTGATCTGCTACTGTAACAGTAGAGGCAGAGTGTTTGACCCTTAAGTGAGAATACGAGTGATACAAAGCCAAGGTGTAAGCCAAAGAAAGTAACCTTCCAGAAGAAAACCAAGTGCGGGTCGTCATTGAACGGGCATGCCATATTTCCACTGAATTGAAAATGTTGCGACTTGAGGCTCCAATCCATGTTGGGCTTCCTATTAGAACAATGAATCTTGGACCGTTTATATTTCAATTTCATTCCATGTATGATTTCGGCCCTATGTAAATAGTAATTCGAAGTTCTCATTCGTTTTCACGCGTGTATAGTTATTCTAAATGCTTCGAATTCCACACATTTTTTTAATCATGACATTATTAGGTCGCAAGAAACCTTCTATTTAATCCTCTTCTTCTCCATTTTTTCCAACAAACCTCCATTTGAAGATCCCCTTAGCAAAGAAAGATAGTCATTTTTTTTTCAAGCTTTTGTGATGGATTCCATCTCCCTTTCTCACTCAAAAAACTTTGACCATACAGTGAACTCATGTTCGTCTCGTGCACGTTTGCAGGTGGAGTTGGATGACTTATCATTTGATAATTTCAACCTCGAGCGGGATTTGAAGGAAGCAAAGGTCCTTTGGAGAGAGAGTTGGGCTAGGTGAAGGAGCTGGCAAGGGCGAGTAAGGTAAGGCTTTAGGTCATTTGTAAAAAGAACGAGGACGTGCTAGTGGAGTTTGATGCCATCTAGGTCCTGGAGAGAAACCGGGTGAAACTAATGGGGAGACCATCTTCGCACCCTCAAGCAGGCTATGATTGGAGTCTCTTTCTCCCACAACTGAAGCTTCATCTTTCTCACAATTATGTAACCTTTTTTTGTAATATCACTTATTAATGAAAATGGAACTTCCAAAAATAGCCTCCATATCTTTTCATTTGTGTATAAACTACTAAACAACATAACCCATCTGATGTCACTGTCGTAGACCTTAAGATATATATAAAGCTAATTCACGCATCTCAAATCAATGTGCTTTTTCTTTCCTATTTCAACATAACTACCAGTAGCCACGACTTGTTAAGAAATCTTATCCGTTATTATATGGAAGTTGTTTGATGCCTCCAAGACGAATCTCAGGAACACCAAAACATCATCCGAGATCTAGAAATTCAGTTTCATTATCATGTCATCTCTATTGCCACGCAAAACCATGAGGCCTATCACAAGAGAGCTTCTCTGAATGCTGGCACTATGTCCCTTCAAGATACTTTAGCAAAGACCAGGAGCCGTATATTCCTTTTTTGAAGATGATTTGGTAGTACTCTGTGATGAAAAATGGAACTCTTTTGTGCTTTGGCTTCCCGTGATAAAACAATCCGCCATATGCGTCGTTCTGCTTTATGAGATGGTTTTACTCGAGGTTTCACAGATGGAGCAACTGGGAAACCCCATCTTGGGATTATCAAGTTGTAATTTCAATTTTAATGCAATGAAATTTCCATCTTTGCATGATGAATTTTGGCTATTTTAGCCATACTTCACTCATTATCTCCACTTTTAATTTATTAATTTTGATGTTGTGTCTTCAAATGAGCACCTCTAGTTCTACATGTAACCATGTAATAACACGGGTCAAGTGTACTGAGCCATTAAACCCCCTTAAGTCATGTCTTGGCAGGGTTCTCTCCTGTCAAAGTTTACGCTACCATGTCTGGTGGGTCTTCTCACCAAAGTTCCCAGGCTCTTACGGCTTCCATCGCTGACCAAGTCATCAGATCTCATCGATTAGTAGAAGATAATGCTAAGGGCATTCGATTTTTGTAAAACCAAGTGCATTTTGGCCAAGTGGACAAGTTGAAGATTATGCATGAGAGCTCTTGCTTGCTAACAATGTCCAATCAGCAAGTTTGGCAGCTAGAGATGAAAAGTGACATAAAAAATCTTCCTTATAATGGTAAAAATATGACCTTACCGCTTCTAAGATCAGGATTGGACAGCTCAAGAATATAACTATGGATAGAGACCAGACCATTAAAGTTATTTCTAAGAGGCCCTTCAAAACGGCTATGATAATGGATACATCTCTCAAGCAATTGGTCGATCTTATCGTGAGGGTTGATACAAAGGAGTTCATGTTGCTAATTTTGGAAATCCCCATTAATCGATGCTGGTCTTAATCCATCCTACCATGTATCTGTTACCTCTTAATGTTTTCCATATAAAATATCTCGTTGCGCGTTTTTATGAAGGTGTGGTATTGTTCATTCCATACCTATTTTCATCAAACTTCTTTTATAGACCTAGTTGGATTGGGTCTATGTTGTACATAGTAGTTTATTAACTATGAAAGTCCTATGCTAAGTAGGACCTTTCCAAATTCAAAGAGAGAATGAGCTCTGGTTCCAATAACTTGTTGGTCGTTATCTGTCGACCAAAAGGTTGGCCATGAATGACCTTGCATCTGCCTGAATAATCACCCAAAATCCTCCCTCGCAGGTAGTGTCGTCGAGATTCCATATTGCAATACGCTGGTGCAGGTTTGATGGGACACACATGCTTTTGTGAATCCAGTCTCTCCCCACTAAAACGTTGTAGCTTATGATGCTGTCTACTACAAAGAATACCAACATTAATTTCTTGGACCCAACCGTAATCTCTAAGGGTAAACCCTCATGAGTTTTAGTAATGGTCTCGCCAAAAGTGGATATTATAGTCGTAGTCGACAGGAAATTTTGCAGTGTCATGATTAGCCTTTTTAACATTTTTGCAGGGAGGATATTGATGGAAGGCCCTCCATATATCAACATCTTGTTGATTAGGATGCCTTCCAGATGAGCTGACATGAAGATAGGCCACAGATGATCTACCATATCCTTAGTCGAGGTAGCGAATAGTGAATTTTCTCCACAGAAAGTTGTTTTTGAGACATCATCTTAACCTTTATCCATAGGGATCTCAATTGCTGCATGAGAGGGCTCATAAATGGTCACATCACCTATCATCTGGTTGACTTATTGATATATTGCTGATAAATATTCTGGTAGGACTACCATCACATCAACCTCAACTTGAAGTCCTTATTTCTTGTCGAACAAGGCATCCATTTCCATGACTTCCAGTAGATCATTTTTGAATTCTTCTATTTCCTCTTTGGTCATGCCCTGACCGTAAATTCTTTGAACGTCATGTCTGGATGATTCATTTTTAGTTGAGACCTCCATACTTTCAAGTTGCTTGCTTCCCAAGTCTTCTTGATAAAGGTTCCCAAACATGATCTTTTTCACGATTTTGAAGAAGTTCCCGAGGTGGTGTCTAAGGAAGAGCTTCCCCTTTGACCTTTCCCATCCATCTTAGGATTACTGGTTAGTTCTCTATTGGTTACAAGAGGTGTCGTTGGTTCCTTGGGAGGGCTTGGCCCCAATTCCTTCTTAGTGTGGAAATAGGCTCTATATTGTCACTAAATCCATCTCTTTGTAGTTCTTCCGAGTTATTTGGTTGGCTTTTCATCTTTGCTAGCCATGTACCACTTCCCTTCCTTGATTGTAGACTCATAAGTTCTGGCTGTTACTACCTTCTCGGGAAGAGCTGCTCTTTTGTTCTTCTATTTTTGATGGTTGACTTGCTTCCTATTCTTTTGACCAATTTCCTGCTCCTCATTCCTTTTGATGTTTCTCGATCTCGGAGAAATGGAGTTTTGTTGCGTCTTCACTTAGAGTTGTGCGAACCATGGTTCCTTTCAGGTATTTTTGGAGGATTGTCATCCTGACTTCGCTTCGAGCTTTCCAACTTTG
Organism: Prinsepia uniflora; assembly: GCA_032719365.1. Taxonomy (NCBI): domain Eukaryota; kingdom Viridiplantae; phylum Streptophyta; class Magnoliopsida; order Rosales; family Rosaceae; genus Prinsepia; species Prinsepia uniflora. Next base: position 16,651,403 of record CM064874.1, read on the forward strand.
TCTCAACGCCTGAAGTTGGGACTTCAAGAACACATTTTTTCTTTCACTTTCTGCATAACACAATCCCGCCTTCGATTGTGGCATACATCCTTTCAATTTGGTCGTTGTGTGATTTTTCTCCTTTTTCTTTTTTGGCCCTTTTTTGAGACCATTGGAGATTGACCATATTGACTGATGTTTTCAAGAATGGATTTGTGTCCACCCCCATCGAGGCCTTGGGTATTGGTGCTAGCGCGATATGCCCTTAGTTGATTAACCTCTAAATATTGTCCCTGAACTTGACACAATTAGATGTGGCATGGCATAGTCGCACATGTCATTTGCATAACTGTCTTCCCTTGATGTCTTTAAGCCTAGGCACCTCTTTCTTAGGGTCCAGTTTAATTACTTTGGCCCTTACCAATTCATCATAGATTTCTCCAGCTTTGGTTAGGTCAAATGAGTAAAAGCCAAACACTAGTGTTTTTTTCGAGGTTTTCACTTGTCATGACTGATTTCTTTTCCCGAGCAAGTTTGACTAGCGACTTGAGGGTTACTGGTCCATTCCTCGGAATCTGGATCTCAGATGTTACCACCTCTAGTTCTTGTCCTTCTTCTATTTTCTTCAATTCTTTTTCGAGCACCTGAGGCTCCAATTGGTGCACATGGATCTTATCTTTGTAAAAAGGGTATTTTAGAGTTCTACCTCTGCCATTTTTTTTCTTCTAGTAGCCTTTTGAATTTGGTTACTGGTATTATTATCTCTTAGAGATCGAACAAGGTAGTATCATCGAATATCTTTATGAGGGAGAACCTCAGAGCTCGTTGTGGAATGGCTACCATCTGGGCATTGTTTATGGGAAATATACTTTTTATCTTCATCATTTTGAACCTAGCGCTCAAGTTCTTTGTTACTTCGTGCTTACCTTGTCTGAGAGAAGTCATGTCACTGATTATGACCTCAAGTTCCATTCTGTAGAATTCCTTATGGAATTTGGCTTCCATTTGCCCTCAAGTACGAATGGATCCCTCAGGTAATGAAGTGTACCCAGAGAAAGCAACTCCAAACAGGGAACTACTGAACAACCATAATTTTAGGGAAGGGTTGTCTTCAATAGCTACTCATTGGGTTGAGAATCTCCCTATATGTTCCAAGGATAAGATGTTTCCATCTCCACTAAAGAGTGTGAATGTTGGCGGCTTGAAATTTCTGGAGAAAGAGTTGTCCCGATCTATAGGCCATGTAAGGCTTTCTATACATTGACACATTTATTATCCTAGGAGGTGCTGGTCACTTGATATCAAACGTTTCATTTCATTTATCTCGTTCATGAGAGCATGATGTTCTGCTGTGTGGGATGGTCTTCTATTAGGAAACATTTCCTCATATGATCTTGCTTCATTGGGATTAGGATTTCTTTAGTTGTTTAGTATGCTTCTACTTCTTGGTAGGACATTGGGATTGGAATCTCCCTGGTCAATAGATGGGTGGTTTCTGGAAAATATCCTAGAATCCAAGCTTGGAAACTTTGCTTGTTTCTAGGATTTCAATACCTGATGCTCTCAGGAAGGCTTATATTGGCATAAAAAGCTCAAAAATTGATGCACCCGATTCCATAGGATTTTTTCCATTGTCAAGGGATGAAGTTACCAGTGGTGGGACATTAGTGTCCTTTTTTGGAGCGGCTGGAAAGTCCACAAACTTTTCGATTCAGAGCTTTTATTCGCAAGCTAATAAAAGATAAGATATTATTGAATAATTCCATGAACTCCTCTGTAGACATGACTTGGCTAGTAATTTCTTCTATCACTCCATCGCGAGGTGGTTTTATGTCAACTTGTGGGGTTGATAACTCAGGTATTGTCTCTTAAAACAGATTCAGAAATCTCTGTAACGACCCGTCCCGGAAATTAGGGTTAAGACAGTGATTAAGATGGGATTAGTGAGTTAATTGGTGTTTAGTTGGTTACTTTTGGTCGGTTAGCGTAGAATGACGATTTTGCCCCTAGTCTGGGCCAACAGTTGACTTTTAGTTCGAGCGGTCAATTGGGTATTTATCGATGACTGTGACGTAGCTTGGGACGTCACGAGTCCGCAGACAGGTGGTACGCCCGATTCCGACATCCGAGGAGGAAGTTATGATGTTCGGAAGGTTGAGGGAATTACCGTAATTTGACTAAAATAGGGGGAAAAGTTGACTTTTCATACGATCGGGTTTTAACACGTTGACCTAGGACTGTTAGGTAGATCTTGTCATCCTGAGTTCGATGACAGGCGGCACGTATTCATCGGAGTTGGGATGCGTGCGTTACGGGTCTAGAAAGGTAGTGGGAAAATGGTAATTTTAACTTAAAAGGAAGGGCAGCTTGGTCTTTTGTACTTTGGGCTTGGTGCAGCCGGATTTGGACAAGTGTCCAGGGTAGAGAAGAGATTTTTGTGTGAGGCTTGAGGGGATGGTGGCACGTGGGGCTTGTCTAGAGGGTTCTAGTGAGTGCACTAGTGTTTCAAAATCGTGCAGGTGTGTGTGTGTGTGTGTGTGCCCGTGTTTGTGTTCGAACTAGAGAGAAACAGAGACTGAGAGATTGGGAGAATTGATCGGTGACTCTGTGTGTTTGTGCGAATTGGTGAGTGTGTAAGTGACTAAGGGAAGTTGAGAGTGTGAGGATTGAGTGGTGATGACTGCTCGTGTACGGGAACTGATGTGAGATGGGGGAGAGTTCACGGGAAAAACAGAGAGAACATAGAGCAGTTTGGGTGGTGGTGTGGCCGTGTGCTGTTTGTTTGGGCTCGACAGGGGGCGAGGACGACTCTGTGGACTCCAGGGAGTGCGGCGGTGAGCACGGCGACGATCGACGACAGGTAATTTCTTCTTCCCGTTCTTTTGCTCTATTTTGGCCGTGAACTTCAAACCAAAAGTCGTGGCTTTTGGTATTGAGTCGATGGTTTTGGTGAGTTGGGTGAGACTCAGGGAGGTCCTAGGAAACGTCTAGTGTTGCCACTGTGACGGGGGAGGACGTAGGTGGTCGAATCGTGAAACAGGGGACAACTTGGGTTTTGGCTTCGAGCTTGAGTCGACGGGTCGTGGTGTTTGAGTGAGGGGGATAGGTTCCTTAGGATTGGACGATGAAGAGGGTGAAGAAAGGGAGGAAAACGGAGACGGGATGGCGGAGAACCGGGAACGCCGGTTTAGACCGGTTCACGCGAGGTAGACGACGGTGAATAGTACCCTGTGTGCAGGCGCGTGAGGCCACGCACAGCCACTTTGGGCAGCGCGTGGGGGCGCGTGCGGCGGTGTTTGGGGAAACGGTCAACTGAGTTTTAGTTCTAAATGTCATAACGAGTCTAATGGAATTGGTTTCGGGTTAATCGGACGTCGTTTGAGCTTAGTTCCGCGAGGTTGAAGGTTTAGGGTTCCGGTTCGTTACGTGTAGGACCCAGGGAGTTTTGGGAAAATTAGGTGAACCTTTGTAGATGTGTTAGTAACATACTTTTGTGATTGTTGACAGGATCGGGATTTCCCGAGGAAGCTGAGGAACGTACGGGACGTATGGGGCGCGAGTGACATGTCGGTATCTGTGAGTGGACCCCTTCTCTAAACTCAAGCATGCGTAACTGTTTTTCATACTTGTTTTATGGTTTTACATGTAATTTCATGATTGTTAAATGCGTGGTGTTGGTTTTCTATAATTGCACGTTTTTCGAGAAAATAACGTATTTGGCACGTTTTACGATAAAAGGTTGATTTCTGCTTATGATGTTATAGTTTCGGGATTTCAAATGATAAATTGTTTTTAATGATTATAAATGGCTTTGAGACATGATTTGATGGTCAAAGTTTTTGTTTTAGAATCGGATTTCGGTAAACGAGATTTGGTTTTAAAGTTGAAAAGTGGAATTCCGGATTTGGGTTCGGAATGACGGTTCTGGATGCCGGAATGGCATCAGACCAGTGGTTTTGGATTCGGGTTTGGATGTGGATTTGGACTTTGTTTTCAAATGGTTTTGGATTGGATTTGCTGGATCTGGTTATTGGGTTTAAAGACCCGGATATTGTGATTGACGGGGGACGGGCCCGGATTGGGTTTAAAGACCCGGATTGAGTTTAAAGACTCGGGAGTTTAAAGACTCGGATATATTGATTTTCCCCCGTAGGCCTATTGAGTTTAAAGACTCGGGAGTTTAAAGACTCGGATATTATTGAGGCCTGGATTGAGTTTAAAGACTCGGGAGTTTAAAGACTCGGATATTATTGAGGCCTGGATTGAGTTTAAAGACTCGGGAGTTTAAAGACTCTGATAGATCCAGCAGGTTTGATCGAAGAATGATGGCTTGATATTTATGTTTTGTGATACGGTTTTATGATGTTTATGATATGATTTCTATAACTGTTTTTATAATGTTCTGCAATTGTTTTTATGACGATCTTTATGTGCATTATAACTATTTTTGGTAACTGGGTTATGCATGTGATTTCAAAACGGAGGGCTAAAACCCTGGTTTTATTATGAAATGGTTTTTGGAAAGTATTTTATTATTTATGGTCCACTCACACCTTCTGTTTTAAATTGCCCTCCAGGTCGTGGAGCTAGCGCGAGGTCGTGGAGCTAGCGCGGGGTTGTGACGTCGAGGCAGCGTCGGAGGCATAGAATTTTCGAGAGTGACCCCGGAGTGCTTAAACTTTTCCTTTATGCGTGTACCTTGTTTATCGGATTTCTTTCCTTTGTTTTTGGTGCTATGCGCTGTAAAACTTAACTTCGGGATGTTTAAAGTTTCTCCTGCGTCTGACTGTGTATTTTGGTGGTTTTTTCGTGAGTTTATTTCGGTTTAATGTCGGGGTGTCAGACGGGAGCAGGATTTACCTCGGTTTTCGGGGTGAAACCGGGGTGGGTCCTTACAATTGGTATCAGAGCATAGGTTTGTCGAGTTTGCTGGGTTTGTGTTTGTTGTGAGGGTGTGTTTAGGTTGTCTGATTGCTTCTATGCCTCTTTCAGCGTGCGGTTGACGATGCCTCCATGACGCAGATCCTCTGCACGACTTGAAGACGAAGCGGCGAGAGGAACAGAGAGTGCTACGATTGAGCGAGCCCAGCGGCTCGGGGCTACGACTTTTAGTGGTGGGGCAGATCCTGAGGAAGCCCAAAGGTTGATCACGAGACTTGAGCGGATCTTTGCAGTAATACATTGCCCACCGGAGGATCGCGTGTTACTGGCTACTTTCTTACTGGACGGTGCGGGGTACGAGTGGTGGTATACCCTCGAGTTGTCTGGTTGGGACGCCCACACTGTGACCTGGGAGACGTTTCAGGAAAGGTTCTTAGATCAGTATTACCCTCGTTCTTTCCGAGATGCCAAGGAGGCTGAGTTTCTGCAACTTCAATAGGGGAATCTGAGTGTGGCTGAGTACGAACATAAGTCTCGATTTGCTCCTGCGTTTGTGGCTACTGAAGCCGAGAAGTGTCGTAGGTTTAAGTTGGGCCTGCGAGGTGAGATTCGAGCCATAGTGACAGCTGGATCGTTTACTACCCTCCGAGAGTTGTCGGACGCTGCGGTGCGAGTTAAGGCTAGCTTGCCGGTACGACGCCGGGAGCCACCTTTTTCTGGAGCTTCGAGTCTGAGGACACCGAAGAGAGGTACCTTCAGTGGAGCATCGTCGACGGGCGATGATCGTTTTGGTAGACCTGGTAGTTCCCAAAGTGCAGGATTTCGTGGTTACCGAGCACAACCGACTCCACAAGCTAGTTCGACGTCTGTTGCGTCGACAGGGAGACCGAGTCCTTCTGGTTGGGATGTTTGTTTCTACTGTGGGGAGCGAGGTCATTTCCGACATGAATGTCCACTGTTACCACAGGAAGGTGGTGTAGGTCGAGGATCAGCAGAGCCCGGACGGAGTACAGCGTCAGCGTCAGGGACAACCGGCACTAGAGGAGGTGGTGGTTCCATTAGTGGTGTTGGAGGATGTGGTAGATCTTCAGGATATCAGGCCCAAGTGTTTTCGATGACTCGGCAGGAGGTTCAGTCGGCACCAGGTGCGGGGATAGGTACTTTTATTATCCTTGGTTGTGTTGTGCCTCCTTTGTTGTTGGATTTCGGGGTATAGTTAGGCCTTACCCTAGGTGACCTGGAGTGACGAGGTTACAGCTTACGGTGAGTTCCGTTGAAGGAGGACGGAAGAAACGGGAATTGAGTGACTATAACTGATCGATATGAGGTTATTGAAGGAAGAGAACCCACAATCTAGAGTTTGCCTTTAGAACTTTGTCAATTTATTCCAACAAGTGGTCGAAATAGCAGCCGGGGGAAGTAAGCCAGTAGGTAGGGTTTCCTGGTTGGCCTAGATTGTTCTGGGTTAGGATTTTAGTTGGTTCCGAGAAGTGTCGGTGGTAGTACATGAGGATGTACTCTATGATTTCTATTGTACTCCATATAAGGTATTTTAAAATACCTTTGTTTTCTGTTCATAGAGTTTCCCTTGCGTACACCATGAAGTTTTAGTTGTACTGAGAGAGGGTTAGAAGTGGTGAACTGGTAGTGGGGGATGGAGTGAAATATCCAAGGTGGAGATGATAGACAGGAAACCCAGGAGAAGTTGTTGTTGACCTAGTGTTGATCACCGGGTAGGAGACCCTAAGTGTCAAGAACTAGATGTGGAATTTCGGGGACGAAATTCTTTTTAGGAGGGTAGGTTGTAACGACCCGTCACGGAAATTAGGGTTAAGACAATGATTAAGATGGGATTAGTGAGTTAATTGGTTTTTAGTTGGTTACTTTTGGTCGGTTAGCGTAGAATGACGATTTTGCCCCTAGTTTGGGCCAATAGTTGACTTTTAGTTCGAGCGGTCAATTGGGTATTTACCGATGACTGTGACGTAGTTTAGGACGTCACGAGTCTGTAGACAGGTGGTACGCCCGATTCCAACATCCGATGAGGAAGTTATGATGTTAGGAAGGTTGAGGCCATTACCGTAATTTGGCTAAAATAGGGGGAAAAGTTGACTTTTCGTACGATCGAGTTTTAACACGTTGACCTAGGACTGTTAGGTAGATCTTGTCATCTTGAGTTCGATGACAGGCGGCACGTATTCATCGGAGTTGGGATGCGTTCGTTACAGGTCTAGAAAGGTAGTGGCAAAATGGTAATTTGGACTTAAAAGGAAGGGCAGTTTGGTCTTTTGTACTTTGGGCTTGGTGCAGCCGGATTTGGACAAGTGTCCAGGGTAGAGAAGAGATTTTTGTGTGAGGCTTGAGGGGATGGTGACACGTGGGGCTAGGCTAGAGGGTTCTAGTGAGTGCACGGGTGTTTCAAAATCGTGCAGGTGTGTGTGTGTGTGTGCCCGTGTTTGTGTTCGAACTAGAGAGAAACAGAGACTGAGAGATTGGGAGAATTTATCGGTGACTCTGTGTGTTTGTGCGAATTGGTGAGTGTGTAAGTGACTAAGGGAAGCTGAGAGTGTGAGGATTGAGTGGTGAGGGCTGCTCGTGTACGGGAACTGGTGTGAGAAGGGGGAGAGTTCACGGGAAAAACAGATAGAATAGAGAGGAGTTTGGGTGGTGGTGTGGCCGTGTGCTGTTCGTTTGGGCTCGACAGGGGGCGAGGATGACTCTGTGGACTCCATGGAGTGCGGCGGTGAGCACGGCGACGATCGACGACAGGTAATTTCTTCTTCCCGTTCTTTTGCTCTGTTTTGGCCGTGAACTTCAAACCAAAAGTCGTGGCTTTTGGGGTTGAGTCGATGGTTTTGGTGAGTTGGGTGAGACTCAAGGAGGTCCTAGGAAATGTCTAGTGTTGCCATCGTGACGGGGGAGGACGTAGGTGGTCGGATCGTGAAACAGGGGATAGCTTGGGTTTTGGCTTCGAGCTTGAGTCGACGGGTTAGGGACGGTGTCGTGGTGTTTGAGTGAGGGGGATAGGTTCCTTCGGATTGGACGATGAAAAGGGTGAAGAAAGGGAGGAAAACGGAGACGGGATGGCGGAGAACCGGAAACGCCGGTTCAGACCGGTTCACGCGAGGTAAACGACGGTGAACAGTACCATGTGTGCAGGCGCGTGAGGCCACGCGCAGCCACTTTGGGCGGCGCGTGGGGGCGCGTGCGGCGGTGTTTGGGGAAACGGTCAACTGAGTTTTAGTTCTAAATGTCATAACGGGTCTAATGGAATTGGTTTCGGGTTAATCGGACGTCGTTTGAGCTTAGTTCCGCGAGGTTGAAGGTTTAGGGTTCCGGTTCGTTACGTGTAGGACCGAGGGAGTTTTGGGGAAATTAGGTGGACCTTCATAGATGTGTTAGTAATATACTTTGGTGATTGTTGACAGGATCAGGATTTCCCGAGGAAGCTTAGGAACGTACGGGACGTATGGGGCGCGAGTGACGTGCCGGTATCTGTGAGTGGACCCCTTCTGACATGACCCATCCCAATCCCTCCGGGATTAGTGCCGGATGACCCTGCTCCCGTCTGACACGAAGTGTCAGACAAGGGATATTTCCGACCTTTGCCCTCCCTGGCTATCAGAGTACGCCAGGATCCGGAGGAGGTATGTGATATCTCAATCTCTGCTACAGTCCACACCGTATCCAACCTGAAGGGTATTAAAAACAGAAAGATTGTGAGTGGACAAAAATAAAGAATTTATAAAAACATTTCATCAAAGACCTTTATACCCTCCACTAAAAAGCATGCATGCATAGTAAAACCATTTATCCAAACACATAAGTTTAAACAACCATAATTAGGGTCACAACCCCAAGTTCCGTAAATACAAGTCACACGGGCTCCTGCCCAAAACCAATTTACAGAAAACTAGAACATAGTAAACATATGTGGGATCTCAGCCCAAATCCATTTATCATTATAAACACAATTTTCCAAACCCATTGAAATCATGTTTATCCATTATATTCATATCCAGAACCTGTCACGGTGAAATAGAGCTACACGTGTGCTAACCGGGGTCTCAAACCCAAGTCTCTCCAGGGTCCACCCAGGTCAATGTCCGTAGATCAATGACCCTCCCTGGAGGTAACGAACCATGCCCATCCTGAGAGTAAGGAACCCAACTGGGGGGCGACTCCACTCAGTCAGTGCTCCGTGACTACTCCGGGGTCCACCCAGGCCAACGACCCTCCCCGGAGGAGACAATCATATATATAGGATGGAATATGAAAAACCTTTTGAAATCATTCTTGAAACCTTTCAAGGATTCATGCCCGGCCCCCATAAGCCGTCATGAACCATAAAATCTTTTCATGGGTTCATGCCGGTTCCCATAAACCGTCATGACCCGTAAATCCATTTCAAGGGTTCATGCTGGTTCCCATAAACCGTCATGAACCATAAAAACCATTTGTAATATATAACTGGGCCCTAGGCCCGAATCCACATAGAAACTGGACCTCAAGTCCGAATCGTAAACCAACTGGGCCTCCGGCCCGATTCCGTAAATCAAATGGACCTCAAGTCCGAGAATTACCTTTTCAAATCCAAAATCATTTCATGAAATCATATCCAAAACCACAATAATGGAAAATCAGTGTAAAACCAGAAAATCTCGATTTACGTGCAAGCACGTAAATCGCCTCGAAATACGTGAAACCATATAATTTACAAATATCCAAATCAAACTCATCAAATCACATTCATTATCCTTTTGGAAATCCAAAACCATTTCATTCAGACCAATAAAGACGTACGGACCCGTATAGGCACCGTATAGGGCCGAAACCTCGAAATACGTGTCTATACTTAACCACACATCCAAATGCACTCATGGCATCACAAACAAGTATTTAAAACATATAATAAACATTTATGCATGCACCAATTTAGAAAACAAGGTCCACTCACAGACCGTCCGAGCCGCCGCCTCGATTTGCGTGTCATTCGGCTCCCCGAGCCGATCACCATTACCGGGACTCCCAAACCTGTCCAAATTTTAATAGAAGGTTAATAACTACTTAATTAACCTCCCATCAAAGCCCCGTAATTTTTCCGAACTTTTAACTATTTTTAAAACGACCCTAAACCTTCCGACACCCCAAAAACTATCGAAACGATTGTCCGATTGACGCAAAACCAGTTCCAAAATCTTCGTTACATCGAATAGAAGATTTCCCGTGTTGAACACTTTCCCAAATTATGGCCCACGCGTCCTCACGAGCCCCTAGAAGGTCGAAAATACTGTTCATCAGCACAAACCTCCAGCAGACCGGTTTTACTGTTCATGGCTGGTTCACCTGGTTTGGCCGGTCCAACTGGACCGGCGTGACCGGTTCACAGCCCTAGACACCCCATTTTTCATCCTAGTTCTTCCTTTTTGGTTCCTTTCATCCTATTTTGATGTTTTCTATCCATTCCAATCCTTAAACGCAACCGAAAACGTCTAAATCCTATGGTTCGATTTTGAACCAAACGGTTCAAGTTTCCCAAAACTGCACCCATAGATGCCCAGCCATCCCAAGCTTCCTTAAACCTTCCTAACATGTCCCTATCAACCTAATGGACTCATTAAAACCATTAAAAACCAACCATAACAACAAAAATGGAAAAATGGGTCAAAATGGACTAACCGTGAACCTCACGAGTTCCGCCGTGGATGGCGGTTCTGGCCGCCCAGCAACCTCCTCAGTCTCCCTGGTCCTCTGCCTGGTTATGGGTGAAGAGTGGATGGGTTTTGGGTTGCACGGATGGGAGGAAAATGGGTGAGATCGGGTTGTGTTTTTGTGTGTGTTTGAAATGGAGAAAATGGAATGGTTTGCACGGTGCATGAATCAATATAGGTGGCATGTGGATGGGTGACACTTGTCACTCATCCATTGGGCCTCCCTTAAATATCTGGGCCCCACTAAATTCCAAAAGTTAACTCGTTTCGTAATTCGTGCAATAATGCACTTGAACTTCTGTGAACCGTAACTTCGCCGTCGAACGTCCGAATTCGACGTGCCGCCTGTCTATGGATTCGTATCGTCCTTATCTACGTAATAGTCCTCGGCCCTCAGCCATCGGACATCCCGGTCAAAAAGTCAAATTTTGACCCCATTTAACCAAAATTACCAAAATGCCCCTAAACTTCCGAACGTCATAACTTCCTCCTCGAACGTCGAAATTGAACGTGCCACCTGTCTATGAACTCGTGACGTCACGAACTACATCACGGTCATCGGTCAAAGTTCATTTGACCGCCCGAATGAAAAGTCAACGTTTTGCCACGACTAGGAGCAAAACGGTCATTTCGCATTGTTCATTCGATTTCGCCTAACTAATCACCGATTAACCTCACTAACCGTGATTAGTCACTAATCTAATCTAGGAATTTGGGACGGGTCGTTACACCTTCTCTAAACTCAAGCATGCGTAACTGTTTTGCATACTTGTTTTATGGTTTTACATGTGATTTCATGATTGTTAAATGCGTGGTGTTGGTTTTCTATAATTGTATGTTTTTCGAGAAAATAACGTATTTGGCACGTTTTACGATAAAAGGTTGATTTCTGCTTATGATGTTATAGTTTTGGGATTTCAAATGATAAATGGTTTTTAATGATTATAAATGGATTTGAGACATGATTTGATGATCAAAGTTTTCGGTTCTAGAATCGGATTTCGGTAAACGAGATTTGGTTTTAAAGTTGAAAAGTGGAATTCCGGATTTGGGTTCGGAATGACGGTTCTGGATGCCGGAATGGCGTCAGACCAGTGGTTTCGGATTCGGTTTTGGATGTGGATTTGGACTTGGTTTTCAAATGGTTTTGGATTTGATTTGCTGGATCTGGTTATTGGGTTTAAAGACCCGGATATTGTGTTTGACGGGGGACGGGCTCGGATTGGGTTTAAAGACCCGGATTGAGTTTAAAGACTTGGGAGTTTAAAGACTCGGAAATATTGATTTTCCCCCGTAGGCCTGTTGAGTTTAAAGACTCAGGAGTTTAAAGACTCGGATATTATTGAGGCCTGGATTGAGTTTAAAGATTCAGGAGTTTAAAGACTCGGATAGATCCAGCAGGTTTGATCGGATAATGATGGCTTGATATTTATGTTTTGTGATACGGTTTTATGATGTTTATGATATGATTTCTATAACTGTTTTTATAATGTTCTGCAATTGTTTTTATGACGATCTTTATGTGCATTATAACTATTTTTGGTAACTGGGTTATGCATGTGATTTCAAAACGGAGGGCTAAAACCCTGGTTTTATTATGAAATGGTTTTCGGAAAGTATTTTATTATTTATGGTCCACTCACACCTTCTGTTTTAAAATTCCCTCCAGTTCGTGGAGCTAGCGCGGGGTTGTGACGTCGAGGCAGCGTCGGAGGCATAGAATTTTCGAGAGTGACCCCGTAGTGCTTAAACTTTTCCGTTGTGCGTGTACCTTATTTATCGGATTTCTTTCCTTTGTTTTTGGTACTATGCGCTGTAAAACTTAACTTCAGGATGTTTAAAGTTTCTCCTGCGTCTGACTGTGTATTTTGGTGGTTTTTCGTGATTTTATTTAGGTTTAGTGTCGGGGTGTTTGAGGGGAGCAGGATTTACCTCGGTTTTCGGGGTGAAACCGGGGTGGGTCCTGACAATCTCCCTTTAGAATCTCGACATCTCTGAGTATATCTGAACTTAGACATTGTCAGGACCCGTCTCAATCCCCCCGGGATTAACGCGGGATGGCCCTGATCTCGTCTGACATGGAGTGTCAGACAAGGGAAATTTCCAACCTTTGCCCTCTCGGGCTATCAGAGTACGCCAGGATCCGGAGGAGGTATGTGAGGTCCCGGTCTCTGCTACAGTCCGCGCCGTATTCAACTTGAAGGATATTAAAAACAGAAAGACTGTGAGTGGACAAAAATTAATAAGTTTCGTAAAATACATTTCATAAAGACCTTTATACCCTTCACTAAAAAACATGCATGCATAGTAAAACCATTTATCCAATCACATATGTTTAAACAACCATATTTAGGGTCACAGCCCCAAGTTTGGTAAATACAAGTCACACGAGCTCTTGCCCAAAACCATTTACAGAAAACCATAACATAGTAAACATATGTGGGATCTCAGCCCAAATCCATTTATCATCATAAAGCACAATTTCCCAACCCAATTAAAATCATGTTTATCCATTATATTTTCATATCACCAAACCTGTCACGGTATTTAGAGCTACGTGTGTGCTAACCGAGGTCTCAAACCCAAGTCTCTCTAGGGTCCACCCAGGTCAATGTCCGTAGATCAATGAGCCTCCCTGGAGGTTACGAACCATGCCCTTCCTGAGAGTAAGGAACCCAATTTGGGGGGGGGGGGGGGGGGGGGGGGGGGGGGGGGGGACTCCACTTAGTCAGTGCTCTGTGACTACTCCGGGGTCTACCCAGGCCAACGACCCTCCCCGGAGGAGACAATCATATAAAGGATGGCATACGAAAAATCTTTTGAAATCATTCTTTAAACCTTTCAAGGATTCATGCCCGGCCTCCGTAAGCCGTCATGAACTATAAAATCCTTTCAAGGGTTCATGCCGGTTCCCATAAACCGTCATGAACCATAAATCCATTTCAAGGGTTCATTCCGGTCCCCATAAACCGTCATGAACCATAAAAACCATTCGTGGGTCCCTGACCCGAAATCACAATCTTAAAGCATATATGGGCCTGAAGCCCGAATCCACATACAAACTGGACCTCCGGCCTGAATCGTAAACCAACTGGCCCCCCGGCCTGATTCCTTGTTAAATCAAATGGACCTTAAGTTCGAGAGTTGGTAATTCAAATGGGTCTCATGCCCGATGCCATATTTCAAATTTCGAAATCAATTTAAGAACCAATTGGGCCTCTAGCCCGAGAACGTCACTAAAAGGACTTCGAGTCCAAGGGTTTCCAAACAAGTGGGTCTCGAACCCGAGTTTACTTTATCAAATCTAAAACCATTTCATTAAACTATTTCTAAAACCATAAGTACGGAAAATAAGAGTAAAACTGAAAACCTCGATTTACGTGCAAGCACGTAAATCACCTCGAAATGCGTGAAACCATATAATTCACAATCATCCAAATCAACATCATAGAATCATATTCATAATCCATATAAAATATTTATGCATGCATCATAGTTTAGAAATCAAGGTCCACTCACAGACCGTCCTATGATGCCGCCTCGGTTTGCATGCCGTAAGCATCACCGGGAAAATCGTCGTCACCAGGACTCTCAAACCTGTCCAAATCGTAATAGAAGGTTACTAACTACTTAAATCACCTCCCACTAAATCCCCGTAATTTTCTGGAATTTTTAACTATTTTAAATCCCGATCTGAAACCTTCCGATGCCCCGAACATTATCGAGATGGTGTCTGATCGACACGAAACCAGTCCTAAAATGTTCATTACATCGAATAGAAGATTTCATGTGTTGAACACATTCCCAAAAGATGGGACACACACCCCCACGAGCCCAGCGAAGGTGCTAAGCGTGAGATCACGCGCGCACTGTTTATCTTCTTCCCAAATGCGTGAACCAGGTTTTCCTGCAACTGGACCGAGCCGAACCAGTTTGGACCAGTTCAAGGCCATAACTGATCCATTTCTATTCCATTTTGTCCCATTTTAATCCCTAAGTGTTCCTAATCTTAAAAACTATCCTCCTACGATCTCAAACCAAAAGAAAAGCCTTGAAAACTACCTCTCCGATCGAAAAACACGGTCGGATTTTCCGGCCGTCCGTCTGGGCTGCACCGCCGTCCCCAGCCACTCCTTTTGATCCCCACGGGTCCTCATGATCACTAGAAAGAAAACCCAAGCCTTAGGTTCGATTAAAACCCAATGAAACCACGGGTCCTCTGTATAACGGTTGACTAGTTGGATGTTTTAAATTCTCCTGCATCTGACAATGTTATTTGTGGTTTTCGTGAGGTCATTTCGGTCTTTCGTTTTGGGTTGTCAGGCGGGAGCAGGATTTACCTCGGTTTTCGGGGTGGAATCAGGGTGGGTCCTGTCACTCAGTCAGTGCTCCATGACTACTCCGGGGTCCACCCAGACCAACGACCCTCCCCGGAGGAGACAATCATATATAAAGGATAGCATACGAAAAACCTTTTGAAATCATTCTTTAAACATTTCAAGGATTCATGCCCGGCCCCCATAAGTCGTCATGAACCATAAAATCCTTTCAAGGGTTCATGCCGGTTTCCATAAACTGTCATGAACCATAAATCCAATTCAAGGGTTCATTTCGGTTCCCATAAACCGTTATGAACCATAAAACCCATTTGTGGGTCCCTGACCCGAAATCACAATCTTAAAGCATATTTAGGCCCGAAGCCCGAATCCACATACAAACTGGACCTCCTGCCCGAATTGTAAACCAACTGGGTCCCCGGCCCGATGCCTTGTTAAATCAAATGGACCTTAAGTCCGAGAGTTCGTAATTCAAATGGGTCTCATGCCCGATGCCATATTTTTTAAATCAATTTAAGAACCAATTGGGCCTCTGGCCCGAGAACGTCACTAAAAGGACTTCGAGTCCGAGGGTTCCCAAACAAGTGGGTCTCGAACTCGAGTTTACTTTATCAAATCTAAAACCATTTCATTAAACTATTTCCAAAACCATAAGTACGGAAAATCAGAGTAAAACCGAAAACCTCGATTTACGTGCAAGCACGTAAATCGCCTTGAAATGCGTGAAACCATATAATTCACAATCATCCAAATCAACATCATAGAATCATATTCATAATCCATATAAAACATTTATGCATGCATCACAGTTAAGAAATCAAGGTCCACTCACAGACCGTCCTATGTTGCCGCCTCGGTTTGCGTGCCGTAAGCATCACCAAGCAAATCGTTGTCACCGGGACTCCCAAACATGTCCAAATTGTAATAGAAGGTTACTAACTACTTAAATAACCTCCCACTAAAGCCCCGTGAGTTTCCGGAATTTTTAACTATTTTAAATCCCGATCCGAAACCTTCCGATGCCCCGAACATTATCGAAACGGTTGTCCGATCGACACGAAACCAGTCCCAAAATGTTCGTTACATCGAATAGAAGATTTCATATGTTGCACACATTCCCAAAAGATGGGACACGTGCCCCCACACACCCAGGGAAGGTGCTGCGCGTGAGATCACACTCGCACTGTTCATCGTCTTCCCAATCGCGTGAGCCTGGTTTCTTGAAACTAGATCGGGCCGAACCGGTTTGGACCGGTTCAAGGCCATAACTAGTCCATTCTATTCCATTTTTTCCCATTTTAACCCCTAAGTGTTCCTAATCTTAAAAACTATCCTCCTACGATCTCAAACCAAAAGAAAAGCCTTGAAAACTACCTCTCCGATCGAAGAACACGGTCGGATTTTTAGGCCGTCCGTCTGGGCTGCACCGCCGTCCCCAGCCACTCCTTTTGATTCCCACGGGTCCTCATGATCACCAGAAAGAAAACCCAAGCCTTAGGTTCGATTAAAACCCAATGAAACCAAGTTTCGAAATTTTGAAAACTCACCAAGGTTTCGGGTTTCCCGCCGTATCCTCCGTCGTCCCCAGCCGTGGCTCGCCGTCCCAGTCTCTCAGTCCTTCCCTCCTCTCACTCACGTTCACACACAAGCACATAGGCTCATGATGGTGAGGTGTGTGTTGTTTCGGTTTTGAAGGAAGAAAAAGAAAATGGAATGGTGAAAAATGGTGTTTCGAGTTGTAAAGATGAACAAAGATGATATTTGATCAGATGAGAGAGGAGAGGATTAGATGAATGGTGAGGATTGAGTGATTTAGATTAGATGGAGGGCTAGGATTGAATGGTAGAAAGATTAATTATAAAATAATAATTATAATGATATTTAATTATGTAGATCCACTTTTTAGGGAAATTGGCCAATGGGACACTTGTCACTCATCCATGGGTCCCACTTAAAATATCTGGCCAATCAGATATTGCCAAATCATCATCGTCTTGAAGTACGTGCATAGTGAAATTGAACTTCCGTGACCCATAACTTTCCCGTTCGACGTCCGATTTCAGCGTGCCGCCTGTCTACGGATTCGTATCATCCCGATCTACGTAAGGGTCCTTGGCCCCCGGCCATCAGACCTCTCAGTCCAAAAGTCAACATTTGCCCATTTTTAACCATAATTACCAAATTTCCCTTAATGACAGGACCCATCCCAATCCCCCCGGGATTAACGAGGGATGACCCTGTTCCCGTCTGACACGAAGTGTCAGACAAGGGATATTTCCGACCTTTGCCCTCCCAGACTATCAGAGTACGCCAGGATCCGGAGGAGGCATGTGATATCTCGGTCTTTGCTACAGTCCACAACCGCTGTCAACCTGAAGGGCAGTCAAAACATTAAAAGCTGTGAGTGGACAAAACAAGAGTTTATAAAAACATTTCATAAGAAGACATTTGTACCCTTCACTAAAAAGCATGCATGCATTCGAAAACCATTTAGCCAAATGGAAACCATATGTGGGACTAAGCCCAAAACCATAATCAAATCAAATATACGGGCCACTGCCCAAATCCTGTGCACACCCGTGCACACCACATATCAAAGAATCATAAAGATTCAACCATACGGGCCACTGCCCAAAACCATACAAGACTCAGCCCAAAACCATCATGAAATCAAGTACACGAGCCACCGCTCAAATCCTGTGTAACCACACATCACATATCATAATCCATATATATAACATATTATACATATAAGTCACACAACCAATCCTGTCACGGTATCCAAATCTACGCGCGTGGTACCCGGGTCTCAATCCGAGTCTTCTCAAAGTCAAGGTTAATGTCCGCAGACCACTGATCCTACTCGAGGTAATAGTGACCATAGCCTTCCTGAGAGTAAGGAACCCAACTGGGGGGTGACTCCACTCAGTTGGTGCTCCGTGACTACTCCGGGGTCCACCCAGTCCAACGACCCTCCCCGAAGGAGATAATAGAAGTAAAGGAAGGTATATGAACATATATATACATAATACAAATATCCATGCCCGGTTCCCCTGAACTGTCATGATCCATAATATCCAGTTCATATACATATAGACCATATCCTCCATGTCCGGTTCCCATAAACCGTCATGTACCATAATAACATAACCAGGGTTCATGCCGGTCCCCATAATCCGTCATGAACCACAATACCATAACAAGGGTTCATGCCGGTTCCCATAAACCGTCATGAACCGGGAAATCCATTTAAGGTTCCCTGACCTGAAATCCAAACCGTAAAGTAACCTGGGTCTCTTACCCGAACATAGGACATCAGATGGGCACCGTGCCCGATATCTGAGGTCATATGCCCGAGACAAAACCAAATGGGTCTCATACCCGAATTTATCCTTTTAGAAATCCAAAACCATTTCATTTAGATCAATAAAAATATACAGACCCGTATAGGCACAGTATAGGGCCGAGACCTCGAAATACGTGCATAAACGTAACCACAACCAAATGCACTCATGGCATTACCAAACATGTATAAAAAAATATAATAAACATTTATGCATGCACCAATTTAGAATGACAATAGCCACTAATACGTGCCTATACGTAACCACTAATACTCACGTCACATCAACTACATTCGACCATGTCGAATGACAGTAGCCATACGTTCCGAATTAACACCACTTGTCAAATCTACCAATTTGCTACCACGAATAACTTGAAGGTTCCTTTCTCAATCACCAATCTATCCTGGTGTCTGCTCCCACTGGGAGTCATCAGACCTCACACAATGATCCTCGTTGAAACATCCAACAAACTGTCACCACTTGACAGTCTCCAGTTGAAAACTGACACGATACTCACTTGTGGTTACACTAACCACCAACTCACTCAACTTGAGTATACACTTACCAATGCCTCACACGACCTGTGTGTAACTAGACCCATCAGAAATACCATGACACAATGCACAGTATCCAACATCCAGTTCACGTCCTCGACTAATCCAATGGTATCGGAACTAAGCCGACTACCAACACGTTGACCAACGTACCCATGGTATATCTCATATACCGTCACCAGACACTACAAGTCTGCCCAGTATCATACCTCGAACAACGTACAAGGTACATTCATTTATCCATCTGTCAAGACCCACCCTTAATCCCTAGGGATTAAGGGCTAAATCCTGCTCCCGTCTAACTTACGCATGACACGAAGGCTAAACTGACGTCCAACCTTCATGTGACACGTAAGTCGGACAAGAGATTCTCGATCCAATCATTCCAAAAGTAACCAGACTTCCCAAAGTGCACCGAACTACTGTGGATCGCGGGTGTAACCTGGAGGGTATCGAAAACACGAAAAGACTGTGAGTGGACAAAAATAAAATATAAGTTCGAAAACAGTCAATCAAAAATTACAGTTATACCCTCCATTTAAAAGCCAATGCATGCATATCAATACATGTTATGAAACCATTCATATCAAAACCGTCAATGAAAACCATTTGAAAACTTGAATCACATCCGCTATCCAAATCCAGGCCTCAGCCTCAAATCACAAGTCAAACTCAAATACGGGAACTCAGTCCTAAAACTCATCAAATCCAATTCATCTGGGCCACTGACCAAAACATCGGAAAACCAGTGAAAAACATCAATCATACAAGTTTAATGGATCTCAAGTACGCCCGAGTCTTTAAACTCAAAACCATGCGCAATAACCAGGCCTTCCCTGGATATCAACGAGTCTTTCAACTCAAAACAAAATCACAGGCCTCGGGGGGTATCACAACCGAGTCTTTAAACTCAAAACATATACCGAGTCTTTAAACTCAAAACATATTAATCCAAGGCCCTCCCCCGGTCAATCAGCCGAGTCTTTAAAATCAAAATCAGATCCAGCGGGTTTTTGTCTTTTCTTTTCCTGGTCTTTAAATCCAAAACCATTTTTCAAGAAATTGTGAAAACCATCCGAATTCGCAACAATGGTTCCGTAAGCCGGCATCCGGAACCACTGTCCCGAACCCAAATCCAAATTTCCCCTTTTCGAAATCCAGTTTCAAACCGAAAACTCGTTTATCGAAATCTCATGAACGGGGCTCCAAGCCCGAAATCACTTTTCCAAAATCCATTTCAAATCCTTGACATCAAATCATGTTTCAAATCCCAAAATCAAATCATTAAAACCATAGTCAAATCACAAGATTATTCGAAATCTAGTAAAACGTGCAAAACCGTAAATACCTCGAAAATCGTGCAAAATCGTAAACTATCAAGATCATAAATAAAGTCATAGAATCACGTATAGAAAACATATAAAAACATATATGCATGCATCATAATTTTGAAAGAAAAGTCCACTCACAGACCATAGCGTCGTCGCCTCGATTCGCGTGCACCTATACCGTTCCCAGTCAAACCACTAACACCGGCTTCCTCGAACTTATCCAAATCCCATAATAACGTTACTAACTACTTCACAAAGATCATACTTAAGCCCCGTAATTTTCCCAAATTTTTAACTGTTTTTAAACGAGCCCTAAAACCTTCGGACATCCCGAAACTTATCGAGACAATGTCCGATCGACTCGAAACCAGTGCCAAAATGTTCGTTACATCGAATAATTTAAAAGTCATGTTGCAAGATTCCTCAAACTACCCTTCACGCGCCCCCACGCGCGCCTGGAACTTCCTGCGCGTGAATCCCACGCGCGTGAATAGTGTCACCATCTTCCTCTCGCCGACCCGGTTCAGACCGGTTTGAACCGGTCCGGTTCGACCAACCCGACGTGGGCGATTTTCCGTCAATTTTAGTCCAATTTTAACTCTTTTTGACCCTATTAGTTTCGTCCCTTCCTTTCTACCTGATTTCCAAATTCAAAGTTGAGAAATAAGAACTGGAATGTACCTCCTCGATCAACCTTCAATCCTTCACTTTTGTTTGCTCTGTTCTCACTGTTCCAGTCACCTCAGTCGCCCCTTCCACATCCAAAAGTTTCCTATCAACGTCCAAAACCTCACTGTAACCACTAATTTGAGTCTTAAGCATCCAAATGTAAATTGCCATGTTCGAGTTCTTGACTTACCAGTCACGGGTTTCACGACTACCAGTCACGGGTTTCACGACTACCAGCCACGGCAGGCTTCGATACTAAGCTCTCTTAACTCCTTTCAACCTCTAAGACCTCGTACAATACCCCAAATCAAACCAGAACAAAGAAATCGTCACGAGCCACTTGGACCTCAACAGGGACGTTCACGGGTTTGGTCCTCCTCCAACCGCCACCGTGCACGGCGGGCATCCACGACTTCACCATCTTGTTCCACGTCGCTTACTCTTTTGCTTCAATTGGGGATAGCTGGGGGTTTGAATTACTCACCGTCTCTGTATCTCTGCTTTTAACCCCCAAACCGTGCAACTAATATTTGAATCATGTGTGGCAAAATTGAGAGATTGCAAGCAGTTTCCACCACCATCCAGACCCAGCCACGCGTCAACAATCCTATGGAACCACCTTCAATCAACAGCCAAGTGTCCTTCCCTGAGTGGGCACAGATTCCAATGCAGAAAAATGTCCAGAATGCCCCTCAAGGACAAATTACCATTTTTCCCTTCAATTTCCTTGACCCGTAACTTCGTCATCCGAACTCCAATCGACACGTGCCGCCTGTCATTATACTCCGGGCATCGAGACCTTTCTATCGGTCCTTGAAATGTGTGAAACGTCCAAGTCATTTGAAAAGTCAACAAAATGCCCCTATTCAAGAAAATTACCAAAGTACCCTCGACCTTCCGAACATCATAACTTTCCCCTTGAATGTCAGAATCGGACGTGCCGCCTGTCTATGAACTCGTGACATTCCGAACTATGTCACGGTCATTGGTCAAAGTCCTTTTGACCAGCCAATCAAAAAGTCAACATTTTGGCCCATTCCACATGCAAAATCGTCATTTTGCCCCATCCGTCCGAAATCGTCCAACTAATTACTGATTAACCTCACTAATCCGTCATTAATCACTAATCTAATCCTGATTTCTGGAACGGGTCGTTACACCATCAACTAGCCTACAACTAACTAGGTCGTAGCCAAACACGTTTTAATTCGGGAGTCAATCTGCCCAATCCAGTATTTGACAGATCAATACTCCAAACCATTATCCATTTCCAAATCCGAATCCGAAATCAACATTCCGTAAGCTAGCATTTGAAAATGAGAAATCTCAGTCACCTAACTTCGATATACTCATCTCCTCTTGATGACCCAAGACAAATCCTGGGCTATCAACCAATACACGACCAATGTAATGGTGACAACAACCATTATCTACTATCATCTACCATGGTAGAACCTGAGAAGTCACCCAAAATTCGAAATACCCATTACCAATGCGAAAAACCCGCATTCCTCGTGTCACCTCAATTACAACCTTTCTCGATTCTGAAATTCCAACCTCGTCGGAACCAATATACTCGGACATCATCCACTTGTCCGTAAACAATCAACTTACATACCCATTTACGACCGTATATGTACATCCAAAAAGATGTCAATTCATCCTAATCTGATGTACCGCTCGACTGAAGAGTCACAACAAACTCCTGATGTGATCTGCAGACAAATCTCTGCATACCACCATATCTAACCAACTCTGTCCAACACCGACCAACTGGTCGCTAAACCCAGCGACAGATCGAGTCTGACCAACCGGTCACTAATCCCCCATGACAGTACTCGATCCTCACGCCTCAACTACTGTTGGATCCTATCTAGTCCATCACTATCCGTGATCCACTCCCGAACCACAGATACCGAACATATGCCTATCTCGACGGAGTCACATCCTGATTCGCGACTCACCGTCATCACAATCACCGGCACCAGCACCACCACTAGTACCAGCACACAGGCATCCACACTAGAATCAATATCAGCACCAGCCCACACACAAACATTAGCACACCGTGTGCAAAACATACAACCTTGGATCTCCGCTCATACCGAACGACGATCCTGTACCTCTACTCGTTTTGGAGAAACTCTGCCTCCATCGTACCCGACAACTCTGGGTACATTCATCCTGACAACTCACACGAGAAAAGGAAACGTTCCCCGAACGTCCTCGATTCTCAACAACTGTAACTACAACCACTCTCGGTAGTAGTGCCTGCCACAGACCTATGCAGATCTAACCATAAGACATCACGATCTAGACTCCTCATCCAACGGAATCAATCGCCTGTACCAACTACTCCGTATCCCCGCTCTGTGATTCCATCGATAAGTACCAACCCTGGTAACCTGTCTAACAAACTCTAACCAGTCGTAACTCGACCTCACCAATGTCGTCTACCAGGTCGCCCGTGACCTTAGTTGCACCAACTATCCAACACAACTAAAGTAGCACGACAACCATCTAGGTCTAACGATAAGTACAACCCCGATTGCAGAGTGCAGCCCCATCACTAAAGCTGACATGACTAGACCTGACATGACCGAACATGTCCGAACATGAGCGTCGGTCGGTCTCATTGGAGTCGAGACCACTCGCCAACTCACCTTTTCGAACCATACACCCTAAGGTAGGGTTCCACGATCACACCTAGAGTTCCTCTGAACCCAACTGTTAATTATCAACTGCAGTGTAATCCATAATTTGACCGACTCCGCAGTCCAGACATCGTAAAGACGTCAATCCAACTAGGATTCCTCGAATATTACTGCTCCCAGCAGCATATCCATCTAACTCAACAATATCCGACCATCTGATGGTCACAATTCCCAACCAGTCGTCAAAATCGATCCTACAACGTCGTGAAAGACGATCCCAACTAACCGGCTCACGATCAAAACTCTAAAGTACTGTTACAGTCATCCCTTCGTAGGGTCCCACACTGCCAACATCGACAGAACGATGGCAACCCCGACATCAAATGTCGAACCAAGACATTCCACGATTCAATCCTACTAACTATCGTATCGGCATCCTAACTATCAGGTTGATAACGAACTATAGCCCATTGAGACATCACATCCTCGACCTGCGCATCACTCCAAGAGCTACACGGTTGCTCGAATAGAGACAACCCCGCTCTAATAAGCAATCCTATGCTCTGATACCACCTGTCAGGACCCGTTCCAATCCCCTCCGAGATTAACGCGGGACAACCCTGATCCCGTCTGACACGGAGTGTCAGACAAGGGAAATTTCCAACCTTTGCCCTCTCGGGCTATCAGAGTACGGCAGGATCCGGAGGAGGTATGTGAGGTCCCGGTCTCTACTACAGTCCGCGCAGTATTCAACCTGAAGGATATTGAAAACAGAAAGACTGTGAGTGGACAAAAAGTAATAAGTTTCGTAAAATACATTTCATAAAGACCTTTATACCCTTCACTAAAAAGCATGCATGCATAGTAAAACCATTTATCCAATCACATATCTTTAAACAACCATATTTAGGGTCACAGCCCCAAGTTCCGTAAATACAAGTCACACGGGCTCCTGCCCAAAACCATTTATAGAAAACCATAACATAGTAAACATATGTGGGATCTCAGCCCAAATCCATTTATCATCATAAAACACAATTTCCCAAACCAATTGAAATCATGTTTATCCATTATATTTTTATATCACCAAACCTGTCACGGTATTTAGAGCTACACGCGTGCTAAACTGGGTCTCAAACTCAAGTCTCTCCAGGGTCCACCCAGGTCAATGTCCATAGATCAATGACCCTCCCTAGAGGTTACGAACCATGCCCTTCCTGAGAGTAAGGAACCCAACTGGGGGGCGACTCCACTCAGTGTAACGACCCGTCCCGGGAGGCGGGATTAGTAAAGTGATTAGTGACGGATTAGTACGCTTAATTGGTGGTTAGTTGGATACTTTTGGACCTTGGGCGTAAAATGACGATTTTGCCCCTAGAATGGGCAAAATGTTGACTTTTAGTTCGGACGGTCAATAAGACATTGACCGATGACCGTTACGTAGTTAGGGACGTCACGAGTCCGTAGACAGGTGGCACGCCCGATTCTCACATCCGATGAGGAAGTTATGATGTTCGGAAGGTTGGGGGCATTACTGTAATTTAGGTAAACGAAGGGGGAAAAGTTGACTGTTTGTGTGACAAGGTTTTGACACATAGACCGAGGACCGTTAGGTAGATTTCTTCATCCTAAGTTCAACGACAGGCAGCATGTCTTCATCGGACATTGGACGAGTGAGATACGGGTCTAGAACGGCGAAGGTCAAAATGATAATTTTGACTTACAAGGGGCATTTTGGGATTTGTGCAAATAGGATGAGGACAAGTGTACAGGTGCAAGTGGATATTTTGGAATTGGGCCATGGGATGGAGGACACGTGGGGTGTGTGTAGTGGGTTCTAGGGTGCACGGGCAAAATTAAAACTGTGCAAAGTGTGTGAGTCGTGCTTCCGAAGAGGGAAAACAGAGACTGAAAAGCAGGGATGAATTGATCGGTTTCTGGTCAAGAGTGTGAGTGTTGGTGACTCAGTTAGAGTGAGTAGAGAGGGGTTGAGAAGCTGGTGAGTGTTTGGGGAGGTTTGAAGGGTCGAGTGAGTGTGTGCGGTGAGTGGGAAAACCAGAGAACATAGAGGGTGTTGGTGGTGGTGCTTCCGTGTTTGATTAATCGAGACTGGTGATGGTGTCCAGAGGATGAGGAGGACTAGAGGAGTCGCATAGGCACGGCAGAGCTCACGTCGGCGGCCTGAGCGCAGGTAATTTCCTCAACCTCTGTTGCTTGCTCTGTTTTTCCGTTAATTTCAAACGTAGAGTCGTGAAGTTAGGGGCTGAGTCGAGGTGTCTGGTAGGTTCTAATCGACTCCTTAGGTCCTTAGGAACCTTTTGGTGTCGAAGCCGTGATGGGGGGTGGCACGGGTAGTCGGATTGAAGAACAGGGGTTCTTGTTGGTCACGGGTTCGAGCTAGGGATGACGGGTTAGAGGCCGTGTTGTTGTGTTTGGTTGAGGGGAATGGATTCCTAGGATCTGGACGAAGGTATTGGTGGAAAGAGGGACTGATTTGGTTGCAGGTTGACGGAGAACCGGTCACGCCGGTTCAGACAAGCTGACCATCGAAGAAGAAGATGAACAGTGTTTGTGTGCAGGCGCTTGAGGCCCACGCGCAGCCACTTTGGGAGGCCTGTGGGGGCTCGTGGGGCATTTTCTGGGGAAACTTCCAACTAGGTTTTTGGTCTAGATGTTTTAACGAATCTTTTGGGATAGGTTTCGGGTTAATCGGACGTTGTTTCAGGTTAGTTCTACGAGGCTGAAGGTTTAGGGTCTCGGTTCATTATGTTTAGAACCCGGGGAATTTCGTGGGAAATTAGGAGAACCTTGGTGGATGTGTTAGTGACGTGTTTTGGTGACTGTTGACAGGAGCAGGAATCCCCGAGGCGGATGAGGAACGTGTAGGACGTTCGGGACGCGAGTGACGTGCCCGGTAACTGTGAGTGGACCCCTTCTCTATAATTGAGCATGCATAACTATTTTTCTATAATTGTTTTATGGTTTTACATGTGATTTCATGATTATCAAATATGTTATAACTGTTTTATATAATTGTACGTTTTACGAGAAAGCTACGGTTTTCAGCACGTTTTACGAGAAAGGCTTTGATTTCTGATTTTGATGCCATAATTTTGGGATTTCAAACAATAAGTGATTTTCAATGATTATAAGTGGATTTTGATACATGATTTGATGATCAAGGGTTTTTGGTTTTAGAATCGAATTTCGGAAAGCGGAATTTGGTTTTAAAGTTGAAAAGTGGAATTCCAGATTTGGGCTCGGAATGACGGTTCTGGATGCCGGAAGGGCATCAGACCAGTGATTTCGGATTCGAGTTTGGATATGGATTTTGAAATGGTTTTCAAACGGTTTTGGATTGGATTTGTTGGATCTGGTTATTGGGTTTAAAGACCCGGATATTATGATTGACGGGGGACGGGCCTGGATTGGGTTTAAAGACCCGGATTGAGTTTAAAGACTCGGGAGTTTAAAGACTCGGATATATTGATATTTCTCTCGTAGGCTTGTTGAGTTTAAAGACTCGGGAGTTTAAAGACTCAGATTATATTGAATCCTGGATTGAGTTTAAAGACTCGGGAGTTTAAAGACTCGAATAGGTCCAGCAGGTTTGATAAGATAATGATGACTTGGATTTATGTTTTATCGTACTGTTTTCATGATGCCTATTTTGTGACTTATAAATGTTTTTATGATGATTACTATGTGGTTTATAGCTGTGTTTCGGAAATTGGGGTATGCATGCATGTTTTCAAAACAGAGGGCCAAACCCTGGTTTGTTTATGAAATGCTTTTTGAAACTTTTATTCTTTATGGTGCACTCACACTTTCTGGTTTTTAATTGCCCTCCAGGTCGTGGAGCTAGCACGGGGGTTGACGTTAAGGCAGCGTCGGAGGCATAGAGTACTCGAGAGTTTTCCCGGAGTGTTTCCAGTTATCCCGTTGCGTGTGTAATAACTCTGAGTAGGACTTCTGTCTTATCGTTGTGTACTATGCTCTGTATAACAGTTGACTAGTTGGATGTTTTAAATTCTCCTGCATCTGACAATGTTATTTGTGGTTTTCGTGAGGTCATTCCGGTCGTTCGTTTTGGGTTGTCAGGCGGGAGCAGAATTTACCTCGGTTTTCGGGGTGGAATCAGGGTGGGTCCTGTCACTCAGTCAGTGCTCCATGACTACTCCGGGGTCCACCCAGACCAACGACCCTCCCCGGAGGAGACAATCATATATAAAGGATAGCATACGAAAAACCTTTTGAAATCATTCTTTAAACATTTCAAGGATTCATGCCCGGCCCCCATAAGTCGTCATGAACCATAAAATCCTTTCAAGGGTTCATGCCGGTTTCCATAAACTGTCATGAACCATAAATCCAATTCAAGGGTTCATTTCGGTTCCCATAAACCGTCATGAACCATAAAACCCATTTGTGGGTCCCTGACCCGAAATCACAATCTTAAAGCATATCTAGGCCCGAAGCCCGAATCCACATACAAACTGGACCTCCTGCCCGAATTGTAAACCAACTGGGTCCCCGGCCCGATGCCTTGTTAAATCAAATGGACCTTAAGTCCGAGAGTTCGTAATTCAAATGGGTCTCATGCCCGATGCCATATTTTTTAAATCAATTTAAGAACCAATTGGGCCTCTGGCCCGAGAACGTCACTAAAAGGACTTCGAGTCCGAGGGTTCCCAAACAAGTGGGTCTCGAACTCGAGTTTACTTTATCAAATCTAAAACCATTTCATTAAACTATTTCCAAAACCATAAGTACGGAAAATCAGAGTAAAACTGAAAACCTCGATTTACGTGCAAGCACTTAAATCGCCTTGAAATGCGTGAAACCATATAATTCACAATCATCCAAATCAACATCATAGAATCATATTCATAATCCATATAAAACATTTATGCATGCATCAAAGTTAAGAAATCAAGATCCACTCACAGACCGTCCTATGTTGTCGCCTCGGTTTGCGTGCCGTAAGCATCACCAGGCAAATCGTTGTCACCGGGACTCCCAAACATGTCCAAATTGTAATAGAAGGTTACTAACTACTTAAATAACCTCCCACTAAAGCCCCGTGAGTTTCCGGAATTTTTAACTATTTTAAATCCCGATCTGAAACCTTCCGATGCCCCGAACATTATCGAAACGGTTGTCCGATCGACACGAAACCAGTCCCAAAATGTTCGTTACATCGAATAGAAGATTTCATATGTTGCACACATTCCCAAAAGATGGGACACGTGCCCCCACACACCCAGGGAAGGTGCTGCGCGTGAGATCACACTCGCACTGTTCATCGTCTTCCCAATCGCGTGAGCCTGGTTTCTTGAAACTAGATCGGGTCGAACCGGTTTGGACCGGTTCAAGGCCATAACTAGTCCATTCTATTCCATTTTTTCCCATTTTAACCCCTAAGTGTTCCTAATCTTAAAAACTATCCTCCTACGATCTCAAACCAAAAGAAAAGCCTTGAAAACTACCTCTCCGATCGAAGAACACGGTCGGATTTTTAGGCCGTCCGTCTGGGCTGCACCGCCGTCCCCAGCCACTCCTTTTGATTCCCACGGGTCCTCATGATCACCAGAAAGAAAACCCAAGCCTTAGGTTCGATTAAAACCCAATGAAACCAAGTTTCGAAATTTTGAAAACTCACCAAGGTTTCGGGTTTACCGCCGTATCCTCCGTCGTCCCCAGCCGTGGCTCGCCGTCCCAGTCTCTCAGTCCTTCCCTCCTCTCACTCACGGTCACACACAAGCACATAGGCTCATGGTGGTGAGGTGTGTGTTGTTTCGGTTTTGAAGGAAGAAAAAGAAAATGGAATGGTGAAAAATGGTGTTTCGAGTTGTAAAGATGAACAAAGATGATATTTGATCAGATGAGAGAGGAGAGGATTAGATGAATGGTGAGGATTGAGTGATTTAGATTAGATGGAGGGCTAGGATTGAATGGTAGAAAGATTAATTATAAAATAATAATTATAATGATATTTAATTATGTAGATCCACTTTTTAGGGAAATTGGCCAATGGGATGAGTGACACTTGTCACTTATCCATGGGTCCCACTTAAAATATCTAGCCAATCAGATATTGCCAAATCATCATCGCTCGAAGTACGTGAATAGTGAAATCGAATTTCCGTGACCCATAACTTTCTCGTTCGAAGTCCGATTTCAGCGTACCGCCTGTCTATGGATTCGTATCATCCCGATCTACGTAACGGTCCTTGGCTCTCGTCCATCGGACCTCTCAGTCCAAAAGTCAACATTTTCCCCTTTTTAACCATAATTACCAAATTGCCCTTAAACTTCCGAACATCATAACTTCTTCCTCGAATGTTGGAATTGAACTTGCCACCTGTCTATGAACTCGTGACATCCCGGAATACGTCACGGTCATCGGTCAAAGTCCATTTGACCGCCTGAACGAAAAGTCAATGTTTTACCCATTCTAGGGGAAAAACGGTCATTTTACATCGTTCGTCCGATTTCGCCCAACTAATCACCGATTAACCTCACTAATGGTGATTAGTCACTAATCTAATCCCAGATTTCGGGACGGGTCGTTACAGACATTCACTAGAAAAAGTCCTATTGGACATGCCACATTAGGTTCATGGCCAAAGTTTTTCGCGTTTTAGAAGTCAAGTCTGCCCGAGGCAACCTTTGCCGAACATTTGCACAGAACCTAGCCTTTGGAGTGTAAGGGCGAACCACTCGTAGGGTCTCTTTGCTAGTGATGTGGTGTTGATGATACTGGATGAGCTAAGCGTAATGGGCATTTTAGCCACGACCGATCCTTAGATGGGCTGACCTGAAAGTAAATAGACCTTTAGCTTTAGTACAAGTGTGCTATTAGTAGAGGCTGCTACTAGACAGTGTTGGTGGGTTCTGTTCGTGGCCTAAGAACTTTTCTTCTACTAAAATGATCGTGAGGCAAGCGGACAAGATTAGTTTGTGCTATTATTTTCTATACCTTTCTCAAGGACTTTAATAGTTTTCTTTCTAGTGTAGTCCAAGTTCATTCATTTTCCATGATATTCAGATTGGCGACATTAATATTTCAGTAGTCATGATGGTTAGGGATCTCAGGTTCCCTCAAGTTGGAATCGAAGTATCGGGCCTATGCTCAAAGATGGTATACCGACTTGGGCAGTCATGATCCAAACTTGGATGGTGTATCTCGATTACCAATTTTTACTTTAAAAAATCTAGTTTGAATTAAAATGGAAATGGAAGTACAAACACTGAAAGTTAAAAGTACTGAAATTAAACTGTGAAAACTGAAATTACAAGCATATAAAAATAAATTATTTCTTTCGCATTTAAGCTCGTATCATGCAGGAAATTCCAGAAGTTATCAACTAAAATCAATATCTGTCAGAATCATGACATAGGTTGGCAGAGCATGCGATATCGAGACGTTAATGGGAGGTTTGAATGCCTCATCGATCAGCCATGGAATGGCGGTTGGGATGACTTCCTATATAGGCAGTTGGGATGACTTTTCGTGGATCGGTAATTAGGATGACTATCTGTGGGTCGGTAGTCGAGATGACTATCTATGGATTGGTAGTTACAAATAATTAACCTTATGATAATGTTTAGTTAGAAAAAAGGTTCATCTATGTAAGCCTTAATGACTAGCCATGATTCAGTAGTCGGAATGAGGTTAATCCTTATGACAATACTTAGTAAGACATAAGGTTAGTGTAAGAGATGAAGCTAACCATTGTGACAAGGTTGCTGGAGCTGGTTAGAAAGACAATTAGGCGTTTGCATTAATATCTTGAGGATATGAGAAGAGAACTGCATTTTGATTTTTCTAGGCCAAAAGAGACGGGTTTTTTCATAAGGGCGAACCTTTGTTAAACCATGGAACCTGTTAGGGTGTTCATAGGTTCAGAAATTGATGAAGATCAATTTTTTTATTTTGATTGGTTGATTGTCTCTTGATAGGCTAACTTCTTCTCTTTTTATAGGCGACGAAGAAGTTGATCAAGTTGTCAAATTGGGCCTTCAGCAGACCCCATGCTGC
Source organism: Prinsepia uniflora (assembly GCA_032719365.1). Taxonomy (NCBI): domain Eukaryota; kingdom Viridiplantae; phylum Streptophyta; class Magnoliopsida; order Rosales; family Rosaceae; genus Prinsepia; species Prinsepia uniflora. The sequence continues at coordinate 16,682,910 of CM064874.1, forward strand.
CGTTTATTCCATCGAAAACCTCCCATTTTCCTTCAAATTATATGTGTATGTTAGAACCGCACATGTCTTTCTTTCTCTACACGTTCCAAATGGGCACTTGGGCTTGATCTTCTTTGATTTGGACATTTAATTCCTCGAAGTCATCAGTTTTGGCCCAAGAAGATTTTTTAAGGCGTAAACAACATTGATATTAGATACGATAAATATGCTTTGAATATGAACCTCATTTTATGATACTCAAATTCGAAATTGCATATTATCTATTTATCATTAAGATAAATATATTTTGAATATAAACCTCAATTTTATGATACTCAAATTCAAAATCACATATCATATAGTTGTCATTAAAGAATTGTACCAATGCCAACTTAAATTTAGTATTCACAAAAAACCGCGTAGCTTTCACACCAAAACACAATTTTCAATAAAACAATTTTTTACCATTCCCAAACTTCAAAATTATTCCAAAAAGATGGCTTACGTGTCGTGAACTTCGGTATTCACATAAGAATCTTCCTCATACACATTTCATGTTTGGAATTTTTTATTTCTTACATGATCATTTAAATATTGTTTGTACAAATAATTTATTTAGTTGTAACAATTAAAATTCATGAATCCTTCATTTAATTAATAAATAGATAGCTAGATGATCTTGAATAATCATAAGTCCTCCATTTAGTTAATATATAAATAACTTAATAATCTATAAATAAAATATTAGTTACAAGGAATTGTTTAAATTTTTATTCAAAAAATAAATTGTTCATATAAGTAAAATAAAATTCGTTAGTCACAAACCGATCGATAAGAGGTAATTGCATCTGATTAATGAGGACACAAACTTAGGATGCACCATGTATTGGATAAGAAACTTCTTGGGTTATTTTTGTCTTGCTAGCTTCTAAGGATGTAGGAGTTGGTTCGAGGGGAGGACTGAGGCATATGGCTATAAATTCATGTATGATTAAATGTTTGACCCCTCGACTGCCTTGCAAGTCCTTGGTTTATCCCTTCTTTCCTTGTAAGGTCTGGGCTAGAGGCGGAGCTGTTCGATTCCTTGGCTCCTTTGTGAGTCTCTAATTTACACCTTATTTCTTATGAGGTATGGGCACGAGGTAGGGGCTGTTTGATCCCTCGGCTGCTTTGCAGCTTTCTAATTTATCCCCTTTTGTTATGTGAGATTTGGGCACAAAGTGAGATTTTTGTGCTTAAGCACATCCAATATGATGCGTCTATCTATGTAGGGTTCCCTAGATAACCAAAACAAAATTGTTCCAACAATATGAAAGATGATACAAGGATATTAAATTTGGAATTTATACATTGAATGTCGAGGTGGCCTTTCGTATCAAAATCACTTTGTATATTGAAAAATATAAATACACAATAATTACATTTTTACGGTATTCGAATTCGAAATCATTCAAGAACACTGCACACCATATACTTTTCATTTAATTGCCCAAAAAAAAATATATACTTTTCATTTTTACTGCACAATATTGAAATATAAATATGGGTTGAATACCGACCGCACACTTTCCACTTGAAAGGTAGAGATTAGAGAATGTGATGCTAGTTGCTACACATTAAACGATGCGTTTTAACACAAAGCCAAACAAAACGGTGGAGTTGTCGGTCGTTGGTTATCTCATCTTGTGCCCTCCGTACGCTGGGCGCGCAGGTGAGCACTGGCACCACCTACTCTCACTCTCACTCACTCTCACTCCTGCTCCATCAATTAATTGCTCAAAATTTTGTTTGAGAGTTACTGAAAGCCTTTACCTTTCACGTGGCACCGTAGATTCCAGAGTCTATTTAGAGTATAGGGTTTTTGGGGCGGCTGAGAATTCACTGATAGAAATACTGTTGAAAAAAGAGGGACCGAATTCGAAATTTCAGGTGGGTTTTACACCTCAAGGATTAGGAAGTACTAAAATTCTTTCTACCACGCTTGCTTTCCTTGTTTTTGAAATGTAATGATGTAGCTGAAAACCCAACTCACTGGCTTCCTTTATCTGCTTATTTTATGGTCCATGGTTTAGGTTTTAGTGTTTAGGAACTAATCGATTTGCCTTATTTCTTGAAACAGTTGCAGTTTAGACAGTTTAGAGACTATTAGAACTCTTTGAGAACTGCTATGATTGATAATTTGATATATAAATGTGTGCAGGGGTGTAATTCTGAGTATTTGATCTAGGACGATGGCGGTTTCGCGGTCAGTGGAAATCTGTTCAGGTTCCTATCCCCTGATTCTGTTTCTTTCTCTTGGATGTCAATTTATTGGAGCTTTTACTACTTATACATTTCGATTTTTTGAAACTTGTGATTTTATTTCCTACCCACATTACAGGATTAATTTTTCATTCTGGACATGCTAGACTTCCATTTGGAATTAGGCACTACATTGGGGTCAAAATCAAAATCTATAATTCCGTTTCAATGACTTCTACAAGGGTAATTTTATCTTCGACTAGAATCAAATTGTGTCAAATTATCCTGTAGGTGCTCACATATTGAGGATTTAGGGATTTACTGTTGTAGATTGTTAAAGGAGGGATTCAATGTTTGCCTGTGCGTGGTGTTGGGACCATATGTGCTGCATCCGTGGGAAGGGATCATCATCAGTTGAGCTTTGGTAATGGTGACGATTTACCTCAGGAGCCCTTCCTTTTGAGTCGTGTAAAGGAAGTAGTGCGGTATTTCTCGCTCTCAAATCATAGAATTGTCAATAGGCCTTTTATATACTTTATCCCCAATTGTAGTACTTGCTTTGGAATAATCATTCATTAAGTCTGGTGATGTTTCATTGTTCTGCATTCATAGGGGTTTGAGCTCGCTGTTTGCTTTTTTGGTTGAGCAGCCTAGTCAGCTCAAGTACATTGAATGGCCAGGTTTCGGGAGCACGGTAAGTGCAAAGAAAAGTGTAACACACTGGTTGTGTCTCCAACTAATGGGTTTCCAGATTTATATGTCAACCGGTGAATCTTTCATTATTTGATTTTGATCCGGCTCAAAGTGAATACAGTTTGAGGTAGTTGAGAGTCTGAAAGTTGTTTCCTTGATTTCATGCAGCTCAAGACTGCTACTCTCACTCTTGTTCTTGTGGCACTCCTCATAGTTGCGCTTTCATCAACTGACTCTGCCCTCAGCTATTTGCTGGCTTTGATTCTCAGGCGAAAACCCTAATTGAACATATAATACCACAAGTATGCCCAAGCCGTCGATGCTACATATATCATCTTGTTAGCATTACGTAAAGGATGGGAAATATTGCACTTTTGATCAGTACAAAGCTTGACTACTTTGCGCATAATCTGCTTATTCTCCTCGGTTTTTTATGGGAATTAGAGAGATGTATTGGACTATTGGTTACATGGACTGTTAATTGTTTGGTTAAGTAGGTGCGCAGTCAACAAACTAGAAATTGGACCCCATTGCTTACATTCAATAATGTTTGTGAAATTCAAATCACTTATTCGGTTATTCCTTATCTCTTGCCAGCCAAACGGAAGCCATAACCTGGACTCAAACAGTGGTTATACTCAACAGAACGGGATGGGGAAAGTTTCCTACATGCAATATCATCGCGTCCGGATGTATACACACTGCAGTATGTTATGACTCCACTCCAGATTGTACATCAACTTAAAAAATTATAAAGAAAAATATGAGTTTTGGAAGAAGACCAGAGAAGTGCTGCCATCAGAGTATCAAGAATTCAAGAATGCCACCTTCAAACTGAGACCAATTCCAATTGATTCGTGAGACAACGTTACAGATAAATTAAAAGTTCTCACAAATCGAGTACCACAGCTGCTCAACACAGCAAGAACCACCGTGGTCCATTCTCAAATTTAGGTTTACAGCTTTTTACAATATAACAAACAATGGAAAAATCTTAAAAACTAAATGGAAAAATCTTAAAAACTAAATGGAAAAACCCCCTCGTACAAACCTGTGAAAAGCAGACACCGAGTCAAGACCCTAACCACTGGAGTTTTGAATAATGCAAAACTCTGAACCTAGCATCAAAAATGAATCCAACCAAGCTTTGAACGAGATACTTTTTGCCTTTCTCTAATACAAGACAAGAACATGCAAACCCCCCAAAGCTTAGAAACCTGCACCCCTGTACACCACTCGTATCCCACGCCCACGCTGCTTCAGTTGTCAAGTTGTGCACTTTACGGACCAATTGCATGCTAACCTTGAGCTTCATTTTAGCCGACAACGAAGCACCCTCTTATAAATGAGAGACCAAAAATTTGGCCTTGGCTTGTAAAACTCATGACCTCAATGCAATGGATGATGAACAAAATCAGTTTGAAAGCAAATATAGAGCTCCGATGAGCAGACAGAGGAGAGAACCACAGGGAAAAATACATCAGCTATGCGTACAATATTACACTTGGTATTTTGATAGCTTTTCCTTCACTGGTGGCTCCAAAGCAGACATACACTGGTCCCATGCTCCATTCACAAGCATCTGCGAGGTTGTTTATTTGAAGCAACTAAATCAAATACACTGTTTTATTTTGCAACATTTATCTCGAAATGAAAAACTTTACAACCACCCAGTAACCGATAGATGGGGTTATTTTGCAACATTTATCTTGAAATGACAAACTTTACGACCATCCGGAAACCTATAAATGGGGCATTTGTATATTTCCAAAAGACTTCTCAGAAATATTTCTAAGCTCAACAATTATACATACAGGAAATTACAAGAACACTCAACAATGTTAAATAATAAAAAGCAATGCTAACCTGCTTATAACCTTGCAACACCTGGCAAACTTCACCGTGAAGATCTGAACTCCTTATTTCCTATAAAACATATAAATCACAACTCTGAGCGTGTGCCAAAAAAAAAAACAATGGTATGATTATAGCATGATTCTTACATGCCAACTTGCAATAGCATTGCACAGATAAACGATTGAACTCAATGCTCCGGATGGATTGGCTCTAACCTGGAAATTTTGAGAAAATCCAAGCAAAAGTGAAAATGGCTTTACATGTGGAATGTACAATGGGGAAACAGAATGAAATGAAAAGAACGAAGATGCGTACCAAAGCACAGAGACCTCGGAAGGCATCCTCCTTTTCTATATCATCACGAATCCTGTGAGATAATTTTGCATGACAGAAACAAAGCATAGGGTGAGAACATAATGTATTCACATCTACACTATTAAAGCAAAGTAGACGCTACACTTCCACAAGCATTGGCCATTCTGTCACATCTTAATTAAGCGTTATAAGGAAGTATATTGCTAGCCATTACTATCTTAAACGAAGATGCTAAGCCTTACAATGACAAAGCAATGCACCACGATTGCATAAAATGCTCCATATGCGGAGCCACAAGGTCTGGACAGGCCCATGCAAGCCTCCCAAGTGTGATAGCACTGTTTTCAATTAGTGACTTGTTGAGCTCCTGCTCAGCATCGAGAGATACAATCAAAAGATGACACAACATCCATGGTAAATCGTTCATGCAACAATTATAATGGAAAAAGAAATTACCTCTGTGTGTTGAAGGATGGGGACTAAACAAGAGATAACCGTCAAAACAATTGGAGAAATTTCTTGACGAACCTGAAATCCAAAGTTAACTTTCATGAAACCATCATTAAGTGATTAAAGTAAAATTGAACAGTTAGGCCATGCACAAAGGAATACAGAAACATAAGAAACCAAAATGAAGCACAAATCAGTAAGTGACAAATACGGACACATGCAATATCTGTATGTGAGATAATGAAAGCTTGCTCACAACACTGCTTGCATACCCAAATCAGTTTGCATTTATTTAAAAAAAGAATAAAGGACAATAGATTTTCCAACATATATAATATTCCTAGAAAAATAAAACCACCAAAGAGTTTTATTGTTCCATCTTTTTTTTTTTTTTACATAATCACCAAGAAAAGATAATGAAGATCATATAGAAAAGAGCAATCTAACACGAACTTTCAAGTCATAGAAATGCAAAGAGCGCCAGCCAGAACTTTACAATCTAACTTCATGGAAAGTTTACCTTAACTGCTAACTCTCCAAGGGCCCAACATGCATTATTTGCAACTGAAATAGTCTCCTTCAGCTTAGAAGTAATCTGTACAAGAAGATATCACATAATTATGACTGCTAAAAGCATTAGTGAGAATTCTCAAATAGGTTTTACATACCAGCTGCTTAGCTGCAACATCAAGAAATTCCGGCAAACGAGGTCGCAAATGAAAATGGCATACCTAATCAAATCATGCAAAGACAACAGTTACGGATGAAAACTAAAAACAAATAAGGGCAAATTACACTTCACTACCCTGTAGTTTACACCAGATAACAGAATTACACCTGTATTTTAAAATGTTTCACTTTACTACCCTTTACTTTTAAAAATGTTACACCCTAAACCCTCCGTCACATTTTTCCATTTTCTCTTTAGTTAAGTGCTAACGTGGAATGTGTGGATCCCACCAATTAACTAGTTTTTAATTTATTTGACATTAAAAGACGAAGTATGAGACAAGAATATGGTTTTGTTTTTACAATAGGGTTTAAATTGGGGTTTACGTTTTTTGGATTATGACTATATGTTATTGTTCTTTATTTTCAGGATTTTTCTTTGTAAAAGCCGTTTGGCTTTTGGCTTTGATCAGTGTGGGAATAGAGGGAAAGGAGGAACAAAGGCTATGCTAAAGTGGAAGGATTTAGATTTATAAAATGCATCTAAAAAACGTCAGAGCATGAGAGATTTGGGAGAAGAGCTTTCATTGGTTCCCGACTACTGTTTTAAAAGCAACTATTTGGTGTAAATTGACAATTACACCCGTCAACATAATTAAAAAATAGTTAATCGGTGGAACCCACACTCCAGATCAGGACAAAACTGAAGAGAAAACAAAATAAGTGACCGAGGGTTCAGGGGGTAACATTTGTAATAGGGTAGTAAAATGAAGCATTTTAAAGTACAGGTATAATCCTATTATCTGGTGTAACCCAGAGTAGTAAAGTGTAATTTGCAGCTATTAGTAGCCTCCACCGCATTAGTCTTGAGGCCTTGTGTTATCTATTTGCCTTTGGAGAACTTACTAGGCCTAAGTTCTCAAATTTGCATGCAAGGATAGGGCCAATCTAGCCTAAAAGCATATCGTTTATAGATATGTTCTCAACTTACTCTAGCAAGATCCCCAAGTAGGGCAAATCCACTTTGTCGGACATCCGAAGCGTCATCTGAGCAACATTGCAAAAGTAGGTCCCTCAAATTGCTTTGTGAAACCTGGATAAGTAAAAATTTGGGAAAAAAATGAAGAAAAATCAAATTTCAATGTGCAAGCTATATAGTAATTTTACCAAGAAAGATACTAAAACATTAAACGAGGTAATAATATGGACTATGGAATAAAAGGGTTCTCCGTGTAATTTTCAAAGAAGATGCTGCATTAGTTTTGAAACACTATCAGAAAGGCCAATGCCAAACCCTAGAAATTGCCTTATAGGAACAAAATATATAATATTCTAGAAAAATTGGAGAAAGGAAAATACCAAACTCTCTATCCCGCTGCCAAGACCTTCTGCCAGTCCAGAAAGCAGATCAAGAGAGCATATAATAAATTCTTTATCATACGGGACACCCGAAGAAACAGGATCAACCTGCAAAAGAAGCCCAGAGCAATTTCTTACACGGACTTATATATTTTGATAAACCAAGCATTTCATGTATATTAAAGGCACCCAGATGGACTACATAAGGGCTTTCAATGCTTCTAAGACTTGGACAGGAAACAAATTTTTTTAATCGGAGGTATAAATTACTGACGGCTTCTTTTTAGAGATGTTTCCCTTGGTGTAATAAGTGTGAGTTGTTGTAACTTAATACTTGGTAGGGTTGAATAATCGTTTTTCTTGGACCCTTTCTTTCTTTAAAAATTTGTGTTTCCTAGACCGAATCAAAGGATAAGAAAAAATAAACACTTGCATTAAAAATATTCAAATATGTCGCTATAATAGAATACAATGAGACAATTGAGAACATTTTGGGCTTTTATAGTTTTCTGAAGCATCAGTGGAAGTAATCTCAATGAGCACCTTCTATTCAGGCTATAAAAGATCAACTTAAGGAATATAAGTTGCATTGTTGGAAGCATTTTGCTGATAAATTGATAACAGGTTTCTCTAGCTAATCAAATAAAGTTATGAATCCGAATATAAATGTTATGATTTGTTGTTTTCAAATATACATGACAAGCTATCTAGGAATAAAAATTTCTCAAATTCCAAGCAAAAAGGTTAAGCTAGGACTTCAAGAGAGAAGGCTATTCATTCTACAGCAGCCTGTAAGTGAAAGGACGCAATCTATAAGACATTCCATTTACCAATCTTTATTCCATTCAATGACTGAGGTGCCAGCATAGAATGAACTTTTTATCACTACTAAGATGGTCTAGAAGTTACTGTAAAAATAAATAAATAAATCCCATGGCAGAGGTCAACTAGTATAATGTCAAACAAGTAACAGGTAACAAAAAAAATCTAAACAAGTATGGCCAAATTTTTTTTTGTCTTAAGTGTTCAAACTTGCCACCTAATACATGAACAATCAAAAGAGGACTGAACCTTTGCGAGCTGTTGGGACTGGATGATGCTTATGCACCTCTGAAATACAGGCTCCGCAAATTGAGAGAATCCAGAACCCAATGCCTGAAAAATGCAAATAAATTCAAAGGTTAAAGCTTTTGTGCAAATTTCATGTAATACTTATTAGCCGCTTTTCACAATAATGTTATCTCATTCTATCAACTCATCAATTCCTCATTATATATATGCATACATGCATATATAAATATATATAATAAAAGTAAGCGGCAGTCTAACAGGATTCAAGCACAAGCACAAGCATGGAGAATAAGTCTTGCCAAATTATACATTACGGGTACAAAAAAGCAACAAAAAAACACAAGAAACAAGAACAGGGATTTAATGTAGTTCAGTTACTCTAACATGTTCCCAAAACCAAAAGAACTTTATCTTTTTATTCCCAAGTGCGAAAGAGCTCTTACTCATGGCATTTCCATTTTAAACCTAATAGACCATAACCATACTATCAAAAACTTTGATTTCATACGCTAACCACCAATAACGATTGCTTAATAATAATTTCCTTTGCATTGGGACTTACAAGTACAATATACACATGTACTGGTTGAAATTGGGCACACAAAATAAAATAAAAACAGAAACATGACTATAAAAAAACAGCAATATGTACCTGCGAGATAGAAGTAAAGCACTCTAGCAATGGAAATAGATCTTTATCTGAATTTGAAAGTTGTTGCCACTTCGCAATTAATGGTGGCATCAGAATTTCAAGATAAGTGGGCTGCAAAGTATAACTACAGTCAATTGGAAAATATAGTTTTATCATAATCACTGCATGTGATAAACTTTATAGCTCATCGCTTAAAAAATTATTACTTTATTTTGAGTGTAGAAAATGGCAATGAGTGGAAAGGAAAATACCTGATTCAAATCCCCGCCAACAGCATCTGCTAGAGTCCCAATAGCATCATATACAATTCTGAGATTCCGCCTCTGAGTAACAATACAGAAGTATTAACCATAAGCAACTAAAGAATAAGAACCAGTGTTTCATCTCTTCATGTTCACACCGAAGGGACTCTATGGTAAAGGCTAGGAAGAAACCTGATATTTCCCAAAAGCACACATAAGGTGTTGTAAAATCATTTCCAAGCGTGGTTCCAACATTTCAGCTGCCTCCTGCAGTTTTATAATCCTCAATACTTTAAACCAGACATATAATAGTTAAACAAATATTAATTGAAAGAATTGGACTTCATTTGTATAACAACCTCTTCAAGTGTCGCAAAAGCAGAGCAAGCAGCCTCTTGTACACGCTTGTTATTATCCAATATTCTTCTTAAGAGACTTACAAGAACCTTGTCAAATTGCTCATAACCTTTTTGATGTCCAACACCCTGATAAAGAGAAGATAAGCGTAAAACATAAGATTTTTACACAGCCAAAGAATTCCAAATGGGAGGCCCTAAAAATTAACACAAATAGGGGTGTTGTCTCAATATAACACAAATTTAGGTAACATAAAAATACATAATTTACATTGAGAATTTCACAAGGATTTAATAAAGACAAATTATATATATTTCGCTTAAATATATTAAAGTCAGTAATTCTGAAATAAATTTAAATGCATAAAAACAAAAAACTGAAAACATGGAACCGCTATAAGGAAAATATGTGCTATACGTATACCTGAACAATGAACTTGCTGAAACGAGTGAGTGTCCAACAAGAGATGCTCCTTATAAGTGGAAACTTATCGTCCAAAAGAGGAATTAGAAATGCAACAATCTGCAATATAAATAATCAATTTGTACTAGAATAATTCAGAACATAATCAAGAAAGTGTACGCAAAGAGAAATCTAATGGGACAAAAACTTTTAGTTTTCTGCTTGTTTGGATGTGTATATATATATATATATATATATATAAATTGCCAATCTGGACCGTTGTTTCGTTGGACTCTTAATCGAAAGTGTGGTCCCAAAGTAAAACACAGGGATCTAGCGTACAAGATATCAGGTATATCTAGAAAGAGAAGATGCTGTAGATACATAATGAATAAAGATCACCCCTTCAAATGAACATTTAATTGAAATTCATGATTCATTAATAGGGGACCAATCCGCTACGCAAGGTTAAGCAAAAGATGAAGAAATCTCAAACGCAATTCTAGAACATGATAGAACAAACAAGTTAGAAGCTTCAATTTACATGATATATATCATAGCATCCGCTTCAAAACTTGGATTAAAAATCAGGTTACAGCAGTTTTATGGAACAACCAAACTGCTGCCATTTAGATTTTATTGATGGGGAACAACAGACAAACTTTAGAAGATCAAAATTTTGATGTTGTGGGGTAAGCTGTTTTTTTCGTCATCTATTTGGGTGAACATCAACCGTTTTTAGGAGTTTGAACTTGTCTGCCTTATTGTCAAACTGGAAGGCAGTTAGTAGTTAGCTTTCTTTTTCTTTGTTTTATTCTGAGGCTAGTTCTGTATTTCTTTTTCTTGTAGTTGGTCGAAGGTTATGCCAATAGAAGTTCTCTTCTTAACCCAAAAACAAAAAAACAAAAAAACAAAAAAACAAAAAACAAAAAAAGAGAAACCATCACAATGGATTACCTCAGTTAGATGAGGATATAGACCCGTGATGCAGCCTTCAGCTACGGCACCAAGGGCCAAAACAGCAGCTTCCCTTTCTTTCCAGGTTTCGTCGTCACGAGAGGCCAACTTGGTCTGCAGATACTCGAGATGTTAAAACATGTATTTAAAACAGGGTATCGATTGGCAGAGAGAATAAAAAGGTATAGAAGTTTTATGTTGTATTGAATTGATTAGAATGTACAGCAGTGGTGTATTTTATACAGACCTAGACTAGAACTAACTAGGAAAGAAGTAAAGGCTATCTAGACTAGGAAGTAAATACATTAGGAAGGAATCAGTATTGATTCCTGTTGACTAATCCCAGCAGATCAGGGAGATTGGATACTCAATCTTCGGGAATCTGCTGGATCCTAGGAGTGTCCTTATTACGCCCCCGCAAAACGGAGGAGCCATCAGCGATGCCGATCTTGGTGCGCAGTAACTGAAACCGGGGTCTAGGCAGAGGTTTGGTGAGGGCATCGGCCAGCTGGTCATCAGTAGATATGTGGGACACCTGAAGCCGACCACCGGTGACATGATCACGAACAAAGTGATAGTCAATGTCGATATGCTTCATGCGGGTGTGAAAAACAGGATTGGAGCAGTAGTAGGTAGTTCCAATGTTGTCACAGGAGATGGTTGGTGTGGCGGAAAGGGTGAGGCCCAGCTCACGGAGGAGGGACTGAACCCAGATCAGTTCTGCGGTGGTGGATGCCACAGCCCGATACTCTGCTTCAGTGGAGGACCTGGAGACTGCACGCTGTTTCCGGGAACTCCAGGAGATAAGGTTTCTGCCTAAGTAGACCAGGTAGGCGGTTGTGGACTTGCGGTCATCCTGGTCCCCAGCCCAATCGGCATCCGAATAGGCATGGAGAGAGTGAGTGACGGCATGGAGAGTGGAGGGGGTCTTACGGTGGAGGTGTAGGCCAAAAAACAGAGTCCCCTTTAAGTAACGAAGGACGCGTTTGAGAGCTTGCCAGTGGAGATCAGTTGGGGCATGCATAAATTGGGAGAGTTTATTGACAGCAAAGGAAACATCAGGTCGTGTCAAGCTTAGGTATTGCAAACTCCCGACAAGGCGACGGAACAGAGTGGCATCGGCTGGTGGAGAGCCATCATGCAGGTGCAATGGAGGGGAAACCGCCAAGGGAGTGGCCACAGGCTTGGCTCCATTCAGGAGGGCCAAGTGGAGTAGGTCAAGGATATACTTGTGCTGTGAGAGGAAAAGGCCATGTGCAGTAGGAATGACCTCCACGCCTAGGAAATAGTGCAGGTCACCAAGGTCCTTAACAGAGAACCGGGGTGGCAAGAGCTTGGATGAATTGAGAGATGAGCGTTTGATTGTTCCCTGTCACAATGAGGTCATCAACATAAACCAGAAAAAACAGAGTGCTGGAACCTTGCCTGAGGAGAAAGAGGGAGGTATCCGAGCTGGCGTGCACAAATCCTTGTGTGAGCAGGAAGGACTGAAGTTCTGTGTACCAGGCCCGGGGGGCCTGTTTTAGGCCATAAATGGCCTTGCGGAGCCTGCACACGTGTGTGGGATGCTGCTGGTCCACATACCCAGCAGGCTGGGCCATGTAGACAGCCTCATGGAGAGTGCCGTGGAGGAAGGCATTGTTGACGTCCAACTGTCGGATAGGCCAGCCACTGGTTACAGCCAAGTGTAGGACCACACGGATGGTGGTTGGCTTGACTACGGGACTGAATGTGTCCGTGAAATCCACTCCCGGGCGCTGATGGTACCCTTTGGCAACAAGGCGGGCCTTGAAGCGGTCTATGTCACCAGTAGGTGTCCGCTTAATACGGAAGACCCACTTGTTCCCAACAATATTCTGACTTGGGTGAGAGGGAACAAGGTCCCAAGTCCCATTCTTGATGAGAGCATTCAGCTCATTGGACATGGCGGCTCGCCATTCAGGGTCTTTCTTGGCTTGAGATACACAGGTGGGCTCAGCCAAGGTAGGTAGATGGTGCTTGGTGGCGGTGAGAGCATAGGAGGGAACTGGTTTTACAGTTCCTGTTTGAGTTCGGGTTAACATAGGGTGGGTTTTTGTGGGTTGGAGGGAGGGAGGATTCGGGGGAGGTGGGGGAGGTCGGGGGCGCCTGGTGTAGGTGCGCAGGGGAGGTTGCTGGGGGACACTAGTGGGCTGAACAGGGGCAGCAGGGGCTGCGGCAGAGACAGGGGCAGCAGGAAGGCTGCTGGTGGCAGGGAGCAAAGGTGCAGGTTGTGGGACATGAGCAGGGGGCGATGCTTCTGCAAGTACCTGCAAGGATGATGTGTCGAGGGGATCCTGTTGGTGAGCAGATAATAGCGCTGGTGGCAGTGACGTGACAGAGGGCGGGTGGGGAATGTGTGTGACAGGAGGGACAGTAGACAGCCACGTGGTGGAGGTTTCAGGGGACACACTAGTGGAGGAGGAGAGGGAGGTGGTGGAAGGGAACGTGGTCTCATCAAACTGTACATGACGGGAGGTGTAGAGTTTGCTGGTGGATGGGTCATAGCATAGGTAGGCACTTTGGTGGAGGGAATAGCCGAGGAAGAGGCAGGGCTGAGAACGAGGCTGCAGTTTGTTGGAGGTATATGGCCTGAGCCATGGATAACAGAGGCAGCCAAAAGTCCGGAGTTTGGCATAATTGGGAGTGGCATTGAAAAGAGCAGTGTATGGACATTGGCTTTGTAGGAGAGGAGTGGGGAGGCGGTTGATAAGGTAGACAGCGGTCTTGAAGGCATAGGACCAGTAGGTGAGGGGGAGGCGGGCTTGATGAAGGAGTGTGAGACCAGTTTCAACAATGTGTCTATGACGCCTTTCGGCTGCACCATTGTGCTGAGGAGTGTGGGGAGGGGTGAGAAGATGATTTATGCCATGTTCAGCAAGAAATGGTTTCAATTTGATGAATTCACCACCACCATCAGTGTAAAGAGAGATGATAGGTGAATTAAAGTACTTTTCAACCAAGGTTTTGAAGTCTTTGAAGGTTGAATAAACGTCTGATTTTTTTCGAAGTGGGTACAGCCAGGTATATTTCGTAAAATGGTCAACAAGGAGAAGATAGTAGGAAAAACCATCAATGGAGGTGTAGGGGGCAGGTCCCCACACATCAGTATATATTAAATCCAGAGGACGAGTGCTATGTAAGGAGGAAATGCCAAAGGGTTGGCGATGACTTTTATTGCAAGCACAGGAATTACATATAGGGTTTGGAATTTTGGAAGAAAAATGAACATGAAACTGACTTAAGACACTTTTGAGGGTTTTGGACTGAGGGTGACCAAGACGACGATGCCAAAGGTGAGGGGAAACTGTCACAGCCACCATTGCTTGAGGTTTGGGAAGAGAAACCGATGACCACTCGTACACATCATCCTTACTCGGGCCTTGTAGGAGAACCGCCCCCGTGCTGAGATCCTTCACATGAAAATAACCAGGAAACAGTTCAATAGAGGTATTATTCTGTTTATTAAACTGGGAAATGGAAATTAAGTTGCGGGTCATGGATGGAGCACATAGGACATTTTTAAGATGGAAGGGGGGGGGGGGGGGGGGGGGGGGGGGGTGGGAGAAGGAAGTAAGGTGGATCCAGTGTGAGTAATAAGGAGGCCATTACCGTTGCCAATGATGATCTCATCTGGACCATTGTAGCGGGTAGCATCAGAAAGGTGGTGGGAGCTGGTTGCTACATGATGGGAGGCTCCCGAATCAAGGAGCCAGCCGGAGGAGGAGGCAGGAGTGGCTGGATTGGCCACCGGAGGTGGCGGGGCAGACTGCTGAAGGTGAGGGCAGCGCTTAGCAATGTGGCCTTGAGTGCCACACCATTGACAATAGCCACGGTATCCAGTTGGCTGGGAGGATGAGCGACGGGAACTGTCATTGGACTGTTGGTGAGGCCGGTTTCCAGAGACACGGTGGGTGTCCATGGGCTGAAAGTTGGACCTTTGGCCAGAGGAGCCCCTAGTGTTGCGGTTGGAGGAGTAACCACGAAAGGATTGAGTTGGGTGGGCTGTTATTGGAGGAGTGGGTGCTACGTGGGCTGCACGTTTGGAAGCAGCCTCATGCTGAACAAGCATGTCATGAAGGTTTTCAAAAGGGACAGTGGTGTCCCTAGACCGCACAGCTGCTGCAATTTCTCTAAATTCGGGTCCAACTCCATTAAGAACATGGAGAAGGAGGTCATCATCAGACAGTGGTCTGTCAATGGCAGCCAGCTCATCTGCAAGAACCCTAATGTCCTGCAGATATTCAGAAACTGGGCGGGAATCTTGCCTCAGAAGTGTCAACCGTTCCTTGAGGCCAAGGACACGGGCCCGGGCTTTGCTGGCATAAAGGTGAGTGAGCCGTGCCCAGGCAGCGGCTGAAGTTGGTGCAGCGGCAATGAGTTGAATCACTTGAGGGGAGACAGAAGCCAGAATGGCATGAAGCAGGAGTTGATCCTGACGAACCCAAAAATCATGAAGGGCTGTTTCTGTGGTGGGTGGGCAGGGCCGAGAGCCATCAACATAGCCCATGAGATCATACCCTCGAAGCAGGGCATTGAATTGAGCTCGCCACGGAAAGAAGGTGGTGGCAGTAAGCTTGACGGGAAGTTGGGCTGCAGTGTTGATGGTGACGAGGGTGGGAAAAAGAGGGTTTGGTTCACCGGCGGTTGGTGGGAGGGTGGTATTGACAGGGGCGGCCATGGATTAGGGTTTGTGTTTTGGGGTTTTTTTTTTCTAGGGTTTGCTCGGTGGAGCTTTTAGGGCTCTGATACCATAAAAAGGTATAGAAGTTTTATGTTGTATTGAATTGATTAGAATGTACAGCAGTGGTGTATTTTATACAGACCTAGACTAGAACTAACTAGGAAAGAAGTAAAGGCTATCAAGACTAGGAAGTAAATACATTAGGAAGGAATCAGTATTGATTCCTGTTGACTAATCCCAGCAGATCAGGGAGATTGGATACTCAATCTTCGGGAATCTGCTGGATCCTAGGAGTGTCCTTAATAGAGAAAACTATTCTACAAAAGGATGCAATTTTAGCCACCCTTGTTCAGCAACTTACAAGGCAAAGAATCCTACTATTAGTATTGACTGATATTAAACCATACAATTCTAACTAATTCTGAATCCTGAAGTCGCCTCTCAAAAAAATAGAGGAGGGGGTCCGGATAGCCCTATTCTATACATGTCCATTCCGGAACATAATTACATTCACAAGGTCCGCCCATTTGGTTTAGCTGAGTAGCAGCGTATAGTTTATCCTCTTTTAACAGTTTGCAACTCTATTTGATTATCTTCTTCAGTTCACCTAATCGCCAAATTTTCAGTACTTCACAAGGGCTACCGATTAGGCTAATGGAGCAGCAGTGCAACTATAATTCTTTATCTTTAAAAGTTGGGCAATTCTATTTGAATATCTTCTTCAGTTTACCTCAGTCACATTATTAGTACTTCACAAGGGCTACCCATTAGGCTAATGGAGCAGCAATGCAGCTATAATTCTCTCTCTTTGAATATATTCTTCATAATGATCGCATTCCCATAGGTACAAGAAGAAAATTGACAAATACAACACGCAAGATTTTTTTTTGCCATTGCATTCCACATAACAGAAACTTGGAGCATATTTATCAAACTACTTCTCGAAGAGATACCAAGTAAAACAAGCTACATGAACTACTTCTCGAAGAGATGACCAAATAAAACAAGCTACATGAACATGCATAGTAGATGTGTAACATAAGAACTATGTATATTAACATGCAACATCCTACTTGAAAGAACTATGCATATAAACAGGCAATATTCTAAGGGGAACTGTGTACCTTCAACATCAAATATCTACATAATCCTCTTATGGAAAGAACTATCATAGTTTTCTACATCATCCAATTCTTTAAGAAAAAATAGGCTAAAGAAAAAGAATAATATACTATAGGAATAAAAGAAATAAAATGTAAAGGCCATATAAATCTATAACCTGAACAAATACCATCAGCGTCGGGAGAATCTCATCCCCAAACACATTTGACAGGATATCGAGAGCTGCTGCACTGCATTTGCGTAAATTCCATACATTAACAATATCATCTTCCTGTCATTATCCAAAATTATGTCATTTAAAAGATATTCTACTCATTGCCATCATAGTTAAACCTACATAAAGCAGAGAAATTGAGCAGTATTAACTAGATTCAGAGTAATCAACCATACAACTTAAATAAGAAACAGAAAAATATTGATTTGGAAATTACATCGTCTTCCACACTGTCAGATCCATGAGCACGTGATGAATGAAACCGAGGTTTAATATCCTGCAGTGTAAAATATCAGCTCCATAGATTAAGAATATAACTTAAGATACCAAAAAATCAAGAATCCCAAGACAAAAAAATGGTATGAACCTGATCACGGTCTGGGACAGACCCATCTTCCTGCAACAATGAATGATGCCAAATAAATAACAAACTACAACAAATGACAATTCAGAATCACCCAAAAACACAAATTGATCCAGTAAAGATAACCTCAGCATCAACAAGGGACTCATCATCATCAGCATAAACCATGTTTGACAACAAAACCTACAAAGTTGCAAACAGGCGTGTTATTTAAAGCATATCAAAGACTCCATCGTAAGTATGCTTATGGCAATAAGATAAATCAGTAAACAGTTGGGTATACCGGAATTAGACGTGGCAAAAACTCTCGTAAGTTCTCAGGCGGTAAATGAGCTTCACAATATGCAGACCTGTGACAAAATGCCGAATATCAAACAAAAACAATATACAAGATAGAGTTGAAAACATGCCTTCCACATGAAGAAATATTTTATGTAGAAAATAATATATATATATACACATATATCATATATATATATATATATATGTATATATACACATATATCAGAGAGAAAATTAGCTCCACAATATAGAGCAATAAATAAGACAACTATGGCATCCAGTAATCCAATAATTGCGGATAACAAAAAAAAAAGCAGACCGGATTTTCCTCTATGTGAACGTTAAAAGTACCAATTTCCAAATTAGAAGGTGAGTTGAGTCCCTAAGCAATGCCTAAAAGGTATTGAAAATACTTTTGTATTTGATGAACTTCGATGTACAGTAGTGGCAGAGATTTATACAGGTCTGAACCAGGCCTAACTAGGAAGGAAATAAACTAGCTAAGTATTTACAAAAGGAAGGAATCTGTGCAGATTTCTGGTTGACCTTGGGCCAGCCGATCATGGAGATTAAAATTGATTCTCAATCTCTTCTGATTCGGTTGGATCCTTAATACGCCCCCGCAAGATGGTGGAGTTGTCGGCGACACCAATCTTGGTACGTAGAAGTTGGAAACATGGTCGGGGGAGCGGCTTCGTGAGAGCATCAGCAAATTGGTCATCAGTGGTGACATGAGATACTTGGAGGAGGCCGCATGTGACATGGTCACGAACAAACTGAAAGTCAATTTCCACGTGCTTCATACGAGAGTGAAGAGCAGGGTTGGCACAGTAGAAGGTGGTGCCAATGTTGTCACAAGAGATGGTGGGAATCCCTGCAACTAGGAGGCCAAGTTCATGCAAGAGGGACTGAATAGGGGCGGGGTTGAGTTGGGAGGCCATGAGGATTAAGGGTTTTTTAGGGTTTTGCTCGGTGGAGCTTTAGGTGCCCTGATACCATAAAAGGTATTAAAAATACTTTTGTATTTGATGAACTTAGATGTACAGTAGTGGCAAGAGATTTATACAGGTCTAAACTAAGCCTAACTAGGAAGGAAATAAACTAGCTAAACTAGGCCTAACTGGGAAGGAAATAAACTAGCTAAGTATTTACAAAAGGAAGGAATCTGTGCAGATTCCTGGTTGACCTTGGGCCAGCCGATCATGGAGATTGAGATTGATTCTCAATCTCTTCTGATTCGGTTGGATCCTTAATAATGCCAACATTTAATCTCAATTATTTATTTATTTCTCTTTTTTTTCGAGTGGGTACATTTTGAAAACACAAGGAATTTGAGTTGCAACTTATAACAACTAATACAATATTGCATATCAAATGCAAGCTCCAAGTGAGCAATAATTCCTATAAGAATAGGAGTGAGCCTGTTCTAACAGACAATTTGCGTAATCAATTTGGACTTATCAGAGGAAGGAGGAGCCAATTAGAAGAATTAGAACCCTGTAGTGTTACTCTTTAAAAACATCACACATATCCATTGTTCTTCCCACAGTGTTTTCAAGTCCAATTCAAAGAACCATTATCTTAGCTCACCAACCACAATAGACCAGAAAAATCAATTCTCCACTACCCATAACATTGCCAACTCAACCTATTGATCATACAATTTAGACAAGGTACAAGGAAGAAGCTTCACTAGTGAAGCCTATCAGCAAATATAACTTGGCATGGGAATCAGCAGTAATCTACAATGCATGGCACCTAGTATATACGATAATGAAATCACTGTCAATGATGTGAAATTACAAATGTTGGGGACTCCAATAGTTAAATTAACTTATTTAAAATTATTTGACTAATAATAACAGGCTAAATTACATACTCCAGAAATAAAATACAAAAAAATTAGCACACCATACAAAACAAAGATGTAACTCTTATTAAGGACCCTGCCGAATCACAGGAGATTGAGAATCCTTCTCCCTGATTCGGCTGGTCAAAGATCTACAGGAATCAAACTTGATTCCTTCCTATCGTATTTACTTCCTAGTTAGTCTCTACACATACTTACCTAGTTAGGTCTCTCCCTGTACATACCCAGTTAGGAGTCTATCAAACATCTGTATAAAATAGGGTACTGTTGTGCACAAAGAATTTAATAATAATAACAGAAATCTGGTGATACTTTACATGGTATCAGAGCATCTAAGCTCCACCGAGTGAAAAAAAAAAACCCTAAATCCCAAATCCTCAGTTTCCATGGCCGCCCCACCCAACCCTGTTAAGGCTCCCTCCCTCCCCACACCACCACCACCCTCAGTCGATCCCGCCCATCCGCCCTCCCTTATCACCATCAATGCCGCAGCCCAGCTTCCTGTTAAGATCACTACCAATAACTATTTCCTTGGTGTGCCCAATTTCATGCCCTCCTCCGTGGGTATGATCTCATGGGGTTCGTGGATGGCTCTCATCTCTGCCCCCTGAAACTGAGAGCCTGCACAGCATGCCTTCTGGCTCCGCCAGGACCAACTCCTCCTCCATGGCATCCTGGCCTCCGTCTCCCCTTAGGTGATAACCCTAATTGCAGCTTCCCCCACATTTGCCGCTGCTTGGCAGCGTCTCACCCATATCTATGCCAGCAAGGCCCGTGGCCATGTTCTTGGTCTCAAGGAGCGCCTCCACCTCCTCCGCCGTGGTGACCGACCTGTCTCCGATTACATGCTGGAGGTGAAAGAAATACACGGGGAATCCCAGGAGATTGAGGATCAATCCCCCTAATTCCCTGATCTCAGTCGTCAAAGGAATCACTCTGATTCCTTCCTAAAACAGTCCTAAGATCTCTATAGATACTTCCCTAGTTAGGTCCACGATTTATTACCTAGTCTACTATTGTATTTCCTACTTAGTATAACCTAGAAACAGTATATATAGGATCTCCCTATTGTAAAGTATTCAATACATCAATATACAAGGAAATTCATACCTGTTTATGGTATCAGAGCATCAAGGCTCCATCGAGCAAGAATCCTTCATCCCCCTATCTTCTCTTAATGGCCGCCCCACCCACCTCCCATGTTCTCTCTAACCCGCCAACCACCACCGATACCACCTCCCCCTTTTCCTCTCTCATCTCCATTAACGCCGCTCAGTTCCTTGTGAAACTCACAGCCACCAACTTTTTCCCAAGGAGAACACAATTCAATGCTCCTGCTCGGATATGATCTCATTGGGTACGTTGATGGTACCCGCCCCTGCCCACCCTCAACTGAAACTCTGGTCCGTGCCCTCTAGTTTTGCCAGGATCAGCTAATCCTCCATGCGATCCTTGGCTCTGTTTCTCCTCAGGTGGTAACCCTAATCGCCGCTGCCAAAACCTCAGAAGCAGCTTGGACCCGCCTCACACGGCTCTACGCCAGCAAAGCTCAAGTTCGTGTTCTAGGCCTCAAGGAGCGGTTGACCCTCCTTCACCGTGACAATCATCCTGTCACTGAATACCTGCAGGAGGTTCATCTCCTCTCGAATGAACTGGCTGCCATTGATGCACCTCTCTCCGACGATGATCTCCTCCTCTACGTCCTTAATGGCGTCGGTTCTACCTTCCAGGACATTTCTGCTGCTATTCGTTCTCGAGACACTTTTGTCTCATTTGAGAACCTGCATGATATGCTGGTACAGCATGAGGCCGCCACCTCCCGTGAAGCTCCTGCTTCACCCCAACCTGCCATCACTGCAAACACAGCCCAACATAGCCCAAGCAGCCCGTGGCCCCTCTTACAACCGCCAAACCCGAGGCTCTTCGGACCACCGAACCTCCTACCAACACTTTGACAGCCGCAGTTCTTCCTCCCACCGCCCTTCCCAGCTCTCCACCAACAATCGCAGTTCCAACACCAACCAAGGCAATGGATACCGTGGATCCTGCCAATGGTGTGGCACACAAGGGCAAAGTGCAAAGCGCTGTCCACAACTCCAACACAACCCTGCTGCCCAACCCGTGGCCAACCACACCAACCCAAGCACCTCCTCACCATGGCTCCTCGATTCTGGTGCGTCCCGCCATGTTGCTGCCTCCCCCCAACACCTGTCGGCTGTATCTGAATACCAAAGCCCTGACGAGCTCATATTGACATCACCCATGTCGGCTCCACCACCCTACCCTCTCCTTCCTCTAAATCCTTTGCTCTCCATAATGTTCTCTGTGCACCTAAGATAACTCGAAACATTCTTTCTACTTCCCAGTTTAACAAACAGCACAACACATCTATTGAACTCTTTCCCTCTTGTTTTCATGTGAAGGACCTAAGCACGGGGGCGGTTCTCCTTCAAGGCCCGAGTAAGGATGGCATCTACGAGTGGTCACCTGTAACCTTACAACAGCCACAAGCACTGGCGAGCATCGTTGTCTTTCCCAATCTCTGGCACCGTCGTCTTCGCCATCCCCACTTCAAAGTCCTCCACAACATCCTTCGTCAATCCTCCATCAATCTGTCCCCCAAGCTCAAAGAGTCCCCATGTCTGTCATGTCTATGTAATAAGAGTCACAGGTTGCCATTTGGCACCTCCTCCCTTCGAAGTCATCGTCCCTTACAATTAATATACACTGATGTGTGGGGTCCAGCCCCTTACACTTTTGTTGACTGTTTTTCTTAATACATCATTTTTCGTTGACCATTACACGAAGTATACATGGCTTTACCCTCTAAAGAAAAAATTTGATGTCTTTTCCACATTCATTGATTTTAAATCTCTAGTCGAAAAATACTTCCAACACCCTATTCAAACACTATACACTGATAGTGGTGATGAATTCACCAAACTCAAACCCTTTCTTGCCACCCACGGCATCAACCATCCTCTTAACCCCCTCACACTCCCCAACACAATGGTGTGGCCGAACGACGCCATCGTCATCTTGTTGAAACTGGCCTCACTCTCCTCCATCAAGCCAATCTTCCCCTAACTTACTGGACCTACGCATTCAAAACAACAGCATACCTCATCAACCGTCTCCCTACCTCCATCCTCCACAACCAATCCCCATACACCGCCCTATTCCAACAACCCCCAAACTACCATCGCCTCCGCACCTTTGGCTGCCTTTGTTTCCCCTGGCTTTGCCCCTATAACTCCAATAAAATGCAACCTAGATCCACTCCCTGCATCTTCCTTGGCTACTCACTCAACCAAAGTGCATACCTCTGCTATGACACTTCCTCCCATCGTCTTTTTATGTCTCCCGTCACGTCCAATTTGATGAGTCTACTTATCCTAGTCAGCCTCCTGCCCTCTGTTCCCCATGTCACTCCAGATGCCATCCAAAACTGGCTCTCTTCCCTACCTCTCGTTTCCTCTATCCCAGGTCCTGATTCGGCTGCCTCACCAGTGCCACCACAAACTTCACCTTACCCTGAAGGCCACTCGGATTCATCCTCCTCACTTGCCCTTGACACCGCAACCTTCCCTGCTCTGGTTCAACCTCTGCCACTGCCCACAACCGACCACCAGCACCACGACCACAACTCCTCCCACTGCACCACCTCCTCTTCGTACCTACACACAGCGGTCCTCACGGCCACCACCCATCCCAGCTCCACCACCCCCACAGCCAACCCCCACGGCCCCCCTTTCATCCACACCCCCTGAACCACCAGCATCCACTCATCCTATGCTCACTCGCAGCAAGACAGGTTGTGTTCCCCAAGTCCCCAGCTAAGCCCTCACAGCAACCGCCCACCCCCTACCTACCCTAATTGAACCCACCTGCGTTTCCCAGGCCGTGAAACACCCACAGTGGCGCTCTGCCATGTCCGATGAGCTGAACGCACTTATTCGCAATGGCACATGGGTTCCGGTCCCGCCTCAGCCTACCCAGAATGTCATGGGCAACAAATGGGTCTTCCGGATCAAACGGAAGCCCAATGGAATTGTGGATCGATTCAAGGCCCGTCTCGTGGCCAAGGGCTACCACCAGCGCCCAGGGCTGGACTTCTCTGCCACGTACAGCCTAGTGGTCAAGCCCACAACCATTCGCCTGATCCTCCACCTTAGTGTGACACATGGTTGGCCCATACGTCAGCTAGACATCAACAATGCGTTTCTGCATGGAACACTCACTGAGAATGTCTACATGGCCCAACCTGCTGGGTTTGTGGACCCCCGCAACCCTACTTATGTCTGCCAGCTCAAGAAGGCCCTATACGGCCTCAAACAAGCTCCCGGGCCTGGTACCAGCAGCTCCACTCCTTCCTTCTGGCCCAAGGCTTTGTCAACGCCAAATCAGATGCATCTCTTTTCCTTTACAGGCAAGGCTCTCATGTAATTTATTTCCTAGTTTATGTTGACGACCTTATTGTTACAGGTAGTGATCCTTCACTCATATCGAAGTTCATCACCACATTGGCCAGTCGGTTTTCGATCAAGGACCTGGGTCCCTTGAACTACTTCTTGGGTGTGGAAGTCATTCCCACCCCTGACGGTCTTTTCCTGTCCCAGCATCAGTATCTGCAGGATATCCTCACTATGGTGCATATAGAGAGGGCCAAACCCGTGTCCACACCCTTGGCGGTCTCCCCACCCCCACTCCTCAACAATGGTTCACTGCCAACTGATGCCACTCTTCCGTCAAGTCGTGGGAAGCCTCCAGTATCTCAACCTCACCCGCCCAAATGTCTCTTATGCGGTCAACCGTCTTTCCCAATTCAGGCATGCCGCAACAGATCTTCATTGGCAGGCTCTCAAGAGTGTCCTACACTATCTCAAGGGTACCGTGCTCTTTGGCCTTCACTTCCGCCGCACTGCCACCCACCACCTCCATGTTGTTGCCCATTCATTCAGCACCCTCAGTGCCTTTTCAAACGCAGACTTGGCTAGAGACCAAGACGACCGCAAGTCCACCACTGCTTATCTCGTTTACCTAGGTGGCAACTTGATATCATGGAGCTCACGCAAACAGAGGTCAGTCTCTTGCTCCTCAACAGAGGCGGAATACCGAGTTGTCGCTTCCACCACTGCAGAGCTCCTCTAGGTTCAATCCCTCATGCGGGAGCTTCGAATCCAGGTCACATGAACACCCATCATTTCCTGCGACAACCTAGGCACCACTTTCTACTGTGCCAATCCAGCTCTACACTCAAGGATGAAACATGTGGACATTGATTTCTAGTTCGTTCGTTATCAGGTCACCCGTGGCCTTCTTCATGTCCATCATGTACCTATTGACGACCAGCTCGCCAATGCCCTCACTAAGCCACTACCGCGCCCACGCTTCCAGCTCCTCCGTGCCAAGATTCGTGTCGCTGACGGCTCCACCATCTTGCGGGGGGCGTGAAAGAGATACACGGGAATCCCAGGAGATTGAGGATCAATCCCCCTGATTCCCTAATCTCAGTAGTTAAAGGAATCACTCTAATTCCTTCCTAAAACAGTCCTAAGATCTCTGTAGATACTTCCCTAGTTAGGTCCACGATTTATTACCTAGTCTACTATTGTATTTCCTACTTAGTCTAACCTAAAAACAGTATCTCCCTATTGTAAAGTATTCAATACATCAATATACAAGGAAATTCATACCTATTTAGGAGGTTCGCCTCATCTCTGACGAGATTGCTGCTATTGACACCCCCCCTCTCTGATGATGACTTGCTCCTCTATGTTCTCAACTGGGTGGGACCCCAATTCAAAGACATCACTGCTGCTGTTCGGTCCAGGGACAATTCTGTTTCTTTTGAGAACCTGCACGGCCTACTCGTTCAGCATGAGGAAGCCACCAAACGAGACAGCCCAGCCCCCCCTTCGGTTATCACTGCCAATGTCTCCCAACATCCTCGCAGCTATCCCTTTCACCATGCTTCAACAACCTCCCACAGTGGCCGCTACAACCTCCCACCTCACTTCTTCTGCCCCTCTGGCCAGCAAACCACCTCTTCCACCAGCTTGGCTCCCAACCGTCGTTCCACCAACCCTCTCACTGACTACCATGGCTTCTGCCAGTGGTGTGGAACTCAGGGCCACAGCGCAAAACGTTGTCCCCAGCTTCAGTCCTCTTCCCACAACTCTCCTGTGGCCAACCTTACCGCCCCGGCCCCTCCCCGAACTGGATTCTTGACTCTGGTGCTTCGCACAATGTCACTAGTCACTCCCAACACCTCTCTGATGCGCAGCAATACAACAGCTTGGACGAAATCATCATAGGTAATGGTATGGGACTTGGTATCCCCCACACAGGTTCTGTCTCCTTACCCTCCCCCATTTCCTCTTCCTTTACTCTAAAACATGTCCTATGTGCCCCTTCCATGACCAATAATCTGATTTCCATTTCTCAGTTTAATCACCAAAACCACCTCTATTGAACTGTTTCCAACGTTTTTTCACGTGAAAGATCTCAGCACGAGGGCAGTTCTCCTTCGAGGCCCAAGTAGGAATGGTGTCTACGAGTGGTCCTCTTCCTCCCTTCAACGGCCTCAAGCTCTGGTGGGTGTGGTGGTCTCTCCTAATCTGTGGCATCATCATTTGGGACATCCTAGCTCTAAAGTTCTCCAAAGTGTCCTTAGTCAGTCTTCCATTTCTGTGTCTCCTAAACATCTTGAGTCAGTTTGTACTTCTTGTCTATGCAATAAAAGTCACCGCCTTCCATTTGGCATTTCCTTTCTTACCTCAACTCGCCCCTTACAATTACTATATAGCGATGTTTGGGGTCCTGCCCCTTCCATGTCCTATGCATTTCGGGCAGCCGTCTACCTCATCAACCGGCTTCCCACTCCCATTCGCCAAAATAAATGCCCATACACTCTCCTCTTCCAACTCCCACCTAACTACACCCATTTGCGCACCTTTGGTTGTCTATGTTTCCCTTGGCTCCGCCTTTACAACCAAAACAAACTCTTTCCTAGGTCCACGCCCTGTGTCTTTCTCGGCTACTCCCTCAACCAGAGTGCTTACTTGTGTTTTGACTCCTCCACTCACAAACTCTATGTCTCCCGTCATGTCCAGTTTGATGAGTCTATCTTCCTTGGTTCCCTTGCCACCCCCTTAATCCCACGGTCACTCCTGACCTCGCTGCCTCTTGGTTCTCCACCCTCCCCCTTATTTCCCTTGTTCCCGTCTCGCCTGCCGCATCTGCACCACCAGCTGTGCCCGCTGCTCTTCCCCCCGAGGGCTCTCTCACTGCACCTTTCAGCTCCGTCTTGAGGCTGCATCTTCCCCTGCTGCGGTACTGTCACCTTCCCTCCCCTGCCTGGTTCCCAGCCCACTCCCACTGACTCTACTCCTCCAACACTTGGCCCCAGCGCCCCTCCCTCCGCCATAAACATCCCTGACCCCTCCTCACATATAATTGGCTCCCCCGCCTCCTCCCACCCTCCTCCACCCCCCTCTCGGCCACAACATACTCACCTAGACCCAGACTGGTACCATCAAACCCATTTCCAGTTATGCCCTCACTGCCACCTCCCATCCTCTACCCCCTTGGTTGAGCCCACCTGTGTTTCCCAAGCCCTCAAGGACCCCGCATAGCGCCATGCAATGTCCGATGAACTTAATGCCCTCATTCACAATGGCATCTAGAATCTGGTACCTCCCAGCCCCCATCAAAATGTGGTCGGTAACAAATGAGTCTTTCGTATCAAACGAACCCTACAAGTGAGGTTGACAGGTTTAAGGCCCGTCTTGTAGCAAAAGGGTACCATCAGCGGCCCGACGTGGATTTTCTGGACACTTTCAGTCCGGTGGTCATGCCCACCACCATCCGCCTCGTCCTCCACCTTGCTATTACTCAAAGCTGGCCCCTCCGGCAGCTTGATGTCAACAACGCCTTCCTGCATGGCACCCTCAATGAAGACGTCTAAATGGCCCAACCAACTAGCTTTGCTGATCCGGATAAACCCACCCACGTGTGCAAACTTCAGAAAGCCCTGTAAGGCCTCAAACAAGCCCCACGGGATTGGTACAAAGAGCTGCACGCCTTCCTCCTCACTCAAGGGTTCACCAATGCCCTCTCGGATGCCTCCTTGTTCCTTCTCCGGCAAGGTAACCAACTTCAGTATTTTCTGGTGTATGCCAATGATCTAATTGTGACAGGCAGCAGTTCCAATCTCATGGCCGGCTTCATCAACACCTTGGCTGCCAAATTTTCCGTCAAGGACCTGGGGACCTTCACTGCTTCCTTGGGGTCGAAGTTCTTCCCACTCCACTGGTCTCTTTCTCTCACAGCACAAGTATGTCCGAGACCTCCTCACCACAACTCACATGGACGGTGTCAAGCCTGTAGCCACCCCCCTTGCGGTCTCTCCCACTCACCCTTGCAGATGGCTCTCCCCCCGCCGATGCCACGCTATTTCGTCGACTGGTTGGCAGCCTCCAATATCTCAACCTCACTCGCCCGAATCTCTCTTATGCTGTCAACAAGTTGTCCCAATTCATGCATGCCCCCACGAACCTCCACTGGTAAGCTCTCAAACGAGTCTTGCGCTATCTCAAGGGCACCATGTTCTATGGCCTTCAGCCTCACTCCAAGTCCTCCAACCGTCTACACGCCATTTCTCACTCCCATAATCTTTATGCCTTTTTGGATGCCGATTGAGCAGGAGACCCCTCAGACCGCAGGTCCACTACAGCATACCTAGTCTATCTTGGGGGTAATCTCATCTCCTGGAGCTCCCGGAAGCAGAAGGCAGTTTCCAGGTCCTCCACTGAGGCAGAATACCGTGCAGTGGCCTCCACCACTGCTGAGCTGATCTGGGTTCAATCACTACTACGGGAGTTCGGCCTTTCCATTGCTGGTCCTCCAACCATCTCCTGTGACAACATTGACACCACTTTCTATTGTTCCAATCCAACCCTTCACTCTCGCATGAAGCATGTCGACATTGACTTCCAGTTTGTTTGTGATCATGTCACCCATGATCTCCTCCAGGTCTCTCATGTCACCACTGACGATCAACTTGCTGATGCCCTCACAAAGCCGTTACCCCGCCCGCGCTTCCAGCTACTTCGTTCCAAGATTGGTGTTGTTGACGGCTCCACCATCTTGCGGGGGCGTATTAAGGATCCTACCGAATCATAGGAGATTGAGAATCCTTCTCCCTGATTCGATTGGTCAAAGATCTACAGGAATCAAACTTGATTCCTTCCTATTGTATTTACTTCCTAGTTAGTCTCTACACATACTTACCTAGTTAGGTCTCTACCTGTACATACCCAGTTAGGAGTCTATCAAACATCTGTATAAAATAGGGTACTGCTGTACACAAAGAATTTAATAATAATAACAGAAATCTGTTGATACTTTACAACTCTCATCTCTCGTCAGCACGATTAGAAGTGACACCTAAAGGCTTCAATACATACATTAAGACCAAATAGAAAGCAATAGAGAAGTACCCAGCAAGTAAACCAATTTTATTCACTGAATATCTAAATCCTACCCAATGAATCATAAGCTAATGGGGAAAAAATTCAATTATATATGCCAATTTTTAAAGGATACCAAAATTCACAGGCTTCAAGAGCCACTTCTTCATCGGTGTCCTTGTTGACTTGCAACATGTATTCAACTACATTCCTCAAATGTGGCTGCAGTACCAGTTAAGTTTCACTTAAAAGTATGACAAGAACAACGGATGACAATAAAAACAATGATAATAGTAATATGAGAAAAACAACTTAAAGTAAGATTCTAAACAAGTGCACATGTGTACATCTGTATATGTAAATAGATATGTAGTAAGATGTCCAAAGAGTGTAAACCAGAATGATAATTTTAGTCCTATACCATGTTGACAAAAAAATGCATGTAGCATGTACGCGATAAAAAAAGACACAGATCATGGAAAGTCTAGAATAAAATGACAAGATTTTACCTCCAAGAACGATGGACGGACTTCAATTAGCTGAACAAATGCTGCACTAACCTGTTTAATAGAAAGAAAATGAGAACCAGATGAGAACAAAGCCAAAATTTGAAAAGCTAATAGCATTCGATGTCCATCATATATGAGCTTTCTTTGTTGATTGTACGACTGAAGAATGGATGCCTTGTCCACCTTGCAACTGTTATTTCAAGATACATGTTTCTTAAAGCAACAAAGAATGCCTTCCCCCGCTATTGTTTGAAATGAAAATATGGCATTCATCATTATAGTATCATCTCTTCTAAGGCCAATGTAATCAATTTTAAAATATTACAGTTATGATGGGCAACTTAAGAAGAAAAAATCTAACACAACAACGAAATCTATTTAAACCCAGATAAGATAGTAATGATAAAATACTCACCAATTTCCTCACTTCTGAAGAAGGGTCATTAGCAAGGACAAACAAGCCTTGAAGATATTGATCCATGGATGTATACAAAGCCTGCAATCAAATAGAAGATATAATTGTTAACACCCCAACAATCAAAAGATAACAAAATATCAGGTCTTTCAGATACTTACCGCTGGCATCAACATAATATATTGATTTACAGAACCCAGGGAAAGCTTTCTTAGTGATGAATGTGGTGACTGGAAAAACTGTGCAAAAATCCATGGTGAGAAGAAGGGCACATCACTAAAACTTCAGAATTCAGTTATGACTATAAGTGCATAAAGAGAGGGATTTCAACAGAAAATATAAAATTGTAGATCACTTATACAACCATGAAATTATTACGCAACACAGGAATTTTATTTTACCTTCAGTAACCTTGGAAGGAATACGTTGATGGGACGCTCAGGCAAACCAGTTACATCTGAATCAAGCAGTTGAGGTATATCTTCACAAATCTGTGTTGCACCGCAAACTAATAAGTTTAGGAGCTACAATTCGGAACTATTTTAGTTGTCATTATATTGTCCTTGTTAGGTGCTTTAATTCAGTCATGCAGAGGGATGAAATAAGTGCACAAAAAATTCACGTGCACAGTTTGTTCAAAACCACTGACAATCAGAAAGAAAAATTTTAATACCAAAAATGATTAACCCTCGTAAGCTAAGAGCAGACTCCGTTGGAAGTCCATTCCTCCGTTATGGGGTAGTTCAAGATGGTAAAATATTTACGATATATAAAAATAGAAGGAGAAAGAATAATTGTAGAAATCTAAATTTCAGGTGTAGGTGTGACTGTTTAAGTTAATAACAATTATGGCCAGACAGACACGACAAACACAAAACAAAAAAGTAGTTGTGTTCTTTTCAGGTTGCAGACCTTTTTTCCTTCTTAAAAATGCAGCTACATGACTGTATCGAAATATGTAGTTTAGAAATTTCCAGACAAAATTATTTGATTATCTTTCACCAATTCTTGACCAACAATGAACTCATAAGGTAGTCTCGAGCATAACACAGCAAAATAAATACAAAGAAACTGTAAGGGTGGACTTCAACAGGATATAAGTATAATTTTAATCAGTAAAAATTGCAAATAGTAAACACTAGGGAATTTTGTTCACCTTGGATAATGCGTCCATAGCACCTTCCATGTGATTTAGGTCATCACTGTCTAAACAATTTACAAGTGCTTGCAGTAACTCAGGCCACCCCAAAATTCCATCGAGTTGAACAACAACAGTTATAATGGTTCCAACTGTAGACCTAATGTGTTTGTCTGCTGCACCTAAGCAAGGCAACAACTCCGATTTTATATATTGCTGATAAGCAGGAGCCATGGTCTTATATGCATTTCTAAGGTTATTCTTCAAAAGCAATCCAGCAGCTTGTCGAATCTCCACTGATTTACCCTGTTCAAAAGTTAACCAAATCCAAAGTTCCATCAGCACCAAGACTGAAAACTGGTTATGCTAGATTAACCAACAACTAGAACAATAAATTGTTTTTTTTCACAAGACGAAGTTTACCAATTGCAAATGTAAATTGTTTAATGATTCTAGTCTCACCAGCTTAAAAACCTTTTCAAAGTCAAGTTAACATAAACCAAACAAAACCAGCACAGGCAGACTTGTAAAGCACATAATACAATCCATACTTCATCAACCCCATAATTTCCATCGGACCCAAACCCATAAAACACCATTCAGTCGAATAAAGATTATCAATTTCTGATTAAGTACGCAATTCGATTAGACCCATTATCCATCCAACCAACCAAATAAATAAATCAAATCAAATCAAATAAAAAAACACAAACCCTACTGATTCAAATTCAAATGAAGACGCAATTGGTAATTGGGGGAAGTGGACTGAGGGGAGTACCTCCCCACGTGCGAGAATGAAAGCGAGGTAGTTATTAAAATCAGGGAACTGTGAATAGTGTTGAAGTTGCTGCCAAATCTGAGACTTGTCAGCGGAAGAAGCCGAATGGGAAATCTGCTGCTCTAGCAACCCGCAGATCGCCGCGAAGCCTTCTTCCTTTGGCTGCCACGGGGCGCTCGCCGCCATTAATACAGAGACAGGTTCTGATTCTCCAACCGAATTTTGAAGTGCGAGCACAGGGTTTTGAGCAGAGGGAAAATGAACTTTAGGACAGCTTTGAGGGGTTTTGCTGGGCGGAGACGGGGCAAAGAGAACGATACATTTAAATATTTTTAAAGGTTTTAAAAATACGGGATATTCAATTAGAATATTTAAATATTTTAAAATACTTTTAAAAAAATGAAACATATTTAATTAAAAAAATTGTTATTAAAAGTGTGAAAATAAGTCATAAGATTTATTTTTTAAAGACTTGTTTAAATTGTGTACTTAGTGAGATTGAACATTAAAAATATAATATAACGACCCGTCCCAAATTCCTAGATTAGATTAATGACTAATCACGATTAGTGAGGTTAATCGGTGATTAATTAGGCTAAATCGGACGAACGATGCGAAATGACCGTTTTGCCCCTGATGGTGGCAAAACGTTGACTTTTCATTCGGACGGTCAAATGGACTTTGACCGATGACCGTGACGTAGTTCGTGACGTCACGAGTTCATAGACAGGTGGCACGTTCAATTCCGACATTCGAGGAGGAAGTTATAACGTTCGGAAGTTTATGGGCATTTTAGTAATTTTGGATAAAGGGGGGTCAAATGTTGACTTTTTGACCGGGAGGTCCAATGGCCGAGGGCCAATGGCCGAGGGCCAAAGACCGTTACGTAGATAAGGACGATACGAATCCGTAGACAGGCGGCACGTCGAATTCGGACGTTCGACGGCGAAGTTACGGTTCACGGAAATTCGAACGTACTATTGCACGAATTACGAGACGGTTGCACTTTTGGACTTAGTGGGGCCCAGATATTTTATGGGGACCCAATGGATTAGTGACACATGTCACCCATCCACAGGCCACCCAAAATTGATTCATGCATCTCCCTTTTCCCGTGCATCTTCATTTTCTTCGTTTCTCCCTAAACCCACATTTCCCAATCCCATTTTCAATCCAAGACCAAACCCTTGACCCAGTTGATCATGCCCGTGAAGCCCAGAGGTAGAGAGGATGAAGGCTGGACGATGGTGGCCGGCTGGAAGCCACGCCGCCGTGGACGGCGGCCATGAAACCCGAGAGGTACTCGGTTTGCCCAAATTCCATTTTTAATTCGTGTTTTCCATTATGGTTGCTTGTGGGGTGATTAGGAAGTGTTCAATAAGTTGCTAGGGAGGTTTGAAGACGATCTGGGGGGTGGTTCACGGCGGAGGAGGCCGTGGGAACGGCGGGTAAAAACTAGACCGTGAGGTCCATTTCGAACAAGGGGTTTCGGGTGGGTTTTTCTTAGATTTAGGGATTGGGTTAGATAGGAAATGAAGAAATAAGAATTTAGGAATTGGAATGGAAGCAAACGGACCGAAAATGAGGGAGAAAGAGGCCTGGACCGGTTACGCCGGTCCAGTTGCAGGGGTTGGACCGGACCGGCCGGCCCGGACCGGTTCGATCGCTGGAGCTGGTGACACTGTGCAGGGCGCGTGAGGCCCACATGCAGTGGCTTCTTGGGGCGCGTAAGGGCGCGTGGCACACAATTTGAGGAAGGTTCCAACATACGAAATCATCTATTCGATGTAACGAACATTTTGGGACTGGTTTCGAGTCGATCGGACACCGTCTCGATATGTTTCGGGGCATCTGAAGGTTTAGGTTCGGTTTTAAAAATAGTTAGAAATTCCGGAAAATTACGGGGCTTTAGTGAGGGGTTATATAAGTAGTTAGTAACCCTCTAAATTAATTTGGACAGGTTTGGAAGTCCCGATGACGGTGATCGGCTCGGGGAGCCGTATGGCACGCGTATCGAGGCGCGGCTTCGGACGGTCTGTGAGTGGACCTTGTTTTCTAAATTGGTGCATGCATAAATGTTTATTATATGTTTTAAATACTTATTTGTGATGCCATGAGTGCATTTGGATGTGTGGTTACGTATAGGCACGTATTTCGAGGTTTCGGCCCTATACAGTGCCTATACGGGGCTGTATGTCTTTATTGGTCTGAATGAAATGGTTTTGGATTTCCAAATGGATTATGAATATGATTTTATGATGTTGATTTGGATGCTTGTGATTTATATGGTTTCACGTATTTCGAGGTGATTTACGTGCTTGCACGTAAATCGAGGTTTTCCAGTTTTACACTGATTTTCCGTACTTATGATTTTGGAAATGATTTAATGAAACGGTTTTGGATTCGAAAAGGTAAACTCGGGTTTGAAACCCATTTGATTTACGGAATCGAAACGGAGGCCCAATTGGTTTACGATTCGGACCGGGGGTCCAGTTTCTATGTGGATTCGGGCCTAGGACCCAGTTATGTGTTACAAATGGTTTTTATGGGTCATGACGGTTTATGGGAACCGGCATGAACCTTTGAAATGGATTTACGGGTCATGACGATTTATGGGAACCGGCATGAACCCATGAAAGGTTTTATGGTTCATGACGGCTTATGAGGGGCCGGGCATGAATCCTGGAAAAGTTTAAAGAATGATTTCAAAGGTTTTTCATATTCCATCCTTTATATATGATTGTCTCCTCCAGGGAGGGTCGTTGGCCTGGGTGGACCCCGGAGTAGTCACGGAGCACTGACTGAGTGGAGCCGCCCCCTAGTTGGGTTCCTTACTCTCAGGATGGGCATGGTTCGTTACCTCCGGGGAGGGTCATTGATCTACGGACATTGACCTGGGTGGACCCTGGAGAGACTTGGGTTTGAGACCCCAGTTAGCACACGTGTAGCTTTATTTTACCGTGACAAGTTCTGGATATGAATATAAATATAATGGATAAACATGATTTCAATTGGTTTGAGAAATTATGTTTTATAATGATAAATGGATTTGGGCTGATATCCCTCGTATGTTTACTGTACTATGGTTTTCTGTAAATGGTTTTGGGTAGGAGCCCGGGTGATTTGTATTTATAGAATTTGGGGCTGAAACCCTAATTATGGATGTTTTAACATATGTGATTGGATAAATGGTTTTACTATGCAGACATGCTTTTTAATGAAGGGTATAAAGGTCTTTTATGAAATGTTTTTATAAACTCTTTATTTTTGTCCACTCACAGTCTTTCTGTTTTTAATACCCTTCAGGTTGGATACGATGTGGACTGTAGCAGAGACCGAGATATCACATACCTCCTCCGGATCCTGGCGTACTCTGATAGCCCAAGAGGGCAAAGGTCGGAAATATCCCTTGTCTGACACTCCGTGTCAGACGGGAGCAGGGTCATCCCACGTTAATCCCGATGGGATTGGGATGGGTCCTGTCATATAATATGATAAGATAAAAAATGTTTAGTTTTAAGCGAAGGGATTTACTTGTGAACCTCACAAGACATTTTTCTCAAAAAAATCCTTTTTTTCTGAGAACATTTTCTCCAAATAAACTTACGATCCTTTCAAGAATGATTATTTCATAGTAAAAATTCATTTGAAAAAAAATATGCGTCCAAGGTGGCTAAAGTTTTTTATTTTAATATAGATTTTTTTTAGCATAATTTTGCATAATTTTTCCAAAAACCGTCATTTTTACTCATTTTTGTTGCGGTGTTTTTCACGTTCTTCGTCACTCAGCTTTTAATGCCGAAAACTTCATAGTAATAGTAATCTCATATTTTCCAAAAAAATTTAGAAACATTGTAAAAACTTCCAAAATCATCTCAGAACGATTCCAAAGCATCAAATATAATCAAAAGGGCCCAATAGATCATTTTTAAGATGTGATCAATTCCAATAGAAAAACATGTGATAAGTGTGAGTGTGTGATATCAGTCTCTGCTGAATATGTGACTTAAGATGATGATAATGATGATGATGAT
Source organism: Prinsepia uniflora (assembly GCA_032719365.1). NCBI lineage: Eukaryota > Viridiplantae > Streptophyta > Magnoliopsida > Rosales > Rosaceae > Prinsepia > Prinsepia uniflora. The sequence goes on from CM064874.1 coordinate 16,719,055, forward strand.
GATGATGATGATGATGGAGAGATGGGCTCAATGATTAATGTTCGGATGAAACAAACCATTGCAAGAAGAGAAAATAAAATAGAGAAATCATTATGTCCACCTAAATTTGTTAATACATATCCTCCAAAAATGTCCAAATAAAGAGAAAGTTTAGAATAAGATTTATAAAAAGTATTTGGATAATACCCAAATATCCATACCAATCTATAAGATTTTTAAAATGTTTTTAAAAAAATTCATTTAAAAAATGTCTTTGAAAAAATTTAAATGTTCTAATCAATACATCCTCCTTAAATATTACATAAAATTATCATAATTTTTCATAACATTATTTATCAATTTGTGCTTTATTATGAGAATATTGGCGTCTACTTATGAATATTGCAACTCTCAAACACAAATACAAATTATAATCTATTTAGTAGTTGACACTATTATTGTCTTATTTTATTTCGTCCCTGCAAATTGATTGCCACAAATCTTTCTAAAATTTTACTATTTTTATTGATGTTCATGTATGGATTCAAGATAAGTTAAGTGTATATCTATAGTACTACTTATAGTACTATAAGATGTTTTCAATAAAATATCTCTTCTAATAAAAAAATACAAATTATAATGATTTTTGTTTTTTTTAAAGAGAGGATCGATTTTGTACGACAAAATTCGTATTTGAGACCTCCTACACAATATGTAAAAAAAAAATATATGACAAGATCATAGCATGAAATGACAATTATCATCATATTAGAACTACGTAAAAACTATATGATAATCAATTTTCTTTTCACACTTTTGCCAACAAATATTAATTAAGCTGGTAATGTAATAAATTCAAGGAAAGGGTGGTATACTATAGATGAAACTATATGTAAGATCTGTGATATTTTAGTGGATATTTCGGTATTTTGATATTTTGACATAAAAATAAGAGGGTGGGTATTCATATGTTTAGACTCTTATCCCAAAAATAGGGGGAGGTGGTGAAAAAAAAAATTTCTCATATTGTTCACTATATATTTATATTACGCCCAAGATTTCATTCAAAATTTCTAAATTTTAGGCTAAATTAATTTTCAATATTTTTTTAAGCCTGAATGTTATTTATATCAAAATATCTGTTGATATTTCCATAAATTTAGCTGTTGATATTTTCATCATATAGTATACTTCAATTTTATTAACAAACATTAATATACCATTATTTGTTTTAGATGGTTAAAGTGGTGAATTCATTCAAAATATTCGTGGACTATCATTTCCACTAATAAGCGTATACTATTTTGCGGAATTTTAGGATTTCAAAGTGGTAGATTGATGAAAAATATAGTTAAACTATCACTTTTGATACTAAATCTTTAATTTCACGAAGTTAATTAAAAGTCCCTTGTGAAAACTTTGGAGAGGGTTCTGCTAGGGTTTGTCTCTTGCGGAGTTTTTTAGTGGTAGTCTACAGTGGTGCTTCTATGCGCTTGGGAGGTAGTTTTCTATAGTCAAGGATGCTATCAGTGGGAGTTTGGGTTCTCAACTGGCGATTACTGAGGTTGAGGCGGCGGAGATCGCATTATGCCAAATTTAGTCATAGACTTCAGTTTTTAACTGAAATCTATTGAGGGTTAAAACTAAAGTATTGAGAGCTGATGCTGTTTCTATATGAATAGACTTCAGTTTTTAACCGAAGTGTATTCCACCTACCGAAGTGTATTCCCGATGTTGTATTATTATTACAACTTCAGTATTTAATAATAATTTGATGTTTATTTTTCTTAAGACTTCAAATATTATAAAGTATTGATGCAATTTCATACTATAAACTTCAGTTTTTTGTTTGAACTGATGTCATTATAGACTACTAACATCAATTTTTTATAATTTTTTGAAAACTTTTTGGGTAGTAGGCATCCCTTTTTACATAATCACTGACTTTAAATCATTGAAATTAAAGATATCAATAATTACATAAATATGCATTGTTGTTTTGCAAAAGCAAATGTTGATTCATGTCATTAATTAAATAAAAATGTGCTTACAATTTTATAATACTAGAAATAGTTATAAGTCCAATACATTAATTTCAAGTGAACATGGCTCATATAATGTATCATATGATACTCATATCACATGTTCATGCTAAGTTTAAATTCAAATTATACTAGATAATCAAAATGAATGCTACCAACAAAAACACCTAAGATACCCACCATATGACATTATTTGCCCATTCACTTCAAACCTCATCCAACTGCTTTTGTGTATGACATTCATTCCGTTTACCTGGATCATTTTACTACGTACATAAAAGATGAAACTAGTATTAGAAAAGACAGAAAATGTTAAAACTTATAGAAACTGCATTTTAGCAAATGAAGCATTAATGATAAGACATTTCTTAGATCAAGATGAACCAAGTAGTGGATGGAATCCATCAACTAAATACAAACTAGACATGTCTCAACAAAAAATGAATACAATAACCAAGAGAACTCCTAATTACAAAAAAAATCCAAATCAAAACCAAACCACCAGTAGAATCTCAACAGTTCCGTACACAACATCATAAGAAAATTGTAAACAAACAAATGCTATAATGGAATCCGATCGAGAAGAAAATAACAGATAATGTGTCACCTACAACTGGAGATTGAGGAAACTGTGAAACTTAAATTCACATGCACTTGTGAGAACAGCAGTAATCCAACAAGCAAGATAACAAAATATCAACTCATTAACTCTATGAGAATCAAATCCAATATTTTAACAACCTAAATTTTTCTCTACACTAAACACTTTATAAACTGCTCTTAAAATCCATAGACTTTTATTGAAAAGAAATACATACCTCATAATTCATTGAAGACTCGTTGATTGTGAGAACCTTACATCAGAGCATCCATTATCATCTAGAAATAAAACAGAGAGCCTACTACGTCTTGATTTTCATCCCAAATGAAGAAAATTGCATACTTCTTACACTTAATAAATTCAAAAAACCTTCACAAAGATCCCAAATTGATAACCAGGAAAGAAAACTCAGAATATAAACGGAAAATCCAAGTAGACCATAAAATGTCGAGTGACTTATTGGATGCATATACAAGAACGTATGTTCGCAGAGCAAGAAAATAATGCAAAACGGAGAGAAAAGGTGGTGGCCAAATAATAGTAGGAGGTGACAAACACTTGGAGTGCATTGATCATCACTCAAATCCAAGAACCAATTCATTCCACAAAAGTTCAGTTAAACTTATAAAGAAATAGAAAGAATCATAATCTAGTCTTAAACCAATTGTTTGTAGCTATGAGGGAGTTGATTAGAAACCATACCTGAGTTTATGAGTTGCATGTTTTGAGATTCACTAAGCATCATAGCATGTCCAAGCTTCAAATGAGTGACTTTGGGTGAATTTCTTTGCATTTTTCTCCTGAATTCCACACCAGACTTTCCCACAGCATATTTTACTAATCCTAGAGCATGTATAAAATTTGAATATAGTAGCATCAATAATGTAATATTCACAATTCTAAACAAATAATTGGAAAATGAAAACACTGATTCACCAAGTCTACTTCCTCATGTCTCTCTAATAAGGAACAAAACCCAATCTATATAGAAGTTGATCCACCAAGTTTATCACTTACCATGATCCCATTGACAAATTCAAACATTATTTAAAGCAAAGTTATAAGTGCATTAATCAATTCCGTTGAAATTCAAACCATTGAGATTTATATACGGCTAGATACAAGCTTTGACATGTATGTTAAGGATACAAAAAATGTAACGACCCGAACCATGATTATTAATATTTTAATGTGAAATGACTATTTTGCCCCTAAAGGGGGGAAACTTTGACTTTTGACCCGAGAAATAATTTAGACTTTGACCCATGACTATGACATAGATCGGGACGTCACGAATCCGTAGACAGGCGGTACGCCGAAATCGGAGTTCGTATGAAAAAGTTATGGTCACGGAAGCGTTTTAGCGGAATTTACGAAACGAGAACAACACGATTAAGTATTAATTTATTATTGGAATTCGTGCAAACCCTAATTCTAAACTGAGCCAACGGATGAGTGACAAGTGTCACTCATCCAAGTGTGCACTATTCCAATAAAGTATACCTATAAGCCTATTGGTCCATTTTTTAATAATTAATTCTCCTTCATTTAATCCCAGCCCTTGATCTATCTGCCCAAACACATCCAGGTCATCCATTTCATCTGCCTTCTCCTTCTCATGCACGATCCCATCTCTCTCTCAGAAACACACACACATTTTCCCTTCACCGTGAACAAACCCTTCGATTCTCTCTGCCCAAACAACCAAACTGACCACCTCCTCACCACCAGACGACCGTCACCTGCACCACCATCATCCTCTCCAGCTCCACCGTGCACCACCAACATCCATTGTCCTTCCTCCCTGCCTGAACAACCCAGAAATCCCCAGACCCGAAACAGAAGAAACCGGATCCAGGAAGCCCGCACCACCTCCCATCATCCTTTCGACTTGAACCGAGCTCCAGATAGAACAGTGAGGAACCCAGGAAGACGACGAGACGGTCGACGCATGCTACGACGACGACACGGCGGAGGTAACTCCCAAAACCCGAGAGAACCGTTTTCCTTCCCAGTTTCGAAAATATCCATTTTAACGTCTAGGGCTCGACTCTTTGGTTTGGGACATACTCTAGGGACAGTGACGAGCTCAGAAGAACTGGTTTGGACTACTGAGACGGAGGAGACAACCGGAGAAGACGACCGGAGTTGGGCCGTGAACTTCTTCGAAACCCAGGTATGATTTCACCGTCATTTTTCCAGTTTTGAGGATCTAGATCCATAGAACAGACCTAGACGACCCTTAAGATCAAACTCTGTCGAAAATGGTGGCCATAAATGGACTGTAAAAATGGGTCAAGTCGCGGGTCAAACGGCGACCCGGTTTCAGGAAATGGGTTGATCTGACACTGTAGCACTGGTGACGTCAGCAGTGACGTCATGATGACGTCATCATGTCAGAGATTGTCAGATCAAGGGCCAACCAGAGCATACTATGTGTCATCTGACATGTGTCAGAGATGACGTCATGCTGACGTCAGCAGTGACATCATGCTAACGTCAGCGACACTGTAGCAGCGTTGACCAACGCGTTTGAATAGTATTTTTGGTGGGACTGGTACTATTTTCAAGGTTTCGGCGATACGGATCCAATGGTGGTGGTTTCGTGTCGATCGGAGATCGTTAGGATAGTCAAAATGGGGTTTGAAGCCTAGGGAATAGTACCCGGGCTATGTTTTCGGGACGTATCTGTTCTAGGGTTTTAGTATTGAAGTAGTAGGGTTCTTTAGTGACTCTCGGATATGTTAATACAGGTTTTAGCGATCGTTGAGTAGCGAGGACCGAGTGTGAGTGGGCTGTTTGATTTGTAAAAGGCTTGCATACATAAATTATTTTACTATTTCCACTTATGATTTAGATGAGTACTATATGAACTGTTATATCTCTTATTATGATGTTTTGGGCATGAGACCCGTCTGGATTAGATGTGGAATGTGTTCGGGGATGTCCGGGGGGACATAGGGTAAACTATACTGTTATTGTACTGTATTTTCCTACCTTTCTATCTTGTCTCCTCCAGGGAGGGTCGTTGGCCCGAGTGGACCCTGGAGTAGTCACGGGGCATTGACTGAGTGAAGTTAATCCCTGTTAGGTTGCTTACTCTCAGGAAGGCATGTTCGTATACCTCGAGCAGTTACCGGGATACCGAGCACTGATGTACCTAGGGAAGTCTTGGGTGTGAGACCCTGAGTGGCAACGCGTAGCCTTAGAACCGTGACATCATTTGGGTTGGGTTTTACAGTGCACTAATATGTTAGTTTTTCCTTTCGAGTATTATTATGATTCCGTGGTTGTGATTTCATTATGATACTTTGTTTTCAATGCATGCAAGATTTGGAAAACGGAGGGGTAAAACCTTATGATTTACTTTATTATGAAATTGATTTATAAATTTTTTATTTTCGGACCACTCACTCTTTAAATGTTTTACTGACCCCTCCAGGCCATGACACGAAATTAGAGGAGGATCCGTAGGAGGAGGAAGAGGCTTAGTTTATTCGTTGTGCACCTGTACACCCCTAGTAGGTAGGTTGAGCACCAAATAATGTACTCTGACTATTGTGCTCACATTTTGTTATTGTATTATCCCTTGTCTGACAGCTATCACTCTCAACAATGTTGTTGCACGTTATTTATTTAATTTGAGTATTTAGTTTTCGTTTAAGGGTAATTTTGGTATGTTTGGAGTCGTTGTCAGACTGGAGCGGGGGACGTCCCCGAGTGGTCCCAGTGGGATTGGGACGGGTCCTGTCAGCTTGGTATCAGAGCACTAGGATTAGCAGTCAGTGTATTAGGTTAGCGGTTTGTACTTTGTACATTGTCACTTTCGACATCTTTTAACTCGGTTGCCTCTTAAAGTAGACCCGTCCTGTCCCGTCCCAATCTCCCCGCGACCCGACCAACGTCCTCACTGGCACACTTCCCGGTCAGGGTCTGGCTCTGATACCATTCTGTCAGGACCCGACCCTCCTCGGTCAGGACCCGACTCATCTAGCACGCTATTGTCCGCTTTGGGCCTCCTTGCCCTTGCCCTCACGGTTTTGTTTTCAGGAGCTCACGGTGCAACTTCCCAAAAGGTCACCCATCATGAAATTGCACCAGCCTCCACTCGTTTAACTTTGGGTTTCCCCAGGAATCCAAAGCCAGTAAGCTCCTAGAAGGCCTCGTGCTAGATAGGTGTGTGCCTACACTTTTAAGACACACCACCATTCCCTTCCCAGACCATTCCCCCTCGCAGGAATGTGGGATCGTTCATCGTTCCCTCCAGGACACGGGTCTTACAATCCACCCCCCTTAGGGCCCAACGTCCTCACTGGCACACTTCCAGGTCGGGGTTTGGCTCTGATACCATTCAGTCAGGACCCGACTCATCTAGCACGATATTGTCCGTTTTGGGCCTCCTTACCCTTGCCCTCACGGTTTTGTTTTCGGGAGATCACGGTGCAACTTCCCAGGGGGTCACCCATCATGAAATTGCACCAGCCTCTACTCGCTTAACTTTGGGGTTCCAATCCCCCCCAAAGCCACTTGAGCTCCCAAAAGGCCTCGTTTAGATCAGAGTTGCGCAGCGGCCCACTCTACCTAACACGATATTGTCCCCTCTAGACTCACTGGTTGAACTAGCACAGCCCGCAGGGTTTTGTTCCCGGGAGCTCACGATGCAACTTTCTAGTGGGTCACCCATCATGAGATTGCATCAGCCTCCACTTGCTTAACTTTGGGGTTCCCCAGGAATCCAAAGCCAGTGAGCTCCTAAAATGTCTCGCGCTAGATAGGTGTGTGCCTACACCTTTAAGGCACACCACCATTCCCTTCCCAGACCGTTCCCCCTCGCAGGAATGTGGGATCGTTCACCTTTCCCTCCAAGACACGGGTCTTACAAAAAACATAATGCCAAATATATTAGAACCTTTAAGAATCTTAGTCAGCCAACCCACAACAAGAAATGATATCAACCCAGTGGACTGGCAAACTGTACCTGCAGCAAAATCCTTCATTGACGCAATGAAAAAGCATAATGCCAAATACATAACGATAAGAAAAAAAAACTCACATATGCAGTCATGCTAACTATTAGTACACATACATTACAATCACTTCAGAGTTTAAACAAACATCAAAAGAAAACAAAAAAACATCAAAAGAAAAAAAATTAATGGATGCGATAAATAGAAAGTCCGACACAGACTGAGAAATCAAAGTGAATTAACTTTATTAACAACAATAATGTTCTTAAAGTGACCAGAGAGAACTGAAATTGGTTTTCTCTGGCATTGATAAGACAATGGCATTCACAAAGCAACAAACAACAAGAGTGAGATTGGAGAATATCTTGGATTTATAGGCACATCAATGAAACAGTAACAGAGAGGTGTGAAAACAAGGAAGAAAGAAAAATAAATCTATCATCTTTTCCTCAAAATTTCCTACCTAGTAAGCATTCAACTACCTAGTTAGTACTAAACTCAATTTAAATTGAACAAATTAAATAGAAACAAGATAGTGAAAACTTTGTATCACCCACCCTAGATGAAAATTACCCCAAAGGCCTTCCCTTTCGCAAAAAACATTGTATGAAAAAGACAACAAAAAACATTGTATGACATGTATGTTAAGGATACAGTATGACCCTATTAACAATGTGTAACCTGGTCCAGACTGTTTTAGATTGAGATGAAATGCAAGAAGGCACACAAATACGCGTTGAAAAGTGAAGATAATGCATAATGCTCTTCAATAGTTTGCTTCAATACGAATTGCTGCTGTTAACACATAATCGAGGTGCTGAAGATGGTTTTTGTAGATGGAACACCACCATGATGTTGCACCTTTGACTAGGTTTAAAAAAAAAATCATTTATGAGTCAAAAATGTTGTCCAAAGGTAACTCTCAGACGCAAACAATTAAAAAATGAAGTGACTCGTGATAGCAAATCATACGGAGTGGCTTCACTAAGCATCTAAGGACAATGATATATCTTTTGATGCTTAACGCTTCCAATAATTCAATGAATTTGTACCAAAAGCCCAAATTAAAGTTTTTCCAAGACAACTAAATTGGTGCATAATTGCGTAGTCATTTCTGTGAACATGAGCCAGAAGTTAATGGTACAATTTCTTGTAAGAAGAGCCAAAAAGGAATTCTCAAAACTCAAGCATGAATGTTAGCTAACGAACCCATAACTCAATTTAAACAAATGATAGAAAAAATCAAGAACCCAGAAAGCAAAAGTGAATGGAAAAGAAAGCAATGAGCTAATAGACACGGTAGCAAATGAATTGAGAAGAGCCATAAATAAACATACTTACGGAGGTTCTCAAACTGACTCTTCAGACTTTTGCCGGCTACTTCTCTGCCAAGAACACAAAAATGAGTATAATTTGAGATGAAATTGATGATAAAAAAATTAAAAAGCAGGAAAATAGGGACGAAGTGAAAAATGAATTCTTACTCCTAAGTAGAGGTCGAATAGATTGATAATTGAAGGACATGCTGGGTGGATAGATTTAGAGGAGAGTTTGGAGTGGGTAAAATTTAAGGTTTCAGGTTTGGGTTTAAGAATGGATGAGATCTTGAGATTTGGGTTAAGACCACTATCGAAAACTCAGGTTAAATAGAATAGTGGAGAAAGAAAATGCAGAGAGGAAAGAGGAACATCGCGGAGAAAGAAGATGGCATAGAAATGAGATGTTGAGAGGACGATGAACGCAGGAGAAGACTATCGAAGAGAATAATAGGGGATTTTGTTAAACATAAAAAAAAGAGGCAGGGATAATTTCGTCTCTTTACTGTATACTAAGAAAACAATAAACAAAGTGTAACAAATGAAGAGGGTATTTTAGGAAATCCACTGTCCATGAACAATGGAATCCTACTTGCCTTTTAGTATATAGAGAATTTGCTGCTAGATGGAACGAGAGAGACTAGACAATTGGGAGGGAAGAATATTTTGTTGAAGTGAATGGGAGGGAAGAATTAGAATTAGGGGTGCGGTAATGTTATTTTAGGTTTTCATTCAAGTTCTTTTTATTTTAATAGATTTCATTTAATTAATTACAAAAAGAGTTTTTATTTAGCATTTAGAATGGGAGGGGGAAAATTAAATCTAGAATTCAATTAGTGGGAATGAACTATAATCAAGGAGAGGAAAAGCTAAATTTAAAGGAAGGAATTTTTTTTTGAATATATTGACTTTTTAGTAAAGATTTCGGTCGATTAAATTTTTAACAATCGATGCTAAACTAAAAGAAGGAAAAAATCTATATAGATATCGGTTTATATAATCAGCAGATATTAAATGGACATAAAGACATCAGTCTAAATTTTCACTGAAGTTGTCTTACACTTTAAATTTCAGTAAATATCAAACTGATGCTTATAGTAGTAATAGCATCAGATTACTAGTTATCCGATATCTTTATAGTGATGTCTATTCTCATATATGACGTAGTGTCGTGTTGGAGGATTGAAGTGATGGAGCCTTAACCTTCGCATTGTTTATTTGTGAGGCAGCTCCTGATGGCCAGAAGAAACCATATGGAGGCTCTGATTGGTACTCTAAAGAAAATTGGCTTCTGCGTGATGGTTTCTCAGTTATGGCTTTAGAAAGATCGATGAGATTTCTATTCTCTTTCAGAAGTGAGAATGATCGAAGAAAAGTGCTTAGGTAGAGCTGTGATCTTTTGATCATGCCGTAATTGCCCTTGCAATTACGGATGGGCATACGAACCCAGTTGACGTGAGCTTTGATTTTCAAAAAATATGGATTAGGGTTCGTAAGATTTCACCCATATTTCTAAACCCGGTGTTCGTTGCAAAAGTTGGTGGGCATGTTTCTATTTCTACATTTGTTCCCTTTTTTATGTTTCTTTGTGTTTTGTAGTACAAATGGATGACAATATTCTGCCTAAGTAGTAGACACATGTAATAAATAAAGGAATACTAAAAATTTGAGGTTCAGAATTTCTCAATTATGATATAAGATACTTATTAGATCTGATATAATTATTTTGCTGCATCCAGCCTAACACCAATCCAACCCATTTCATGAATAAAACGTGAACAATTAACCACCTAACAAAACTATTTGTTACAAATAACATCTTGTTGTTGCATCGAAATATATAAATGTTGATTAATCTAACTAGCATTGAGTACACATTGGGCAGGCTCGCACACATTGAGTGCACCCTATACACATATCATAGATTTTTATAGAATGTGACAATGAAGCTATAAATTTTTGAATGTCCGAAATTTTTGATCTAGTATACTTGTAAATGTATCATATATTTATATACTAGATGAATCAATAATTTATCATAATTTTTCTAATCACCCACTTCTGTATTGACTCATATAATATAGCCAAGATACTTTGATTTCCTACTTTTAAGAAAATATGTACTATACGTAATGTGTTTGTATGGTCATAGTAATTCTAATTTATGAGTATTATATTTAATATGATTACAATAATGCTAGAGGTACCACCTAAAATCCTACATTTTACATCCCACCACATGTGGCATCTGATGTGGCATTTCATGTCATCATCTTCAATTTTTCATCTCAAAATTATAATAATACTACAACAAATTTTACTTTAGACAACGGAGAAAATCCGTTGTCTATTCCCTATAAATACAGTTGCAATTGCTCCTGTTGTCTAAATGGGAGTGTTTAGACAACAGATTTTCTCCGTTATCAAATACCGTTTTCTAAAGTGAGTTTAGACAACGGAATTTATGAATACTGTTGTCTAAAGTACCCTTTAGACAACGAAATTTATGAATACCGTTGTCTAAAGGTGACACGACCCATCCCAATCCCCCCGGGATTAATGCGGGATGTGCCATGATCTCGTCTAACCCACGTGTGACACGAAGGACCAGACAAGGGATCACCTAAACCTTAGCCCACTCGGGGCTTCCAGAGTGCGCTAGGATTAGTGTAGAACTGTGATGTCTCGGTCTCTGCTACAACCCGCATCCGTGATCAACCTGAAGGGTATTAAAAACCATAAAAGCTGTGAGTGAACGAAAATAAATAATTTAGTAAAACTTATTTCACAAAAGATATTTATGTCCTTCACTTAAAACCATGCATGCATACGAAAACCAGTTAATTCAAAGATAATAAAACTGTTTATAAAACCAAAGTCATTTCCTTCCTCAAATCAATAGGGCCTTAGCCTAAAACCATAAAACCAAACTATGTGGAAACTCAGCCCAAAACCATTAATCAACACAGAAATAAAAGTTTGTAAATCCAGTGAAATAAGATTTATACCAATCCTTGGCATCCCAGATGCCTAACGTCCCAGACGTCATGTCACGGTCTAGGCTACGCGTGCCGCTCGGGGTCTCTCTGAGCCTATCTATGACATCCCAGATGTCTGATGTCCTAGACATCTAATAATAGTAATCTTGCTCCTGAGTCACTATACGGTCTGGTCCCTCCGTGCAATGAGCCCTCGCAGGCAATGAGCCGTGACTACCCCAGTGTCCCAGACAGTTGGAGGAGACCATCTACATATCCACATATAAGGATGGTATATGGAAAATATTTTATAAAATCAATTCAAAATCGTTTAGAAAGGGGCCATTGCCCGAAATACTGTTAAATTTATTTCCTTTCTAAATACTGTTAAATTTATTTCCTTTCTAAAAACCATAAATGGGACTCATGCCCGATATCATAATCAACTGGGCCTCCAGCCCGAGAGTTCATACTAAATGGGTCTCAGCCCGATACTTCACTAAATTAAATGAACTCCAAGTCTGATAGTTTCTAAATCAAATGGGTCTCAAGCTCGATTCCATATTTCCAAATCCAAAACATTCCATTAAACCACAATTGAAATACAAGCACGTATAAACACAATATAAAACCATAAACCTCGAAATGCGTGTAAATATGTAAATATAGGTATCACAATCATGTTCATCACAAATCACATATATAAAACATGTAAAACAGTTATACATGCATCATATTTAGAAAACAAAAGTCCACTCACAGACTGTCCTAGTTGCGCCTCGATACGCGTGCATAAGCCTCTCCGGGGCTAATTCACCATTTTTGGAACTTCCGGACCTGTCCAAATCATACCAATGGTCACTAACGGACTCTATAAGGTCATACCTAAGGCCCATGAACAGTACTAGCCCGGGAACGCATCCCAAACACTCTTCCTGAGGCTAAAAACCTTGATTTGACCAACCTAACGATCTCCGATTGGCTCGAAACCACCACCATTGGATTCGGATCGTCGAAACCTATAAAATGACATTGGTCCCACCTCGAAATTCATGCCCACGTGACAAAAGTCAATACTGACGTCAGTAGTCAACGGTCCAAGTCATCGCTGACATCATCCTTGACAAGTCTGACAGTGGCACGTGTCAGCTATGCACTAGTCCACGTCACTGACATGTCAGTGACACGTGGCAGCCCGTGATTGGGCCATGTCACTAACATGTCAGTGTTGATTAGGCACTGACATGTGACACGTGTCGATCTATGACTAGTCCACCTCTGACACCTGTCAGTCTGACATGTGACGTCATCGCTGACATCAACCTCTGTTCAGGTCCTGCAAATCGAGTCGCATAGACCCGCGACCCGACTCCATCCTAAATACTTCGATTCTAATCAGTTTTAATCCTTGTTCCTTTCTAATTGATCGTCTAGTTATTCCTAATCGATCTATGGACTCAAAACTGGGAATTCAAGACTAGATTTATACCTTTGATTGAATGAACAGTATCCCAGATTTCCTCCTTTGATTTCTCTCGATTCCGGCCACCGTTGCCCTCGAATCCAAGTTCCCTAAGCTCGTCTCATCCTCCAGGACCTCATCCAAACCACCAAATCGATCAAGCAACGCCCAAACATCATTTTCCATTTTTGAACCCAAAAGCAAGCTACAGGTTTCGGTTCTTATCTCACCCGTGGTCTCCGCCGTGGCTGCCATCCTCAGCCCCTCGTCCATATCAGTCATTCACGTTTAATCTCTCAGTCTCTCAGTCCCACATATGAACATAGAAGGGGATAGGGTAGGGGAGATAAGGCTCAGATATTTAAATAAGTGGTGATAACCCTATTGCCTTAATTATGTTCAAAATCAGAGAGTTTATTGACTTATAAGTTTTGAAAATCACAAAGAAAATGTTCTAGTCATTGATAAAAATATCGGACATATCGCCGATATATTAGTCGATATGTTGCTATTTCGGACCACCGGAACGTAAGCAAGGGGTGAAGGAAAATCTTCCCCCAAAATCAGAGGTTTCGGCCAATATCGGCCATAATTTCCGATATTGATCGGAACCACCGATTTTTCACATCGAATTTGAAACCCAGAATTGGCCAAATTGAAAACCCAGACAGAAATTGGACAGATGAACAAAAATTGGACAAATTGAAACCTCCAAACAATATCAAACAAATTGAAAGAGTCGTAGATGAGCAGAGCGGAGGACAAATAATTCAATCCTCCAAAAAAATTCAAACATGCAATCCTTTTTCATGGATGAAAAGAAATGGGAAAAAACAAAATTGGACAGAAATCAGTCAATCACTCAATCAATACTACAATTTGGAATATAAGGATACAATTTTGGAAAGAATAAAACAAGCCCAATCACTTACTCACCCCTTTGCCTACAAATTGCAAACCAGCAACATACCTTTGATGGTCTCCCTCCCTCTCTTCATCACGGACTACATCACCCACGCACTTCTCGAAGGGCTCTCGATCATCTCGAACCAAGAGAAGCCCTTATGATCGTCGCTGGAAGCCTAGAACCCCTCGAATCTCTCGAAGTTTGAACCAACCTCTCGAAGCAGTCGACGGAACCAACCTCTCAGGCCTCTGTGTTTCTCTGTTTCTCTTAGCCGACGGCCTCATCGACGACTCTCCAGCTCTTGCATGCCCTTCTCTGTTTCATTCCAGTCGAGAGGACGAGGAAACGACCTCAGAGTCTCACCCGAGAGAGAGTTCTAGAGAAGTCTAGAACGATCGAACCTTCTCAGTCTTTGTTCAGTGTAAAACACATGCAAAACGCTGCGTTTTGCAATTATTTTATAACTTTTTTTTTGCTTAACCTTTTTTTTTTTTTTTCAAAATCCCTAATTTATTATTTAGTAATATATGGTTTGGAAATATATATTTTAATGTAAAATATTACTTAACTTACATATTTAGTGATATATGTTTTAATTTAGAAATATGTTCTAATGTAAAATATGGCTTAACTTACATATTTGGTAATATATATTTTAATTTAGAATATATGTGTTTTTGCTCCTTAATGTTTTATCATCATCAAAGTCTAACTTAGAATATATGTTCTAATTGAAAGAATTTAAACAACGTGATTATAATTTATTATTATTATGTTTATTTGCTAATAAATGGTTTGGTAATATATGTATTAATGTAAAATATGGGTTAACTTATTTGATAATATATGTTTTAATGTGAAATATGGCTTAACTTACATATTTAGTAATATTTGTTTTAATTTAGAATATATGTGTTTTTGCTCCTTGGTAGATGAAGGCCAATCCAATTTTCAATTTGGTAGACACTCTATTTGTTTTTAATGAAGTTCAATTTGTAAAATATTCTTAGTGCAACATTATCAATAAAATTATGTTTTAATTTAAATTTATCTTTAAGGTTTTATACTATTAGTTATCGTCAGACCTATATTCTATCATATTATTCTATCATATATTTATTATATCAAAGTCATTTTATAGTTTATATTAGTCCTATATAACCATCATTAGGTATTTAAGTTTTTCCCAAAATTTCATTCCAAATTTTCAACTTTTAGACCGAATTTCCGTCATTTTTGTTGACCGTAAACGATATTGATATTGATACCGATATTTGGGGCGAGATATTCGTAAATTTGACTAGCGATATATCCGTCGATATCAATATTTCAATCCATGGGTCTAGTACTCTAGAGTTCATTAAAAGTTATGACAAGCAGTTATGAAACATATGTATTTCAATTTAAATAAAGAACTCTTATTAATAACTCAATAAAGAAGTATATGGTTCTAAAGCTCACATAGGGTTCATATGATTCATACAAATCTTAACATGCTCGTTCTGTACCAGTTTAACATGCATCATCCACTACAAGTCATAAACACTTAATCATAAAGCATTAACAAATGAATTCAAGTTGTAGTGATCATCTTTTAGCCATGTTCTCTTATTTTCTTCGTAATTCTTATCATCGACAGATTAAAGAGAATCCTAACACTCGTTAAAAACACTA
Source organism: Prinsepia uniflora (assembly GCA_032719365.1). NCBI lineage: Eukaryota > Viridiplantae > Streptophyta > Magnoliopsida > Rosales > Rosaceae > Prinsepia > Prinsepia uniflora. The sequence continues at coordinate 16,734,981 of CM064874.1, forward strand.
AGTTAACAAAAGACTCAAGACTAAAGACTAAGACTCCGAAAATATTTTTGAGTTTTTGTTGTTTTTCGAAAATGGAATAAGGTTCATTTTTGTTTATGTTTTCAAAATAAGACTCAACAAAGTTGTAAACCCCTCCCCCACAATTAAATCTAACATTATCCTCAATGTATGAAAATGAAAGACATATAATCTAAGTAAGGAGGAATGATTCATGAAAAAAAGCATTAAAAACATAAAGTAACTAAAGTAAAAATAGTGAAAGGTTTAAGAAAGAAAATCTCCGTTTGTTGGCTCCTTCATGCCTCCGTCATTGGGTTGCCTCCCAAGAAGTGCTTGAAGTTTAATGTCCATTCAACCTAGACCTGATGTATCATTTATTCTAGCTGAACAACCTGATCTTGGAGGCGCATCTTCTCCTCATTGTACTCCTTGTAGCCCTCAAAATAAGGTTTCAAACACGGGCCATTAACTTTGAATTCTCTTCTGGTGTCGATGGATTGAATCTGTACAACACCATGAGGAAAAGCATTAGTGACAACATAAGGGCCAACCCATCTAGAACGGAGTTGACTTGGGAATAGTTTGAGTTTTGAACAAAAGAGCATCACTTTTTGACCAACTTGGAATATCTTACCACAGATATCATGTAAGGCTTTGATTCTCTCCTTGTAGATCCAGGCATTATCAAATGCATCATTCCTAATCTCTTCAAGTTAAAAAATATGTAACTTTCTATGAATCCCCGCATCATCATGTTCCATGTTAAACTGCTTGACGCCTACTATGCTATGTGTTCTAATTACACAAGAAAATGGCATGCTTTGCCAAAGACTAAACGAAATGGGGACATACCTATGAGATTTTTGTATGTTGTTTTATAGGTCAATAGAACATCGTCTAACCTTGCACTTCAATCTTTCCGTGAAGGCCCAATGGTTCTCTCGAGTATCTTCTTGATTTCCCAGTTGCTAACTGATAGGACCCTCCCTGTAATCCCCCTTGATTAGTGTGGGAGGACTTGCTCCCGTCTGACAGGTTATGCAATCTCACTAAAGTACCCTCAATATTTACGTATGTATACTTACCACATGTCAGACAAGGGATTAGATATCCCAAGTATGGAAATCTACGTGATGCCTCAACCTTCACATAGCCCACATCCGCGATCAAGTTAGAGAGTGTCAAAACTAATAAAAAGTGTGAGTGGACAAAAATAAAGGTTTGGGAAAACTCTTTTCCAAAATCAATCATTAAACCCTCCGTTTAATAAAGCTATGCATGCATCAAATTTATGAATAAAACATGAATCTCAAAATACGAGCAATAACTAGAAAATCGGGAGTTTCAAAACCTGCCCCACAAAAGGTTAAACCAAAGAAAACTGGACAACACAGCCATATTAATGGACCCATCCTCGATGTCTTCAAGTTGGATCATCATGTCAATGTGGACTACGAGTAGGCTAATATCACTCAGGAACTAACAGAGTCCTAGACTCGACGTCCGAGTGTGGACCAGCTCAGGAACTAACGGAGTCCCAGACTCGACGCCTGAGTCACGATCCTAGTCTTAGGAACTAATGGAGCCCCAGGCTCGACATATGAGACAAGTCTCAGGAAAGACGGAGCCCAACTAGACGTCAGAGACTATGCATCACAATATCGGTCTCGGGAAAGACGGAGCTCAACTTGACGTACGAGACTGTCTTGAGGAGGATCATGGATCACATCACATCATATCATAGTCACATAATCACAATCATCACACATCATCTAAACATCATCATAATCAGCACAATGGTCACAAATACCGAGGAATCACAAATCCCTATCAGCATCACAATTCAAATCACACACCAACATCCCGGGCCTAAGCCCAAAACCACACCTCAACCAAGCCTCGTAAAATGAGCCACTAAATATTCAATAAGATTATATAAAAATCCAAGGCCATTAATCATCATCAAAATCATATAAAATAATGTCATAATAAGTATGAAACCATTTCCCACAGCTCGTTAAGAATATAGAGTTTAATAAGCCCAATTTCCTCGCAAAACGTTTTAATATCATTTTTCTTAAATATTCATAAAATTTCCCAAGAAATCCACATGAATCAAACGTAACCAATCATCAAGAAAATATCATATAAATAAAAAAAACATATAAAAACCATATAAAAATGCAGGCATAGAGTTAATAAAACAAAAGTCCACTCACACGTACTGCCGCTTGCTCGAACGCACTAGCCAATCTGAAGCCTCTGGGACGTCCAGGTCTGTCAAAGTCATATATGAGGGTCACTAACAATCCATATAAGTCCATACAATAAACTCTCATAAACCCCGGAGCCGGAAATGAGACCCGAGGAGAAAAACCTTCAAAACACCAACCAAACGATCTCCGATCAATCTGAAACCACCACCATTGGATTCAGAACGTCGAAACCTTTCAAACAAGACTAGTATGACCTTGAAATTCGTGCCCATATGCCCACACGAGCAGGTAAAAGTTTGATCAACGCTGGTCAACGCTGACGTCACCCTGACAACATCTGATAACTTATCATGTGGCATCATCCGACAGGTGCCACATGTCACCCTCTGACACGTGCCACATGTCACCCTCAGACACGTGCCACATGTCACATCCTGACGTCATCATGCTAGGTCACCTATCACGTCACTCTGACAACATTGACAACTCGCCACGTGGAACTAACCAGTCAAGGCCACGTGGCCTCAAAAGATGACGTGGCTTGCCACATCATTGTCGTCAACCTTCGGACGGGTTGACCCAAATGACTGTAACAGGTCGTTCGACCCGTATGTCCGACCCGATTGTATCTCCCTTGTTTCTCCACTGTTTCTCTCCATTTTTTGACCAAACTAATCGTCATCTACCTAGAAAAAGATCCAAGACCCCAAAACTGTAAAAATGTACCTTGATTTCCCCAACCAAACTTGGACTTCATGGGTTTCCTTCGAACTCGTCTCCTAGATGATTCCAGCACCCATCCTTAATGTTTCTTGGCTGTGTCATAAAATGAAAGTCCAAAAATTCAAGCTCACGGGTCACGGATTTACCTTTTCTTTCTGGGTTTCCAGGCAGCCACCATGGCTCCACCATCTTACTCAGCCTCTCCCTCACTCTCAGCCACTCTCTGGCTTTCCAAACCAGAACAAAGAGAAGTTGGTGATGTGGGAAAAGATTTTGGGGTGATTTTGGGGTGTGTTTCGAAAATGAGAGAGTAAGGGAGATGAGATATGGTTGTATGGATGATGATATGATGGTATGAGATTTGATTTGGGGTAAGACCCTATGTGATTTGGTTTTGGGCTGAGACCCTACATGATTTGATTTGGGATGAGACCCTATGTCATTTAGTTTTGGGCTGAGACCTTACATGATTTGATTTGGGCTAAGACCCTATGTGATTTGGTTTTGGACTGAGACTCTAAGTGAAACACTTGATTTGTTTTGATAAATGTTCACTATTTAGTAATTGTAAGCTATATGTTTTTCTTTTAAGAAAGTATTTGAAATACTATTTTCTGATGCATGCATGCTTTTAAATTAATGAGTATAAATGTTATTTCGAAAATTGTTTTCTAATTGATTATTTTTGTCCATTCACAGTTTTTAATGTTTTTGATACCCTTCAGGTTGGTCATGGATGTGGGCCGTAGCAGAGACCGAGACATCACATGCCACTGCATACACTAGCATCCGCTGCGTACTCTTGAAACCCAAGTGGGTTACGGTTTTATCGCTGGTCTGACACGTGGTGTCAGACGGGAGCAGGGCACATCCCACAATAATCCAGGGGAATTGGGATGGGTCCTATCACATGATATCTCAGTTCATCCGATGTGGATCTGAATGCAACTCATGTTATATCCTCCGTTCCTCAATTCATTCAAACTTGGCCCGCAGTCTAGGTGCAAGGTCCTTAAACGACCATCAAACTAAGAGAAGTTGTAACCATGCTGTAGGCATACCTAGAAGGTTTTCCCAAAAAAGTACAAAAAGAGAAGTCTCCTTCACCAACCAATAATATCTATTGATAGCTATTGTAGAGAATCCCCTATATTCCCCACAATCGTAGCATTCCTCAACAAGTTCAACTTTTACAAGCATATGCATCTATGGAATCCAGAGGTGACGGGAAAATGAAGAAGGGTCACTAAACAGTTCCACGATAAGAATTACTAGTCCCACATTATTTCCTCGTTCAGCTGTCGATCGTCAATCCAAGATCTCAGGGTGTGATCCACCTTTCACACAAACGACACTGAGACTCCCCAAGAGTACATCATAAGTCCTCCAACCAGCACTTTCCCTCAGTCTTATTCCAATAACCTGATGCAACCCAACGAAGCCTCAATGCTTTAATCGCTATCACACTCAGTGCAAACTGAGCCAATCCAGTTATCTCTGCTCATGCCAAGCAATAATCGTATACCTCTGCATCGAAGGCAGAAGTTCTACCTCTCAGCCTTCTCGATAAAACTCGGGGGGGGGGGGGGGGGGGGTGGGGTGAATGTGATGTATGAAAGTCTCGGTAGTCACATCTAAATCCGTAAAAAGAAATAATCATCTGAGAAGCACACTCATTTTAGTACCATACGCTTAAGAGGGCAACCTATCGCCCGTACGATCCATTCAAACGTGAGATCCACTAATCGGTCACCACGGAATCCAATCCACAAGTGCCATTTTTTTGGTAATTTCGTTCAACTATTCTCAATCTAGGGTCATCAATAACCCCTGCTGCTCCTACCAGCACATCCATCCCTACCGACCATCGGTCATAACTCCAAATAAGGACTATCTTGTGATCCAATCAACCAGCAAATCCAACACTCCCAGCCGCTAGGCCCACAAAAAATTAACCCTCCTCGGGGTCCAACCCCGCTGAAACACGACATCCAATGCCTAATAGAACCAATACGAGGTCCTTTCTTGTTAACTTTGTTATCCTTATCCTTGTTACTAGGCTGATGACATGGCTATCGTCGTAGATGCATCACATCATTAAAGAAACTATCAGACATACTCAGTGTGCAATTCCCAAATAGAGCAACCAAATGCTCTGATACCAAGTTGACAGGACCCTCCCACGCTAATCGAGAGTGATCACGGGGAGGGTCCTGTCACTAACTTCCGCTAAACTATTGGTTTGAGGGTGATATAGAGTTGATATCTTGTGAGTGATTCCATAATGCACCAACCGTTTTTTTGCAAAAGTGGCTTCCCCCATCACTGATCAATGCTCAGGGCATGCCAAATCTAGAAAAGATGTTAGTGCGAAGGAAAGCTGCAATAACTTAGAGTCATTAGTACGAGTGGCTTTAGCTTCCACCCATTTCGATACATAATCCACAACAAGAAGTGTATACTCAAAACCAAAAGAAGACGGAAAAGGGCCCATGAAGTCTGTTCCCCATAAGTTAAAGATTTCGACATCAAGAATATAAGTTTATGGAATTTGGTCTCTAGGTCCTAGATTACCAGATTTTTAACATCTATCACAAGTAGCACAAAGGGTATAAGCATCATGGAATAAAGAAGGCCTAAAGAAACCTGAATCTAACACCTTAATGGTAGCTTTCTTGGAACCAAAATGTCCCCCACATGCTTCAGTATGGCAAAATTCAAGTATAGAATTAAGTTCATTATCTGGGATACATCTCCTAATTATTAAATCAGAACATTGTTTATGACAGGACCCACCCCGATTATCGCCTCGATAATCGAGAAGCATCCTGCTCCCGCCTGACAATCGAATCCAAAAGACCGGAAAACTAAATAATATTACAACACGCCCATTGTCAGACCAGGGAGATTAAACAAATACATCCGACTGGACGTCAAGTCCACAGTTTCACAGAGCAATATTACAAAACAAGTTAAAGAAACAAGTCCTACTCTGTGAACTAACTACTCCGCAACGGAAAACTTTATGCCTCCGCCTCTGCCTCGGCGCTTGCCCCCGCTCTTGTACCACGACCTGGAGGGAATTTAAAACAACAAAGTGTGAGTGGACCGAAACATAAGTTTTACAGGAAAAACAGTTTTTCCGAAATCGGGTTCGCCCTCCAGTTTTGTAACACGCATGCATAACCAAATATTCAAATTTTGCATATTAACTTTTGAAAACTCTTTTTCCGAAACACGTGAAAAACGTTACAAAGGATCGCCATAATTCATGTAAAAACCATTTAATAATTCCAGGTTTCAGAAACCGTCATTTTGAACGTTAATTGCACAAATCAAGTAAAACGTGAATCAATAACCACAATTATGCCGTTGGATCCATCCAAGTCTTTAAACTCAATATTAGGCCTTCCCGGGATATCAACGAGTCTTTAAACTCAAAACATGATTAATAGGCCTCGGGGGTATCATAATAATCGAGTCTTTAAACTCACGAGTCTTTAAACTCAATTCGGGTCTTTAAACCCAATTTTCGGGCCCGCCCCCGTCATCAACATACCGGGTCTTTAAACCCAAAACCAGATCCAACCATTAACCGGGTCTTTAAACCCAAAACTGTTTTTTTTAACACAATAAACCAGGATTCATCACAAACCGTTTTCCAACATTATTCCGAAAACATTCCTCATCATAACAGGACTTATGTCCGAATTCACATGCAAATTCCAACACATGCAATTTCCAAAAATTACTTCACAATGTGATCAAACATCATAAATCCGAAACATGCATATTCATATCCAGGTACTTCATCAAAATCATCACGCATGCATAAGCAAAAACCGTAATCCCGAAGTGCGTGAAATACGATAAATATCTCGAAAAATGTGGAAACATGTAAAACCGATATATCATATCACCATCATAAAATCATAGGTAAAACCATGAGATAAATAAGCAAAATAGTCATGCATGCCCAATTTAGAAATCAAAAGGTCCACTCACGGTTTTAGGACGCGTCAATCGCGTCCCGCGCGCTCCTCCGTAGCTTCGGAAGTGTCCGGGCCTGTAAAAATGTACAAGAAGGGTTACAAACATCCTCAAATAGCTCGTATGATTTTTCCTAATTTCCCATATTTTTCGGCGAAATAAACCTTAAGGACCTAAACTTCCGGGCTCCCGAGATTATCCCGAACGACTCCCGAACAACTCGAATCCTAAAGGGAAAATGTTAAATAGACTGAAAGGGACAATTTCCAAGTTGACCGTGATCGGAGATGACATCGCACGCGCCGTCACGCGCCGCCCAAAGTGGCTGCGCGTGAAAGCCACGCGCCAAGCTACAGTGTCATCGTTCCTACCCGGATAGCCTGATAAACGGGTCTGTCACCCGCGACACAACCCGACCAGTCCAAGCTCAATTCTCAAACAATTCCTCCCATTTTCAATCCTATTATCTTCTCTAACCTATTAATTTCAGGTCTGCACTAATTATTAACCTCGACTGTCCCTAAATCGATTCAACCCAGACTTGAACAGACGAACGGGTCGTCACTCAGAACTCACCCAAACTAACTCCATTTCCAAATTAGTTTCACCAGTAGCATAAGGAAACTTAGACGAACACAAGGGTACAATCAATTGGACTCGCCGTTACCTGGAAGTCGTCGACCTCAAGCTTGAAAATTCTCAGAACCAGGGAGCTCCGTTCTTGGCCAATTCGTGAGTGTCGTCCTTCGAATTCAACGTGGTTGGTTCCCTCTTGCTCCCAGAAGACTAGAATGGCCCTTGGTTTCGATCAACAAGCCTCAGAAATCGAATTCAAATTTTTCCCTCCAACTGGTTCTTCTCTGAACTGGTACCTGGGTTCCTGAGCAATCCTTGCTCAATTTGCTTGATTTCGTGCACGGTTATGCTGCTGCTGCTCCCAGAAAACTCTCAGTGTGTCTAGTGTGATCCCTAAACCAGTAGAAACTGAATTCTGAGATTTCCCCCCAAAACCCGAAACTGATTTCTCACTGTTTCTCTCAATCTCTCTCAGTCACTCCTCAGCAGCATGATCCCAAATGAGTTCCCAGACTCAAAGGCGACCAGGTAATCGATCAAAGCGGCCAGCAACCCGTGGGAAACCGTCTGAGATTTTTCTGAAAATGTTTCCCACGCACACAGAAACCATGGCCAATTCGAGCTCACACGTGCCCTGCACTCAGTTCAGCCGTGCACCTGAGCCACTCCACCCTGCTTCCACTACCTCAAACAACTTAAACAAAGCCCTGAGCCTTCCACTAAACCTTAAACAATTGAACGCACAAGACCCACGGCCGCTGCTCTGTTTTCCACGGTGGTGAACAGTACCCCGTGCGGAAATTACCAAAATGCCCCAGGGCAAAAATTACCAAAATGCCCTCCAACTTCCGTGACTCGTAACTCGGTCATCCGACGTCCGTTTCGCGCGTGCCGCCTGTCGTTGTACTCAGGGCGTCGAGACGAACATAACGGCCTTCGAGTCAAATTAATATCAATTGTCAAACAAAAAGTCAACTTTTCCCCTTAATAACGTCCAATTACGATAATGCCCCTGAACTTCCGAACATCATAACTTTCACCCTGTTCGTCCGAATCGAACGTGCCACCTGTCTATGAACTCGTGACGTCCCGAACTACGTCACGGTCATCTCTCAACGTCCGTTCGACCTCCCAATCAAAAAGTCAACAAATTGACCACACAAATCACAGGGGTAAAAACGTCATTTTATTCAATATTTTATAATATTACATTTCCAGAACGTCCGGGGCGTTACAGTTTACACAAGTAAGGTTCATCCCATAAGTAAGTTCTAGCATTATGTTTAAGCTATCACGTTGATATCTATGCATGGTACTCGGGAAAGCTTTAGTGACCAAGAAGTTTACAATATCAACATACCAAGTGGTGGCGGAGGTACTTACCTGGATTCCGAAGAGTTGTTCGTCTGGAAAGGTCTCAAGTATGATGTCATCCTCCCGATTTTTCACGATCAACAACATTTTCTACCCTCTTCTTATCCCTTACCTCGATGTCGGATTATTGGAGCAAGAAGATCCATCAAATAAGTCTTGGTTTGGTATCCTTCTTGGCCATTAGATACTTCAACACAATATGATCTGTATACACAATAACTTTGGATTGAAGTAAGTAGGAACAAAACTTATCAAGAGAAAATATGATCGCAAGTAGTTCATTTTCAGTGGTTGTGTAGTTTTGTTGGGCATCATCCAATGTCCTAGAAGCATAGTAAATGGTGTAGGGTTTCTTGTTCTTTCTTTGACCTAAGATAACTCCTACTGCATGGTCGGAAGCATCGCACATGAACTTGAATTGTAAAGACCAATATGGAGCAAATAAAATAGGGGCACTAGTGAGCAACTCCTTAAGCTTTTCAAAGGCCTCTTGGTACTCGACATTGAACACAAAGGTGGTTTCCTTTTGGAGTAGGCTATATAAGGGTCTAGAAATTGATGAGAAATCTTTGATAAATTGCTAGTAGAAACCTGCATGTCCAAGGAACGGGTCTCTCTCATCGAAGTGGGAGAGGGTAAGTACCGCACAAGATCTACTTTAGGTTTATCAACCTCTATGCCTCTAGTCGACACAATATGTCCTAAAACTTTTCGTTGAGTTACCATGAAGTGACACTTCTACCAGTTAAGTACGAGCCTAGAATCGACACATCTTTGCAATATAAGTTTAAGGTTTTCTAAGCATGCATCAAAACTATCTCGGAATACACTCAAGTCATCCACGAATACTTCAATTATCTTTTCAACATAATCAGAGAATATGGAAAGCATATAATGTTGAAAAGTACCTAGTGCATTGTACAAACCGAATGACATCCTCCTGTAAGAAAATGTACCAAATGGGCACGTGAAAGTGGTATTTTCTTGATCTTCCTGAGCGTTGCTTATTTGGTTGTATCCTGAGTATCCATCAAGGAAGCAATAGTGGGAGTGTCCTGCGAGTCTCTCAAGAATTTGGTCAATGAAGGGCAAGGGAAAATGGTATTTCCTTGTGGTGGCATTGAGTTTCCGATAATCGATGCAAACTCTATGTTCAGTGATGGTTCATTGAGGCACTAATTCATTCTCGGTATTCTTTACTACAGAGATTCTGGATTTCTTTGGAACAACCTGCACAGGAGATACCTAACGACTATCTGAAATAAGGTAAATAACACCACAATCATAAAGTTTGATTACCTTTTTTTCAACTACTTCCATCATAGGTGGGTGGAGTCTCCTTTGTACTTCCCGAGTGGGTTTGGTATCATCTTCAAGAAGGATACAATGAATAAAAGTGGCATGGTTGATTTCTTTGATATCTGCAAGTGTCCATCCAATCGCAGTCTTGTACTTCTTAAGTACAGTCAGAAGTTTTGTCTCTTGATTAGGTTTCAGAGTTGAAGAAATAATGACGGGTAAGGTGTCATTATCTCCAAGGAATGCATACTTCAAATGTTCTAGAAGTACCTTAAGTTCTAGTTCAAAGGCTTAGACAACAGAGGGTAGCATCTTATTAGAACCAAAATTGATTAGAATAGGAGGAGGAAGACTTACATATCTCGGCATTTCATTAAGGGCCATGACTAATTCAAGGATTTTAGGTTCAAGGATCTCAATTAGTGCATCTAAGAAGACTTCATTCTCGAATGGGGTCAGTCCTGCTCCTTCTTGAATTGCAATTTCGAGTTCATCATCTTGGATGTGGTTTAAGTGTTACTGTGACATAGATTCAACAATGTCAATAGCAAAGCAAGCATTAACACTAGTAGTAGGATACCTCATAGTTTCAAAGATGTTGAACTCAATCATCTCCCCATCGAATTCCATGGATAGAAGACCATTGTGGACATCTATCTTTGTTCTTGCAGTCCTCCTAAATGGACATCCCAAAAGCAATGGTGTGTTGTCCAAAGGACCCTCATTCATGTCAAGTATATAAAAGTTAGCCGGAAAGATAAGCTAATTGACCTGCACAAGAACATCTTCTACATATCCCCTTGGATATGCGTGAGACCGATCTGCTAGTTGAATAATCACATTGTCTTTCTTTAATTCACCTAGATTCATTGATGCATATATATATGGTATGACATAACATTGATTGATGCACCTAAATCTAGCATGACATTATCAAAGGACTTGTTACCTATTATGTAGGGAACTGAAAAGCTCTTGGGATCTTTCAATTATGGTGGCAGTTTTTGTTGGATAATTGCAGAAATAGTTTTGTTTACCATAACCATTGTTTTCTCCCTTGTTTAGCCTTTTTGAGTGCATAACTCCTTGAGGAACTTGGCAGAAGGAGGAACTTGTTTGATGCATTCAATCAATGGTAAGTTCACTTGTACCTTCCAGAATATGTCAAGGATCTTATCATAATTCTCATCCTTCTTAGTTTTGGAAAATCTGCTTGGAAATAGTGCACGAGAAAACAAGGTGTTAGTAGGAATAGAATTTGAAGAGGTAAGATTGTTACCTTTGTCGTTGCTAGATGGTGTTGGAATTTGTGCCACTTCCTAGTTTGGAATGGTGATCTTATCATACCCATTTTGAACTAATTCGTCACTTTCCTTTCTAGCATCTATAGAACTTGATTTTGGGCCTTCCTTGGGCATAAGGTCGTGAAAAACCTTCCCACTTCGAGTTGTAACATAACTAGCATGCTCAAAAGCATTGTTCTTTGGGTTGGGAACAATTTGTGAAGGAAACTTCCTTGTATCTTTGACTTAGCCCATGAAATCGACGATTTGACCAATTTGCTTCTTCATTTCAGAAATGTCATGGCCATGAGTGTTCAACGTCTCTTTTGTTTGCTTTTGGTTATCCAGAAGGACTTGAGTTGAAGTGGATAGTTGTGCAAACATCTTATCATAATCCGGGTTGGAGAATTGATGAATCGGAAGAGCTTGTTTCATATCCATAGGTTGGTGAGGCATTGACGGCCTTGGCATGAATTGTTGTCGTGAGTACCCTTGTTGGTGTTGAGCTGGAGGGTTTAAATGTCCTTCATTGCTGCTTCACTTGAATCCCGGATGATCACGGTTTCCTTGTCCATAGTTGTTAAAGTTATTGAACCGTTGGCCCCCTTGATATCCTCCTATGGCATTGGCTTATTCCATGCCATCATTTGGGTTTGTAACTTGAGGGCACTAATCACTTAGGAGTCCATCCAATTGGCACGCGCCACATATAGGCCCCTTAGGTTGCATAGCCTTTTTGGCTTCTAATTCCAAAACTTGTTCAAGCATAGATTGGATCTTTTCAATATTTTCATCCAAGGCTCCCTTAGAATTTAGTGCAGTTACCCCCTTCTTGTGAGACATGCCATATTGGGCATCATTGGTGGCCCTACTCTTGAGTAACTGTCTTGCTTCGGGCTCATCTAAGTCCATAAATGCTCCATGTGAAGCTGCATCAAGAAGGTCTCGATCCATGGGTTTGAGACCATCATAGAAGTAATTCATTAGCTTAGTCTCCAAGAAACCATGTGAAGGACAAGTGGCACAAAGGACTTTGAATCGATCATAATATGAACCAAAGGTTTCATTCGGTGCTTGGGTAATGGATGTGATTTCTCGCCTCATTGAAATGATCTTAGAAGCGGGGAAGTACTTAGCCAAAAACAAGTCCGCAAGTTATTTCCAAGTAGTGATATGATTGGCGGGCAAGTCCATGAGCCAAGATTGAGCCCTATCAGCCATAGTGAAGGGAAATGCCTTAAATTTCAGAAGTTCATCATCATCATCACTTGGTTTCATACTATTGCACATGAATTGGAAAGTTCTAAGGTGTTTGTTAGGGTCTTCATTAGAAAGTCCATTGAAGGTGGGTAATCTATGAAGGAATCCACTCTTAAGCTCAATGTCCGTTTTGTTTTCCATGGGTAGAGGAAAAACAATGCATGATGGTCCTATGCTCCACTCAGTTGAGCAAGTACGTTGACAAAGAGACTTACGTTCGTTGTTGACCATCTCAATTTCGGATTCACTTTCAAGTTGTTGTCTAGAGGAAGAAGAATACTCAAATTTGTACCCTTCCTCAATGGTAGGTTCGAAGATGGGTTACATGGTCGAATTCTCAACGTTTGTTTCCCTTAACTCTAACTCTCCTCCCAGTTTAGGATATGTATCAGAACTAGGAAAGCATGGAGATCTATGAATTGGAGTCACTAGATTTGGCTTGGTCATGCATAAGAACCTGAGATGCAACAAACACACAATGTGAGAGTCATGTTATATACTCGACATTGATAAAAGAAATGGGAAAGCGAGATAGATAGTCATGAAATGTAGAGAACGGAAAAATATGCAAACAACATTGTATGTATGAAGAACAGGTTATAGGCAAGTAAGTAAAGAAGTCAAGGAGTATAACCAAGAATATGCAAGGTAGATCACGACAATGATATGCAAAAACACAAGTTCAAAAACGTCCAAATCAATGCAACACATAAACGTCTACATGAAGAATGGTGTGGATGCATAAGAGGAAAATCGTTAGAGCATGCATAAGACATAAGAGTTACATGATAATGCATGAAAAGAATGGCCTACACCTTTGATCTCACTTCCTAAGATTCGCTTAGTCATAAGGGGCCCTATGATGAAATCCGAGCATCATGAAACCGCAGGGAGGGTATGAAATCTACCAATGTAATAGATAGAGTCTTAGAGTGACATGAATAACTTTCCCACTTCGCTTCTTATATTACTTTCATGGGTTTACGGCATGCGCGTACTGATAAACATATTTCAATCCCCTCAACCATTCAACGTTAATCATGGCTAGTTGGGATAGATTTAGCACGAGAAACAATGACTAATTTCTAGAACACCCCAAAGCTAACCTAGCCAGGGTATGTACTCCACTAGAATCCTCTTTCTTAGTGCCCCACTTGTCACCAATCATAACCCTCCTAGACACCATAACCAACCGATGAAAGTTTTTAAAATAGAGGTTTACCAAACTCCGAGTGTTTACAATTTCCACCCACAACCGCATGTGCATAAATTCGAGTCTACAGTGTGTGGTGATGAAATCCACACATTATGAACGGTTGAGGAGAAAGTAACCAAAATGGCTGCTACCTGTTCTCGAAAGTAAAATTTTGAAGAAAAATGGTTTGAGATTCATGCAACTCTAAAACATTTAATAGGAAACAATTTATACGTTGGGAAGTCAAAGCTATATATGGGTCACATAGCTTCAAAGTTTAGAAGGATATTCCTACATCCGTGCAACCCAAGTCATTATCTTGGATTTCGAACCATTGTCCCCGTTTGGGCAAGTCTAAAGTGACTAGGTAGAAAGAATACATGCAAGGGGAGGATGATTTTGGAACTTTGAAGCCCTACTTCTGAGTGCGAAGACGATTTGGGACTCTGAAATCCTACTTCTCAGAGTTGGCTTATAGCATGCATTATCTCATGTCCTAGACATTACCTTGAAAATTTCTTACTGAGGGCAAATATGTATTCGTTCCAAGATAACTCAAGTGTTAACAAACACCGCCCCAACCTTATGACTTTTAAGGGCCATGAAGTGTTTAGGAGTAAGTCAACAAATGAAACTTCACCTATTCCATTAAAGATCAAGATCTAAACTCCAAGTACAAGTGATCCACGTATAACTGAGACTAGTTTGAAAAACGAATTAGTCCTTATATTATTAGTGTTTTTTTTTTAAATTTGTTTTGAATTTTTTTTTTTGAGAAATTTTTTAATTTGCGGAAATTCTTTTTTGTTTCGTTTTTTAAATTTTTTTTTTATTTTTACAACAAGAAATGTTTTTATCAACAAGCATTACAATTTATATACAAGTATGAAAATTATGTACGAATATGATATTTACATTATGAACATATTTACATAAATGAAATCATACAAAAGATTATTTCAATTCCGACAATGGCGCCAAAAATTGATACGCTAAAATCAATTATTAAAGTAAATACAAAATTACACTCAACACTTAATGAAAACATATGCAAATTAAAACCCTTTTTGTAGATTGTAGCATTGATAAGTAGAGATCGTTCTTAATCGGGGATTGATAGTACATAAACATGATTATCGTTTGATTAGTTAATTACACTGGGGGTAATTGATTGTTACTAAAGTCCTATGTAATTAACTAAGCAAAACTAACCTAATCTAATATTTACATGATCAACCCATCTTTAAACCTAACTCATTCATAAATTATGCCAATTTCAAAACTTACGAAATTTCATAACCTTAGTTTTACGAAATACAAACATATTATCTCAAGTACGTGCTTGGGAAATGCTCTATACACTTTCAATGATCTAGACTCAGAAACTGCCATATATCTAATCAAGTATTAAGCACAACATACAAGTATAACAAAAACCAAGATATTGAAACACATGGAAGATTATTGAAATTTATATAAGATATAAAATCAGAATTATAATAAAGATCAATCCAACAAAACAATCATTCAATAACAAAAGACAATTACAGGGTAAAGAGGTTGTGTTACATTTTTTCTCTCTGGGAACTGCCCTATGAATACTAAGTGGTCGACACTCCTTGGTGAGACACTCGGGAACTGCCCTATATGTCACAGATAGCGGTGTTTATGATGGAACATGATGTAATTGGATTTTGCTAAGGAAATTTCGAATTTATGAAAAGGGAAATTTGGTTAAGTAGAGCTTTGGTGTAAATAATGAGCGACCCTTTACAATTAGCCTACACCTCTCTATTTATAGGAGAAAATTAATCATTAAATAAATAGGAGTTCACAATTTAAATCCTAAAAAATTGATTAAACTAATTAAATTGAAGTCCTAAAGGAATAAGGTTTTCTTTTGGGGAAAAGGAAACAAATCCAAACTTAAATTGGACAATTATTCCACTAGAAAGAAAGAAAATGTTGCTGGAATTTGAACTGAATTCGATTCGGTGGATGCTGGCTGAAATTTGGGAGAATTTTCGGTGGTCAAACAAAAGTCGACGCGTAAAGAAGGCTGGATGGGAGTTCGGCAGACGCACGCTGAAGTAGTGGAGCTTTTTCTGTGCCCGTGCGTCAAAGCCGCCTTTGTGGGTCAGGAGGCGCGCTCCGAGACTTGTTCTTGGGCTGTCTTCGTGGATTCGGTAGGCGCTTACCAAATTCCTTCAATCTTTTTGGTGGCATCCTTTCATTTGATCACAACTTTTTCGTTAGAACTCCGATTGAGGAGATTATTTCGCCTAAATTCTCCTAATTTCGAGATTTATCTATTTTTCGTTACAACTCCGATTGAGGTGATTTTTCGTTACAACTCCGATTGAGGTGATTTTTCGTTACAACTCCGATTGAGGTGATTCTCATAAAATATGTAATTTTCTCCTATTTTTGGCATTTAAATATTAAAAAATAAACGTAAAGGGTATAAAATGATGTTTATTTCAATGCTTATTAGCATCATTGCATGTGTTAAAACACGTGGAATTCTCAAAAGCAACTTACCAAGTCACCATGTATATATATATAAAAAAAACATAGCAAGTCACCAGCCAATTCTTGGGCCATAATACCACTTGTAAAATTGAGCTAAACTCAACCAACAATTGGAAAAACAAAAAACCACTTAAGTAGGTCAACAACTAGAGTAATGTTTTTAGTTATACAACGATAATGAAGAGGTGCATTACACACACGAATATTCGATACTCTTTATAATAAATGAACTTAAAATCGTTCACTTCACATTAAACAGAAATACCATTACACGGTAGAACTAATGTCATTTTCACTTTTAGACTTGGAAAGTGAGCTCCACTGTTCTAAGAACTGTTAAGCTTCACCTTTTTTTTTTTTAAATATATAATAATTATGTAATTTAAAGATTCATCATATTTTTCTAAAATGAAAATTCTAGTGTAAATAGTTTAATTCGTGTGGTTATCTATGTAAGGATATTTATGTACATTATATTCTAACCGTAAATCCTACTTAAATATAAAGTGGATCGGGTTATTTGATTAATGAAAACAGTTATTCTCTTTGTCTCCTTAAATACGTACTAACACATTCACAATATGTTATTAGCACGAATAGCTCAGGAACGAAGGAATTGGAGACCGTTTAAGAGAAAGATTACTGCTCTTGAAATCAAGTAAATTAATTTAATTTCTTGTTCATTATATTAATTTTTTATTGTTGATCAACTAGAAACATGTGAACACTAAAACTATATGCTGTTATTCGATTGAATGTTTGGATTGATGGGGATTTTTTTTTTTGAGCCATGAATCCATGATGCCTAGGACGTTTGGTATCTGACGGGCAATTTATGCGCATTACTATGCATACTTTGATTATGCATATTATAATAATGATGATTGCCATCATTTGATGATGATCATCTAGGTTGAACATATTTGGGTTTAGCATGTTGTTTGTTTGTGGTGTGACTTGTGGCTGCCCAAGGCCATGATTTGCGGCTTCACAACATAAAACATCATGGATATGAAAGAGTGTCTAAACCACCAAGTCACTAATGAGTTTGGGACATAAAATATCACATCTTGTATTTAAATTTTGCGTGTCATATATAAACATTTTTTTAACATATGAAACTATTTAGTGCCAAAAGCATTTGTTTGATTTTTTCTAAATAATTCTTTAGGATTATTTAATTATTCAACCATTAGATTTCTTTATATTATGCATTAGGAAATGAATGGTTTTAAATGTATTTAAATGAACTAGAAGTTTATAAACGAACTAAAAAATCATAAATGAACCATTAGTTCATTCTAAATATCGAACCTATAATTTTGGTGATGCATTAGAAAGAAAAAAAACAACTTAAAGTTTTTTTTTTCTTAAACTCACCATATATGATAAAACAGAAAATTTTATATGTTTAAATCCGCTTTATCATACTACGCTATAGGACCTAGAGTTCTTATTAGTTGTTTATGAATGAGTTTGCCCAAAGCAATAAATGCGATTATTTGTTCCTTACATAGGCTTTAGAAGAGCAGTTTAATCATCATAGGGACATCTTCTTGCATGAAGCAAGAAATGACTAGCATGGCATCCATTTTTTGGGATTTTAAATAAGTAAATAAATATAATTCAGAGATGCTTGATCAAATTTTGTGTGGAGGAGCTCACCGAAGCTGACCTCCTTGATAGTAATTTTCTCCACTTTCCTTGCTTTTTATTCGTCCCAATAGAATCAATACATGCAGAGGCATTTTACCAAATTCGCTGAATTGATCACAACCATGTTGCTCGCTGAAAAGAACAACAATTTTCTAGTGAAAAATGGTCAATCCAAACGAGTTGGTACTAGAGCAACATCATTGCCTGAAGCAACACTATTGCATGAAAAAACGTGATTGCCTGAAGAAAATATCACTGCTTAGCACGATTCAAACCACGGAAGGAGAAGTCGGGGTAATGGTAGAGGCAAAAGGCCTAACCTCCCGAGTCGTGGAAGGTATAAGGTACGTAATGTTTTCTGTATATATGAATTAAGTTTTTACATAGCTAGAGTCTAAGTATATACTAAGTCAACGAGTCCAAATTAGGAAGTGTTTGACTATACAAACTAAGTAAGGAATCAAGATGATTCCAATTAACACTGATACTAAGGAGGTTGATCTTCAATCTCCTATGATGAAGGAATTCCCGGGGAGGGATAATCCTTAATATGCCCTCGCAAGACGGAGCCATCTGACACCAATCTTGTCACAGAGGAACTGGAAGCGCGGTTGAGGCAGAGGCTTGGTGAGTGCATTAGCTAGCTGGTCATCGGTGGAGACATAAGAGACATTGAGTATGACACGAGAGACATGATCTCATACAAACTGGAAGTTAATGTCCACATGCTTCATGCGATAATGGAGAGCAGGATTGGCACAATAGAAGGTTGTACCAATGTTGTCACAGGAGATGGTGGGTTGGCCCGAGAGGATGACATTTAGTTCCACCATGAGAGACTTGACCTAAATGAGCTCAACAATGGTGGAGGCAACGAATCAATAGTTTGCTTAGGTAGAAGATTGGGAGACTGATTTATGTTTGCTTGAGCTCCAAGAGATCAGGTTTCCACCACAGTAGAAAAGATACGCAGTAGTAGACTTTCTATCATCACGGTTAGCAGCCTAATCTACATTAGAGAAGGCAGCTAGCGTATGAAAAGCATGAGAGACAACATGATGGTCGTTGGTGGATTTTCTGTTGAGACAGAGGTCGAAGTGGATGATAACTTTGAGATATCTGAGGACTCGTTTGAAATCTTTCCAGTGAAGGTCTATGAAAGCATGCATGAATTGAGAGAGCTTGTTGATGACATATGACACATCTACGTGAGTGAGACTGGGGTACTAGAGGCTATCGATAAGACAACGAAAGAGGGTGGAGTTTGTAGGTAAGGAACCATCATGTAAAACTAGTGGAGAGGAGACCGCAAATGGGGTGGAAGCAGGCTTGGCACCCTCCATGCGTTCTATGATGAGTATGTCACGGATGTAGCGATGCTGGGAGAGGAAGTGACCTGTGGGAGTAGGGATTACTTCCATGCCAAGGAAGTAGTTGAGAGGGCCTAGGTCTTTGACAGAGAACTTGGTTGCCAAGAAGGTGATGAACGTGGTGAGGAGGCTGGGAGCATTGTCTGTAATGATGAGATCATCCACGTACACCAAGAAGTAAAGAATGTGATGACCCTACTTAAGAACAAAAAAAAAACCATCAGATAGAATGTTCACAAACCTCATTTGAAGGAGGAAGCCATAGAGTTCCTTGTACCAGGCCCGTGGGGCTTGTTTGAGCCTATATAATGCCTTTTGAAGTTTGTACACATAGGTGGGGGTGTGAAGGTCGACAAATTCTGTGGGCTGAGCCATATAGACGTCTTTAGTTAGGGTCCCTTGTAGGAATGCATTGTTGATATCCAACTAGCGGATGAGCTAACCATTAGTCACTACAAGATGAAGGATGATGCAGATGGTAGTAGGATTGACCATAAGGCTAAAGGTCCCTGAGAAGTCAATAACCGGGCGATGATGATAGCTCTTTGCAACAAGTTTGGCTTTATATCTATCCACAGTACCATCAAGGTGTTGTTTGATACGAAACACCCATTTGTTGCCCACGATGTTTTGGTGTGGTTAGGGAGGAATCAGCTATCAAGTTCCATTGTGAATCAGGGTTGTGAGTTCAGCAGACATGGCAGAACGCCATTTAGGATCCTTAACCGCTTAACCACTTATGAAACACATGTGGGCTTAGCTAGGGTGGAGAGAGGATGGGCGGTTATTTCCAAGGCATAGGTGCATACAAGGGGATAACACCAGTTTTAGTGCGAGTCAGCATGGGACGAGTGGAAGACATTGATGGTGGTGGTTGTGGAGTGGGTGAGGGTGTTGGGGGGGGGGGGGGGGAGGGGGGAGGATGGGGTGGTTGGAGAGGTTGATACCTGGTGCAGGTGCAGAGAGGGGTGGGGGATGAAGGTTAGCAGTTTTGGTGGCGAGGGAGGAGCTGGGGCTGCAGTGAAGGAAATGGGGTGGATACTGGTAGTTGGTTGGTCGTGGGGCAGTGAGGGTCCTACGGGTAGGGACATTGGTGTGTCAAGACCTTGCAGAAAGGGGTCTGTTTGAGGGTCCAGAGATGCTGTAGACGCTGGTGATGAGCTGTCAAGCATGGTGGTGGTCGAGATTGGAAGAGAAGATGCACGAGGAATGGTAGAAAGCCAATGTTTGAAGTTGGTAGAGATGATTTTAGGGACAGTAGATGGGGTATTGAGACCAGGGAATGTTGACTCATCAAACTAGTCATGCCTAGACACATAGAGCTTGTTAGAGGAGGGATGAAGGCAAAGATAGGTACTCTGGTTGAGAGTGTAGCCTAGGAAGACACACGAGGTGGAGTGGGTTGCATTTTATTGGTGGTGTAGGGGAGGAGCCACAAAAAATTGAGGCAACAAAAAATCCTACGACGGGTGTAATTGGGAGGCTAGTGAAAAAAGGCAGTGTAGGGAGTGGTGTTTTGGAGAGTTGGGGTTAGTAGGCGATTTATAAGGTAGACATCAGCTTTGAAGGCATAGGGCCATTATTGGAGGGGTAGGTTGGCTTGGTGAAGTAGAGTGAGGCCGGTTTCCACCACATGACAGTGGCACTATTCAGCGACCCCATTATTTTGAGGGGTGTGAGGAGGGGTTAAAAGGTGATTTATGTCTTGGGTGGCAATGAAGGCTTTGAGTTTGACAAAATCTCCACCACCATCCATGTAGATGGTGGCAATGTAGGTTTGAAAGTAATTTTTGATTAGTTTTTTTAAATCAAGAAAGGCTGGAAAGACATCCGATTTCTTTTTGAGGGGATATAGCCATGTGTATTTGGTACAGCGGACTACGAAGATTACATAGTAGGAAAACCTTCTGGGGAGATGTACGAGGCAGGGCCCCAAACATCAGAGTAGATTAATTACAAGGGCCGTAAAATTTTAAGTGAAGAGCCACCAAAAGGAAGGTAATGGATTTTATTGCATAGGCAAAATGAACATACAGGCTCTATCATTTTAGAAAGTACATGAATGGAATTGGAATGGAAAATAGACTCTAGAACTTTAGAACTAGGGTGACCTAGGCGACGATGCCATAAGTTTGGACATACCACCACACCCGTCAAGGCTTGAGGTTGTTATAGTGATGGAGGGGACCATTCGTACACACCTTCCTTACTCTGGCCTTGAAGAATGATCGCCCACGTGCTGAGATCCTTCACCTGGAAATAGTCAGGGAAAAATTCAATGGAAATATGATTAGTGGTATTGAAATGAGATATAGAGAGGAGGTTTCTTGTCATGTTAGGGACATAGAGTACATTATGGAGAGTGAAAGGATGAGAGGAAGGGAAATGAAGATTGGTGGTACTATTATGGGTTATGTGCAACCCTTTACCATTGCCAAGGATTATTTCATCAGAATAACGGTAGCTTTGGACATCAGAGAGATGGTAAGAGGTGGAAGTGATATGGTGAGAAGCATCAGAGTCAAGGAGCCAGGGAGAGGGTTGGCTCTGGGTAGTGGAGTTGGCCATAAGTGGGTGGGATGGTTGTTGCTGCAAGAGAGGGCAGCATTTGGCGTTATGTCCCTAGGTGCCATACCATTGATAGAAGCCACGGTAGCCACTACCAAGAGTGGTGGGGCGGCCGCTGGTGTTTAAAGTTGGGTTGGAGGGACGAGGGCTGGAGTAGCGGTTGGCCTTCGATGAGGGGTTACAGTTTGAGTTGTTTTAGTTGGAGCCACTGTCTGCCTGAGTGGCATTGGCCATAATGAGAGCAGATGGTGCAGGTGCTGTTCTTTTGGCTGCAGCTTCATGCTATACGAACATGTCATGTAGGTTTTCGAAAGAGTATGAGGTGTATCTAGACCCGATAATAGCGGCGATATCCTTGAACTTAGGGCCAACATGGTTCAGGACATGGAGAAGAAGGTCTTCATCAGAAAGATGGGTGGCGATGGCGACCAATTCATCAGCGAGGAGGCGAACCTCCTTAAGGTAATCTAAGACAGGTTTGGAGTTCTGTCGCATGAAGGTAAGCCGTTACTTGAGGCCAAGGACACGAGCTCTGGGCTTGCTTGCATAAAGGCGGCTGAGATGAGCCCAGGCGTCTGTTGATGTCTTTGCAGCAGTGATGAGGGTGATCACCTGAGATGATACGGAGGCCAAGATGGCATGAAGGAGGAACTGTTCCTGACGTAACGAGAAGGCGCAAAATGCTGATTCTGTGGCGGGGGCAGGGATGTGAGCCATACATGTAGTCCATGAGGGTGTAGCCATAGAGGAGGGCATTGAATTGGACTCACTAGGGGAAGAAGGTGATGGCGGTGAGTTTAACGGGGATCTGAGCCGCGACGTTGATAGTGATGAGGAAAGGGAGGGTAGGGTTTGTTTCGGTGGGTAGTGGAAAAGGATTAATAGGGGCAGTGGTAGTGGTGGGTTATGCCGCCATGAGATTAGGGTTCGTTTTAGGGTTTGCTCTGTAGAGCTTTTAGAGCCCGGATACCATATAAGGTATGTAATGTTTTCTGTATATATGATTAAGTTTTTACATAGCTAGAGCCTAAGTATATACTAAGTTTATGAGACATAACTAGGAAGTGTTTGACTATGCAAACTAAGTAAGGAATCAAGATGATTCCTATTTACACTAATACATCAATCTCCTCTGATGAGGGAATTCCAGTGGAGTGATAGTTCTTAATAGAAGGCAACCCCTATGATTGAGATCAATGCAATCATGGCACATGCGACCAAAGGCGCCCATGAACTAAATACCTGTGATCGAAGTACATGTGGTAGGTATGCACTTTCTTAGCCCTTAAGACCTGAAATGAGAGAAACACTAGTCCGACCCATTGCTAACATAATTAGAATCAAGAAGATCTATGTAATAGATGTGAACGACTATATCACTGGTACTACACCTACTGTGCACCAACGCAAGTTGTAGAGAGTAGTATCACACTAGTTGCGAAATTCGAGAAATCAACTTAGTCGAATGATCAGTTCCCACATACAAATTAATTTGGTGATTTATACTTTTGGATTTGAAAATGTGGTTTTTTTCCCAAATACAATTTAATTCAATAAAGATCTTTTTTCTCATATATAGGATCCATTCAATTAAATGTATGAATAGGCATGTCTTTAGGGATGTTTGTTGTTT
This sequence comes from Prinsepia uniflora, assembly GCA_032719365.1. Classification (NCBI taxonomy): domain Eukaryota; kingdom Viridiplantae; phylum Streptophyta; class Magnoliopsida; order Rosales; family Rosaceae; genus Prinsepia; species Prinsepia uniflora. The sequence goes on from CM064874.1 coordinate 16,758,656, forward strand.
GGTTGATAGTGCTATTATGCACACTATATCTTGAGATTGGAATCTTTTTTTACAAACATGTTGCCTACTCATACCTCCATGAAAACCATATCATACCAATCCAACCTGATTGAGGGCCATGACAAGCCCACTTTATATTGTCCAATGGTACTGAATTTTCCATTAATAAGGTCTTATATTCTCCACGTTCCAAAAGAACGTTATTGAGTTTTAAGGATATCGGTTCAATGGTTATCACATTGAAATCACAAAAAGAAAAGGAAGTAGAATACCTTTACATAACCTCCAACTTGTACTCGCAGAAACCTACACTAGAGACTGTAGCTAGAAGTTAAATAACCCAACCAACTACTTACTATGGCATGACTGGTGGACACCCAAGTCAAGGTATGATGCGCTATATCCTCAATTTATCACATCAACATCCCCTTACTATTGTTTAGTGAGACTCTATGCCAAGCTTGCTCACTTAAACTATCCAACCACCATGCAAAATGTTTAAATATTTCATGATTTCAGTTGATGCATTGACAAGGTATCACATGTTACACTATTGTCCACATGAAATGATGCATTACCTTTACTAAACTCCTCGTCAGATCAATAAATTAAGGACCTCACATCCGAATTATCCTATATAGTCTATAAGACTCATAATATCGGAGAGTTTACATTAAAACAATTTGATGATTATTGCATGCCCTTTGGGATTATGCCTCAACATTGTGCTAGGTCGAGCAAGCCCACCCACCCAAAAAATTTGGGCTTGGATCGGGCTGAGCTAGGTTTGTGTAATGTTTTGAAAAGTACCGAGTCAGATTGGGCGGTTTTAATAACAAATCTAAAAGCCCTTGCACTTTGGTAGGCCTTATTTTTTTCGGGCTCTGTGAATCGAGTCTGATAAATCCACATGGGCTGAGCTCAATTGGGCTTAATATAATTGTTGAAGCGTTAAATGTTCCAACTGTCGAGTACTCGTTGCCCAATCACCAAATGGCGCTTGTTCCTCTTGTGACCTGTCAACTCAAGTGGATCGCGGGTTCTCCGTTAGTACGGGCACCGGTGTGGTGCCGGCCAAAGGTTTTCCGACGGTCAAGTTAGTTACTTTCGTTCGTAAGAGGATGTAGTAAATGGTAAGTTCGGTAGAGTAATAGTAATAGTAAAGCTTAGTTACCTTTATTGGGAAATGTGTACCCTTTATGTATGGGTAGGTGGGATGTTCAATTCCCAAAGTTCCGATGTGGGACAAATGCTTCTTGATTTACGTGCTGACACATGTTACGGAAATCGATGGTGGATACGCTGCCACGTGGCATCCCGCATTGGGCCCGGTGTTAGGGTTGTTGTAAGTATGGTAGTTTTGGGCCTTGAGCGGGATCTGGGCTTTAAGTATACGGCCCAGTGGGTCTGGTCAGATATGGTGTCAACAATAATAAATAATTGAAAATAGGTTTTCAAATTTTGTTGTAGTTTAACAATATTATTACAAATTTATTGGATAGAAAAATATATTACAAAAAATTACACCTCACCGTCACTAGCTTTCACCATCACAAATTTGTTGCAACAGAGAACGACCATACTACACATGTAAATTATAAATTAGAACCTCTCTAATTGCTCATACCCAATTTAAATGACCATATTAATCCTTATAAAAGAAATTTTGTATTCATCATAAACATCATCTTTGTCACAATATCTTCATCATCTTAAATTCTAACACCAAGAAACTTCCATCGTCCTCATAATATCACCAATTTATACATCAGACGCCAAACAAAAGTAAAATGTTAAGCCTTTTATTTTAAATTGTATTCATAACCAAATTCCACTTTTACCATTTCCATAAATGTTTCTAATATTTCCATTAGAAATTTCTTAATATCTAAGAAGGGATTCTAAATTAAGTCCTTTAATTTTCAAAACTCTAATCCATGTTTAAAATATAGCTTAATACTTTGAAAATCCAAAACTCTGTTCAAACGATGTCCAATTGACTTGGAAATTACACCATTGAACTCAAAAAATCATAACGAAGAACTTTCACATTGGATGAACGACGGAAGGCCGACACACGCACCCTCATGCGCCGGTGAGCCTCTCTGCGCATGGGTGCCATGCGCTTGCATCAGTTCGTCTTCAACCTTGGACGGGTCGACTCGTTTTTCTTGCAACCCGGTTGTTCGATCCGTGATGATGACCCACCCACAACACTGCTATTTTACGTCTAATTTTCACGTTATATATGTCGATTTGAATCGTTTTGGGCCCAGTAATATCTCTGTAGACTTCAAACAACGTAAATCGTAATAGAAATTAAGGAATCTTACATTCAAACTTTCGACCATGTCTTCCTGCTTAGTTCTATAGCTCACATGCATTCTAATCTTCATCTTTTCACCTTAGAAACAGCGTGGAACCCTCATGAAGACTTTGTCATGTTAAATACCAAGCTTCCTAGCTTAAATCCATGAACTCGAAAACAAGAACTCACAGGTTAATTGTTTGTCCCATTGTTTTCCCTTTTTTTCCTCCTTTCAACTCTCTCCTTTTCCTATTCATTTCTTTTCTCCTTCCTTTTTCTTTCTTCCTTTATGTTCTTCTTTCTTCTTCCCTGACTCTTTATTCATAGATTGGTTGATTAGTAGTTTTTTTTTTTCATTTTCGGTTCATCACCATCGAACCTTCCATGCCAACTACACACACATATGTTTATAAAGTGAATAGGTTGGTGGAACAGTGAGGGAGGGAAAAAAGAAGAGAGTTCTAGACTTCTCTAGGTTTATCCTTCAAAATGACCAAAATTACCAAAATGCCCTTATATTATTTAGACTCAAAACGAACTTATCTGAACTTCGTTCTTAATATACCACTTGTCTATGGACTTAAGAGTCTGAGACCTTTGTAGCAATCTTCACAAAATATCTAAAAAAATGTCTAGGTTAAAAAGTCAACTTTTGATCTTCAAGGGTAAAATCACCATTTTTTATTTTCTCTAATTTTTTGGGCGTTACAACAAGTGTCATCATTTTGGATAGATTGATGGAAATCGCCATGTCTGTGTGTGTATGTGGTGCTGTGAATGTTGTTTTGCAAACCAAAAATGTGCAATCCATTTCATAGGAAAAAAACAGAGAGAAAAGAGGGGAAACCGTAGAGAAAGAAGAAGGAAAAGAGACAAAAGGAGAAACGAAGAGAGGAAGAAGAAACCAAGAAAACCCAAAAAACCCAAAAACAAAACCAAAAACGAACCTGTGAACCATCGATTTTTTTTTTATGTCTCTAAGCTTGAAACCAAGCTCACTAATAACTTATTGAGTCCTAACGATCGTGTTGAACCAGAAATTGGAAGGTTTGGGCACAGGAAGGCTTGGAATGAAAAACTCAAAATTGGTCGAAACTTAGGGAATTAGGTTTTGAAGTTGAGGTGAGTTTTTGATGTTTTGACATCACAAAACTATTTTTGGGTATCATTAGAAGAATTTTGATCATTGGAATGTTAAAAATGGACAGGAAACAAGAGAGTTTGAATTGGGTCATGTTGCCAAGTCGGGTCTGAGTTGCAGACCCGTGGCTTCGACCTGCCCAAGGAACTGAGCCTGCAACTGCAACTGTAGGTGCATGAGGCCCAATCACAGGGAATTAAGGTGGTATTTGGGGGTGCTTGCCAAGTTGCCTCAATGTCTAGTCAACACATGTTTTAATGATTTCGATGTTACAGACATTATGGCACAGGTTTCGAGTATATTGAACATAGTCTCGGGATATTTTTATGTGTCAAAAAATAATTTTCTTAGGTTTTTAATGCATATAGTAATACCAAAACTTAGGAAATTTTAATGTGTGATTACAACAGACGTTATTGACCCTTGGTTATGATTTTTGACAGGCGAGATAGTTTTCGGGACTTCAGAGGAGCGTACAGCTCAGAGTTGAGCTGCTTGGACAGTCTATGAGTAGACATTTTTATAAACTGTGATGCATGCATGGTGAAATGTTTTGATTATTTTTTTGCATGATTTAAGTTGCAATGATTTGAAATGATTTTCTGAATATTTTGATTGGTTTCTAGACATGAATTTTATGATTGTTTTTTGGAAATAGTGTTTTGGGCTCAGACTCGGTTAAGAAATGCTTTGACTTGGTTTTGAGTCAAATATTTTTGAAAATGCAAGTTTTTGTGGTGTAATTACTATCTTTCACATTTAACTATCCTCGTGTGTTGTTCCCTCCAAACGTCAATTTGTGATCCCAAAGAGGTCACGGCTTGGCATTGCCTGGACATCAATTCAGCGACTTGAGTTCCTAGGAATATCGCAATTTAGTATTGCTCGAATGTCGATAGTGCCCAGGGTTACCACCCGAAGGTTGTTTGGATCCCTGGGATGCTAGTATAGTCTGAATGTGAGCATGTTTCTAGGTACCACCCAGATGTTTACTCTGTGCTTGTATGTGACTCAGATGTAAGCATGTTCTTGGGTTACTACTCAGCTGTTGACTTTGTTCCTCAATTTTCCTACACATAGCGCTATTTGACCATCGTAACTAGTGCTTGAATATTGAGGATTAGTTGTTTGATCATTGATATGGTATTTGTGTTCAGATGTTTTCACATAATTTGATAAAACAGGGATTTCAGAAATGCGGACCATATGCTTTTGATGTATTATATGATTTTTGGGTCCCACAGTTTATGATGTGATTTGATTTGAAACCCGGTTAATTATGTTTTACCTTATGCACGCATGTTCTTACAATTGGAGGGTAAGGATTTGTTCTTCAAAATGTGTTTTTAATTGATTATTTTTTTCACTCTCACTTTTAATGGGTTTGTTGACCCTCCAAGTCATTGCAATGAGATCGGGACTGATTTAGAGACGGAGGCATGACAAGGATATCGATACATTTATCCCTTAATTGACAAGTGTTAAGGGAAATTTCAAAATTTCAGTTTCTTTGTCAAACAGGAGCAAGACTTGGTACGATTATCAAAGCATTTGTGGAACGGGCCCTATCAATTTGGCATCAGAGCATTGAGAGCCTAATTTTCATTTTCCAACGTCATGCCTCCAAGACGTTCGCCCCGTGCACGGCTTGATAAGATGGAAAGGGATAGAGAGGGCTCAGATATTGTGAGAGCTCAGCGATTGGGAGCTACTATTTTTAGAGATGAGGCGAACTTGGGCGAGGCCGATTAGTGGATTAATTGTCTAGAGTAGGTTTTTGAGGTCATACAATGCCCACTAGAGGATATGGTATTGTTAACAACTTTTCTATTGAGTAATTATACATACTTGTGGTGGCATATACTGCATATGATGGGCTAGGATGTCCGCACGTTGTCTTGGGAGTCATTTAGAGAGAGATGCTTAGATCAGTTTTATCCCCAGTCATATTTTGTTGCTAGGGAGATTGAGTTCTTGTGGCTACAGCAGGAGGATATGATAGTGGCTAAATATGAGTAGAGATTTATGAACTTGTCCTATTTCAGCTTAGCGTTTGTTGCAACTAAGGTAGATAAGTGTTGACGTTTTCAACTTCGGCTACAGGATGTGATCAGGGGTATTGTGACAATACGATCATACTCCATCTTTAGGGATTTATCAGATGTTGCTATCAGAGTAGAGGGAAGTTTGCTTGTGCGAGAGCAGTTTATGAGCTTTAGACGATGCCGATAACGTTAAGTTTCTGAACATATAAGCTAAGGAACACCAAGGAGAGGTAGTTTTACCTATAGATTTTCTGGTGGATCCCAACCAGGTGATGATAGAGTCTGACATGATGGTATTCGAGGTTTTGCATCGATGCGCCTTGTATCAGCCTAGTCTAGTAGGGCTTCAGATTTGTTGACCGGCATGCAGGGTACTCGAACGACATGGCCTAGCATGGCCACTTGTTATTTTTGTTGGGAGCCAAGACACATCTGGAGGGATTGTCCATATCAGCATCAAAGGGCAGCATCGACTTCCGATACAAAAAGAGGGAGTCAAACTCCTACTATTGGGGCCAGCAAGGCCGGAGGTGGACAAAAAAGGTGTGGCAGTCTTTCGGTCCACAGGTCGGGAATTTTCGCTCACACAACATGAGGCACAAAAGACACCAGAATGTGGTTCAGGGTGATTGTGTTACTCCTGGATTTTTTCTAGAGTTTGTAAAATGTTTCGTATGATGTATATTAGTATTGATATAAGCTTGGTATCCTTAGTTGTTGGAGGAATACATTCAAATTTCTAGGACGACATTCTTTAAGGAGGTAGATTATAACGACCTAAAAATTCAAGAATTGTAATTGTTGACGTTTTGAATGAAAATTGACGTTTTTGCCCTTACTTATATTAGAGGTCAACAATTAATTTTTGCTCGGAATAATTTTTGCACATTTTTTTAGGACCGTTACGTAGGTCTCGGAATCCTAAGTCCATAGACTGGTGGCACGTTGGAATTAGAGCTCAGACGATATTACTATGAATCTAAAATACCTAAGGGTAATTTGGCCAACATGGGAGTTTTGGCCTTTTTAATTGAAGGGATGAGTCAGTAGCATTCCACTGTGTTTAAGTGGGATAATGGCAACTATCACCATCTTGGCTAGATTGGTGGCAACTTCCATGTATGTGCGTGTATGTGGTGTCGTGTATGTTGTTTTGCAAACCAAAAACAAAAAACGTACAACCCATTTCAAAGGAGAAATCCATAAGAAAAGATAGGAAACCAGTGAGAAATATGAAGGAAATGAAAGTAAAAGAGAAGTAGAGAGAGGAGAAAAAAACCAAGTAAACCTGAAAACATGAATACAAAACCAAATATGAACCCGTGAACCGTTGAATTATTTTGAGATCTCCAAGCTTGAAACCAAGCTTATTAATACCTAGTTTGAATCCTTACGATCATGTAGAATAGAAATTGGAAGCTTTTCGGTACGGGATGGCTTGGAATGAAAGATTGAAAATTGACCGAAACACATGGAATTGAGTTTTGAAAGTTAGGTGAGTTTTTGATGTTTTGACTTGACAAAACTATTTTTGGGTTTCATTAAAGGAATGTTGATCATTGGAATGTTAAAAACGGATGAGAAATAAGAGATTTTGAATTGGGTCATGTCGTCGGGTTGGGTCTGAGTTGTAGACCCATGTGTCCGATCAGCCTAACAAAGACGGTGACTAAGCCTACGACTGCAACTGCAGGCGCATGAGGCCCAGTCACAGGGAAGTTAAGTGGTACGTAGGGGCACGCCCACATTGTCTCGACGTCCGGTTAACAAGCGTTTTGATGATTTTGATGTTACAGACATTTGGCATAGGTTTCGAGTTGATCGAACATTGTCTTAGGATAGTTTTACGTGTCAGAAGTGTTTTGTTTAGGTTTTTAATGCGTATTTTAATCTTGAAAATTATGAAATTTTAATGTGAGATTACAACGGAGTATACTAACCCTCAGTTATGATTTTTGGCAGGCCAGATGGCTTCTAGGACTTCGGAGGAGCGCACAGCTCAAAATTGAGCTGCTTGGATAATCAGTGAGTGGACATTTTTTTTTTATAAACTATGATGCATGCATGATTAAATTTATTGTATATTTTATTGCATTATTTGAGTTGAAATGATTTTCTGATGATTTTCCAGATATTTTGATTAGCTTCTGAACACGAATTTTACGTTTGTTTTTTGGAAATAGTGTTTTGGGCTAAGGGCCAGTTCGGAAATGTTTTGACTTGGCTTTGAGTTAAGGATTTGTGAAAATGCAAGTTGTCTTGGTTTTGTTACAGTTTTCCATGGTTAACTATCCTCGTGTGTTCTCTCCTCCAGCCGTGAGTTTGGGATTCCATAGAGGTTATGTAACGACCCGTCCCGAGAAAATTGACTTTTAGTTCGGGCGGTTAATTGGACATTGACTCATAACCGTGACGTAGTTTGGGACGTCACGAGTCCGTAGACAGGTGGCACACCCGATTCCGACATCCGAGGAGGAAGTTATGATGTTCGGAAGGTTGAGGGCACTTTCGTAATTTGGTTAAAATAGGGGGAAAAGTTGACTTTTCGTACGATCGGGTTTTGACCCGTAGACTGAGGACCGTTAGGTAGATCTCGTCGTCCTGAGTTCAACGACAGGCGGCATGCTTTCATCAGACATTGGACGGGCGAGATACGGGTCTAGAACGGTGAAGGGCAAAATGGTAATTTTGACTCACAAGTAGGGGCATTTTGGTCTTTTTGCACATTGGGAATTGTGCAATCTGTTGAGGACAAGTGTACAGTGGAGATTGGATATTTTGAGTTTGGCCCTTGGGATGGTGACACGTGCCCTATGTCTAGTGGGTTCTAGGCATGTGCACGGTTCCAATTATTTGGGCTGTGTAGTCGTGCATTCGAGAGGAAACAGAGTGAGGCTTGAGAGGGAAATCGATCAGGTGAAGGGAGTGTGTGAGTTGTTGTGATCTGGTGAGAGTGAACAGAGATGAAGGGAGAACTGATGAGTGAGTTGGAGTGAGAGATTTGTGAGGAAAACTGGTGTGAGGTAAGGGGTGAGTTCTCAGGGAAACAGAGAGGGTGTTTGGTGATGGTGCAGCCGTGCTTGGTCCATCGAGGCTGGTGGTGGTGTCTAGAGGACAGAGGAGGATTAGAAGGGTCGAATAACCACGGTGGAGCTCACGGCGGCGGCCTGAGCACAGGTAATTTCTTCAACCCATTTAGATGCTCTGTTTTTCCGTAATTTTCAAACTGAAAGTCGTGAAGGTAGGAGCTGAGTCGAAGTGTTTGGTGAGTTCTAGTGGACTCAGGAGGGTCCTAGGAAGCTCTAGGATTTGAAGCCGTGATGGGGGAGTAGACGGTTGGCCGGGAGCTTGAACAGGGGTTTTGAATGGTTTATGTTTCGAGTTGGGGAGGTGTGTTTTAGGCCGTGATGTCGAGTTTTTAAGGTGGGATTGAGTTTCTTAGGATAGGACGAAATTACTGGGTTTGAAAGGAACAAAAACGGACTGGAAATGATGAAGAACCGCCCTCGCCGGTTCAGACCGGTCGAGTGGCTGAGGAAGACGATGAACATTGCTTGTGTGCAGGCGCGTGAGGCCCACGCGCAGCCACTTTGGGCGGCCCGTGGAGGCGCGTGCAGTGGTTTCTAGGGAAACTTCCAACTAGGTTTTTGGTCTCGACGTTGTAACAAATCTTTTGGGATAGGTTTTGGGTTAATCAGACGTTGTTTCGGGTTAGTTCCGCGATGTTGAAGGTTTAGGGTCTCAGTTCGTTACGTTTAGAATCCGGGCAATTTTGTGGGAAATTAGGAGAACCTTGGTGAACGTGTTAGTGACGTGTTTTGATGACTGTTGACAGGATTGGGAATCCCCGAGGAGGTCGAGGAACGTACAGAATGTACGGGACGCGAGTGACGTGCCCGGTATCTGTGAGTGGACCCCTTCTCTATAACGGAGCATGCATAACTGCTTTTAATTACTTGTTTCATGGTTTTATATGTGATTTCATGGTTATTTGAATATGTTATACCTGTTTTGCTTAATTTCACATTTTTCGAGAAATTACGTATTTGGTACGTTTTACAAGAAAAACTTGATTTCTGATTATGATGCTATTGTTTTGGGATTTCAAACGATAAAGGATTTTCAATGATTATAAAGCGGAATCTGGTTTTAAAGTTGAAATGTGGAATTTCGGATTTGGGTTCGGAATGACGGTTCTGGATGCCGGAAGGGCTTCGGGCCAGTGATTTCGGATTCGGATTTGGATGTGGATTTAGAACTGATTTTCAAATGGTTTTGGATTGGATTTGCTGGATCTAATTATTGGGTTTAAAGACCTGGATATTGTGATTGACGGAGGACGGGCCCGGATTGGGTTTAAAGACCCGGATTGAGTTTAAAGACTCGGATATATTGATATTTCCCCCGTAGGCCTGTTGAGTTTAAAGACTCAGAGTTTAAAGACTCGGATTATATTGAGGCCTGGATTGAGTTTAAAGATTCGGGAGTTTAAAGACTCGGATAGGTCCAGTAGGTTTGATCGGATAATGATGACTTGGATTTATGTTTTATCGTACTGTTTTCATGATGCCTATTTTGTGAATTATAAATGTTTTTATGATGATTACTATGTGATTTATAGCTGTGTTTACTTAATGGGTTATGGATGCATGTTTTCAAAACGGAGGGCCAAACCCTGGTTCGTTATAAATGGTTTTTTTGAAACTTTTATTCTTTATGGTCCACTCACACTTTCTGGTTTTAATTGCCCTCCAGGTCGTGGAGCTAGCGCGGGGGTTGACGTTGAGGCAGCGTCGGAGGCATAGAGCACTCGAGAGTTTTCCCGGAGTGTTTCAAACTTTCCGTTGTGCGTGTACTCCGTGTTTTGGTTTTGTTTTCACCTTGTTTTTGTACTATGCTCTGTATAGATGTTGACATTGGGCTATTTAAATTCTCATGTGTCTGACAATGTAGTTTGTGGTTTTCGTGAGGTTGTTTTGGTCTTTCGTTATTGGGTTGTCAGACGGGAGCAGGGTTTAGTCCCTAATCCTGGGGGATTAGGGGTGGGCCCTGACAGGTTACAATTTGATATTGCCTATACGTTCGTTTGGAGACTCAAGTTCTCAAGAATCTCATAGGTTATTATCACTCAGACGTCGACAGTGCCTGGGGTTGCCATCCGGAGGTTGTTTGGATCCTGAGGATTCTAGGACTGTCTTAATGTAAGCATGTTCTTGGGTACTTCCTAGACGTTAACTCTATTCACGAACGTGACTTGGATGTGAGCATGTTCCTAGGTACTAACTAGTTGTTAACTCTGTTTCTGAGTTTGCCTACGTGTAGTACTGTTTAATCATCGTGACTGGTGCTTGAGTATTGATGATTGGTTGTTTGATCATTGATATGGTATTTGTGTCCAGATTTTTTCACATAATTTGGTAAAACATGGATTTCGGAAATATCGGCAGCAAGCTTTTGATGTATTATATGATTTGTGGGTACCACAGTTTACGATGTGATTGATTTGAAATCTGGTTAGTTATGTTTTTATAATTTGAGGGTAAGGATTTTTTCTTCAAAATGTGTTTTCAAATGATTATTGTTTTCCACTCAGACATTTAATGATTTGGTTGACCCTCTAGGATATTGCAGTGAGATCGAGACTGATCTATAGACGAAGGCATGATCAGGATATCTGTACGTTTATCCCTTTTCTAACAAGTGTTGAGGACAATTTCAAAATCTTGGTTTCTTTGTCAAACTGGAGCAGGACTTTGCACAGTTATCAAAGCATTTTTTAAGTGGATCCTATCATGTTTAGTTTAGGCTTGGGGATGTAGATCAAAATTTTGCAGCAGTTAGGTCTGGGTGTACACTACTAGGATCTTAACACCTTACTTGTTAATAAGTTACATTGAGAATTAGTCACTAGTGTCTTACTAGAGCCATGCCATGTTAAAGTTTGTACCATATCTTTACACTAATGGCTAACTTCAAGAAATTTAGCTATAATAACTTTGTTTAAGTGAATTTCATAAAACTTTGTGGAGACTACTCTAAGTGAAATTTTGAGCCTAATGCCTTTCTTATTTGGAGACTTACTTTGTTCTACTCTTAAACACTTTTAAATTCTTTCTCCATTAATTTGTCTCATTACTATGCTTGCATTGAATTTTGAAGAACTAACATCTTTTGTAGTGTAACAACCTGAAAATTTGAGAAAAGTTAATTTAGAAAATTAGAAAGGGAAATGACGGTAAAGGGTCGTGGTGGCTCACGAGGGCGCATGTGGTGGTCCCTTGCCGTTCGACCAACATGAAAGTTTCCTGTCTCGAAATTCTGAGTTTAATGGTACTATGTTTGGGTTAAATATTGGATATCATTTGGGTATTATTTCAGATATTCGATTTATTATGTTTATATTCAAATTCAATTTAATACCACAAAATTTGGGGAAATAAAACTTAAGATTAATCCAGATATTAGTGGCCTTAAACGATATTCTTTTGAGGAATAAAAGATTTATGGAAGAAACAAAAGTTTGAATATGTAAGGAGTATGTAAGTATGAATATATTTTCCTTTTGTTTAAGATGTTATGCATAATATTATCTATTAAGATATTATGATGATATGATGATAATACATGATAATGATATGATATGAGATGATGAGGACATGATATAAACTTTTCTTTTACTAAAATTGTTATGTATAATTTAATATAATTATTCAGTGAACTAAGATTGGGTAGGAGTCAAGGTGGCAGTTTTCACTACTTGACACAGATAAGATTGGGAATATCCTTTGTTTGACAACAATTATAAGTAAGTTTTGCCAAATTCAAAATGGTTGTCAGACATGAGTAGGATCATATGATTTTTAAAGTAAATTTAAAGATGGGTCCTGTCAACTTGGTATTAGAGCATATGTACTGAATATTTTATTTCTGAGATATGAATTATGTGCATAGCATATTTTAATTGTTTTATTACATAATCTTGGTTCGATTTTGATTTTAAAATAATTTTGATAATTTTATGGAACTATTTGAAGTGCATGTTTTACGAGATTTATCATAAACGGTCTTTGAACTAAAGTCCGGTTTGAACTGTGGGTCTGACTTGAATTGAGATTCAAGGTTATTGATTTATGTGATAATCATTTGAATTTGGTTTTCAAATAATTATTGATGATTTTTTTAGAATTTTAAATGGATCTAGAGTATACACTTTATGAGGTTTTATGAAAATTGTGTTGGGCTTCGATTCGAATTTTGAAATGATGATTTGGCTTATAAGAAATGAATATATATGATGTAAATGTGAATTTGATTTTGAGGAATTTATATGTATATTATATATGTCCCTTGATATTTGTATTAGTGTGTTTATGGACAAATGCTATTTTTCTAAGTGGTGGTTAGTCTCAGACGTTGAGATAAAGCTCATTTCCTAAGACTGGTATTGGGATGGTGACTAAGACGTCAAGCTAGGCTCCAGTTCCTATGTCAGTCGTCACTCAGACGTTAAGCAGGGCTCTGGTTCCTGAGTGAGTTTGTACTCGGACGTTGAGCTGGTCTTCAGTTCCCGAGTGGTTTTCCTATCGATAGTGTAGTTATAACTAGGGTGATGTGTTAGTGTAGACTCAGATAATATTTGGGGTGATGACCTACGCGTAGTGCCATTATGGGTTATTCTTGGTACTTAAGTTGTTAATTGGTTAAGTTTGGTTATAAGAAATACATGGTTTAGCTTATGAGCTATGTCTGTATGGCACAACCGATGCCTACTATAATTTTAAATGTTGCTTATACCGATTGATTTTCAAGATTAGTATTTGAATATCAAGACTTGGTTGCTTAAGTTGACTAGATGTGATTGCATGAACGTGGATATGATAATGTAAGCACAGTTTCGACATATGGTTATTTAAAATTTCGAGGACGGAATTTTTTAAAAGGAATAGGTTGTAAAAACTCAAAAATTTGAGAAAAGTGAATTTAGAAGATTAAAAAGGGAAATGACGGTTTTGCCATGTGGAAAACGACAGTTTTGTCCCTATAAGGTCAAAAGTTGACTTTTTGACTTGGACATTTTCTTGATACTTTGCGAGAACTATTATGAAGGTCTCAGACTCGTGAGTACATAGAAAAGTAGTATGTGGAAATCGGAGGTCGAATAGGTTCGTTAAAGGTAAAAAATAACTAGGAGATTTTGGTAATTTTGGACATAATGGTGATTTTGTAAGAAAACCCTTGGATATTCAAAAATCCCCCCCCCCCCCCCCCCCCTCTCTCCCTTCTCTTCCAATGACCTACACTATTATATATAGTATCTATGTGTGGTATTATAGGAGTTCGGTGAAGAATAACCGAAGAGGAAAATCGTGAAGGAAGAAAAACAAAAAGCAAGGGAAAGAGGGAAAAAAGAAGAAGGAAAAGAGAAAAAGAAAAAGAAAAGAGGAAATGAGAAAAAACGGGGGAAGTGAGGAGATACTCAACCCTGAAACCTGGAACCCGAAATCGTTGCTTTCATATTCTTATTTTCGGGTTTTCAGCTAGGGTTTGTGAACTTGGAAAACATGTATTCTGGTACCTTTCCAAAGGTCTTGAGATCAATTAGAGACGAAACCCAAGGAGTGTAATCGGGTAAAGTTCACAAACATGTACCAGAAGAGGTATGGGTTTTCATGTATTCTGGTACCTTTCCAAACATGTACCACAAACATGTACCCATAGTCAATAAGGGTGTGATCGGGTCCCGCTATGAGGTATGTATTTCTTCCTTCTAACTCCATAGATCTTCTCCTAAGATCGATTAGAAGAATTTGAATGTTTAAATCGTAAAATCGGTCGAGAAATAATGGACTTCTACCCAAGTCGAGATCGCGGGTTGGGTAACCGGAAACTAGGACCCGACCAGAGGTATAAGATGACCCTTTGCACAGGCGTGTGGGCCTACGCACAGAGGGCCCTGGTGGCATGTGAGGGAGCGTGTGGCGCTCCCTAGCCGTCCAGCCAACATGAAAGTTTTATATCTTGAAATTCTGAGTTTAATGGTACTATATTTGGGTTTATGGGATATCGTTTGGGTATTATTTCAGATATTCGATTTATTATGTTTATATTCAAATTCAATTTAATACCACAAAGTTTTTGGAAATAAAACCTAAGATTAATTCGGATATTAGTGACCTTAAACAATATCCTTTTGAGGAATAAAAGATTTATGGAAGAAACGAAAGTTTGAATATGTAAAGAGTATGTAAGTATGAATAGATTTTCCTTTTGTTTAAGCTGTTATGTATAATATTATCTATTAAGATATTATGATGATATGATGATAATACATGATAATGATATGAAATGATACGATGAGGACATGATATAAACTTTTCTTTTACTAAAATTGTTATGTATAATTTAATATAATTATTCAGTGAACTAAGATTCGGGAGGAGTCAAGGTGGCAGTTTCATTACTTGACGGTGTTAGTGGGCTGGATATGGGCGGTAACCCTGCAAAGGTGGGTCTAGTTTGGTTAATCTAATAAGATATGGACGCGGATAAAATTGGGAATATCCTTTGTTTGATAACAATTATAAGTAACTGTTGGCAAATTCGAAATGGTTGTCAGACGGGAGTAGGACCTGTATGATTTTAAAGTTAATTTAACGACAGGTACTATCATGTAGAGTCACTTGATTCTGAGTTTTATGTACCATAGGAAGTGATGCAGGGTATGTTTATTTATACCTCTAAAAGCTATATGTATCCCTTTTGCATGCTCCCTAAACCCACTTTGAATCCAAATACTTCAACATTTTTTTCATCACTTAAATCATAACCTCGACACTAGATAGAAAGCCCTAAATATTAGCCATATCCTATAGTCTAGGTTGTGGCAAAGTAGTATCAAATGAAGTTCATGACACAGATTGGGAAAAAAAGTTCAGAGTTAAATATCAGAGGTATGACATTAAGGCTATCGAGGCCAAATCATGCAAAAAAAAGACAAATTACAAAAAATATGAGTATCTTAAACATCCCAAGTAACATAGAGTCCTAACATGGAAAAAAGAAATCACAATGAAAACCATTGCATGATCTTGGCTAGTTAGAAAAGAAAAGTAAAAAGAAAAGGGGAAAAATACCAAGTTAAGCCAAGTAAGCCAATGAAAATAGAAGTCACAACTCAACACCATTCAAGGGAGCAAGTTTTCAATTGAAAAAGCCCTAATATACCAAATATGGCCAAGAGCCATAAAGAGTTCAAGTCAAGAAAAAGATCAAGTTCCAAGTCATGCTACTTTATGTCTTGTCCTTGCCAAGACTTTTGAAGTCTAGTCCTTTTCTTCACAACCCTTGAACCTAGCCCCATTACAACCCTTGAATTACATAGCTGATCTTATGGGAAGTCTTGCTTGGAATTAGGGTATGTCTCTACGTTCTTAAAGTTCAATTCCTTCATGAGATCCATATTCAAAAACTGCCTTTCTTTTAAACTATTTCATATGTGCTTATATTTGATTCCCTTAAATAAACGCATTACATATGCTTGCAAGAGTGGAACCTTCAGACTGATGAGAGAAATTGAGAGTTACCTAGTGAGTTTTGAGTCGGAGCAAAATCTTTCTAAGGCTTTTGAACTTTTTTTTTTTAAACTTGAAATCGTGAAGCAAAGGGCATTTACACTCAGTACATGGAACTTACTTGAAATTTATATATATTTAGTTTGGCATGACATGATCTATCTGCTTTGTTCCTTATTAACCTATAAAGTGTTTGTTTAGTTTGTTTAAACTGCTAATTTAGTTGTGAGGCATAAAAAAAACCCAACTTTTCCTACTAGATGAACCTAAAGATTTAAATGATTTATCCTTATTTAGATTGAGTCTTTTAGTTTCTATCTTAGTTTTATTCTTTGTTTTTCTCAAGGACTATCAAAAGCTGGGTTTATGGGTATTTCCTATATCATAAAACCTACATATGTTTCATGCCTTTTGCTATCCCTTTTTCCTTAACTTTTGCTTGAATCTTGGCCATCGTTTGATCCGAAAATGGACCTAATGAGGAATGTTCTTGACAGACGCTGGAACAAAGTAGAAGGAGATTAGACAATGGCTAAGATTCAAGTAAAAGCTAAGGAAAAGGGACATGTTGTAGGTGGGGTGCCGATTGATGGACTCTGATGCTTAAGTTAGAAAGTAGAAAGAGATCAGACAAAATATAGCAAGCGTAAGGCTTGATGAATAACGAAATACCTTGTACGAGAAGATGTGTCCCGTATTTACAGTGGCAGTATATGTGGTGGTTGAAACCCTAGTGAAGTACGACCTAAGTAATTGCTTGGATGCTCCCACGTGTCCTGATGTGTCAGATGGACGGTGGTGATTTGTTGGAGAGTACATATGTATTTCTACTGTTAGGAAAAGGTGGCTAAACGACTGGTGTTGACCGTAACATTTGGGGATGAAGATCGGTAGCCATATAGGAAGTCGATCAAGGACTTTGGTCAAAAGCTGTTAGATGGTCGGACATGACCCGTTGCCAGTTGGTCAGCAAACAAGTATGCCTTATTGGCCATTAGTTGAAAGTGGATGGCTGTTGTTCGGCTAGCCGAGTGGTGGCTCTGGTTGAAAGTGACCTGTTGTAAGTGGTTCTGGTCTTCTTCTTGGTGGTCAGTTAGAATGGTATAAATATAAGTCCCCTAAATTATCGACTAAGGCAGACTTCCTCGACTGAGAACTTGTCGTTTCATGCAGATCGTGTAGACCGACTAGTAGGGTTGGACCCTGTAGTCCCTCTAGTCCTTGGATGAGGAAGGCAGCCTTGGCCAAAATATCAAAAGTCCCTTGAGTGACTGGAGCTTGAGAGTGCCGATTGGCCCTTTAAAGGTATGTTGATCCACCAAAATCTCCTGAGAGACTTAGAATTTGAAGGGTCTGATTGGCCCTCTTAAAGTGTGTTTTGATTAGTTGTACTTGTAAGCTGACTTGATTTTTCTTTCTGTTCGATAGGTACTTTCAAATGAGGGAATATAGCCCAGGAGGAGAGGGTGTACGAAGAGATATGTAGGTAGCTATTGGATGACAGGTCCCTTCTAGAAAATGCCTTGATAACTGTGCCTGGTCCTACTCTCATATGACAAATAAACTGAATTTCCAAAATTAGTCTCAACACCTATTAGATAAAGGATAATGGTGCTAATTTCCTATTGATGCCTCTATTTCAAAATCAGCCCAATATCCATGCAACGACCTATAGGGTCAGCGAAACCATTAAAAGTGTGAGTGGATAAAAATTATCATTTGAAAATAAATTTTTGAGAAATAAACCTTTACCCTCCATTTCTAAAATATGCATGCATATAGTAGACCCTTCCAGAAAATGCCTTGATAACCGTGTCTGGTCCTACTCAAATCTGACAAATAAATTGAAATTCCAAAATTACTCTCAATACTTGTCAGACAAAGGATAATGGTACTAATGTCCTTCTAATGCCTCAATTTCTAAATCAGCCCTGATCTCCGTGCAATGGCTTGTAGGGTGAGCAAAACCATTAAAAGTGTGAGTGGATAAAAATAATCATTTGAAAATACATTTTTGAGAAATAAACCTTTACCCTTCATTTCCAAAACATGCATGCATAAAGTAAAACATAAACAAGTAGATTTCAATTCAAATCAAATCATAAACTGTGGGACCCATAATCAAAATTTTGTGACCCACATTTCTTTGAAATATCCATTTATAAAACCATATGGTAAAACCTTGACACCAATATCAATAACCAATCAAAACCACTCATCGACTCCCCTAAGCTTCAGCAGTCTGGGAAAAAAACCCCAAGCTTCGGCTTCCTAGGAATAATAACAATAACCGTAACCTTGCACATCAGACGTCTAGGAAACAATAACCCTAAGTTTCGGTCGTCTAGGAAACACCCCTAACTTCGACGGTTTCAGAACTCATCACATCACTAGAGAAAATAGTCCATTGATTAAATCCAAAACTTTATTTTGAAAAAAAATCCTTCATTCACATTCCAAGTCAAAAGATTTCTAGGCTACGCTTGAGCCTAAACCATTGTTTCCATAATACCATAAATTTCGTGACTTGAAACTAATCAAAACCAAAAATCATCAAACACAATTTGAATCATTTATTCAACCCATTGCAACCAAACTCATGCAATAAAACACTTCAAAAATTTTAACTATGCATGTATCACAGTTTATAAAACAAATGTCCACCCACAGTCCATTCAAGCAGCTCAATTTTGAGCTGTGCACTCCTCAGAAGTCCAATGAGCTATCTAGCCTTAATTACCTCGAACGAAACCTTGCAGTTGAGGCTAAAATTCAAGCTTTGTGTCCCTGTGTTTCCCGCATCTAAAACTTTAAGTCTTAGTTTCGTATAGGTCTTAAAAATATTCTAAGAATCTTGTTTTCAAAAGTCCAGGTCTAGAAAAACAGTTCCAAGCAATTGGGTCCTCTTGGGTCTTCGGTTTTCTTCTTCCTCTTCTTCTTTCCTCTTTTTCCTTTCTTCTCTTCTTCTTCTCTCTCTCTCTCTCTCTCTCTCTTTCCCTCCATGTTTCTCTTTTCGCTCTCGGGTTCAATGGCCTAAAGGGTTGGGTTTCTTTTTGGTTTTGGTTGCAACACAATAATAAACCCACAAAACCATACACACATACACGGTATACTTTGTAAAAAAGGACACTAATCCCTCAACCGATGGTGATACATGCCACCATCTCACAGAACCAACACTACAAAAGCCCCAATTACCAAAATATCCCTACCAGGTTGTGACATGTATCTTCGTTTTAGTTATGTAACGATTCTGTCCGAACTCTGATTTCAACATGTCGCCTATCTACGGACTTAGACTCCGAGACTTACGTAACGATCCCTAAGAAAAGTCCAAAATGTTATCTAATAAAAAAGTAAACTATTGACCTCTAATATAAACAAGGGTTAAAACATCATTTTACATGTAGACCTTTGGGATTACATTTCTCAAAATTTTGGGTCATTACATCAGATTTAGAACGTAGCCGATCTTTCCTTTGGAATCCAGACAACCTGATCATAGTCGGTCTAATCCAAATGCCTAGTAGGTGTGTTCATCTTAATTAGTTGTATTGATTATTTGACGATTAGATGCTAACTTGTATTTTTTCCAGCTCACCAGAAGATGTTAAAGCTTACCAAGCGAAGGAAAGTGGAAGTAACGGCGAAGCACATGACTGCCAAGGAGAAGATAAGGGCTGAAGAGCTGGGCAAGGAGAAAGGCAAAGTAAAGATGCCACCTCCCGAGTAAGAGAAGCCGAGCTAGAAGCACATGGCTTAAAAGTCGAAAGAATATATTATGTCGGGGGATCTTTCTGATTTCGTATACTAGGAATGCTTGGAGGAGTTTCTTGGAGAGGGTCAAGTAAAGGGTCATAGACTCGTCCTTAACCTCTAATTCATTGTTGACATGGCTAATGATTAATTGGGAGTCACTGAAAATGCACAGCTGCTTGTCCTCCATATCTTTGGCAAGACGTACTCTAGCTGGGGGTGCCTCGTATTCTACCTCATTGTTAGAGGCCTTGAAGCTGAAGCAAAGGGCATATCCGAGCTTGAATTCCTCACGAGATGTGAGAACTAGGTCGGTGCCTGATCCGTTGTGGCAAGCAGAGCCATTGACATACGATGTCCAACATGGATGTTGTGGATCAATGATGGGTGTCTATGTTGGAAGTGGATTTACCTTGGTTGGTTGACTTCCTTGGGGAGTGTCTTGCAGAGGCATGTACTGTAATGACCCGTCCCGAATTCCAGGATTAAATTAGTGACTAATCACGATTAGTGAGGTTAATCGGTGATTAGTTGAGCGAAATCGGACGAACGATGCAAAATGACCATTTTACCCCTAGTCGTGGGTAAAACGTTGACTTTTCATTCTGGCTATCAAATGGACTTTGACCGATGACCGTGACCTAGTTTAGGACGTCACGAGTTCATAGACAGGTGGCACGTTCAATTCCGACGTTCGAGCTAAAATTTATGACGTTCGGAAGTTCAAGGGCAATTTGGTAATTTTGGTTAAAAGGGGCAAATAGTTGACTTTTGGATCGGGAGGTCCGATGGCCGAGGGCCAAGGATCGTTACGTAGATCGGGACGATACGAATCCATAGATAGGCGACACGTCGAATTTGGACGTTCGACTGAAGTTACGGTTCACGAAAGTTTAAGGGAACTATTGCACGTTTTACGAGATGAATGTCATTTGGCAGCTAGTGGGCCCAGATATTTTAAGGAGGCCCATTGGATGAGTGAAAAGTGTCACCCATCCATTGGCCATCTCTTTTCCTTCATTCCCAAAACACAACCCGATCTCAGTTTGAACCCAAAACCCATCCAACCCTTCCCATTCGACCATGACTGAGGACAGAGAGAGAGTGAGGATGTTGGATGTTGGTGGCTGGCCTGGACGGCGCCGCCGTAGACGGTGGAGCCACAAACCCGAGAAGGTCATCGGTTAACCCATTTTCGATTCATTTTCCATTTTAGTTGTTATGGGCTTGTTTGGATGTTTGGTTTGAATTAAATAGGCTGCTAGGATAGTTTTAAGAGGATTTTGAGGTTGGTTGGAGGCTGAGAAAGCCCGAGAGGATTTCTGGGAAAATCAAACCGTGAGCGGCTTTCGGGTTCACTGGTTTTAGGGGGTTTTAGGGAGTTTTAATTATGTACTTAGATTCCTAAGATCAAAACTAGAAGAATAGGTTTGATTAGGGACAAAACGGACGAAAAACAAGGAAGGAATGGGCATGGACAGGTCACGCCGGTCCAGTTGCAGAAGGCGGACGGAACCGTCCGGTCTGAACCGGCTGGAGGTTGAAGATGGTTACAGTGCACCGGCGCGTGAGCCCACGCGCAGGGCCCTTTGGATGGTGCGTGGCAGCGCGTGGTGGGGAATTTGGGGAAGTGTTCAACACGTGAAATCTTCTATTCGATGTAACGAACATTTTGGGACTGGTTTCGTATTGATCGGACACCGTTTCGATAATGTTTGGGGCATCGGAAGGTTTCAGATTGGGATTAAAAATAGTTAGAAAATCGAGAAAATTATGGGACTTCAATGAGAGGTTAATGAGGCTATTAGTAACCTTTTATTACGATTTGGACAGGTTTGGGAGTCCCGATGATGATGATTTGCCCGGTGTTGCTTATAGCACACAAACCGAGGCGGCAGCATATGACGGTCTGTGAGTGGACCTTGATTTCTAAACTGTGATGCATGCATAAATGTTTTATATGGTTATGAATGTGATTCTATGATGTTGAATTGGATGGTTGTGAATTATATGGTTTCACGCTTTACGAGGAGATTTACGTGCTTGCACGTAAATCGAGGTTTTCCAGTTTTACACTGATTTTCTGTACTTATGGTTTTGGATATGATTTCATGAAATGGTTTTAGATTTGATAAAGTAAACTCGGGTTCGAGACCTACTTGTTTGGAA
Organism: Prinsepia uniflora; assembly: GCA_032719365.1. Classification (NCBI taxonomy): domain Eukaryota; kingdom Viridiplantae; phylum Streptophyta; class Magnoliopsida; order Rosales; family Rosaceae; genus Prinsepia; species Prinsepia uniflora. Next base: position 16,780,646 of record CM064874.1, read on the forward strand.
ACCCTCGGACTCGAAGTTCTTTTAGTGTCGTTATCGGGCTAGAGGCCCAATTGGTTCTTAAATTGATTTCGGATTTGGAAATATGGAATCAGGTTGAGACCCATTTGTTTTACGAAATCGGGCACGAGGCCCAGTTGGTTTATGAATCGGGCTTGGGGTCCAATTTGTATGTGGATTCGGGCCTAGGGCCCAGTTATGTGTTACGATGATGATTTCGGGTTAGGGACCCACAAATGGTTTTTATGGTTCATGAAGGTTTATGAGAACCGACATGAACCCTTGAAATAGATTTTATGGTTCATGACGGCTTATGAGGGCTGGGCATGAATCCTTGAAAGGTTTAAAGAATGATTTCAAAAGGTTTTTTATATGCCATCCTTTATATATGATTGTCTCGTCCGGGGAGGGTCGTTGGCCTGGGTGGACCCCGGAGTAGTCATGTAGCACTGACTGAGTGGAGTCGCCCTCCAATTGGGTTCCTTACTCTCAAGCTGGGCATGGTTCGTTACCTCCACGGAGGGTCATTGATCTACGGACATTGACCTGGTGGACCCTGGAGAGACTTGAGTTTGAGACCCCAGTTAACACGCGCGTAGCTCTATATACCGTGACAAGTTCGGTGATATGAAATATAATGGATAAACATGATTTCAATTGGTTTGGGAAATTATATTTTATGATGATAAATGGATTTGGGCTGAGATCCCACATATGTTTACTATGTTATGGTTTTCTGTAAATGGTTTTGGGCAAGAGCCCGTGTGACTTGTATTTACGGAACTTGGGGCTGTGACCCTAAATATGGTTGTTTAAACATATGTGATTGGATAAATGGTTTTACTATGCATGCATGCTTTTTAGTGAAGGGTATAAAGGTCTTTTATAAATATGTTTTACGAAATTTATTACTTTTCGTCCACTCACAGTCTTTCTGTTTTTAATACCCTTCAGGTTGGATACGGTGTGACTGTAGCAGAGACCGAGATATCACATACCTCTTCCGGATCCTGGCGTACTCTGATGGCCCGAGAGGGCTAATGGGTCAGAAATTTCCCTTGTCTGACACTTCGTGTCAGACCGGATCAGGGGCGTTCCTCGTTAATCCCGGGGGGATTGAGGACGGGTCCTGACAGGTGGTGTCAGAGCATAGGATTGCTTATCAGAGCGAGGGTTGTCTCTATTCGAGCAACCGTGGAGCTCTTGGAGTGGTGCGCAGGTCGAGGATGTGATATCTCAATGGGCTACAGTTCGTTATCAACCTGATAGTTAGGACGCCGGTACGATAGTTAGTTGGATAGAATCGTGGAACGTCTTGGTTCGGCACTAGATGTCGGAGTTGCCATAGTTCTATCAAGTTTAACAGTGTGGGACCCTACAGAAGGATGAATGTAATAGTACTTTGGAGTTTTGATCGTGTGACGGTTAGTGAGATCTTCTTCCACGACGTTGTAGTATCGATTTTGATGGCTGGTTGGGAATTGTGACCATCGGATGGTCGGATATTGTTGAGTTAGATGGATATGCTGCTGTGAGCAGTCGGATTCAAGGAATCCTAGTTGAATTGACGGTAGGATTGGATTGACATCCTTGCGATGTTGGGACCGCGAAGTCGGTCAGATTGTGGATTTTACTTTCTTATGCAGTTGGGATTCCGAGGAACCCTAGGTGTGATCGTGGAACCCTACCTTAAGTGTATGGTTCAGAAAGGTGAGTTGGCGAGTGGTCTCAACTCCGATGAGACTGTCGATCGGGCTAGTCGTGTCAGTTTGAGTGATGGGACTGCACTCCTTAGTCAGGGTTGTACTTATCGGTTAGACCTAGTTGGTTGTTGTGCTACTTTAGTTGTGATGGATAGTTGGTGCAACTAAGGTCATCGATGACATGGTAAACGACATTGGTTTAGTCGAGGTACGGCTAGTTAGAGTTGGTTGGACAAGTTACCAGGGTTGGTACTTGTCGATGGAATCTCGGAGCGAGGATACAGAGTAGTTGGTACGAGCGGTTGATTCCGTTGGATGCAGAGTCTCGATTTTGATGTCTGGTGGTTAGGTCTGCACGAGTCTGTGGCAGGCGCTACTACCAAGAGTGGTTGTAGTTACAGTTGTTGGCAATCAGGGACGTTCAGGGAATGTTTCCTTTTTACGTATGAGATGTCAGGGTGACTGTACCCAGAGTTATTGGATACGAGGGAGGCAAAGTTTCTCTAATCTGAGCAGAGGTACGGGGTCGTCGCTCGGAATGAGCAGAGATCCAGGGTTGTCTGATTCGCACACTTTGTGCTGATACTGACAGGTGATGATATGGGTATTGGTGCTGGTGCTAGTGCTGGTGATTGCGATGAAGGTGAGTCACGAGGATGTGACTCCATCGAGATAGGCGTATGTTCATATCTGTGGTCCGGGAGTGGATCACGGATAGTGATGGACTGGATAGGATCCAACGGTAGTTGAGACGTGAGGATCGAGTACTGTCATGGGGGATTAGTGACCGGTTAGTCAAACTAGATCTGTCGCGGGGTTTAGCGACCAGTTGGTCGGTGTTGGCCAGAGTTCGTCAGATATGGTGGTATGTAGAGATTTGACTGCAGATCACAGTAGGAGTCTGTTGTGACTCTTCAGTCGAGCGGTACATCAGATTAGGATGAATTGACATCCTTTTGGATGTACATATACGGTCGTAACCGGATTGATGAGTTATGTCCGAGTATGTCGATTCCGACATGGTTGGAACTTCAGAATCGAGAGAGTTTATGATTGAGGTGACGAGAGGAATGCGGGTTTTCCGCATTGGTAATGGATATTTTGAAGTCATTAGGGTGACTTCTCAGGTTCTACCGTGGTAGACGATGGTTGCATCACCAGTACGTTGGTTGTGTATTGGTTGGTGGACCCGAGATTTATTTTGGGTCATCAGGAGGAGATGAGTATTTCGAAGTTAGGTGACTGAGATTTCTCATTTTCTGCTTGGTGCCAGACGATGTTGGATTACATGGCGTTGTAAGTGCAACAATTTTTGGTTGCATTCACGTAGGATGAGTTTTGATGTCATCGTGTTGGATCATCCTTGGATTTTCCTAGGTGGAAGGACAAGGATCGATACGAAGTAACGGGAGAGGACCCACAGTCTCGACGTGTATCATCGTTGACTGATCTCTTTAGATATGGAAATTTTTTAAGGAGTGATGTGACTGACGAAGGATTCAGGAGGGTGTAATACCCTATGATCGGATCTCAGGTGGATTGTTAGCTGAGTGAGCTTGTGGGGATCCTATGTGGATCGAGATTTTGATGTTGAGGACTTTGGACGTCGTGACGATCCTCGATCGTGATGTTTATGGTCGGGTGACGCAGTGATGATTCTCGATCGTGACGTCTATGGTCGGTTGACGTAGTGATGGATCTAGATTGTGATCTTGATAATGCAGATAGGTGGAGAGTTTATCGCTCTTACTAGGATGTTTGAGTTGAGGATGTTGGGACTGTACTTCTTTTCGAAGTGGATCCCGTATAGTATATTACTCGCCCGAGTAAGTGTCCGACAAGGTCGAATTTTGTCAGCCTTAGAGATGTGTTGATATTGGGATTGGCTTCCCTATGAAGTCAATCGAATGTATTGAGCAGGTACCGATAGGTTCAGTTTTGGTACGTCTCGGTAGACGAGAACGAGATTTGGGGTTTTGGAATAGGATTTCTGGATGACGATTCAGGATTCGATTTTGGAACTTGAAAGTGAATTTCTGGATTTTGGTTCGGAGTGGTTATTCCAAATGCTAACTTACCGAATGATGATTTCGGATTCGGATTTGGAAAAGGATGTTGAGTTGGAGTTTTGATTTGTCTAGTACTGGATTGGACAGATGGACTCGAGAATTGAAACGTGATTGGCTATGACCTAGGTGATTGTAGTCTGATTGATGGGTAGATGTACGTACCTTGTACGTAGTTCGAGGTACGATACCGGGCAGACGTATGGTGCCTGGTAACGGTATATAGGTTATACAATAGGTACGTTGGTGAGCGTGTTGGTAGTCGGTTTAGTCCTAATACCATTGGATTAGTCGAGAACGTGAACTGGACATTGGATACTGTGCATTGGGTCATAGTATTTCTGATGGGTCAAGTTACACACAGGTCTAGTGAAATATTGGTAAGTGTATACTCAAGTTGAGTGAGTTGGTGGTTAGTGTAACCACAAGTGAGTATCGTGTCAGTTTTCGACTGGCGACTGTCAAGTGGTGACAGTTTGTCGGATGTTTCATCGTGGATCGAGGAGTGAGTTTTAGTGACTCCTAGTGGGAGTAGATATCATGATAGATTGGTGATGGAGCAAGGAAACCTTTGAGTTGTTTGTGTCACCGAAATAGTAGATCTGACAAGTGGTCAACTCATAGGATACTCAGGTTGCTCTGATACTGACAAGTGGTGTCAGTTCGGAACGTACGATTATTGTCATTCGACGTGGTCGAATGTAGTCGATACGACGTGATTATTAGTGGTACGTCTGGGTGCAGACAAGTATTGTATTGGCTATTGGGTGTACGAGTGTACACATGAGATAGGGTTGGTTTTGCTTCCACGAGGTGGATATGGAACCAGGGTAATTGGAATTTCGAGAACGGAACTAAGTTAAGGAGGGAAGAACGGTTGGTATTATGTGGGTTGGAATTTCGAGGACGAAATTAATTAAAGAGGGAAGGTTGTAACGTCCCGTCCCGAATTCCAGGATTAGATTAGTGACTAATCACGACTAGTGAGGTTAATTAGTGATTAGTTGAGCGAAATCGGACGAACGATGCAAAATTACCGTTTTACCCCTTGTCGTGGGTAAAACGTTGAATTTTCATTCTGCTGGTCAAATGGACTTTGACCAATGACCATGACATAGTTCAGGACGTCACGAGTTCGTAGACAGGTGGCACGTTCAATTCCGACGTTCGAGGTAAAAGTTATGACGTTCGAAAGTTCAAGGGCAATTTGGTAATTTTGGTTAAAAGGGGCAAATAGTTGACTTTTGGACCGGGAGGTCCAATGGCTGAGGGCTGAGGACCGTTATGTAGATCGGGACGATACGAATCCATAGACAGGCGGCACGTCGAATTCAAACGTTCGACAGCGAAGTAAAGGTTCACGAAAGTTTAAGGGAACTATTGCACGATTTACGAGATGAATGTCATTTGGTAGCTAGTGGGCCCAGATATTTTAAGGAGGCCCAATGGATGAGTGACAAGTGTCACCCATCCACTGGTCATCTCTTTTCCTTCATGCATATCATCTTCATCGATCATTTTCCTTCATTCCCAAAACACAACGCGATATCAGTTTGAACCCAAAACCCATCCAACCCTTCCCATTCGACCATGACTGATTACAGAGAGAGAGTGAGGATGTTGGATGTTGGTGGTTGGCCTGGACGGCGCCGCCGTAGACGGTGGAGCCACAAACCCGAGAAGGTAATCGGTTAACCCATTTTCGATCCATTTTCCATTTTAGTTGTTATGGGCTTATTTGGATGTTTGGTTTGAATTAAATAGGCTGCTAGGATAGTTTTAAGAGGATTTTGAGGTTGGTTGGAGGCTAAGAAAGCCCGGGAGGATTTCTGGGAAAATCAAACCATGAGGGGCTTTTGGGTTCACGGGTTTTAGGGGGTTTTAGGGAGTTTTAATTATGTATTTAGATGCCTAAGATAAAAAATAGAAGAATAAGATTGATTAGGGACAAAACAGACGAAAAACAAGGAAGAAATGAGCCTGGATCGGTCACGCTGGTCCAGTTGCAGAAGGCGGACCGAACCGGCTGGTCTGAACCAGCTGGAGGTTGAAGATGGCTACAGTGAATCAGCGCATGAGCCCACGCGCAGGGCCTTTTGGGTAGCGCGTGGTGGGCAATTTGAGGAAGTGTTCAACATGTGAAATCTTCTATTCGATGTAACGAACATTTTGGGACTGGTTTCGTGTCGATCGGATATCGTTTCGATAATGTTCGGGGCATTGGAAGGCTTCAGATTGGGATTAAAAATAGTTAGAAAATCGGGAAAATTATGGGACTTCAATGAGAGCTTAATGAGGCTATTAGTAACCTTCTATTACAATTTGGACAGGTTTGGGAGTCCCGGTGACGTTGATTTGCCTGGTGATGCTTACGGCACGCAAACCGAGGCAGAAACATAGGACGGTCTGTGAGTGGACCTTGATTTCTAAACTATGATGCATTGATAAATGTTTTATATGGATTATGAATGTGATTCTATGATGTTGAATTGGATGGCTGTGAATTATATGGTTTCACGCTTTACGAGGCAATTTACGTGCTTGCACGTAAATCGAGGTTTTTCGATTTTACACTGATTTTCCGTACTTATGGTTTTGGACATGATTTCATGAAATGGTTTTAGATTTGATAAAGTAAACTCGGGTTCGAGACCTACTTGTTTGGAATCCCTCGGACTCGAAGTTCTTTTAGTGACGTTATCGGGTCGGAGGAGCAATTGGTTCTTAAATTGATTTCGGATTTGGAAATATGGAATCGGGTATGAGACTCATTTGATTTACGAAATCGGGCATGAGGCCCAGTTGGTTTACGAATCGGGCCTGGGGTCCAATTTGTATGTGGATTAGAGCCCAGGGCCCAGTTACGTGTTACGATGATGATTTCGGTTCAAGGACCCACAAATGGTTTTTATGGTTCATGAAGGTTTATGGGAACCGGCATGAACCCTTGAAATGGATTTTATGGTTCATGACGGCTTATGGTGGTCGGCCAGTTCAAGGACGAAATTAAAGGTATGGTTTTTAGACTTGGTTTTCATGTTTTGACTTCATGGATCAATTAGGATTGTTTAGAGGATGGTTGAGGTGAAAATTGGGGTGCAAACGGGTTGAGGAAGAGGTCGAATTTGGCTCGAACCGGTCACACAGGTCCAACTGGACCGACCGGACCAACCAAACTGAACCGGACTGGATCGGTCTGCCGAAGGACAGGGACGATGAACAGTCCCCGACGCGTGTCTTTCACGCGCAAGGAGTTCAAGCTGCGCGTGGGGACGCATGAGGGGCTTTTTGGGGAACTTTCAACATGTGAAATCATATATTCGATGTAACAAACATTTTGGGACTGGTTTAGTGTCTATCAGACATCGTCTCGATATGTTTCGGGGTGTTCAAAGGTTTAAGATCGAGTTTAAAAATAGTTAAAAATTCGGAAAACTTACAGGGCTTTAATAGGAGGTTAATGAAGAGGTTAGTAACCCTCTAATATGATTTGGACAGGTTTGGATGTCCCGGTGATAGTGGTGTGGCCCGGAAGGGCTTATGGCACGCGTATCGAGGCGACAACGTAAGACGGTCTGTGAGTGGACTTCGTTTTCTAAACTGTGATGCATACATAACTTTTATTTTATGTTTTATATACGTGATTTTTATGATTATGATTGTGGCACTAGTGGTTTACATGATTACACGAATTTCGAGGTAATTCCGTATTTACACGTAGTTCGAGGTTTATGAGTTTATACTATTGCTATGTGATTGTGAGTTTAATAATGGTTAAATGGCATGGTTTTGGTTTTGGAAAGATAATCTCGGGCATGAGACCCATTTGAACTATGTGATCGGGCTAGAGGCCCAGTTGGTTTACGAAATTGGGTTGAGACCCTTTTGAGTTATGTGATTGGGCTGGGGGCCCAGTGGTTTACAAAATCGGGCATGAGGCCCAGTTGAGTTTTATAAATGTGATTTCTGGTCTGGGACCCTATGTTTCATAAACATGATTTCGAGTCGGGGTCCCTAAATGGATTTGAGATGTTTTATGGGAATTTCGGGCAAGGCCCATTAAGATGTTTTGAAATGGCTTTGTAAAACTGTTTTCCGTATACCATCTTGATACGAGGATATGTGATCGTCTCCTCCAGTTTTCTGGGACACTGGGGAAGTCACCGTGCATTGCCTACGAGGGGTCATTATACGGAGCTACCGGACCGCATAGTGACTCAGGAGTAGGATTACTATGATTAGACGTCTGGGACGTCAGACATCTGGGATGTTAGAGATATTAACCCGGAGAGACCCCGGGTAGTACGCGTTGCTTATTACCGTGAGATATAACATCTCGGACGTCAAGTGACTGGACACTAGTCATCTGGGATGTCGAGGATGGTTATATGGTAAATATGGATTATTGGATCTATGAAGTGGTTTTTCAGTCGGATTTGTGCTTATGGATTTGGGTGGTAGCCCACTTGGTTTTGGATTTACGGTTTTTTTGGCTAAGGCCCTAATGGTTTATTTCAGTAAATGTTTTTATTACTGGTTTTCGATGCATGCATACTTTTTAGTGAAGGGCATAATATATTTATGAAATTTGTTTTTATTAAACTATTGCTTTCCGTCCACTCACAGTTCTTAATGGTTTTAATGCCTTTCAGGTTGATCACGGATGAGGGCTGTAGCAGAGACCGAGACATCGCACTCCTCCACCGATCCTGGCGCTCACTGGGAGCCCCGTATGGGCTGAGGTATGTATTATCCCTTGTCTGACACCTCGTGTCAGACGGGAGCATGACACATCCCACGTTAATCCTGGAGGGATTGGGATGGGTCGTGTCTAGTGGTATCAGAGCAAGGTTGTCGCTATTCAGTAGTTCTTGTGGTCTGCCCAGGTCGAGGATGTGATGTCTCTACGTGGTCAGCCTGTTACCAACCTGATAGGGGGATGCCAGTTTGATTGTTTTTAGGTTTGAATAGTGGATAGAGAGTGATTTGCCCGATACGCCGTGCGTTAGTGTGATTTGACCCAAGTGGGGTTGTATGTGACGAACTGATAATGTGGGACCGTTGGTTCGGTCATGTGATGTTAGATTGATATGCTGCTAGGAGCAGTTGGGTTCGTGGAACCCCATTTGAGTGGTGATCTGGAAATGTGAACCTCAGTTGAGTAATGGTCTGAGAATGTGAACCCTAGTGGTAATTGTTGGTGTGGGGAATGTTAGTACATCGGAGTTAGCTGATGACCTTAGTGGTGGAACCCCAGTTGTGTTAACGGTAGGATTGGATTTGACGTCCATACGATGTCAGGACCGCATGGTCGGACAGATTATGGATTTTATTGCAGAGAGCAGTTGGGTTCAGAGGAACCCTAGGGTGCGATTGTGGAACCCTAATTCATAATGGATAGACTGGAAAGGTGAACCTTAGTTGTGATTGATGAATTGGAATTGTGAGTCTGTAGTTGTAGTGGATTGGACGACTTTCCGAAGTCGAGGTAGTTTGTTAGGTCGGACGCCAGATTGTGACTGATGGATTGGAATTTGTGGCGCAGTGGACGACTGAGGTCGTGGGTGACCAGGTGGACGACTCTAGTTAGTCAAGTCAGAACTATGGAGATTGGTTGGCCCAACACGAAATGAAATAATGGGATTCGATCCACGAGTACGGTTATGAGATAATTTATGGAATCCCAAGTTAGACCGGATAATAGTGTGATGTATGGATGCGGATCTCGATAACGAGGACTATAGGTCGGCAGTCGTGTGGTGATGGTAGGCTATCGAGGGCGATTGATGTAGTTGTGGTAGTTGAAGATCGGGGGACGTTCAGGGAACAATCATTATCTTGTTGTGGATTGTCGGAATGGTGGTACCCATAGTTGTGGGGTACGAGAGAGGCAGAGTTCCTTTAACCTGAACGGAGATGTGGGGTTGTTGCTCGGTATGAGTAACGACTCAAGGTTGTCTGATTTGCACACTGGTGTTATTGATTGTGATGACGATGAGCCACTAGTTGGGATGTGACTCCGTCGTGATGGCATATGTTCAGTATCTGAGTTTTGGTAGTGGATGAGTTGGACTGGACGGGATCCAACGGGGGTTGAGATGTGTTGGGTTAAGTCCCAACAGGTATGAGATGACTAAGTGGTGAATGGATGAAAAAGGTTGAAACATGAGGAGTTTAGGGATGATGCAGGGGACGTCATGGAAATTAGTGGATTCGGGCAGTTGTCGTCAACTCCAAAACTCGTGAGATTGTGAGATTTTGAATAACATGAAGACCCGAGAGTTGAGCCTGTAAAGTTTGAGATGTGAGAACGAGATAGTAACGAATTACATCCTTTTGGATGTGCATAAACGATGATAAACAGACAGGAGGTTTGGGTAATAGATTGGTTATGGGCACGGGGTTGTCCGAGTGAGTTGAAGAATTGGGAAGTCCAGTGGTTGGACTTGACACTTAGTTGGAAGCATATCAATTTTCCAACATGGTTGGAACTTCGGAATCCAGAGGAGTTGTGTTTGAGGCAACGAGGGGAGTGCTCGTTTCAACATTGTTGATGGGCATTTCGAAGTCTTTTAGGGTGACTTCTCATGTTCTGCAATGGAAGATGATGGTTATTGTCACTAGTACATTGAGCGTGTATTGGTTGGTGGACCCGTGATTTATTTTGGGACATCATGAGGAGTTGGGCATTTCGAAGTTAGGTGAATGAGATTTCTCATTTTCTGCTTGGTGCCAAACGATGTTGGGTTAGATGGTGTGTAACGACCCGTCCCGAATTTCGGGATTAGATTAGTGACTAATCAAGGATTAGTGAAGTTAATCGGTGATTAGTGGGGTACTTTCGGATGGACGGGAAGTTCGTTTTCGCTATGCATGCATAACGAGACGGGGATGGCGATATCTGATTGGGCAGGTATTTTAGTGGGACCCATGGATGAGTGAAGTGACAAGTGTCACTCATCACATTGGTCATTATCCCTAAAATGTGGATCTAATTAATTAAATATTATTATTCTATATTATTTTATAATTTAATTCACCCACCTCTCATCATAGCCATCCATTTCTACCTCACACTCTCATCCTCATCGTCCAAACCATCTTCCGTCTCTCCTGATCACCACCCATCCCCCCTGTTTCTCTCACAAACCCCAGCACCCTCCCTCCATTCTCCATTTTCATTTTGAGCAAACACACACACACCACCATCACCATACTACACCCATACGTTCATGTGAGGAATCTTGAGAGACTGGGAATGCACGTAAATCGAGGTTTACGGTTTTGCACTGATTTTCTGGGCTTATAGTTTTGGAAATGATTTCATGAACTAGTTTTGGATTTGAAAAGGTAAACTCGGGTTCGAGACCCAATTATTTTGGAAACCCTCAGACTCGAAGTCCTTTTAGCTATGTTCTCGGGCCAGAGGCCCAATTGGTTCTTGAATCGATTTCGGATTTGGAAATATGGACCGGGCACGAGACCCATTTGATTTACAAACTCTCGGACATGAAGTCCATTTGATTTAACTAGGCATCGGGCTCGAGGCCCAGTTGACTTACGTATTAGGCACGAGGCCCATTTGGTTTACGAAATCGGGCACAAGGCCCATTTAGTTTACGAAATTGGGCACGATGCCCAGTTGGTTTACGATTCGGGCCGGAGGCCGAGTTTGTATGTGGATTCAGGCTCAGGGCCCAGTTATGTTTTAAGATTGTGATTTCGAGTCAGGGACCCACAAATGGATTTATGGTTCATAATGGTTTATGGGGACCGGTATGAACCCTTGAAAGTTTTTTATGGTTCATGACGGTTTATGGGGACCGACATGAATCCTTGAAAGGTTTTGAGAATATTTTCAAATGATTTGTCGTATACCATCCTTTATATATGAATTGTCTCCTCTAGTGAGGGTTGTTAGCCTGGGTGGACCCCAGAGTAGTCACAGAGCACTGACTGAGTGGAGTCGCCCCCGTTGGGTTCCTTACTCTCAGAAAGGCTATGGATTATAACCCCTAGGGAGGGTCATTGATCTACGGACATTGACCTGGGTGGACCCTGGGGAGACTTGGGCTTTGAGACCCCAGGTAGCACGCGCGTAGCTCTAGATACCATGACAGGATTGGTTATATGATATTGATAAACATGATTTATTGGGTTTGCGAAATTGTGTTTTATGGTTGATAAATGGATTTGGGCTGAGATCCCACATATGTTTATTATGTTCTAGTTTTCTGTAAATGGATTTGGGCAGGGGCCCGTATGGATTTGGTTATTTAAACATATATGGTTTGATAAATGGTTTTACTATGCATGCATGCTTTTTAGTGAAGGGCATAAAGGTCTTTTATGAAATAAGTTTTACTAAACTTATTACTTTTTGTCCACTCACAGTCTTTCTGTTTTCAATGCCTTTCAGGTTGATTACGGATGCGAACTGTAGCAGAGACCGAGACATCACATACTTCCTCCGGATTCTGGCGTACTCTAGAAGCCGGTCAGGCTAAAGGTTCAAATTTTTCCTAGTCTGACACTCCATGTCAGACGGGATCAAGAGCGTCCCTCGTTAATCCCGGGGGGATTGGGACGGGTTCTAACAAGTGGTATTAGTGTAAGGTTGGCTCATGGGATACTCAGGATGCTCTGATACTGACAAGTGGTATCAGAGTAAGGTTTGCTCTTGGAGTGTCGCACAGGTCGAGGATGTGATGTTTCAATGGGCTACAGTTTGTCATCAACCTGGTAGTTAGGATACCAGTACGATAGTTAGTAGGATTGAATCGTGGACCATGTTGGTTCGGCACTTGATGCCTGGGGTTTCCATAGTTCTGTCATGGATGACAGTGTGGGACCCTACTAAGGGATGATCGTAAGGGTACTTTAGAGTTTTGATAGTAAGACGGTTAGTTGGGATCGTCTTTCACGATGTTGTAGGATCGGTTATGACGACTGGATAGGCGTTGTGACCATTAGATGGTCAGATTTTATTGAGTTAGGTGGCTATGATGCTGGTAACAGCCGGGTTCGAGGAACCCTAGTTAGACTGACGGTAGGATTGGATTGACATCCATACGATGTCAGGACCGCGGGGTCGGTCAGATTGTGGATTATACTACCTTCTGCAGTTAGGTTCAGAGGAACCCTAGGAGTGATCGTGGAACCCTAAGGTAGGGTGTATGGTTCAGAAAGGTGAGTTGGCAAGTGGTTTGACTTTGACGACTTTTGGAGTCGAGGTCGTCGGTCGGTCTAGTCATGTCAGCTTTAGTGATGGGACTGCACTCCGCAGTCGAGGTTGTAGTAATCGGCTAGACCTAATTGGTTGTCGTACTACTTTAGTTGTGATGGATAGTTGGTGCAACTAAGGTCATGGACGACCTGGTAGACGACATTGGTTGAGTCGAGTTATGACTGGTTAGAGTTTGGTTGGACAAGTTACCAAGGTTGGTACTTGTCGATGGAATTCTGGAGTGGGGATACTGAGTAGTTAGTACCGGCGGTTGATTTCGTTGGATGCAGAGTCTCGATAGCAATGTCTGGTGGTTAGGCCTACACAAGTCTGTGGTAGACACTACTACCGAGAGTGGTTGTAGTTACGGTTGTTGGGAATCAGGGACGTTCAGGTGACGTTTTCTTTTCTCGTATGAGATGTCAGGGTAACTGTACCCAGAGTTGTTGGGTATAAGGGAGGCAGAGTTTCTCCAATACGAGCAGAGGTACGGGGTCGTCGCTCGGTATGAGCGGAGACCCAGGGTTATCTAATTTGCATAGTGTGTGCTGGTATTGATACTGGTGCTAGTGCCAGTGGTTATGATAACGATGAGTCACGAGTCGGGATACGACTCCGTCGAGATGGGTATGTGTTCGGTATCTGTAGTCCAGCAGTGGATCACGGATAGAGTTAGACTGGTTATGGACACGCGGCTGATGTTCGAGTGTGTTGGTTGCAATCTGGTTGGAACTTCGGAATCGAGAGAGATTGTGATTGAGGTGACGAGGGGAGTGCTAGTTTTCCGCATTGGTAATGAGTACTTCGAGGTCATTTGGGGTGACAACTCATGTTCTGCCATGGCAGATGATGGTTGTTGTCACTAGTACACTGATCGTGTATTGGTTGGTAGACCCATGTTTTGTTTTGGGTCATCAGGAGGAGTTGGGTATATTTTGAAGTCAGGTGAATGAGATTCCTCATTTTCTTCTTGGTGGCAGACGATGTTAGGTTACGTGGCGTGGTGAGTGCAACGAGTTTTGGTTACATTCACGTAGGATGAATTTTGGTGTCATCGTCTTGGATCATCCTTGATTTTCCTAGGTGGAATGGCAAGGATCGATACGAGGTAATTAGAGTGAACCCACAGTCTCGATGTGCCTCGTCGTTGACTGATCTGTTTAGATGTGGGAATTGGATGAGGAGTTATGTGGCTGACGAAGGATTCAAGAGGGTGTAAGACCCTATGATCGAATTCCAAGTGGATTGTTAGTTGAGTGAACTTGTGTAATCCTAGGTGGATCGGGATTCTAATGTTGAGGACTTTGGGAGTCGTGACGATCAAGGATCATGACATTTATGGTCGGGTGACGTAGTGATGGATCTAGATTGTGATCTTGATGATCCAGTTAGGTGGAGAGTTTATCACTCTTACTTGGATATTTGAGTTGAGGATGTGTTGAAACGGAAAAAGTGGTGACCAAGTCACATGAATATATATATATATATATATTAATCAATATCTGGTAGTTTCTATCTGATAATTGACATTTAAAAAAAAATAGGAATTTAAAGGCCACAGAAAAAAATAACAGGCATTTGAATTCGAAATCAGATATCATCAATATTTTTCAAACAGAGTCCTCATTTAATTGGGCGCTTCAAAATTCAAACTAAAAAATGCTCAATCTTCATTTGATCTGATCTTCTCCCGTTGCCTATATATAGAGGCACAAGGGAATGACTGGGGGGAGGAAGGAAAGTGGAAATCGGGAAAATTGAAAGAAAGAAAAGTTGGAAAGGTAGAAAAGTTTGTGTGTGTGTGAAGTGAGGTTAGGAAAAGCAGAGAGTGAATCAGAGAGGGAGGAGAGGTCTTTACGTAATTGTCAAGTGTAAAAGAGAACAAAGAAGCCAATGAGAGTGGCGTGGACCCCAAGCACGTCAATCTTTCCCCCAAAGCAATTTTTTTATTGTTCTGCGGGGAAGAGAGTAAAGAAATATTAATAAATTTGTGTGGCCTTGAGGGGTGTCGTGCAAGAGCAAGGCAGTGGGTAGTCGCACGAGGAACCTACGAGGAAACAGATGGAGACGAGTGGAGAAAAAGAAGGCCAATATGTTTCTTTTTATTAACGTCTGTCCAAGTTCTTGTTTAAGAGCCAATCTCCGCAACAGATAAGGATATCAGAGACCTATTAGAAGTTGATTTCATTTACTTTAGGAGATGCACTTGAAGCTGGGCTAAGAAATTCGATAAAGCGGGCTAAAAAAACAATTAATGAGTCATCAAAATACTCATTAATTAAGCCCGAGGAATCATAAAGGCCTAAAATCGCTTCGAAAAAGTCCCGAGCCCACAAATTCTATTATCAAAGCCCAAACTCATTTAAAAATCTAGAACTACGCCGGTTTGATCCCGTTAAGGGTACGTAGGCAATCTAGATTATTCTAGATACAACCACCCCCTCTAAATAAATTCATACTTCTTTGAAGTTGATTCTATTTTTTTAAAATAGCCAAACACATTTTTTTAATGGGTCATTTACTCATTAAAAATCTTTCGAACTACGTCGGTTTGATTCCCGCGAAGGGATACGTAGGCAATCTAGCATACTCGTTAGATGCAACCGCAACCATCTTTGAATCACTGGTTATTTCTAACTAAATTCTCCCAAACACATTTCCAAACACATTTCCAAACACAATTTCCAAACACAATCCTTATTTTTAACGAGTCATTCACTCATTAAAAATTCTGGAACTACGAGTGGCTTGATTCCGAAGTCGGATACGTAGGCAATCTAAGGTTCGACTTAGATGCAGCTGCAAGAAAAATCAAATAAACACTTTATTCTCATATTTATTTTCGTTTGTAAGCAGAATCAAAAGGTTTTGCTCGGTAACAAGAGGATGTAATTAAGAGGCACATTTGCCTTGGATGGGTCGTACCCTAAAATAATAAAACCGCCAGCAATTGGGCATGGTGGTGAGATTATGTCGGGAACCAAATTTTCTCTCTACATAGTTTTTGGCACGCCCGGTGGGACCCATCTTCCTTTTCATCTCTAATTACAACGGAAATAACCACGTTACTATATTGTCCTCATATTTCAGGTATCCAAATGGCACCACAAATCACCGTCTTCTTCCGTAGCATCCTTACAACTCAAGCTGGATGTACCGGCAAAGTTGGTTATCGTGTCTCATTCCATTTGGAGCAAACCTCGATGGTATTCACAACACCCAAGACTGCACTCAATGCACTTAAAGCAAAAGTCTCTCCAACAACTGTTGCGAAGGCCATCAAACTCCAACCAAGGCAGGCTCCATCAAAGTGTGCCATTCGCAATGCGAGGAAAAGAGCTGCATGCCGTCTGAAGAGAGAGAAGGTGAAGGCGGATGCGATTAGATCCATCTTGGAAGAGGTCACTATAATAGAAGCTATCAAACCAAAAAATCAACCATTCACTCCTCAAGTTATCACCACTAGCGGTCTGTCAACTACTGTCATGATTGGTACCATTCCTGTCCTCCAATACGTAGGAGAATCTGTACTAGTGACTTCTACTGATGAAGGAACTCAGGAGGCTTGCCCTCAACAAGCTGAGAAGGAAGGCACTGAAGCCTCGGAGGTCCAAGGAAACCTAGTTGTTCATACAGCCAGAATACGTGAGAGCACTAACAGAGAAGGAAGAGATACACTTGGATCTCCGCGAACAACAATGAGCGGGAGCAAGGGTTTCCGCCTTCATAAACACGTCGACATATCTCTGCCGAAGAAAGGAGTGGAGCCTGCCAATATTTACAAGACAAGAATGGCTGTACCTGCAAAGAGGGTGAGGAAGTCTCAGGCTAGTCATGGAGGTCCATTGACTCGTGCCAAGTCTCGAGATATGCTTAGTCTCACCATTGCGGAACTAACAGCCTTACGCCCTGCTACCTTGTCTTGGAATCCTCTTTATGATCAACCTCAATCCCCACCGATGGAGGAATGCAATCTGGAGGAGAGGATCCTTGAATCAGAAAGGGGGGATATAGGCGGAGCGGCTGAAACCACACAGGTATTGGTGACAGGTGAGGAGAATCAAGAAGACCAACATCCTAAAAATGTTGAAGAAATGCTCCTATCAATGAGGAGAGAGATGGAGCAAAGATTAGCAGAAAATGACAAGAGGCTAGCAGAGAAAGACGCTGAAATTGCATCACTAGCTGCACAACTAGTCGTTCAATTAAACATGAATGAGCGAAAGAAAGGAAAAGTAGTGGAAGAGAGAGGAGAAGAAAGAAGAAATTGGGGAATCATCATCAAAATCGATGACCCAAATAGACATAAAGACTCTTATTGCTGAAGAAAATCGAGAATTTCAGTTGTCCATGGCTACTCCTGTTCTCGGATATCGAAAGCCATACCCCTCGAGATACGATGCTGTAGCATTCCCAAAAGGGTACCAACGGCCAACATTCGACTAATATGACGGGATCCATGGATCTCTTCATGAACATTTAGCACATTTCTACTCAGCGTGTGGCGAGACGTCGCAGTCGGACGCACTGTTAGTTCGACAATTCGTTCAGTCCCTCAAAGGAGCTGCATTCACCTGGTATACACAATTACCAGCTGGATCCATCATAGCATGGGATGATATGCAAAAGGCGTTCCTTGCACAATTTGTGAGTTCAAAGAAGAAAGTATCCATCAGTGAACTCGCCCAGACTATGCAAAGAGTTGGAGAAAGTGCGAATGACTTCATCATGAGGTGGAGGAGCCTCAATTTGCAGTGTCCGGAAAAAATTACTGAACAGTCAGTAGTGCAGATGTGCTATAACAATCTCGTTCCTGATATTGCAACGTTCGTGGCTACTGCAGAACCCCAATCATTTGATGAGTTGATGTCTAAGGCAAGCAATGTGGAGAGACAAATTGCTCGAAAAAATACAACAATGCAAAAGGTACAGATTGGAGAGAAGCCAAATGATAGCAAAAGGGGAGCACAAAAGAAGGGAGAATCAATGGCAACATTTGTCAGGACAGAAAAGAGAAATGACAAAATCAATGGCAACATTTGTCAGGACAGAAAAGAGAAATGACAAAATCAATGACAAGGATCAAACTAAAAGGCCGACCCTTAAAGAACGCAAGGCAGTCAAATATTCCTTTGATGACGACGATGTTGAGGCAATATTTGAAGAACTTCTTCGAGCCCAAGCCATCACTCTCCCTGAACCTAAGCGTCCAGCTGAAGTCAATAGGATGAATGATCCTAATTATTGCCGATATCATCGAATCCTCGGACACACACTCAAGGATTGCTACGTGGTTAAAAATAAAATGCAAGAGATGATCAACAGTGGTGATTTAGAGCTAGACTCATACACCCCAGAAGCAGCAGCAACGAATGTAATCGAAGGAAAATCCATCCTTCCGGAAGCATCACCAGAAGGTGCAATATCCGTAGGTTTTCAGGTAGATGATATGCCGTCTCCTAGAAACCCTCAGGTTCCATCTCGGCATGAATTAATGACCGCCCCATCATTTGAGGTTTGGGTAGACCCCTCGTCCGAAGATTCCATGGAAGGTTGGAAAACATTCATCAAAAAGGCTAAAAATGTAGCCAAGCACCTCCCTAACCCTGATTCTTTAGCTCGTTCTGGCATCAAAATCCAAGGAACACCAGATTTGAAAAATAAGAAGAAGAAAAGGTCACAAAAGAGGACGAAAACGTCAGAAGGAGAAAAAGTATATGAACAACCTTCAAGGGTCCCAGTTACCCTCACTGAGTTCTTACCAGTCAAATTTTTCAACATGGAGGCTGAAAGAAATACCTGCTCATGTCAGATGGTCTCCGTGGAGTATCGTGAAGATGACACAAAGGAAGATGAAATCAATTTACTTTCTAATCAGTGTGCATCATCCGTTGGTAAGCAAAAGCAGAACGTCGAGTCAAATGTGTCTCATAAGGTAGATGAGAAGACTCATCAGGCTTCCACTCATAAAAAAGGTCTGACCATCAGAGTTCTATCTGAAAAAGGAAAAACAGGACAACACAAAGAGACATAAAAAATATGTGAAGGTAGATGTGATATCTCATCCAGAAATGCATGCACCTGTTGTCCAACAACTGTAACATTTGATAAAACTGATCTTCTACTGGGGAATGAATTACACAACCGACCTCTTTACGTCACCAGAGAACTCGGGGGTACAAAGATCAATAGAATCCTGCTTGACTGTGGTTCCGCGGTAAATCTCATCCCGTTGAAAACATTACACTCTATCGGGAAGAATGCACGACAGTTGTCCCCATCATTATTAACGATTCAAGGGTTTAATCAGTTGGGACAAAAGGCTTTGGGATCTCTGAGGATATCATTGCAGATAGGAGAGCTCCATTCAGAGGTTTTATTCTGTGTGATCGAGGTAGACACATCCTATAAAGTGTTATTGGGACGTCCATGGCTCCATAGTAGTGGTGTTTTCCCTTCCACTCTACATCAGTGCTTCAAGTATGTTACTGACGGAAAGGTTAAAAAGGTTTCTGCCGACACCGATCCATTCTGTGGGGAGGAAGTGAACTACTCCGATGCCAAGTATTATCAATTTTCAGATAGTACAACATCCTGAATCACTGGGAAATGTATTGTGAAAGCTGACACAAAAGCAAAAAGACAAGTAGAAGTACCTGAGCCACATAAGGCAGTCTGCATCAAAGTGAAAGCTCCCAACAAGCAAGGAATATCAGACTCAAAGGCACCCAAGTATAAAGTCATTGTGAAGCGCCCATCAAAGGTTGAAAATGCACTGACTCCAATAGAAAGTACAATGGAGACATTAATGACAAGTTATACCCGACCTCTGCGGAAAATCAGCCATTCCATACCAACAGACACCTTGATCATCACAACTCACTTTGCAGGAAGTAGGGGCAGGAACAAGAGATTTGTCATGCGCAAAGATGCCGGCATTGTACCTGAATCCTCTAGACCCCTAAAAATAAAGCTCAGAAGTTGAAAAATGAAGAAAAACGAGCCCACCATTAAAGTCTCCCAGGAAAATGGCATGCTCAAAATGGCCATCCCAAAAGGAGAAGAAGCAGTCAATCTAAAGACACCTGAACCAGAAGTTCTCACTAAGCGTGAAAAGGGTTTATTCAGAGAAGAAAGCGGGGAAAGTCTGAAGCATCGCATATCAGTGTTTCAATGGCTCGGGAACACAAAGCCGCCACGGATCTCTGTTTTCCAATGACTTGGGAATATTTCTACTCTCCAGTCCGAAAATATGAAGAAAAACACAAAATGGAAGGTCCAGAGACGAATAAATAAAAGCAGCAAAGTCATTGCTACATACACTCAAGGGAAAACTCATGCCCAAGTAAATTGCACCTCGACATCCGCATGTGAGACATCAGGAAATTCAGATTCAGAAATTGGGCACAATGAAAAATCGGGGGAAGAATACATAGACAGCGTCATACCAGCACCATCACAAATCGAAGATGGAGGTCAGGCTACAGTTGACGATCTTCAGGAAATCAATATTGGAACAATTGAAAACCCCAAACCAATTTTTGTCAGCGCATTATTGACTCGGCAGGAGTTGGGAAACTATGCTCAAATCCTACAAGAACATCAAGATGTGTTTGCATGGGGGTATCAAGACATGCCAGGTTTGGATCCAAAAATTGCAATTCACAGACTAGAGTGTCAGAAAATAGTCGGTGGGTAAAGCAAACTCCACGTCGCTTCCGACCAGAGTTGTCAATCCAAATTGAAGCAGAGATCAAGAAATTAAGGACTGCAGGTTTCATTCGAGAAGTAAAGTACCCTACATGGCTCTCAAGCATTGTTCCGGTCAAGAAAAAGACTACCGGACAGATCCGTGTCTGTGTAGATTATAGAGATCTCAATGACGCATGTCCTAAAGATGAATTTCCGCTTCCAAACACAGAGTTGTTGGTAGATGCCACGCCGGGTTTCGCGGCATTATCTTTTATGGATGGCTTCTCAGGCTACAACCAAATAAAAATGGCACCGGAAGATGAAGAACTCACTGCCTTCCGAACATCGATTGGAATATATTGCTACACTGTGATGCCGTTTGGTTTGAAAAATGCAGGGGCGACATATCAATGAGCAATGACTGTAATTTTCGGTGACATGTTTCACAACACCATCGAGTGTTATGTGGATGATTTAGTGGTCAAAACAAAAGAAAGAAGCCATCATCTCACTGACTTGAGAAGAGTCTTCGACAGACTTCGCAAGCATCAACTCAAGATGAACCCCTTAAAATGTGCATTTGGTGTAACATTGGGGAAGTTCCTGGGTTTTGGTGTCAGATACAGGGGAATTGAAATTGACCCCGGGAAAATAAAGGCAATCCAAGAAATGCCCCCGCCGCGAAATTTGCGAGAATTGCGAGGATTGCAAGGGAGATTGGCTTATATTCGCAGGTTGATCTCAAATCTTTCCGGAAGATGTCAACCCTTTTCAAGGCTTATGAAGAAAGATGCACCTTTTATATGGGACAAAACATCCCAGAATGCATTCGACAATATCAAACAATATCTGCTGAATCCGCCAGTACTGATGGCACCCATCAGGGGGAGACCATTGATCCTCTACATTGCAGCACTGGAGCGTTCACTGGGGGCATTGCTCACCCAAAATAATGATGATAAGAAGGAAAATGCACTCTACTATCTGAGTAGAACATTAGTGGGGGCAGAACAAAATTATACACCAATTGAAAAAATATGTCTATGCTTGGTATTTTCTGTCCAGAAGCTTCGACATTATCTACTGGCCCATAACATCACCTTGATTTTGAGAGCCGATCCTCTCAAGTACTTGATGTCAAAACCCGTACCTTCAGGGCGGCTAGCCAAGTGGTCTCTACTGCTATCCGAATTTGAGATTGAGTATGTTCCTCAGAAAGCAGTAAAAGGACAAGCACTAGTCGAGTTTTTAGCTGCACATCCGACACCAGATAGCATGGAAATCAATGAGGATCTTCCTGATGAAAATGTGTTCTTCGTTGAAACCACACCATGGTGTTTATACTTCGATGGAGCATCTAGGAAAAAAGGCGCAGGTGCAGGCATCGTTTTCGTCACACCATCTGGGGGTCTAGTTCCATATTCTTTCACACTCATGGCTCTATGTTCAAATAATGTGGCCGAGTACGAGGCATTGATTATTGGTCTTGAGATTGCACTCGAAATGCGTATCGACCATTTGCAAGCATTTGGCGATTCCCAGCTGGTTATCAAACAACTAACTGGCGAATATGAAGTGAAAAACGCCAATCTGGCACGATATCACGAACGGGCCAAATATCTAATCTCGTAATTTGCAGATATTGAAGTCAGTCACATCCCAAGATCAGAAAACGACAAGGCTGATGCATTGGCCAAGCTTGCAGCGTCTCTAACACTGCCAGATGAAAGGGAAGTAAAAATCACTGTTGGGGAAAGATATTTATTACCACCCGCTCTAGATAGAATAGAAGGGGTTGTTGAATCTAATACCGATACAGTATATGAAATCGAAGAGCACGATGAAGAGATGGACTGGCGCCAGCCAATAATCGAGTACCTCCACCAAAGGAAACTTCCCTCAGACCCAAAGAAAAGAGTTGAAATTAGAAGACGAGCCACTCGCTTTGTGTACTTAAATCACACTCTGTATAGAAGGTCCTTCGACGGAATACTCCTAAGATGTCTGTCAAAACATGAAGCATCACAAGCTTTACACGACACCCATGCCGGGATTTGTGGGGCCCATCAAGCTGGCCCAAAGCTCGCAGCCCAGATCAGAAGACTTGGATACTATTGGCCAACTATGATCCAAGATTCAATAAAATTTGCAACCACTTGCAAGGAATGTCAACTACATGGAGACTTCAAGCACCAACCTCCACAAATGCTACATCCATCAATTTTGTCTTGGCCTTTCCAAACTTGGGGATTGGATGTCATAGGGATGATTAGGCCAAAATCCTCTCGCCTACATCAATACATTTTGGCAGTGACATATTATTTCTCCAAGTGGGCTGAAGCAATTCCATTAAAGGAAGTAAAGGCCGAGGATGTCACAAAGTTCATAAAAGATCACATTATTCATCGTTACGGAGTGCCATCGAAAATTATATCTGACAATGCCACGTATTTTAGATGTAGAGCCATGGTTAAACTATGTGAAAAATACAAATTTCAACACTCTTTTTCTGCAAGCTACAATCCTTCATCAAATGGACAAGCAGAAGCTTTCAACAAAGTGTTGTGCAACATCCTAAAGAAAATGGTGGCATGGAATAAAAGAGATTGGCATGAGCGTCTTCCTGAAGCACTATGGGCATACCGAACGACTATTCGTAATGCAACCGGTTGTACACCGTTTAACCTGGTATATGGCTCTAAAGCAGTACTACCACTGGAGGTCCAACTGCCCTCGCTTCGGGTAGCCGTACAATTAACAGATGCGGAAGAAAATACAAAGGTCAGACTAGCAGAGCTCGAGGCCTTGGATGAGAAAATGCTCAATGTCCAACAAAGGCTTGAAGTTTATCAATCGCAAGTTGCTGGAGCCTTCAACAAAAAGGTCAAACTCAAAGCCTTTGCAGTAGGAGATCTCGTTTTAACTGTTCGAAGACCGATTGTCATTACTAGAAAAATGCACGGAAAATTTGAGCCAAAGTGGGAAGGACCATACGTCGTCACTAAGGTCTTTACAAAAGGGGCCTATGAATTGTCCAACTCAGAAGGAGCCTGCATCTATCAATGTGTGAACGGGAAATTCATCAAGAAGTTCTATGGCTAATGGCCCCTTTGAAAAAAAAAACGAAAGGTCGACTCAAGAAAAATTTGGGGGCAAAGAAATGAGTGGCTCGTTGGACTGAAAACCCGCAAAGGGCGGTCCAAGCACAAATTAGAGCCCAAAAAAAATAAAAAAAATAAAAAAAACACCATTGAACTACGGATGGCTTGATCCCTCAAAAGGGGTACGTAGGCAATCTGGCCTCAAACTAGATGCAGCTATCAAATCCCCAATTCCCTTTTAAAGCACCCTAAATCGAAAGGGGTGAACTACGTTTGGCTTGATCCCTTCACAAGGTACGTAGGCAGTCTAACTCAAAATTGGACACAGCCATAAAAATTTCAAAACCCTCGAACAAAGGGGTGAACTACGTTTGGCTTGATCCCTTCACAGGGTACGTAGGCAATCCGGTCTAAAAGCTAGTTGCAGCCATAAATATTAACTAACCTTATCTCATCATGGAGTTTTTGTTGTTGTTGTTTATTTCAGGAATTATATCTTCTGAAATATCATAAAGGAATACATCAGCTTAATGTGCCATTAAATCCTTCTTTTCAAAGAGAAAAAAAAAATCAAGTGCACGTTATGTATCGAAAGCCAGAATCAGTGATACAAGTAAACGTGGTACAAACAGGGATGGGCAAAATTTCAAGTTGAAGCGGCCTAAAGAATCATTGCAGCCAAATCAAACGTTATACAAGAAAGTACATCCCGAAGGAAATTAAAAGTTGCCTCCATGATAGTCGGCTATCATCTGCAAATATAGCCAAAGTACAAATGCAAAATCTAAAGTTGAAGATTCCTGCTCGTGTAACTGCAGCAAGGAATCATATATTAATCTTCATCACACTATCAACAAACAGATTTTTCATGATATTATGGTACTCGAGGTATTATAATTATTCGGGGGAAATATGAATGTAGATATTAAAGAAGAAATTCCTCGATCATATTGTAATTGAAATTGCACAATTACATTAAAGCATCTTGAAAAAAAAATATTAAGGGGAATTTCTCCCCCATATGGTAGCAAAAAAAAAAGTACATAGCAGGGAGTCCACTCGGCATGGTTCCATGTTTATTGAAAAACAAATAACAAAAATGCAATTGAAATCTCTACTTTGGCCCACATGCAAAAGAAGACATCGACTTCATCAACGCCTCAAATTCATCTCTGTGAGCCTTGCTAGAAGCTCGAATGCTTGCAATTTGATCATCAATCTGCGCCTTCAGCTCATGCTCCAACTTGTCTTGTGACAGCAGTGACACTTTCAGCTCTCCAATTTTCTCCTCAAATGAACCTTTTGCAGACTCATATTATTCTCTCAAAAGTCGAGCTTGGTCCTCAGCCTTTATTACAGCAAGCTCAGTAGCCTTCAAATCATCCAGGCCTTTAACAGAGTTCGAGAGTTCTATATCTAATGTCTTTTTCACAGTCAAACATTCGGCATGGCGTTGAGACAAGTTGATGTCGACGTTAATCTCTGGCTCGATATCAACACCATTTTCACACAACTGCTCGGCTAATTCGCAACTCCGAGTAACTGTCACTGAGAACCATTGTAACTCGGCCTCTCCCGAACCAACAACGCCCATCATAGACTTCAAGAACTCAAGAGAACGGAAAATTGCTCTCTTAGAAGCTAAAATCTGGCCAGGAGGCTGACTAAGTCTTTGAAAAATGTTTTCTGCCTCGGAAATTATGTACTTGCGTCTGAACTCATCGTTTTCAGAAGCAACAAGGTCGTGAATTGATTTCTCAATTTGAAAGATCGGCATCGGAGCTCTTGGAGACACAAAGTCACCTACATCAGTGGATCCTACATCTAAGGATTGCTCGTTGGGCTTCGTCATAGTAACAACAGCCTTTGGAGTACTACTCATCTCAACTATGGGGCCGTTGGAACTGCTGGTATCTTCATGACAAACCCTTTTACTGGAGCTAGTTGACTTATTCTCTGATAACCTCTTGGGAGCCTTTCCTGTATGCACAATGATCTCTTTCCTTTTAGAGCGAGAGTCCCCTCCACCAGGCCGCAAGTTCAGAGGCCGCTTTGTCTTTTTAGCGGCTAAAAGAATAACCTCTTTGGTCATACTTGTAGAGGTTTGCCTCAAACTGTCTACAACGAAGGGTCGCTGCTCTTTCATGGGACGATTCTCTAAAGTCAAATAAATACGAGATACAGAGGGCGCTAAGTAGGGAACACTTCGCCTAGCCCACCAACGACAATACCACCATGAGCATTCGCCTAAGTGAGTAGAGCGAGGGATATAGAATACAGATGTAGTGTCACTACTAAGAAGCAAGGCCTGTGCTTTGGCCAAATCCTCAATCCCATATTGATCTCTACTTGGAACATTGGAGTCAAGCTCATTTGAAGGAACTCCCTGGTCTAGACCAAATTGTCTAGCAAATCTATTCGGATAATTAAGGCTCCAACCAAAGATTCTGTCCAACTTGTACAGGTAGTAGTGAGGAACGCAGGCACACCAATAAGTCAAATTGCTCACCTGTTAATTTCCCATCATCTGCTAGGAAGCGACCAGTCTCTTCAAAAAAGGCATGGGGTCGATAAACAACAGATCGGGATACACGGAAGAGGGTTCGAGCTTCAGTAATGTTAAATAAGTTGGGCTCCACACCAGCATAGCGCTTCAAAAAAGGATAATTCTCGGGAAATTCACTATCAGCCCAGGACTTATATAAAGAGGGGAAATACTGTCCCAACCAGCCGATCACATAATGAATGGGGAAGGAGGTACCTGATGAGCCAGGTCTTTTGGGGTTGGTGGCAATGGCGCCTAATCCGTGATAAATATATCCCAAAGTCACGGGTGCCACAGAAACTTTAACACCCTGGGCCATCAAGCTGGCCATATAAAACATTCTGGTATGATCCGATAGCTGACAGATGGAAGCACAAATCTGCTAAGCCAAAAGGCTAAGTAGGCAGCTAGAGCCCCTTCATCAGAAACTTGTAAAACCATCCTTCTAGCAGTCGCAAAGTTCTCATGCTGTTTGGTTGAAAAATTTTTCTGCGTACCAAAACCATCATAAAAAAGTGGACCGCGGTAAAAGTGCCTGAGCCAGTGAGACCAATAGATATGGCTCAGACCATGGAAGTCACACAGCTGAGCATGGATCCTCAAGAGCTCTGCAACGTTTGAGGGATACGAGTCTGATTGCTTCAAGTCGACATTAGGTGGAAAAAACTCTTCATAGGGAACCCCACTTATTGGCAACCCACCGATGACCTTCAGATCATATAAAGATATACTCATCTCACCATCCCCTTGGTGAAAAGTATTGGATAATGGACCCCACAGTTCACAAAATGCCTTCCAAATGGCAGAAGAGTAGTCATAAGAGTAACGGGAGACAGCAACAGCACCATATATCCCGGCTTGATTAAGTTGATCCTCAAAACTCGCTAAAGTAAGTTCAGTCCATTCGAGTAAACCAATTTCAAGTGTAGCTCGTCCGCGAAAATCAAAGCTGGTGGTCCATCCCTCTTTTCTTTGCATCATCTTATAAATAAGAGGGAAGAAATCAGTGTTTACTTCCACCTCGCTATCTTCTTGCCGATTGTTGTTGACCTTTGACAGTGAGTAGCAATCAATAGGATCACCGTGATTCTGGCAGGTCTTGATGACTCCATCATCCGCATCAGCATCAAATTTGAGAAATCCACAATTCAATTTGTCCTTGGTAACCCATACTGTGCCACAGGACGAAGCCACATTGATTTTGAGTGACCCCATTGAGGTTGAGCGGGGGTACAAGTGGCCAATTTTAAGTTCCTTCCCCTGCTCGTCAAAGGCCCGTTGAGCACGAAGCTTGCCATGCGGATCCATTACCTGAGAATACACGGGAAAAATGGTCAAATAAAAGAAGTTGGTATCAAGTATTGTATGTGCAAACCTCTCACACATACAACCCTTGAGGGGGCATCTGTTGAAACGGAAAAAGTGGTGACCAAGTCACATGAATATATATATATATATATATTAATCAATATCTGGTAGTTTCTATCTGATAATTGACATTTACAAAAAAATAGGAATTTAAAGGCCACAGAAAAAAATAACAGGCATTTAAATTCGAAATCAGATATCATCAATATTTTTCAAACAGAGTCTTCATTTAATTGGGCGCTTCAAAATTCAAATTAAAAAATGCTCAATCTTCATTTGATCTGATCTTCTCCCGTTGCCTATATATAGAGGCACAAGGGAATGACTGGGGGGAGGAAGGAAAGTGGAAATCGGGAAAATTAAGAGAAAGAAAAGTTGGAAAGGTAGAAAAGTTTGTGTGTGTGAAGTGAGGTTAGGAAAAGTAGAGAGTGAATCAGAGAGGGAAGAGAGGTCTTTACCTAATTGTCAAGTGTAAAAGAGAACAAAGAAGCCAATGAGAGTGGCGTGGACCCCAAGCACGTCAATCTTTCCCCCAAAGCAATTTTTTTAGTGTTCCGCGGAGAAGAGAGTAAAGAAATATTAATAAATTTGTGTGGCCTTGAGGGGTGTCGTATAAGAGCAAGGCAGTGGGTAGTCGCACGAGGAACCTACGAGGAAACAGATGGAGACGAGTGGAGAAAAAGAAGGCCAATATGTTTCTTTTTATTAACGTCTGTCCAAGTTCTTGTTTAAGAGCCAATCTCCGCAACAGATAAGGATATCAGAGACCTATTAGAAGTTGATTTCATTTACTTTAGGAGATGCACTTGAAGCTGGGCTAAGACACTCGATAAAGCGGGCTAAAAAAACAATTAATGAGTCATCAAAATACTCATTAATTAAGCCCGAGGAATCATAAAGGCCTAAAATCGCTTCGAAAAAGTCCCGAGCCCACAAATTCTATTATCAAAGCCCAAACTCATTTAAAAATCTAGAACTACGCCGGTTTGATCCCGTTAAGGGTACGTAGGCAATCTAGATTATTCTAGATACAACCACCCCCTCTAAATAAATTCATACTTCTTTGAAGTTGATTCTATTTTTTTAAAATAGCCAAACACATTTTTTTTAATGGGTCATTTACTCATTAAAAATCTTTCGAACTACGTCGGTTTGATTCCCGCGAAGGGATACGTAGGCAATCTAGCATACTCGCTAGATGCAACCGCAACCATCTTTGAATCACTGGTTATTTCTAACTAAATTCTCCCAAACACATTTCCAAAAAAAAATTCCAAACACAATCCTTATTTTTAATGAGTCATTCACTCATTAAAAATTCTGGAACTACGAGTGGCTTGATTCCGAAGTCGGATACGTAGGCAATCTAAGGTTCGACTTAGATGCAGCTACAAGAAAAATCAAATAAACACTTTATTCTCATATTTATTTTCATTTGTAAGCAGAATCAAAAGGTTTTGCTCGGTAACAAGAGGATGTAATTAAGAGGCACATTTGCCTTGGATGGGTCGTACCCTAAAATAATAAAACCGCCAGCAATTAGGCATGGTGGTGAGATTATGTCGGGAAGCAAATTTTCCCTCTACAGGATGATGGGACTGAACTTCCTTTCGAGGTAAATCCCGTATGGTATATTACTCGGACGAGTAGGTGTCCGACGAGGTCGGATTTGGTCAGCCTTAAATGTGTGAATGATGGGATTGGCTTCCCTATGAAGTCAATCGAATGTAATGAGCAAGTAACCGATAGGTTCAGAATTGGTGCGTCTCGGTAGACGTGGGTGAGATTGGATGCCAGTTGGCATGAGTGGGTACGCCTTGGTGGGCGTGAGTCGGATTGGTACATATTGGATTACGTGATTAGGAGTAGATGTTTTGTTACTGGTCAGTTGACCGTGGGACCCAAAATGGATGATGGGTTGGAGTTTTGATCTGTCTGGTATTGGATTGGACAGATGGACTCCTGAATTGAAACGTGATTTGCTACGACCTAAGTTGTTGTAGGTTGGTTGATAGATGGACGTACGTACCCTGTACGTTGTTCGAGGTACGATACTGGGCAGACTTGTGGTGCTTGATGACGATATATAGGATATACTAGGGGTACGTTGGTGAGCGTATTGGTAGTCGGCTTAGTTCCGATACCATTGGATTAGTCGAGGACATGGACTGGACATTGGATACTATGCACTAGGTTATAGTATTTCTGATGGGTCCAGTTACACACAGGTCGAGTGCTTTGTTGGTATACGTATACTCAAGTTGAGTGAGTTGGTGGTTGGTATAACCACAAGTAGGTATCGTGTCAGTTTTCGACTGGCGACTGTCAAGTGGTGACAGTTTGTTGGATGTGTCAGCATAGATCGTTGTGTGAGGTATGGTGACTCCCAATAGGAGTAGACGTCAGGTTAGATTGGGATTGAAAAAAGAACCGTCGCATTGTTTGAATCAGCGAATTGGTAGAATTGTCAAGTGGTATCAACTCGGAACGTATGACTACTGTCACTCGAAAAGGTCGAGTGTGGTTGATACGGCGTGAGTATTGGTGGAACTTCTTGTTGCAGACAAGTATTATACTGGCTGGTGGGGGTGTACAAGTGTACTTTTGTTGTGAGATCGAATTGTTTTCCACGGGGTGGTTGTGGAATCGGTATAGTTGAAATTTCGAGGACGAAATTATTTAAGGGGGAAAGGTTGTAACAACCCCTCCCGAATTTCTGGATTAGATTAGTGACTAATCAAGGATTAGTGAGGTTAATCGGTGATTAGTGGGTGCTTTCGAACGGACGGTGCAAAATGACGATTTTGCCCCTCGAATGGGCAAAACGTTGACTTTTAGTTTTGCCGGTCAAATGAACTTTGGCTGATTACTGTTACGTAGTTCGGGACGTCACGAGTTCATAGATAGGTGGTATGTCCGATTCCGACGTTCGAGGAAGAAGTTATGATGTTCTGAAGTTCAGGGGTAATTTGGTAATTTAGTTAAGAAGGGGCAAATAATTGACTTTTGACCCGGGAGGTCCGATGGCTAAGGGTTGAGGACCGTTACGTAGATCAGGTCGATACGAATCTATAGATAGGCGACACGCCGAAATTGGACTTCGACGGGAAAGTTATGGGTCACGGAAGTTCGATTTCACTATGCACGCATTACGAGACGGGGATGACGTGGCGATATCTGATTGGGCAGATATTTTAGTGGGACCCATGGATGAGTGACAAGTGTCACTCATCCCATTGGTCATTATCCCTAAAATGTGGATCTAATTAATTAAATATTTTTATTCTATATTATTTTATAATTTAATTCACCCACCTTTCATCCTAGCCATCCATTTCTACCTTACACTCTCATCCTCGCCGTTCAAACCATCTTCCCTCTTTCCTGATCACCAGCCATCCCCTCTGTTTCTCTCACAAACCCGAGCACCCTCCCTCCAATCTCCATTTTCATTTTGAGCAAACACACACACCACCATCAACATACTACACCCATACGTTCATGTGAGGAATCTTGAGAGACTGGGAATAACGGTGACGGTGGGCCACGGCGGGGAGAACTCGAAACCGTGAGGCAAGTATTTAAAATTTGGACTTTGGGTTCTAAAGGGTCTGGGTCGATTTCATTAATGGAAATGGTCTTCTGGAGGTCGTAGGAACCGTTTGGGATCGAAAAGGGGAGTTGTGACGGCCGGAGACGACGGCCACAGCTAGTTGCAGGAGGCCGGTTCGGTTTTCAATCATGGAGGTATCATTTCGACTCATTTTTCCTATTTTGAATAGCTAAATCGATAGGGTTTGAGATTAGGAATCTATAGGAATGAAAAAGGGAAAGATTGGAATGAAAATGAACGAGTTTGGGCCCTGGACCGGTCCGGTTTGAACCAGAGAACCCGGTTGACGAGAGGTAGACGATGAACAGTGGTTGGGCGCATGGGCTTCACGCGCAGCCGCTTGCGGCGGCTCGTGGGGGCGCGTGGAACACTTTTGGGTTATGATGTCAACATGTGAAATACTCTATTCGGTGTAACGAACATTTTGGGACTGGTTTCGTGTCGATCAGACACCGTTTATATAATGTTCGGGACATCCGAAGGTTTAGGATCGAAATTAAAAATAGTTAAAAATTTGGGGAAAATTACGGGGCTTCAATGAGAGGTTAATAAGGTAGTTAGTAACCCTCTAGATAGATTTGGACAGGTTTGGGAATCCCAGGGACGGTGATTAGCCAGGTGAGGCTTACAGCACGCAAATCGAGGCGGCAACATAGGACGGTATGTGAGTGGACCTTAATTTCTAAACTGTGATGCATGCATAAATATTTTATATTTTTTATGGATGTGATTTTATAATGATGATTTGGATGATTGTGATTTATATGGTTTCACACATTTCGAGGAAATTTACGTGCTTGCACGTAAATCGAGGTTTACGGTTTTGCACTGATTTTTTGGGCTTATAGTTTTGGAAATGATTTCATGAAATGGTTTTGGATTTGAAAAGGTAAACTTGGGTTCGAGACCCAATTGTTTTGGAAACCCTCGGACTCGAAATTCTTTTAGTTACGTTCTGCGGCTAGAGGCCCAATTGGTTCTTGAATCAATTTTGGATTTGGAAATATGGACCGGGCACGAGACCCATTTGATTTACAAACTCTCGGACCTGAAGTCCATTTGACTTAGCCAAGCATCGGGCTCGAGGCCTAGTTGACTTACGTATCGAGCACGAGGCCCATTTGGTTTATGAAATCGGGCACGAGGCCCATTTAGTGTACGAAAAATCGAGCACGAGGCCCAGTTGGTTTACGATATGGGCCAGAGGCCCAATTTGTATGAGGATTCAGGCTTAGGGCCCAGTTATGTTTTAAGATCGTAATTTCGGGTCAGGGACCCACAAATGGATTTATGGTTCATGACAGTTTATGAGGACCGGCATGAACCCTTGTAAGGTTTTTATGGTTCATGACGGTTTATGGGGACCGACATGAACCCTTGAAAGGTTTTGAGAATGTTTTCAAATGGTTTGTCGTTTACCATCCTTTATATATGAATTGTCTCCTCCGAGGAGGGTCGTTGGCCTTGGTGGACCCCGGAGTAGTCACGGAGCACTGACTGAGTGGAGTCACCCTCGTTGGGTTCCTTACTCTCAGAAAGGCTATGGATTATAACCCCCAGGAAGGGTCATTGATGTACGGACATTGGCCTGGGTGGACCCTGGGGAGACTTGAGATTTGAGACCCCGGGTAGCACGCGTGTAGCTCTAGATACCGTGACAGGATTGGTTATATGATATTGATAAACATGATTTCTTGGGTTTGCGAAATTGTGTTTTATGGTTGATAAATGGATTTGGGCTGAGATCCCACATATGTTTATTATGTTCTAGTTTTCTGTAAATGGATTTGGGCGGGGTCTCGTTTGGATTTGGTTATTTAAACATATATGGTTTGATAAATGGTTTTACTATGCATGCATGCTTTTTAGTGAAGTGCAGAAAGGTCTTTTATGAAATGTGTTTTACTAAACTTATTACTTTTCGTCCACTCACAAACTTTCTGTTTTCAATGCCCTTGAGGTTGATTACGGATGCGAACTGTAGCCGAGACCGAGACATCACATACCTCCTCCGGATCCTAGCGTACTATGGAAGTCGGTCAGGCTAAAGTTCAAATTTTCCTTGGTCTGACACTCCGTGTCAGACGGGATCAGGAGAGTCCCTCATTAATCCCAGGGGGATTGGGACGGGTTCTGACATGGTGTGGTGAGTGCAATGAGTTCTTGTTGCATTCACGTAGGATGAATTTTGATATCATCGTCTTGGATCAGCCTTGATTTTCCTAGGTGGAATGACAAGGATCGAAATGAGGTAATTGGAGGGGACCCACAGTCTCGACGTGTCTCGTTGTTGACTGATCTGTTTAGATGTGAGAATTGGATGAGGAGTGTTGTGACTGACAAAGGATTCAAGAGGGTGTAAGACCCTATGATCAGATTTCAAGAGGATTGTTAGCTGAGTGAGCATGTGCGGATCTTAGGTGGATCGGGATTCTGATGTTGTGGACATTGGGCATTGTGACGATCTAGGATTGTGATGTTACTGGTCGGGTAACGTGGTGGTGGATCTGGATCGTGATCTTGTTGATCATGTTAGGTAGAGAGCTTATTGCCCTGTAGTGAATATTTGGATATGAGAATGTTGGGACTGAACTTCTTTTCGAGGTTAATCCAGCATGGTGTGTTAATCAAACTAGTAGGTGTCCAACGGGGTCGGATTTGGTCAGCCTTAGGTGTGCGAGTGTTGGAATTGGCATCCTTTCGAAGTCAATCGAATGTGGCACGATAATCATTTGAATAGGTAACCGATAGGTTTGGTGTTAGTGCGTCTCGGTAGACGTGGGAGAGTTTGGATGCTTAATTGGCATGAATGGGTACGCCTTGGTAAGCGTGAGTCAGATTGGTACGTGTTGGATTACATGTTTAGGAGTAGACGTTGTGATCCTGGTCGGGTGAAAATGGGACTCAGAATAGATGATGAGTTGGAGTAATCGATTTGTCTAGTACGGGATTGGACAGATGAACCTCAGTATTAAATCTTGATTGACTACAAACCATGTAGTGGACTGGTTGGAGGATGGATGTACGTACCGTGTACGTTGTGCAAGGGTCGATACTAGACAGGCCAGAGTGGTGCCAGGTGACGGTACATAGGATGTACTAGTGGTGTATGGTTGAACATGTTGGTAATCGGCTTAGTTCCGATATCATTGGATTGATTGTGATCGTGGACTATACATTGAATACTGTGCGCTGGGCCAGAGAGTTTTGTGACGGGTTCAGTGATTGTATGAGCAGGTGTTCAGAGCCATGGATGGCTAATGGAACCCTAGTGTTGGGATGTGTTATCACTGCTAGGCAGGTATTCGATGGGGTCCAGTTACATACAGGTCGAGTGAGATGTTGGTATAAGTATACTCAGGTTGAGTGAGTTGTGGTTTGTGTAACCACATATTGCTTTGTGTAAAGTTACTGCTCTCTGACTCTTACCAGCATCATGGATCGTCGGGGTAGTTGACAGTTGTGGATGTTGAGATTGATAAATGTCGCATATTTGAGCTTGCCCTACGAGGCGAGATTCTGTTGTTGATCTTACGCTACATTGAGGGAGTTGTGGTACGAGGTGATATCATTGACTAGGTGATGATAGGAGCTCTTGGATACTAGGGTGGTAGAGCTAAATGGGGAGAGTTTAGCTGGTGGTGTCTGTGTGGATTGACGAGTGAGATTTGGTGACTCTTAGTGGGAGCAGAGGTCAGGATTTATTAACTCGGATCGTGTGATCAATGTCACTTGATGTGGTCGAGTGTAGTCGGTACGACGTGGGTTCGCGATGGAATGTCTGGGTGCAGACAAGTATTATGCTGGTTAGTGGGTGTACAAGTGTACATATGATATGGGATCGAATTGTTTTCCACGAGGTGGATGTGGAATCGGGATAGTTGGAATTTTGAAGACGAAATTATTTAAGGGGGGAAGGTTATAACGACCTGTTCCGAATTCTAGGATTAGATTAGTGACTAGTGAAGGATTAGTGAGATTAATTGGTGATTAGTTGAGCGGAATCAGACAGATGGTGTAAAATGACCGTTTTGCCCCTAATTTTGGAAAAAATGTTAACTTTTGACTCGGGAAGTCAAACGCACGAGGACCGATGACCGTGACGTAGATAGAGAAATAACGAGTCCGTAGATAGGCGGCACGTCGAAATCGGAGGTTCGACGGAGAAGTTATGAATCTAAAACGGAAAATAATACTATTGCACGTAAACCTAGAAGCGGGGGGACAAGTGACAGGATTGGATTGGATTGGAAATCTGGGTGGACCAATCAGTAAGTGACATCTGTCCCTTATCTGATTGGCCCATTCCCCCACACAGTGGGATGTTTTTATTTTTCCCCCGATCGATCATTTTCTCCCAAACCGTGACCGTGAAAAACCCATTCCCATAATCCTTCAATCCTCATTACCTGGCCTTGGTGTGTGAATGAAAGTGAGAAAGGGTGGTGAGACATTGAGGATGGTGGCCACGGCTTGCGCCGTTGTGAACGGTGGCTGGAGAAACCATGGAAGGTAGGTTCGGCTTCCAAAATTGGAAATCTAGTTTTGAGTGTTTGTTGAATGGTTTTGTTAATGGAGAAGTGTTTTGGAAGTTGACAAGAGACTAATGAACATGGAATGGAGGCCATTGGTGGCCGGAATCTTAGGAAACCGACGGGGTGGCGGTCGGCCGGTTCAAGGACGAAATTAAAGGTATGGTTTTTAGACTTGGTTTTCATGTTTTGGCTTTATGGATCGATTGGGAATGTTTAGAGGATGGTTTAGGTGAAAATTGGGGTGAAAACGAGTTGAGGAAGGGGTTGAAATTGGCCCAAACTGGTCACGCCGGTCCAACTGTACCAGCCGGTCCAACCAAACCGGACAGGACCGATTTTTCGAAGGACAGGGACGATGAACAGTCCCCAACGCGTGGCTTTCACACACAGGGAGTTCAGGCCACCCGTGGGGGCGCTTGAGGGGCTTTTTGGGGAAACTTTCAACATGTGAAATCATCTATTTGATGTAACGTACATTTTGGGACTGGTTTCGTGTCGATCAGACATTATCTCGATATGTTTCGGGGTGTTCGAAGGTTTAGGATCGAATTTAAAAATAGTTAAAAATTCGGAAAAATTACGGGGCTTTAATAGGAGGTTAATGAAGAGGTTAGTAACCCTCTAGTATGATTTGGACAGGTTTGGAAGTCCCGGTGATAGTGGTATGGCCCGGAAGGGCTTATGGCACGCGTATCAAGGCGTGACCGGGCATGAGGCCCAGTTGGTTTACAAAATCGAGCTGAGACCCTTTTGAGTTATGTGATTGGGCCGGGGGCCCAGTGGTTTACAAAATTGGGCATGAGGCCCAGTTGAGTTTTATAAATGTGATTTCGGGTCTGGGACCCTATGTTTCATAAACATGATTTTGGGTTGGGGACCCTAAATAGATTTGTGATGTTTTATGGAAATTTCGGGTAAGGCCCATTGAGATGTTTTAAAATGGCTTTGCAAAACTGTTTTTCATATACCATCTTGATACGAGGATATGTGATGGTCTCCTCCACGTGTCTGGGACACTGGGGAAGTCACGGTGCATTGCCTGCGAGGGGTCATTATATGGAGCTACCAAACCGTATAGTGACTCAGGAGTAGGATTTCTATGATTAGACGTCTGGGACGTCAGACATCTGGGATGTCAGAGATATTGACCCGGAGAGACCCCATGTAGCATACGTTGCTTATTACGGTGAGATATGACGTATGAGACGTCATGCATCTGAGACGCTAGGCGTCTGGGATGTCGAGGATGGTTATATGGTAAATATGGATTATTGGATATATGAAGTGGTTTTTCGGTCGGATTTGTGTTTATGGATTTGGGCGGTGGCCCACTTGGTTTTGGATTTACGGTTTTTGGGCTAAGGCCCTAATAGTTTATTTAAGTAAATGTTTTGATTACTGGTTTTTGATGCATGCATACTTTTTAATGAAGGGCATAATATCTTTATGAAATGTGTTTTTATTAAACAATTGATTTTCGTCCACTCATAGTTCTTAATGGTTTTAATGCTCTTCACGTTGATCATGGATGCGGGCTGTAGCAGAGACCAAGACATCACACTCCTCCACCGATCCTAGCGCGCTCTGGGAGCCCCGTATGGGCTGAGGTATGTATTATCCTTTGTCTGACACCTCGTGTCAGACAGGAGCATGACACATCCCACGTTAATCCCGTGGGGATTGGGATGGGTCGTGTCACTCTCTCTCTTCAAGGACGCGCTAGCTAACTTACATGGCGCTTAGTTTGGCCAATGCTCCTGCCCTGGTGGACTTCTCTTCTTCGACCATTAAAGTAGCTTCCTACTGTTGCATCTATCTTATTCAGCACCTCATGGTTTTCCTGCTGACAAGTTTCATGCCTTTGGGTCGTATGGTGACTCCTAGTGGTTGCTCGGCCAGAGGTTCCAGCCTCAGCTTGGCGGCCATGTGAGTTGGAGGGATGGCGTTGCCCGGTAGTCCTGTGATTAGACGTCTCGTAGGTTAGACGAGCAGGTACCATCTCAGCCTAGCGATCTTCTAGTAGCTGGTGGGCGTCGCGATAGATCTTGGTTCCAGAAGGATCAATATTGTTGGGGGGTTAGATGACCAGTCGTCCGGAAGAAGTGGGATTAGCTCTGCGCTATTACTTCCTCGGTCGATCAGGGGATATCTTCTCTATCACTAGTTTTAGAACTTGACGTTAGTCGGCCTCGTGGTGGTCAGCCTAGGTTAGGTCGGTCAAACCTTTGTCGTGGTTACCTTCGCACTGAGACATCCTTAAGATGGCGAGGGTACTTCTGTATTGCTCATCTAGAATCTAGTTTTTGGCATCGATTTTGGCATTATTCGCCTTGATATCGGCCACCTCACGCATGAGGTCTTCCAATGCATGTTGATAGGTGTCAGGAACGTTGCCCCTTGAGTTCCCTTAAGGAAAGAGGGTGTGAGTGAGCTCTCCTTCGTCTCATTCGTTCAACATGATGCCAGGAGCAATTCGGGATGGCAGCAGTGGTGAGTGAGAGCATGGGGTGTTATTTCATAATTCCCACAAACGACACTACATGGACTCGCTAAGCACATTTGGCTGCTTATCTCGAGGTAGGAAGACCTACGTAGAGATAGGGTAAAAGTAAAGGGATACCAGTGTGGTGCTAGTCTAACAGTCTCTGATACTTAAGTAAGATTAAGTAGAAATGGTAATGTAGCAATTAGGCAGTGTGAGGTCGTGATTTTCATTACCTTTTTAGAGGGGGTTTCCCTTGTATTTATAGTAGCATTGAATGTTATTGTTGGTGTTTGTCGATGTGGGATAAATGACGTGGTCTTTAAGAGCTGATATGTGTCTTGGTGTGGTTCTGAGCAACATTTTCTAACTTATCAATGGGCCTGGCTGACCAGATGTGGTCGGCCTGTGACCTTTATCGCCATGTGATAATGATCGGCTTCTGGCTGAGTGGTCAAAACGTGGCCAAAAGTGGAGCCTAGCCGACTAGACTAGGTCGACTTGTACGGAGGTCAGCCTCTTGTTGATCCTTTAAAGCGGCTGAGACGATGCCTAGGCTGATTAGTTGGTTGGCCGATCAGGTATAATTGGCCTATGCTATTCTTGTCTTGTTGTTGTGATTAGGAAGGGTGTTTGAAAGGGCCTGGCCCACCAGATGTGATAGGTTAGCCTTGGTCGGCTAAGCATGGCTTGTATATTGGTCAACTGAGGGGCTTTGGGGATTTCTAAGGCAGGCCTGCTCGGCCTTTTGTCAAGCAAACCAATTTAGGTGTGAATACCCATCATGACCATCTGACTCATCAAAGATTGGGTTCGTAAATTAATGCCATGGGCGGTTTTATTTGTTTCTTCCTTAAAAAAAGTGTCTGGTTTTATTTTTTCAATTTTTTTAGGTTAAAATTATTCACTCATTATTAAATAAGGGTCAAACAGAGAGTTTGTGTGTCAAAAGTTATTTTTCCCCTGAAATTGAATTAAATTATCAAATATGAGACTAGTAAAAGGTACATGAAATGTAACATGTTATTTACTTAAAGGTTTTTTTTTGTAAAATCATTCGATCCTCCAAAGGCGTTGCTCAAATAAGCTTCATCGAACCTTGAAGGAGTATGATTCATGGGAAACTGAGGAATATGGTGTGAGAAATCATGTAGAGGTCTACTTTTTGGATCTGTTCAAATCGGATTGGAGAAGGCGTTGGGATGGAATTGAACCTTTTATTAAATCTTGTATGGATGCCTAGATGAATGACTCTTTTCTCTAGCCCCTAGATAATAAAGAGATTTAGAGAGCAGTTGATGATATGGGGGGACTAAAGCACCGAGCCTTGAAGGTTTTCTTGGTTTGTTCTATCATGCATATTGGAAAACCATTAAGAGGGATCTGCGTTTTCTGGTTAAAGAAGTTTTTAGTGGAAGACTGGAACACAACGAGTTGGCAACAACGAACATTGTTTTGATACCTAAAGTCCCAAATCTGGAGCAGTTAACACAATTCAGACCAATCTCCTTATGCAATTTTTCTTATAAGGTTCTCTCAAAAGTAAGTACGAATCATTTAAATATGATCCTCCCGATCATTGCATCACCTCAACATAGTGCTTTTATCATTGGGAGGAAAATTCAAGATAACATCGTTATTGCCCACGAGACATTTCATGAGGTGAAATTAAGGAAGAAGACAAAAAAATTTGAGACTCCAACTTGACATGAACAAGGCGTATGACATGATTGAATGAGATTTTCTGCAGTTTGTGCTCTTGAAATTGAGTTTTAAAGTCAGGTGGGTGAAGTTAATTATGAGATATGTATATTTGGTTAGTTTTGCAATTGTCATCAACAGAAAACATGGGAACCATTTCTCTCATTCGAGAAGCCTCCGCCAAGGTGACCCAATTTCCTTATCTATTTATTTTGGTTTTTGAATGAGGCTTATGCATTGGTTCCATCAATTTGGGGGAAATCTAAGAAGGAGGCTTTAATTTTCATTAAGCAAAGGATGCACAAAAGGTTAGTAGGTGGAAACAGCGGCTACTAACCCAAGATGGAATGGAGGTATTGATTAAATTTGTTACAATGGCTATCCCAATATATCTTATGATGGTTTTTAAGTTCCCAGTCTCCCTGTGCGCTGAATTTGACTTGATTTTGGCTAATTTCTGGTGGGGTCAGTCTGAGGGAAAGAATAATATCCTTTGGTTCAATTGGAAGGACATGGGCACCTAAAAAATGGATGGAGGAATGCAGAATTAGGTAACTTTAACTTAGCTTTGCTTGCTAAACAATGCTAGATACTTATCTTTAATCCAGATTCATGAGGAGTAGATACTACCGTGGTTTTCCCTTCATTAAGGCTAGAAAGGGGCGTCGCGTGACAGGACCCAACCTAGCTTAACAATAAATATATCATATCCGAGTCCTGCTCCCATCTGACAAGTAACATACAGTACCAAATGTACCATCAAGCCCAATCAGACAAAGGATACTCATACCATTGTGAGCTTATGCCTCTGTTGCATGAACAGCCTCGACTCTCGTGTAGTAGCTTTATAGGATTTCAAAACCAACAAAAAGTGTGAGTAGACGAAAATAAAGATTTTTAGAATATATTATTCGAAAATATACTATTACCCTCCGTTTTATGAAACTATTCATGCGACAGAAAAGTTCTTAAATCTCGGAAAAACAATGAGAAAACAAGCAAATCTAGAATACTCATGATTACTAGAAAACATAACCCTATAGAACGGTATGAAAATACTGACACCTGTATGAACATAACTAAGTAACAATACCAAGTCAATATCATAACATAATAAACCCATCCTAGATGCCTACCAAACCATCAGATCACAAAGCCACTCGGGGATAGAGCATTTGAGGGCCCACCCAAAGATACAACATCCGAGTGTCCAACCATATATCATACTTCACTACCGGTAGGCCAATCATAATATATAACCACTCAGAAACTACGGAGCCAGCTCGACGTCCGAGTGGCCACCTAGTAAAACAACATTTGGGTGTTATCCATATAACTCAACCACTCAGGGATAAAACATCTGAGGGTCGTCTAGGGATACAACTTCTAGACACCAACCCCATAACCTAACCATTCGGGGATACAACATCTGAATGGCCGCCTAGGGATACATCATCTAGGTGTAACCCAACAATTCGACATCTCGAGGAAGGTTTCCACATCATGTCACAATCAACACATCTAATATCATACCAAATATATCAAGAACACATTTTTGTAACCTAAACCAAATTTGAAATCACGAATCCAATTATAAAACCCGGGCCTAAGCCCAATTCACAAAACCTGTCGAAAACCTCATAAAACGAAACCTTCAAATAATCCATAAAATCATATCAAAATTTCAATTCATTCAAGTCAAATATATCACAACAAGTATAAAACCACTTCCACAAATCCAGTAATGATCCGAAGTATAATAAACCCAATTTCCTCGCAAAACGTGTTATTAACCTATTTCTTAAACGTTCATAAAATTCCCAAAATCCATGTGAATCGTACATATTACCATCAAGTAATTTTCATTATAAATCATATAAAATCATATAAAAATACATGCATAGTGTTTCAGGAAAACAAAACCCCACTCACACGTACCTTTTATGGGACTGAACCGAACTATACGTTTTTCCGTAAAATCCAAGAATGTCCATTCCAGTTAAAAATCATTTATAAGGATAACTAACCACCCTAATTAACTCCCACAAAAATCCCATAATTTTTCAGAGTTTTTAAACAAATTAAAATGGACCCTAAACATTCGGATAGTCAAAACTGTCCCTAGACGATGTTCGATCGCATAAAAAATCGTACCGTTGGATTCGTAATATCAAACACAATAAAAATTATG
This sequence comes from Prinsepia uniflora, assembly GCA_032719365.1. Classification (NCBI taxonomy): domain Eukaryota; kingdom Viridiplantae; phylum Streptophyta; class Magnoliopsida; order Rosales; family Rosaceae; genus Prinsepia; species Prinsepia uniflora. The sequence goes on from CM064874.1 coordinate 16,822,866, forward strand.
TTGACACCGCCTCGAGATTCACCCTCACGCACCTATACGCACCACTTGAAGTGCCTACACGTGGGAGCCACGCGCTTGGTATAGTGTTCTCTTCAACCTCGAGTAGACCCGATTTCCCGCTAACTAGGTCGCCCGAACTGACACCTATGACCTGGCTCAAAACCGACCATTTTCAACCTTTTCTTGAGTTTTAAACGTCTAAATTCATGTAATTAATGGTAAGGAGAGATCTAAGGTTTCAAAAACAAGTTTTCTTACCTCAAAAGTTAAATCCGAAACCATGATCTTCAGCCAAAACTTTAGCTTCCATTTCAAAGCTCTCTCTTCGTTCATCCTTCCTGTTTTTAGGCCCAAAACGGCCCATAAGCTCCCAGAAAGACATTAGAATCTTTGTTATCACGTCACCATTCCTTAAACAAGGGTTCGAACATATGAACCCATCATGAAGGTTTCGAGTTCACAAGTTTTCAACATGTCCTACCCTCAAAATGTCACCAATCTGCTTGTTTTTTTTCCTTAAAACCTCAACCTATCCTTCATTTTCCGGCTCCTCTCTCCCTCACCTCCACCTTGTACTCTCACAACCACACCTTCATGGTGTTCGGCTTCAAGCCACCGAAAATCCATCAACACAAAAAAAACAGATAAATAGGGAGGTGAGTCGGTGGAGGAGAGTCCCTAAGGGGTTTTAACCCGAAACAACCTCAAACGATCTCCAATTTTGGCATGCCGCTTGTCTACAGACTTAGGGTCTCAAGACCTTCGTAATGATCTTCACGAAATCCTCACAAGAGGTCCACAACAAAAAGTCAAAATTTTGACTTTGGTTAAAGAAAGTCAACCCTTTAACTTTTCGAAGGGCAAAACCGTCTTTTTTCCTAAGTTTTCCAAATTTCTTTCCCTCAGAGGTTCGGGTCGTTACAATTTACCCCCCTTAAATAAATTTTGTCCTCGAAATTTCAGTACTAGACTGATTCCATGTCCATATTCAAACTGGACAATTGAATTGCTCAAAACTCACTCACAATTATAATCATAACATAGCCCAAGAGTTTCCCAATTTCATTTTAAAAAATAATCAATTTATTGTCTCAAATATCCATAACCTCATATTAAGGCTCTACATGCAGGCCTATACCCCAATTCTCACTGAAATGCATCAAATTCCATAAAGAACATTTTCGTCATTTCAACTTTTCAATCAATTATTCCTTTAGAATGTAGAAGCAAACAATAATAGCTACCAAACCCTCGAATCAATGCAGGAGTCTTCCTACTACGTTCTTTCATCAAGGTTGAACATCATCATTATAATAAATCAACAGACCCTGAGAACTACGCGGATCAGCACTGAAATCATATCCATTATTGTAAATGGTAATTTGTTATCCATCACAATGGACAAACAATACTACCCACCCGTGCAGAGAAATCAACCACAATGTCATAATATTCGAACTACGCATAAGCTAGCTTGGGGATTGTGCTCACGCAACATCCGAGCCATGTCTGGGAACTGTACATGCAACATCTAGACATACCACCTACTCGGGAGTAGAACCCATATCATCCAAACATATACCAGTCTCATCCAACATATCTTAAGATGACACAAATTTTATTTATTAACTGTTCAGAACTGAACTTAGCATCTGTAGGTATGTCTGAACCTCAATTACTTCACTTAGGCTTGGCCTCTGCCACCCGGACAACCGAATTACTAACTCAAGCTTACGTTATAATAACCAACACAAAACATAAACTTGTACTTCAGTTATATTCTTCCAACTTTCAACAATTCAATTATCACTCAAGGTGAAATCATCAACCACTGAGGTTTCAAATCTTATAGCCAGAGATCGTGATACTTGGAACCATATCTACCATAACAATCCTCACAATGTTTCATAACATATTTCAACGTCACAAATCAAATTCATAAATCAAAGCCTCAAGTAAATTGTGCTCCCAATCTTCCTAACATCAACAATTTTGTAGGCGTCGGGTTAACACAACTTTCTCAGACGCGATCATAAAAATACTCAAATTTAAACTCGACAGTTTATCCAGCTGATCCGTAACTCGTAGATACTAACATTAATAACCAAATTGCATAAAGAACTTCCAAAACTGGTTCTACATATTGTTTGAGTGACATTCAAGCCCGTATCACACTGATAACAATAATCCACACATTACGTCATATCAAGAAGCAAATAATGCTAAGTTAACGTAATCACCCTAAAGTCGATACCACAATCAACTTAATCTATAACGGCCCCAACCACGAGAATCGTAAAAAGACAATTATGCCCTTGGAAAAAGTCAAAATGATGACTTTTTTATTGGGATACCTTTTGAGAATTTTGAGAAGGTCATTATGAAGTCCTCGACCTTCTGAGTGCGTAGACAAGCGGCACGTCAAAATCGAAGTTTGGATACGTTCATTTTAGGTCAAACGATGTAAGGACATTATGGTAATTAGAGCTTGAAGGGCAATTTGGTAATTTACCAATTAAGACATGTGGGACATTTCTATAACATTCACCAATTTTCCCCTCCCAAATTCTGCACCAACCTATACTAGTATATAAGGAGTATAGATGTGTATTGTAGGGGGTTCAGAAGGGTGGTCGAAAATGGAAAGAAAACAGTCACCCACCAAACCGTGAAGGGGAAACCCACCAAGGAGCCATGGGGTTGTCGCCAAAATTGAGGGGATTGAGAAGAAAATGAACTGATGGGGTTGGGGTAACCCAACCCGTGGGCATGAAATAACCCGTGAGGTTCGAAGTTCAGCTGTGATGGGTACAGGACTTTCTGGACATTGTTATAGGTGCTTAAGGATGTTGGATGGATGATCAGGTTCCTAGGACCCTTTCTAGACAGAATTAGGGCGTTCCGAACGTGGGGAAGTGAGAGCTCGAGCTAGGATACCATAGCCGATCCAAGGAGAGAAGTAACCATGAACTGAGGTGAGTATTTCTCCCTTTTTATGTCCTAGATCTTTTCATGTGATAAAAAAGATGAACTTTCATGTTTGACTCATAAAAAACTGTCAAGAAACGACTGAGATATGGCCGAGTCTGAGACACGAGTCGTGGTTGACCTGGTTGCTGAAAAACCTGTCGCACGCGAGGAAGAAGGTGAACAGTGGGGGCGCGTGGCCACCACGTGCAGGGAACAAAGACGGCGCGTCTTACTGAATCTGGGAAAATGTTCAACATGAAAAGTGTTCCACTTATCACTCTGAATTCGATGATATTAAGTTTGAATCAATTGGACCTCATTTGAATTTATTTTCAAATTTTATTATAATTAGTTAAATAAGTTTAAATATTGGATATATTTAATATTTTTGGTGAGCTACACTTAATATGATGATGTGGCATAAGGTCATACTGAATTGGTTTAATCATTTTATAAGGACCCGTCCTGAATCTACGAGATTAATTAAGGTTAATGGCGGATTATTGAGAATTAATTAAGAACTAATCGGGATTAATCAAGGATTATTGGATGATCGGGGTAAAATGATAATTTTTCCCCTAAATGAGGGTAAAAAGTTGACTTTTGAACCAAGAGGTCAAATGCACGTGGATCGAGGGTAATTACGTAGATCGAGATGATGCGAGTCCATATACAAGTGGCACGTCCAACTCGAACATCGTACGAGAAAGTTACGGGTTAAGAACAGTTTCAAAAACTATTCACAGTTGCATATGTTACGAGGATTTGACTTTTGGGTTTGTCCTTAATGGGCCCAAAAGATCACGCCTGGACCAATAGATGAGTGACAAGTGTCAATCATCATTTGGCCCAAACCCACACATACATGCATCATTTCCCATTCCCTTTCCCATTTCGAACAAACTCGTACCCACCCAAAACCATTTCCCCATCTCCTTGCTTGAGGCTACAAAGTGACTGGGAGGATGAGTGAGAAGCTGAGAGACCAAGAGAGGCGATGGAGGACAGCGGAGCTGCGCGGTAGCCTGAGGAAAAGGTAAAACCCAAAACCTTCTTTAAATTTGAAATTTGAAAATTGGGTTTTGGGTGTTTGGGATGTGTTTTAATGCCTTGATCATGTTTTTTGAGGTTGGACGAGTTTGTAGGCTCAAAAATAGAGGATAATGGACGGCGGAACCGCCCTAGGAGAAGGCTGGAAGTTGGTCGTGGGATTTTGAGATTGACCAGGTAAATTCTAACACTTTTCTTCTTGTTTTGAGGTCATGGATCTCTTCCTAGGAGGAAGACAATCTCCTGGGTGGAAAAATGGTGGAAAATGGTGGAAAATGGTTGAGAAATGAAGAAGATAAGACCAGGTCAGGGTCATGGGTCAAACGACCCGTTATAGTCAAACGGGTCACCCGGCCAGAGGTAGGGGATGATGACATGGTGCGCCACGTCATCATCTGTCAGACCTATCAGGCCACGTGGCTAGTTAGAGGATGACACGTGGCAACATGTCAGAGGGTGTCAGGTGACGTGGCAACTGACGTGGCATGTCCACGTCAGCATTGTCAGACCACGTGGACTAGTGGGGTGGTGCCACATGGCAGTGTGTCAGAGACACGTGGCAGGACACATGGCACCAATCAGGGTGTGCCATGTGGTAGCTGTCAGATGTTAGATATGTTAGGTTAACATCAACAGATGACGTCAGCAGCTGACGTCAATGTTGACTGCTATTGACCAGTGCGTAAGGGCATGTGGGCATGAATTTCGAGGTGTAATTGATCTTGTTCAAAAGTTTTTAACATTTTGAATCCAATGGTGGTGGTTTCAGGTCACTTGAAGATCATGTGATAGGTTATTTAGAGGCTTTTAGCCTTGGAAATCATGTTCGGGACACGTTGACCGTTCTGGGAGTTTTGAGGGTTTATAGTTTGGACTTTTATAGGTTGATAGTAACCTTTGGGTATGATTTGGATAGGTCTAGATGTCCCAGATATTGTGGGTTAGCCCCTGAGTGACTTACGGTGCGGGTTTCAAAGCGTGCAGCACAGACGGTCTGTGAGTGGACTTTTAGTTTATAAATATGATGCATGCATAACTGTTTTATATGTTTTATGAACATGGTTTAGATGCACTAGATGCATATGATTTATATATCATTTGGCATTTTTGTGGAAAATGTTAGTATGCACGTATTTTGAGATTTACTGTTTTATATGATACTTGGGCTTCGACCGAGCATTATATGTGCATGTGATTTATATGATTTGACTGATTTCACGAAGATGCGTGAAATTGAGGACTTGATTAATGGTTTTGAAATGATTTTACAGGGATGCATGAAATGCTGTTTCGGGCATGAGACCTAGTTGATGTAGACTTTGACTCGGATGATAGTCAAAGGTGATTTTGAAAAATGAAATGGTTTTTGGATTTGGAAATGTATTTCGAGCTTGTGTCGTATTTGATTTATGGTTTGACTTAGAATATAGTCAAATGTGGAATATCAGGCTTGTGACCCAGTTGTGATTTATGAGATTTCAAGCTGTGACCCTGTTATGGATTTACGAGTTTGGATTTGATAGGATTTGAGGAATCCTAGATTTGGGAAATATTTTGAACATTATTTTTATGATGGTTTTGTGGAAACCGATTTGATGAAATTATGTCTAGGCGTAGACCCTATTGAGATGTTTTGAGATGTTGTGAAATATTTTCCACACGACCATCCTCTATGATGTGATGATAGCCTTAGGACGTCGACCATCCAGTGGGATGTGTGATCTTGGAGAGGTCGGAGATGGATATTTTGCAAACATTGACCATCATGTGTGATGTGTGATATTGTAGATGTCATCGCTCAGACGTCGACCATCATGTATGATGTGTGATCCTGAGTTAGATCACCTAGACGTTGAGCCACGGGCTCCGAGCCTGGTGTATATTCGGATGTGTAATCCCAAGTCGCACACGTAACGCTGATATCGTGACTAGTGATGATGATATGATGATAGGATGATATGAGATAAACATGATTGGTAATGAAACAGACGACTCCTGACGTGAGTCTATGTATTAGGCAGAGGCTCTATTGAGATGCTTTTACGAGATTTGATTTGGGCTGAGACCCATGTGTATTGGATTTGGACTGAGACCCGTGTTATTTAGTTTTGGGCTAAGACCCACGTGATTTGGTTTTGGGCTGAGTCCATACTGAGAAAATGGCTTCGATTGAGAAGCATTTTTCATTGTGATTTGATTTGAAAAACAATATGTCTTGCTTTTAAGAAAGTATTTAAAATACTGTTTTCTGATGCATGCATACTTTTACGTGAAGGGTATAAAAATCTTTTCGATTAATTGTTTTTATAAACTGATTATTTTTGTCCACTCATAGATTTTATGTTGTTGATACCCTTAAGGTTGATCGCGAATATGGGCTGTAGTAGAGACCGAGACATCACTTGCTGATGTGGATTCCACAAGTCACTGCGCACTCTGGTAACCCCGAGCGGGTTATAATTTTATCCCTTGTCTGGCACGTGGTGTCAGACGGGAGCTGGACACATCCCACGATAATCTAGGAGGATTGGCATGGGTCATGTCACATTCAGAGGGTTGTGAAAAATAATCTTATTTTTCCAAGCTTTTATAAGGAATTGTGTTTTGGTAGATACATAATAATCTTCAACCTAATTATAAATCATATATCTCTAGGTAGATTGAGAGATTTATGGTGTAATTAGAAACGAATTGTGTAAATAGCTTTTGGGTGAATAAAAAGTTTAGGGAAGACAAAAGAAATATAAGTAGTAAATGCCACCACCTGGCGTGGAGTGGGTTGGACGTGGGTAGTAACACTGTAAGGTGGAATTAATTTGGTTTATTTAATAAAGTTTTGAAATGAGTTAGAATCACGTGTCTGATAGAAATAGTCAGACGGAAGCAGGGTCGTCTAAATATCACTAGGTTTGGGTCCTGTCATAATCACACACAATCTCATAACTAAGCTGGATCCCAATTCTGGTTTAGCTTCAATTACTCCTTAAAGTGAAACATTACCGAACCTGAATTGATTCCAAACTCCCATTAATTCCGTAAAATTATAACCAGCGGGTTCATTTCATGACTTTCTATTAAAATTATCAATTCCTTGATCTCATCTCGTCTCTGAATTCTAAGTCGAGGTCCAAAAATACAAAGTCTCGAAAATGGTAATAGAATGCTTATTCCTTGAATCTCAAATTCTTTCGATAATCATCCAATTACCACTTCAACACCAATGTCTTGTTATATCCATGGTTTCTATCTCACCGTACCTCACCAGAAGGACTCGTAGAGTAATACCGACTATATCCATTCACCATAACCTTCCAACAATTCCAACTAACACATTTACTATTACAACTTCATGTAATTGAATGGACTTATGAATTGATCTCCAATCCTCAATATCAAGCATTAGTCACGATAACAGTGCTATGTATAGAAACTCAGGATCCTCACATCCGAGTACATCCCAAGAATCAACGACATTCGGGAGGCGTCATAATTTAACACTCCCGAGACTGAGTCTCCCGCGGAGCCACTCATATTTATAGCTGCATAATTGTGACCTCTATAGAGTCACCAGACATTCAGAGGAAAACAACAACATACTCAAAAATAGTTCATGTGGAAGACCGTTATCAAATCCAATGAACTCATTCCCGTAAACCTTTCAGTAGGGTCTGCACTCAAACATAGGTAGAAACCATTTCCACTAAGCCATCACAAAACAGTGTCTGGAAAATCATTTCCTGAATCCAAAATTCATCAAATTATATTAAATGATTTCAATTCAATCATAAGGTCAATATCCAGACACGATTATACCCAATCCTCAATACCTTACTATCGTTCCTTTGGATATTCCAAAAACTAGAGTGTTAGTTTCCCCACTAACAACTCCTACATCTTCCTATGACTCGAAGGTAACCACCACGCTCATTTAGCTCTTAATACAACCTACCTTACACCGTAGAGTAATTGATAAGCCTTGAATTAAGCATCATTTTATACCCTTTATGCTTATCTTTTAATGTTTAAATACCAAAAAATATGAGAAAATAAAATATTTTGTGAGAAATGTGCAGAATTGGATAGAGAGGTTTAGGTTATTTGTAAGGGTCGCTCATTATTACACCAAAGCTTTGCTTAAACCAAATTTCCCTTTTTAATAAATTCGAGATTTCTTGTGCATAAGTAAACTACACCATCCTTCATAATTCACCATCCTCCAATGACATATAAGGCATATTCCTGAGTGTATCACCAAGAATGTCGAACCATCTAGCATCTATAGGGCATATTCCTGAGGGATTCGAAGTGTAACTCAACCTCTTAACCCCGTAGTTCTCTCTTTGTACTTGAATATCGTGTTTATTGGATTGATCATTAATTTTATTATGGTTCTATATTTTGTATTTTTTTCAATAATCTTCCATGCTATGTTTATGCTTAATGGTTGATTAGATATAAGGAGTATTCCCGAGTCTAGATCATTGAAAGTGCTTAGGGTGTATTCCCTAGCACGTACGTAAGATAATGTACATGTATTTCATTAAACTAAGCTTTTGGAATTTCGTTGATTATGGAAATTGGTATGATATATGAATGAGTTATGTTAAAGATGAGTTGACCATGTAAATATTAGATTAGGTTAGTTTAGATTAGTTTAATTACTTAGAAATTTTAAATCAATCTCTTTATCCCCCCCCCCCCAAATTAACTAATCAAACGATAATCATACTTAGGTATCCTCAATCCCCGGTCCAGAACGATCTCTATTTACCAATGCTACAATCTACAAAAAGGTTTTTTAATTGCATACATTTTCTGAAGTGTTGAGTGTGACTTTGTGTTTATTTTAATGCTTAGAAATTGCATACAATTTTTGGCACCGTTGCCGGGGATTGAAAAATCTTTTGTGTGATTTCGTTTGTGTAAATATGTTTATAATGTAAATAACATACTTATGCATAACTTTCGTCCTTCTACATTAACTGTAATTGTAAATATTACATATGTTTTTATTTTATGTTTCCTAGAGCTCTACACTGCACATACTAATTTTTTTTTGTTTTTAACTTTTTACACTTATCTAACTTCTTGATTCGTTATTTGTCTATATGTGCGAGCACAAAGTGGAGAAGGTGCATCTCCAAGAACCAGCGAATCCAAGTGCTTAAAAAGAAGACATGTTGCATCACGTCTAGGCTGAAGACGTTAAATTCAAGCGCTTGCTGGGAGGCAACCCAATGGATGAGTCTACAACAGATTTGCATTCTTTTCCCTTATCTTTTAATTTCGTTTGCTTTTATTCTCTTAGTTATTTTCGTTAAACTCTATCTCATACTTGATTCTATACTTTTTACTTTGATACATCGAGAATAATGTCGGACTTAAGTGTGGGGGAGGGGTTTACAATTTTGTGGGTCTTAAATTATACAAAAAAAAGTACTAAAGATTTTTGTAAGGGTCGCTCATTATTTACACCAAAACTTTGTTTAAACCAATTTTCCCTTTTTAATAAATTCGAGATTTCTTGTGCAAAAGTAAACTACACCATCTTCCATCATTCACCATCCTCCATTGACATATAAGGCGTATTCCTGAGTGCCTCACCAAGAGTATCGAACCACCTAGCATCTATAGGGCGTATTCCCGAGGATTCAAAGTGTAACTCAACCTCTTAACCCCGTAGTTTTCTTTTTGTACTTGAATATCGTGTTTATTGGATTGATCATTAATTTTATTATGGTTCTATTTTGTATTGATTTCAATAATCTTCCATGCTATGTTTATGCTTAATACTTGATTAGATATTGGGCGTATTCTCGAGCACATACTTAAGATAATGTACATGTATTTCATTAAACTAAGGTTTTGGAATTTCGTTGATTATGAAAATTGGTATGATTTATGAATGAGTTAGGTTAAAGATAAGTTGACCATGTAAATATTAGATTAGGTTAATTTAGATTAGTTTAATTACTTAGGAATTTTAAATCGATCTCTTTACCCCCCCCCCCCCCCCCCCAATTAACTAATCAAACGATAATCATGATTATGTACCCTCAATCCCCGGTCCATAACGATCCCTATTTACCAATGATACAATCTACAAAAAAAAAATTTAATTGCATACGTTTTCTGAAGTGTTGAGTGTGAATTTGTGTTTACTTTAATGCTTAGAAATTGCATATCACTTTCTATTTATCGTCTTTTTTTTATGTACATATTCTCACCTCACTCTTTTGAAGGAAAACACAATATGAAATTCACTTAATCTAAGGTCCATGAACTAGACTTAGGGGACGCCCTTGTCAAGGAGATAACGCATGAACTTGACGCTCGGATTCAAGATGGATTGAAGCCTTACCTACAGAAAATTAGAAAGCATGATGCGGAGTTCGAAAGAGTGCATAGACCTCGCATTGTATGAGTTGATTGAAGCACTTCGTCTAGGCTAAAAACGTTAAACTTCAAGTGCTTCTTGGGAGGCAACCCAATGAAGGAGAATTGGAGGAGCCATCAAACGGAGATTTTCTTTCTTAAACCCTTCACTCTCTTTACTATTAGTTACTTTATGTCTTTATTACTTTATTTTCGTCAATCAGTTCTCCTTACCTAGATTCTATGTTTTCACTTTCATACATTGAGGACAATGTTAGATTTAAGTGTGGAGGAGGGGTGTACAACTTTGTTGAGTCTGATTTTGAACAAGACAAAAAATAAATAAACAAAAATGAATCTTAGTTCAAAATCAAAGAAAAAAAGTTCAAAAAAAACAAAAACCCAAAAAGATTTTCTTGTGTCGTAGTCATTAGTCTTTTTATTAAATTTAGTGTTTTTAACGAGTATTAGGATGCCCTTTAACCCGTCGATGATAAGAATGACGGATAAATGAAGAAAACATGGCTAAAAGATGATCACTACAACTTGAATTCATTTTGTTAATGCTTCCTGATTGAATGTTTATGACTTGTAGTAGATGGTGCATGATAAACTGGTATAGAACGAGCATGTTAAGATATGTATGAATTATATGAACCCTATGTGAGGTTTAGAGCCTTATATACTTCTTTGTTGAGTGATTCATAGGAATTCTTTGTTTAAATTGATAAACATATGCCTCATAATTGCTTGCCATAGATTTTAATAAACTCTAGAATATTAGAACTTATTCTATGTGATTTTCAAAGCTTTTAAGTCAATAAATTCTCTGATTTTGGACATGATTAAGGCAATAGGGTTAGCACTACTTATCCACATATTCGAGCCCTATTTGATCACACAAGTGTGATCCTCCTAGTTTACTCACTTTGAGCCTACATTAAACCTATATTTCATCGCCCTATACATCTATTCACTTAAGCCTAGTAAGACATCATTTACCCTTGTTCCTTGGACTTGGTTGAAAATTTGAAACATGGTGTGAGATACAAGAAAGTGATTTGGTGAATGAAAAATTATATGTAAGTGTAGAGAATGACTTGCTCAAACTACGTTTGTATTCATTGCATTACCTCTCAAAAGAAAACAAAGAAAAAAAAACAAAACAAAAAAAAATCAAGAACAAAAGTTCTATGAGGTACAAAAATTGAGTTTTGAGTTAAGTTCCCTATGCTTGTGATTTGGAACAATGAAGATTTGAGGCCTACATGAAGAATTTCGGCACTTGTCCTAATTGCAAGTTCAAAGATGTTGAGAATGAAGATTAAGGCCCAACAAGCTTATACTTGGCCTGTGACTATGAAAAACACTTATGCTTATGTGATGGAGCCTTTGGTTGAGTCCTGCAACAAAATTTAACACCATTATCCTAAAATTCCTTGCCTCTACACCTAGCCACATTACAACCTTAAATTATGACCTTATGATCCTTAAGATGAGTAACTTTTGATTATTTGAGTCTATCACTTGAGTAAGCTTATGGTTTTGGTTCATTTGTGCAAGTATGTTCACTATCTTATGGTTTATGTTTGAAATTTTATCAAGTAACTTACTTTCTTTTATGTGAGCATCTTTCTTACATACCTTAAGTGCAAACACAAACCCTATACACATTGAGTGGAAATCAAGATTGCTTATCTTGTGAGTTGATCATACTTGTATTATTCATGTTGAGATAAATTTCACGAAGTTTACTCATTTTCTTACTTGTTAAGGCATTTTGTTATGGTGAATTAACTTTTGGATTTCATACGCTATATAGCTTCTTAGTGTAATCTTTGATGCCATATTTATGTCAATACAATTTGAGACAAATGGTTAAGGGCTAAATAGTTTTTGATTTTTAGAAAAAAGGAAAAAAAAAAAAAAGAAGAAGAAAAATGAGTTTTCAAGGCCTTAGTTTGTTTTGGTATTTTCTAGGGACTAACAAAGTCTAAGTGTGGGGGTATTTGATAAGCCTTGAATTAAGCATTATTTTATACCCTTTATACTTATCTTTTAATTTTTAAATACCAAATAATATAATAAATAACATATTTTGTGAGAACTATGTAGAATTGGATAGAGCACGAAATTACGAGAATTTAAGCGAAATAATCACCTCAATCGGAGTTATATTTAAGAAATTATGATCGAATGAAGGGAAGCCACAAAAAAGAGTAAGGTAATTCAGTAGGAACCTACCCAATCCACAAAGACAATCCAATAATAGTTTCGGCGCACACTTCCTGAACTGCACAAGATTGCTTTGGCGTGCATGTACTGAAGTGCATAAGCCCTGTTCGGCGCATGTTCACTGAAGAGCCTCCTTTGCCTCAGCGTCGTTGATCAGCCTTTTGACTGCCGAAAAGCCTTCCAATTTTCGGTGGGCTTCCACCGAACCGACTCATGTTCAATTCCAGCACCTATTTTCCTTCTTTCTTGTGGAAAATTGTCAAATTCAAGCTTGGATTTATTTCTTTATTATCTCGGAAACCCTTTTAATTAGGATTTTTATTATATTTTTCCTTTAGGATTTTAATTTAATTAGTTTAATTATTTTTTTTAGGATTTAAATTGTGAACTCCTATTTATTTGATGATTAATTTTCTTCTATCAATAGTAAGGCTTAGGTTATTTGTAAGGGGCCGCCCATTTTTTGTACCAAAGTTCTGATTAACCAAATTTCCCTTTTTATCAGTTCGAGATTTTCTTAGAAAAATCCAATCACACCATATTCCATCATAAACACCTTCACCGGTGACATATAAGGTAATTTCTGAGTGTCTCACCAAGAAGTGTCAAGCCACTTAGCATCTGTAGGGCAATTTCCAAGGAGAAAAAATGAACACGGCCTGTTTACCCTATGATTGTCTTTTCTTATTGAATGATCGTTTTGTTGGATTGATCTTTAATATAATTATGGTTTTATATCTTATATGAGTTTCAATAATCTTCCATGTGTTCCAATATCTTAGTTTTTGTTATGCTTATATGTTGTGCTTAATGCTTGATTAGATGTAGGACAATATCCAAGTCTAGATCATTGAAAGTGTGTAGGGCAATTTCCAAGCACGTACTTGAGATAATATGCTTGTATTCCGTATAACTGAGATGAGGGAATTTCTTAGATTTTGGAATTGACATAATTTATGAATGAGTTAGGTTAAAGATGAGTTGACCATGTAAATAATAAATTATGTTAGTTTATATTATTTAATCACGTAAGATAATAGAAACAATCAACTACCCCCTAATTAATTAATCAAACCACAATCATGCTTAGGTACCCTCAATCACCAGTTAAGAACGATCCTTATTTATCAATACTAAAATCTACAAAAAAAAATGTTTTAATTTGCATATGTTTTTATTAAGTGTTGAGTGTGACTTTGTATTTACTTTAATACTTAGTTTTAGCGTATCACTAATAAATGTCTATTTTCAACTCCATCACCCTTCTTTAGACAAAAGAAAATAACATACTTACAAAAATACCGAGAACTCGAATACGATATCACTATCACCAATCAAATCTACCGTTCCAGCTCCAAGATAAAGTAATCTACTTCACTAGGCACAAGCGTAAATATACATTAAAATAATAACAATCAATTTTCACGTTGCACAAATCATGGATCATGAGGCCATAGCAACCATCACACACTTTTTTTTTTCAACACATACTAACAACCGCACAATTGTAACTATAGGCCCCCAAACACAAGGCAATCCATTCAAGTTCCCTTCAACAGACATTTCATGGTATGCATACAATCTTTCTGCATTATTTTATTAGCAATCGCCTTATCAGATTAAAGGAACACAATCAAATGTATCTATCACAAATCTCTCAATTAGGATAATAATCCTTATCATAATTAAGTCGAAGACAATCAATATACCCTTACTAATTCCCTAAGCATTACAAGGCATGAGTTAATCCAAACAACAATTCTTCATATTACAGCCCTACTCATAAAGAGGTCTATTTGGGAACTCTACCCCTTCTTTAATCCACTTGCAAATCAATATACCCTTTCTCTCGTCCCTCAATCACAACTCTCCTCGAAACTAAAGTTCCAACCGCGTTGGGAACAGACATGCTCCCAATGAGATGTCAAGTCCAACCACTGGACTCCCTACATCCTCAACTCACTTGGATAACCACGTGTCCGCAATCGATCCAAACTCAGACCTCATGTCCGTTAATAACTATTTCTGCAGGTACACCGATTCCGATTGGGAATTACTCAACTCTTTTTGGATGTGCATACATTACTACCTTCGTCTCACATCTCAACCTTAACAGGCTCAACCCTGAAATTCCATGTTTTTCATAATCACAAAATCCCACATCTATACCACCAATGATTTTCCTCGTCTTTTCCAATTTCAGTAATTTCCTTGTACCTTCTGGGGATATTAGAAACATACAATCACACCAATCTCGGAGTTGACAACAACTCCCCAAATCCACTAATTCTCATGACATAGGGGACGTCATCCCAAGAATCCTCCTATCTCAATCATACCTTTTTATCCACTCATCTCTTGTCATCTCATCACTATTGGGACTTATCCCAACACCTCACAATCTCCACTGGATCCCATCTAGTCCATGACTCAACCACTACTGAATCTCAAACACCGAACATATGTCCATCATGACAAAGTCACATCCCAATTCGTGGCTCGTCGTCATCACAATCACCGACACCAGCACCAGCGCTAGTACCAGCACCAACGCACTATCATCAACACTTGTATCAGCACACATGCATCCATCCTAGTATCAGCACCCGCATACAAACATCCACACTAGCACACAGTGTGCAAAGTTGATAACCCTGGATCTCCGCTCATACCGAGCGACGATCTCGTACCTCTACTCGTATCCCACTACTATGGGTACCACCATTCTGACAATCCACATTAGGATAATGAACGTTCCTTGAACATCCCCTGATTCTCAACTACTATAACCACACCAAGTACCCTCGAAAATCAGTTATCTCCACAAGACTACCGTCCAACAATCATCGCTATCAAGATCCGTATCCACACGTCACAATATTATTCGGTCCAACTGGGAATTCCATATTTCATCTCATAACCGTACCCGTGGATCAAATCCCATCATAATATAGGGTGCCACAATCACACCCTATGGTCCCTCTGAACCCCACTGTCCTCTGCAGCGTAATCCATAACCTGACCGACCCCGCGGTCCTGACATCGTATAGGCCTCAATTCCAATCCTACCATCAACTCAACGTGGGTTCCACCACTATGGTCATCGGCTAATTCCGATGTACCAACATCCCTTACACTAGCAGTCACTACCAGGGTTCACATTTTAGACCATTACTCAACTGAGTTTCGCATTTCCCAAATCACTACTCAAATGGGGTTTCTCGAACCCAGTTGTGCCCAGCAGCACAACAGTCTAATACCACATGACCGAACCGACGGTCCCACATTACCAGTTCCTCACGTACGACCCCACTTGGGTTGAATCACATTAACGCACGGCTTATCAGGCCAATCATACTCTATCCACTATTCAAACCCCAAGGCTATCTATCAGGCTGATAACGAACTGCAGCCCACAAAGAGACATCACTTCCTCGACCCGTGCGCACAAAAAAAGCAAACCTGCTCTGATACCACATTGACACGACCCATCCCAATCCCCACGGGATTACCGTGGGATGTGTCATACTCCCGTCTAACACGAAGTATCAGGCAAGGAATAACCTAAAGCCACTGCCCCAACGAGCTTCCAGAGTGCGCAAGGATCGATGGATGAGGTATGCAATGTCCCAGTCTCTGCTGCAGTTGCATCCGTGATCAACCTGAAGGGCATTAAAAACAACAAAGGCTGTGAGTGGACGAAGATAAATAAGTTCATAAAACACATTTCACAAGATATTTATGCCCTTCATTAAAATGTATGCATGCATCGAAAACCAGTAAGTAACTATTTACTAAAAACAACCATTAGGGCCTTAGCCCAAAAACCGTAAAACCAAATCATGTGGGTCTCTACCCAAAACCATGAATACCGAAAACCAAACATATATTATTAAAAATCCGACATCCAGAATACCAATTCCAATTCCAAGTAGGTCATCGCCCAAAACCATAAACATAAATACCATTTCCAAGAAAACATGTTTAAACCATCATGGGCATCCCAGATGCCTAGCGTCCCAGACCTCATATCTCACGGTATAATAACAAACAACGCGTGCTGCCCGGGGTCTCTCCAGGTCCATAACTCTGAAATCCCAGATGTCTGACGTCCCAGAAGTCTAATCATAACAATCCTGCTCCTGAGACATCATACGGTGCGGTAGCTCCGTATAATGGCCCCTCGCAGGCAATGCACCGTGACTTCCCCAATGTCCCAGACACTTGGAGGAGACCATCACATATCCTCGTATCAAGATGGTTTATGGGAAACAGTTTATCAATCATTTCAAACATCTCAAGGGCCCTGCCCGGAATTTCCATAAAATCATCATAAGTCCAAATATCTGATTTCTCAACCAACTGAGCCTCATGCCCGGTTTCGTAAACCAACTAGGCTCATGGCCCGATTTAGTAAACCAACTGGGCCCCTGGCCCGATTATATAACTCAAATGGGTTTCAGCCCGATTTCGTAAGTAACTGGGCCCCTGACACGATTTCATAAGCTATTGGGCCCCAGCCCGATTACGTGACTCAAATGAACTCCAAGTCCGAGGTTTCCAAAACAATTGGGCCTCGTGCCCGAGTTCATCTTTCCAATTTCAAAACCATTTCATTCAACTATTTCAGAAACCATAAGTACGGAAAATCAGGGTAAAATCGAAAACCTCGATTTACGTGCAAGCACGGAAATCACCTCGAAATGCGTGAAACCATATAATTCACCAATATCCAAATCAAAATCATATAATCACAATCATAATCAATATAAAACAGTTATCCATGCATAAGATTTATAAAACCAAAGTCCACTCACAGACCGTCCATAATTGCTCGTTTTCGCGTTGCACGCGTTTCCGTAATTTCCTGCATTTTCCAGGAATCTCGAATCCTATATGAAATCATTCTTTAGTGTCACTAAGGATTCAAATAACAGCATACTAATTTCCCATACTTTTCCGGGAATTAAACGTTAGTTAAGAACGTAACATAAACCTTCGGACCCTCGAAACAACATCGAAATGGTGTCTGATTAATTCGAAATCAACGCTAAAATGTTCGTTACAATGTATAGGACAAAATTCGTGTTGAACTCAACTTGAGAATCGGCCCCACGCGCCTCCACGCGCCGCCGTGAGTGGCTACGCGTGAAACTCACGCGCCAGCTACAGTGCAAGCTACAGTCGTCGTCCGAACCCGTCTGTCTAATAAACGGGTCCGGTTGGCCTGTGGCGTAACCCGGCTGGGATTCTGTCAATTAGTCAACGATTCCTACAATTGAATCATCGAATAGCATCAATAGGAATCTAATTTGGGTTCTGTAAGTTAAATTTCATCAGAACTGACCTCAATCCGTCAATACGAGCTCAGGTTCTCGACGAACATCCGAACACTGTTCCTGCATCGAAGTCCATTGATCCCCACTGTTTTTCCTCAATTTTTTTCACTCAGAAGCATCGCAGGATCCATAAGAATAGGTTTCCAAGTTCAATTTCAAGCTCTAAACCCTCTAACCATCTGAACTCCACCTCGACTTTTTCTAGAAACTGGAACTCTCGTTCGAACTCAAAACACGGCCAATTTCTTTCGATTTTTTAGTGGTTGCAGTCGAAACAAGCTCAGGAAGATGTGTTTGATCTCTGTTTGGGCCCTCTCAACTCACAAATAATCATTCGAATTTCCCTCCATTTTTATTTTCAATTTCGCGATTTCGGTTTTCCTCTCTGGCCCTCAGTGTTTCCTTCTCAAAATGGCTTCCCAACACTTCTAACCTCTCTGCTTTCAACCCAACCTTCACAATAACCCGTGGGGATCTCACAGACTCTCTGTGACGGTGTTTCCCGCAACAACCCAAAATCTAAAATAATTTCCCCCGTGCTCTGTTCCTCCAGCACGCCTAACACCCCACCCAATCCACAATGCCACTAATCCAGCCTTCCTCAGTGACAATTGTCACCTGCTTGTTAAACAATTCCCTCAAAGCCACTAACAAGTAAAAAATTCTTTGATCAGACCATTCACAGCACGGTGGTTCAGCGCCTGCTCCTCTGTTTAAAACAGTGCCCTGTGGAAATTACTATTTTGCCCTTCTTCACAAAATTGCCAAAATGCCCTTTACGCTTCTAGACCCGTAACTCGGTCACCCGAACTCCGATTGACGCGTACCGCCTGTCTACGGACTTAGGGCATCGAGACCTACCTAACGGTCCTCGAATTGCACAAAAATTAGTGGTCAATCGAAAAGTCAACATTTTCCCCTTTTCGTCCGAATTATGAAAATGCCCTTGAACTTCCGAACATCATAACTTTCACCTCGAACGTCGGAATTGAACGTGCCACCTGTCTATGA
The DNA here is from genome assembly GCA_032719365.1 of Prinsepia uniflora. Lineage (NCBI taxonomy): Eukaryota > Viridiplantae > Streptophyta > Magnoliopsida > Rosales > Rosaceae > Prinsepia > Prinsepia uniflora. Next base: position 16,841,846 of record CM064874.1, read on the forward strand.
ACTCGTGACGTCCCAAATTACGTCACGATCATCGGCCAAAGTCCATATGACCACCCGAATTAAATGTCAATGTTTTACCCACGACTAGGTGTAAAACGATCATTTTGCATCGTTCGTCCGATTTCGCCCAACTAATCCCCGGTTAACCCCACTAATCATGATTAGTTATTAATCTAATCCCGGAATTTGGGACGGGTCGTTACAACCTTCCCTCCTTAAAGAATTTCATCCTCGAAATTCCAACCGATCTAATCTCAACCGTTCCTCCCTCCTTAATTAGTTTCGTTCTCGAAATTCCAACTATCCTGATTCCACAAACACCCCGTGGAAAGTACAATCGACCTCGCAACACGTGTACACTTGTACACCAACTAATCAGAACAAAAACTTATCTGCACCCAAACGTACCACTAGTATTCACGTCGTATCGACTACATTCGACCCCGTTGAATGACAGAACCACACGTTTCGAATTGACACCACTTGTCAAACCTACCATTTCGTTGACGCAACAAATCGACGGTTCCTTTCTCAATCACCAACTTATCCTGGCGTCTGCTCCCACTGGGAGTCATCAGACCTCACTCAACAATCCACGTTGACACATCCCGACAATTTGTCACCACTTGACAGTTGTCAGTCGAAAACTGACACTTACCCACTTGTGGTTACACTAACCACCAATTTACTCAATCTGGGTATATGCTTACCAACATTTCACTCGACATGAGTGTAACTAGACCCATCAGAAATACCATGGCCCATTGCATAGTATCCAATGTCCAGTCCACGACCTCGACTAATCCAATGGTATCGGAACCAATCCGAATACCAACACGCTCACCGACATACTTCTGGTATAACCCGCATACCGTCACCAGGCACCACAAGCCTGCAAAGTATCGTACCTTGAACCATGTACAAAGTACACACATCTATCCATCGACCAGACTACAACCACCTAGGTCATAGCCAAACACGTTCCAATAATGGAGTCCATTTGTCCAATCCAGCATTAGACAAATCGAAACTCCACCCATAATCCAGTTCCAAATCCAAATCCGAATCAGCAATTTCGTGAGAAATCCCGAATCCAAACCCAGACATCATATTCTTAATCCATTTCCAAATCGGAATCCGAAATCATTATTCCGTAAGCTAGCATTTGGAATAATCATTCTGCACCCAAATCTAGAAATCCACTTTCAAGTTCCGAAATCGAATCCTAAATCGTCACCTAAAAATTCGATTTCAAAACCCGAAATCTCGTTCACGACTACCAAGAAACACCAAAACCGAACCTATCGGTTACCTGCTCAATACATTCGATTGACTTTATAGGGAAGCCAATCCCAACATCCACACGTCTATGGTTGACAAAATCCGACCACGTCGGAAACCTACTCACCCGAGTAATAAACCATACGGGATTCACTTCGAAAAGAAGTTCATTCCCGTCATTTACGACTTACATACCAAAGTAAGAGTGATCCTCCTCCTATCTGGATCATCAAGATCACGACCCAGATTCAACACTGCGTCCCCGACTATAAACGTCACGATCATGCTCTACCTAGGATCCACACAGTTAACTACTAGATTCCAAACCATAGGGTCTTACACCCTCAACTAATCTGCATACTGTCACGTAGTTCGACAACCAACTCCCACATCTAAACAGATCAGTCAACGATGAGACACGCCGAGATTGTGGGTTCTCACTGATTACCTCGTATCGATCCTTGCCATTCCACCCAGGAAAACCAAGGATGATCCAAAACGATGACGCTAATACTCATCCTACGTGAATGCAAACAAAACTCGCTGCACTCACCACGCCATGTAAACCAACATCGTCTGCCACCAAGCAGAAAATGGGAAATCTCGTTTACCTAACTTCAAATACGCAACTCCTCCAGATGACCCCAAAACACACATGGGCCCACCAACCAATACACGTTCAACGTACTGGTAACCACAATCAACGTCTGCCAGGGCAAAAAATAAGAAGTCAACCCCAATGACTTCAGAATACCTATCACCAATGCGGAAACGAGCACTCCTCTCGTCCCTCAATCACACAACTCTCCTCGAAACTAAAGTTCCAACCGTGTTGGGAACAGACATGCTCCCAATGAGATTTCAAGTCCCACCACTGGACTTCCTACATCCTCAACTCACTTGGACAACCATGTGTCCGCAATCGATCCAATACTCAGACCTCATGTTCGTTAATAACTATTTATGCACGTACACCGATTCCGATTGGGAATTACTCAACTCTTTTTGGATGTGCATACATTACTACCTTCGTCTCACATCTCAACCTTTACAGGCTCAACCCTCGAGTTTCCATGTTTTTCATAATCACAAAATCCCACATCTATACCACCAATGATTTTCCTCGTCTTTTCCAATTTCAATAATTTCGTTGTACCTTCTGGAGGTATTAGAAACATACAATCACACCAATCTCGGAGTTGAAAACAACTCCCCAAATCCACTAATTCTCATGACATAGGGGACGTCATCCCAAGATTCCTCCTATCTCAATCATACCTTTTTATCCACTCATCTCTTGTCATCTCATCACTGTTGGGACTTATCCCAACACCTCACAATCTCCGCTGGATCCCATCCAGTCCATGACTCAACCACTACTAAATCTCAAACACCGAACATATGTCCATCATGACAGAGTCACATCCCAATTCGTGGCTCGTCGTCATCACAATCACCGACACCAGCACCAGCGCTAGTACCAGCACCAACGCACTATCATCAACACTTGTATCAGCACACAGGCATCCATCCTAGTATCAGCACCCGCATACAAACATCCACACTAGCACACAGTGTGCAAAGTTAATAACCCTGGATCTCCGCTCATACCGAGCGACGATCCCGTACCTCTACTTGTACCCCACTACTATGGGTACCACCATTCTGACAATCCACAACAGGATAATGAACGTTCCCTGAACGTCCCCTGATTCTCAACTACTACAACCACACCAAGTACCCTCGAAAATCAGTTATCTCCACAAGACTACCGTCCAACAATCATCGCTATCAAGATCTGTATCCACACGTCACAATATTATTCGGTCCAACTGGGAATTCCATATTTCATCTCATAAATGTACCCGTGGATCAAATCCCATCATAATATAGGGTTCAACAATCACACCCTATGGTCCCTCTGAACCCCACTGTCCTCTGTAGCGTAATCCATAACCTGACCGACCCCGCGGTCCTGACATCGTATAGGCCTCAATTCCAATCCTACCATCAACTCAACGTGGGTTCCACCACTATGGTTATCGGCTAATTCCGATGTACCAACATTCCTTACACTAGCAGCCACGACCAGGGTTCACATTTTAGACCATTACTCAACTGAGTTTCAAATTTCCCAAATCATTACTCAAATGGGGTTTCTCGAACCCAGCTGTGCCCAGCAGCACAACAATCTAATACCACATGATCGAACCGACGGTCCCATATTACCAATTCCTCACGTACGACCCCACTTAGGTTGAATCACATTAACGCACGGCGTATCATGCCAATCATAATCTATCCACTATTCAAACCCAAGGCTATCTATCAGGTTGATAACGAACTGCAGCCCACAAAGAGACATCACTTCCTTGACATGTGCGCACAAAAATAGCAAACCTGCTCTGATACCACATTGACACGTCCCATCCCAATCCCCCCGGGATTACCGTGGGATGTGTCATGATCCCTTCAGACACGAAGTGTCAGGCAAGGGATAATCTAAAGCCACTGCCCCAACGAGCTTCCAGAGCGCGCAAGGATCGATGGAAGAGGTATGCAATGTCCCAGTCTCTGCTGCAGTCACATCCTTGATCAAGCTGAAGGGCATTAAAAACAACAACGGATGTGAGTGGACGAAGATAAATAAGTTCATAAAACACATTTCACAAGATATTTATGCCCTTCATTAAAACGTATGCATGCATCGAAAACCAGTAAGTAAATATTTACTAAAAACAACCATTAGGGCCTTAGCCCAGAAACCGTAAAACCAAATCATGTGGGTCTCTACCCAAAACCATGAATACCGAAAACCAAACATATATTATTAAAAATCCGACATCCAGAATGCCAATTCCAATTCCAAGTGGGCCATCGTCCAAAACCATAACCATAAATACCATTTCCATGAAAACATGTTTAAACCATCCTGGGCATCCCAGATGCCTAGCGACCCAGAGGCTTGACGTCCCAGACGTCATATCTCACGGTATAATAACAAGCAACGAGTGTTGCCCGGGATCTCTCCAGGCCCATAACTCTAACATCCCTGATGTCTGACGTCCCAGACGTCTAATCATAGCAATCCTGCTCCTGTGACATCATACGGTCCGGTAGCTCCGTATAATGGCCCCTCGTAGGCAATGCACCATGACTTCCCCAATGTCCCAGACACCTGGAGAAGACCATCACATATCCTCGTATCAAGATGGTTTATGGAAAACAGTTTATCAATCATTTCAAACATCTCAAGGGCCCTGCCCGGAATTTCCATAAAACCATCAAGAGTCCAAATATCTGATTTCTCAAATCCAAAACATTTATCCACATCCATTTAGGATCCCCGACCCGAAATCACATTTATAAACCAACTGGGCATCATGCCCGGTTTCGTAAACCAACTGGGCCCAAGGCCCGATTTAGTAAACCAACTGGGCCCCTGGCCCGATTATATAACTCAAATGGGTCTCAGCCCGATTTCGTAAGTAACTGGGCCCCTGGCCCGATTTCATAAGCCATTGGGCCCCCGGCCCGATTACGTGACTCAAATGGACTCCAAGTCCGAGGTTTCCAAAACAATTGGCCCTCGTGCCCGAGTTCATCTTTCCAATTTCAAAACCATTTCATTCAACTATTTCCAAAACCATAAGTACGAAAAATCAGGGTAAAATCGAAAACCTCGATTTACGTGCAAGCACGTAAATCGCCTCGAAATGCGTGAAACCATATAATTCACCAATATCCAAATCAAAATCATATAATCACAATCATAATCAATATAAAACAGTTATGCATGCATAAGATTTATAAAACCAAAGTGCAATCACAGACCGTCCATAATTGCTCGTTTTCGTGCTGCACGCGTTTCCGTAATTTCCGACATTTTCCAGGAATCTCCAATCCTGTCCGAAATCATTCTTTAGTGTCACTAAGGACTCAAATAACAGCATACTAATTTCCCATAATTTTTCGAGAATTAAACGTTAGTTAAAAACGTAACATAAACCTTTGGACCCTCGAAACAACATCGAAACGGTGTCCGATTAATTCGAAATCAACGCTAAAATGTTAGTTACAATGTATAGGACTAAAGTCGTGTTGAACTCACCTTGAGAATCGGCCCCACGCGCCTCCACGCGCCGCCGTGAGTGGCTACGCGTGAAACTCACGCGCCAGCTACAGTGCAAGCTACACTCGTCGTCCCAACCCGTGTGTCTGATAAACGGGTCCGGTTGGCCCGAGGAGTAACCCGGCTGGGATTCTGTCAATTAGTCAACGATTCCTCCAATTAAATCATCGAATAGCATCAATAGGAATCTAATTTGGGTTCTGTAAGTTAAATTTCATCAGAACTGATCTCAATCCGTGAATACGAGCTCAGGTTCTCGACGAACATCTGAACACTGTTCCTGCATCGAAGTCCATTGATCCTCACCGTTTTTCTTCAATTGTTTCACTCAGAAGAATCGCAGGATCCATAAGAACAGGTTTCCAAGCTCAATTTCAAGCTCTAAACCCTCTAACCATCTGAACTCCACCCCGACTTTTTCCAGAAACTGGAACTCCCTTTCGAACTCAAAACACGACCAATTCCTTTCGATTTTTGAGTGGTTGCAGTCCACACAAGCTCAGGAAGCTGTGTTTGATCTCTGTTTGGGCCCTCTCAACTCACAAATAATCATTTGAATTTCCCTCCATTTTTTTTTCAATTTCGCGATTTCGGTTTTCCTCTCTGGCCCTCAGTGTTTCCCTCTCAGAATGGCTTCCCAACACTTCTAACCTCTCTGCTTTCAACCCAACCTTCACAATAACCCGTGGGAATCTCACAGACTCTCTGTGACGGTGTTTCCCGCAACGGAACAAAATAAAAAACAAATTCCCCCGTGCTCTGTTCCTCCAGCACGCCTAACACCCCACTTAGTCCACAATGCCACTAATCTAGCCTTCCTCAGTGACAATTGTCACATGCTTGTTAAACAATTCCCTCAAAGCCACTAACAAGTAAATAATTCTTTGATCAGACCACTCACAGTACAGTGGTTCAGCCCCTGCTTCCCTTTTAAAACATTGCCCTGTGGAAATTACTATTTTGCCCTTCTTCACAAAATTACCAAAATGCCCTTTACGATTCTAGACCCGTAACTCGGTCATCCGAACTCCGATTGACGCGTGTCGCCTGTCTACGAACTCAGGGCATCGAGACCTACCTAACGGTCCTCGAATTGCGCGAAAATTTGTGGTCAATCAAAAAGTCAACATTTTCCCCCTTTTCATCCGAATTATGAAAATGCACTTGAACTTCCGAACATCATAACTTTCACCTCGAACGTCGGAATCGAACGTGCCACCTGTCTATGAACTCGTGACGTTCCGAACTACATTACGGTTATCGGTCAAAGTCCATTTGACTGCCCTAATTAAAAGTCAACATTTTACCCACGACTAGGGGCAAAACAATCATTTTGCATCGTTCGTCCGATTTCGCCCAATTAATCCCCGGTTAACCCCACTAATCATGATTAGTTATTAATCTAATCCCGGAATTTTGGATGGGTCGTTACAGGTTTTAACGAGTTCAGGTGAAAATTCAAAAAGAATGAAATTGGTGATATGCATTTACGTGTTTGAGTGAGCCTTGGATGAGTAACACTTGTCACTCATCCATTGGGCCTTCTTCAAATATCTGGGGCCCACTTGAGGACAAATGGCATCCGTCTCGTACTTCGTGCAATAGTTCCTCGGAACTTTCGCGAACCGTAACTTTCCCGTCGAACGTCCGATTTCGACGTGTCACTTGTCTACGGACTCGTATCAACTTGAACTACGCAACGGTCCTCGGCCTTCGGCCATCCGACCTCCTGGGTCAAAATTCAACGATTTACTCTCGTTTAGGGGTAAAATCATAATTTCACCCTGCACATCCGATAATCCTCGGCTAATCCTCGATTAGCCTCGCTAATCCGTCATTAGTCTTAATTAATCCTAAAAATTAGGGACGGGTCGTCACAATGCGTATAACACCTTAACTAATCCAGGTGAATCGCACCAACACACATCACATATACACAATTCGAGTCCAGCCTCAAAACTACCCCGGGGATACTATTCCCATCTCACTACTAGGTCGTGCACGAGATTCACATTGCGGAGGCATAACAATTCCAAGTAGATATCAGAACCCAAGCTCTGATACCAAGTTGACAAGACCCAACCCAGACTAACACTAAATATATCATATCCGGGTCCTAACCCAACCCAGATTGACACCTATATGAACATAACCAAGTAACCATACCAAGTCAATATCATAACCTAACAAACCTATCCTCGATGCCTGCCAATCCATCAGATCACAAAGCCACTCGAGGATACAACATCTGTGGGCCCACTTGGGATACAACATCCGGGTTTCAAACCACATATCATACTACATTACCTGTAGGCCAATCATAATATATAACCACTCAGGAACTACGAAGCCCAGCCCGACGTCTGAGTGGCCACCCAAGGATACGACATCTGGGTGTCATCCATATAACTCAACCACTCATGGATACAACATCTGAGTGGCCATCCAGGGATACAGTATCTCGACGTCGACCCCATAACCTAACCATTCAAGGATCCAACATCCAAATAGCCGCCTAGAGATACAACATCTAGACGTAACCCAACAATTCGACATCTTGAGGAGGGTTTCCACATCATGTCACAATCCACACATCTAATATCATACCACATATATCAAGAACAAATTTCGGTAACCCAAACCAAATTCGGAAACCCGAATCCAATTATAAAACCCATCCTAAACCCAATTCACAAAACCCGTCAAAACCTCGTAAAACGAACCCTTTAAATAATCTTTAAAATCATATCAAAATTTCAATTCATCAATCATAATGAAATCAAATATAACACAACGGGTATAAAACCACTTCCTCAAACCCAGTAATGAACTGAAATATAATAAACTCAATTTCCTCGCAAAACGTGTTATTAACCTATTTCTTAATTGTTCATAAAACTCCCAAAATCCATATGAATCGTATGTAAATAACCATCAAGAATTTCTCATTATAAATCCTATAAAATCATATAAAAATGCATGCATAGGATTTCGGGAAAACAAAATTTGACTCACACGTACCTTTTATGCAACCAAATCGAATTATACATTTTTCGTAAAATCCAAGAATGTCCGTTCTTGTTAAAAATCATTTAGAAGGATCACTAACCACCCTAATTAACTCACACGCAAATCCCATAATATTTTGGGGTTTTTAAACGAATTAAAATGGACCCTAAAAATTCGGATAGTCAAAACTATCCCAAGACGATGTTTGATCGCATCAAAAATTGTACCATTGGATTCGTAATATCGAACACATTGAAAACTGTGTTGACACCACCTCGAGATTCACCCTCACGAGCCCCCACACGCCACTTGAAGTGGTTGCACGTGGGAGCCATGCACTTGCTACAGTATCGTCTTCAACCTCGAGTAGACTCAGTTTCCTACAACTCGGGTAGCCCGACTTGACACCTATGACTCGGCTCAAAATTGACCATTTTTAACCGTTTCTTGAGTTTTAAACGTCTAAAATTCATCCACTTCTTGGTAAGGAGAGATTTATGGATTCCAAAAAAAAAAAGTTTTCTTACCTCAAAAGTTAAACCCAAAACCATGATTTTTGACCAAAACATCAACTTCCATTTCAGAGCTCTCTCTTCGTTCATCCTTCATGTTATTAGGCCCAGAAAGACCCCTAAGCTCCCAGAAAGACATTAGAATCTTTGTTATCATGTCACCAGTCCTCAAACAAGGGTTCTAATGTATGAACCCATCGTGCAGGTTTCAGGTTCACATGTTTTCAACATGTCCTACCCTCAAAACGTCACAAATCTGCTTGTTTTCCCTCAAAACCTTATCCCCTCAGCCTCTCCTTCATTTTTTGGCACCTCTCTCCCTCACCTCCAACTTGCACTCTCACGGCCAGACCTTAATGGTGTTCGGCTTTAAGCCACCGAAAATTCACCACCACCCAAAAACATAGATAAATAGGGAGGTGAGTCGGTGGAGGAGAGTTCCAGACCTCTCCAGGCCTTGACATGTGTCACATTCCAATTGGTCATGGTGACAAAATGACCAAACTACCCCTGGATGGAAAAATTACCAAAATACCCCTAAGGGTTTTTAACCCGAAACAACCTCAAACGATTTTCGATTTTGGCGTGCCGCCTGTCTACGGACTCAAGGTCCCGAGACCTTCGTAATGATCTTCATGAAATCCTCACAAGAGGTTCACAATGAAAAGTAAACATTTTGACTTTGGTCAAAGAAAGTCAACCCTTTGACTTTTCGAAGGGCAAAACCATTTTTTTCCTATCTAATTTTGCCAAATTTGTTTCCCTCGGGGGTTCAGGTCATTACATCACGCCTCTTAGGCCTAGGCTAGCTTGATTAAGAGAAGGATATTGTTTTGAGAGGCGCCCAATGGCAGCTTCTAAAGGATGAGATGATTAAGTTTTGGAAGGACAAATGGATTTCAGGACTGCCAAATGCCACTTTGGTACCTCATGAGGGTGGAAGTATGGATATCAATTTGACAGTTGCAACAATCATGAATAGGGAAGTGAATGCTTAGAACCTGGATAGCATGTGGGGGGTAACTACGGAGGTTGAGACGGATGCAATTTGTAGAATCAGAATTGGTCTTTGTAATGAAGATGATAGGCTAGTTTGGAGTAATGCTAGAAAATGACAGCTTACGGCTAAGGGTGGATATGCATGGTTAAGGAAAAATAGGGGTATTCAAGGGGCGACTGGCTGTCTACCTCTCACTGGATTCTAAAAGAGGTTTGGAAATTGATTTGGGGAGGAAGACTATCCCAAAAGTAAAAAAAAAAAAATTATGTGGAAAGTGATAAAAAAAAATTTGTTACCAACAAGGGCTAATCTTCGTTACAGACATCTTGGTAACTCTCCTCTTTGCTCTCTTTTTGGACTTTACACTGAGGCTATTGAACATTGTTTGTTTCGGTACGATGGTGCTCAAGTGGTCTAGTTTGGTGGTCATCTGTCTTATAAGGTTAACATTCAAAGTTTCTCGCCTATTAGTAAACGGTTAGTAGGGGTTACCTCGCCAAATTTTTGCAGGGGGTTGATTTCCACTAGTTGGTAATGATGGTGGCTAATACCTACTAGGGGATTTGGAAAGCCCGTTGTTCGACAGTGATGTAACATCGGTCTTTCAATACTAAGCGGCTGATTGCTTGTGTCCATGAGCTGGTAAATTAGCAGAAGTGCACACTAGAGGCGGAAGGAAGCCATGTGGTAACTATAATTCATTTTCCACACCCTCATTTTGGATCCTAGTCGCTTCCTCCTAATGGGTACACAAAGATCAACACTTATGCAGCTTGGGATATGGGGAGTCGTTTGGCTTGCTTGGGTACTATTTGCAAATCAAATAGAGGCGATGTTTTGTCTGCTGGGGGCTAAAGGCAGACGGTCAACTCTACCTCAGAGGCTGAGGCTCTTGCGGTCTTGGATAAGGTCACATTCGTTCACAATCATGGCTTTGTGCATGTTGTGATTGGGTCTGATTTGCTGGAATTAGTGAATGCATTGAAAGGTTATGTGTCTGGGGGGAGATGGGAATATATCTGATTCTTGTGTAAGTTAGAGTTCTGGTTCATAGCTTGGTGGATGTTAAATGGAGCTGGGTTCGTAGAGTGCGGGTTCATAGCTTTGTGGTTGGGATCGGGTTTCTTGGGGGTGTTTGTTTATTGTGGTTTGTTTTCATTGTTGGTTTCTTCTTTCTGTCTTGTTTTTATGAGTTGCAGTTTCCTCTACTAACTTTGTTATTTGGCCCTTTGTGGATTTTTATGATTTTTGATATGTTCCTTGTCCCCAAAAAAAAAAGCTTTTTAAACTCAAAAAGTCACAAGGTAGCTTACAATTAGATTATAAAAACAACATGGACATAGAAGCAATTCATCCATGAGAAGAAACTACAATGTTAATAATCCTCTTCTTTCAGTGACGTAGTGCTAGGATCACATAACCACTAGACCCTTCAAAATGGGTTGAGTACGGTACGATTTGATACAACAATATTCAAAATTTAACTATCTAAAGTTTGGTTTTCTTTAATTGGAAAAAAAAAAATCGTTCCAAATCAAACCAATAATGGACTAATTCGAACAATTTATGCATGAAAAAGTAACATGTTATTTATCCATAATAACACAAACTTCGACAAAACATGAGACTTTAACATTACATCATTGCGGTATACAATTCTGCCCTTCAATTCTCACATTTACATTAGCACTTTATACATTCACAATAAAATTCCAAACATTTTAAATTTTAAATTAATACGTAAAAATAATAGTATACCTTCTATAAACAATCACAAAGCGATAAATAATACATAAAAATTAATATAAATAAATATATCCCTGAGTGGTTTGATTTGAATTAATTTTTAAAATAAAAAATGAAAATTAAATTATTATTAATGGAATGATTAATTTTTATTCTATCAAAATTAAATGATTGTTAAAAAATAATTTGAATTGAATCCTTTTGCAATTTTAATAAATTTATGGTCCGACACCACTTCATAGTTTTTCTTCAAGATGCCAAGGCGAACTTCCCTTGCATGACGTGTGTCCAGGGGCCGGAGAGTTTCAGATTCACGGAGGTCATTCAGGTAAGCTCACGGCTAACATCATCCAATCTTCCGGTCATAGCCTCCAAACCCAGCATAGATGAAGGAATTGGTCCAGTAGGTCTCTGTAATCGAGAAAGAATTTTCCTTTCGAGATCCATTTTCAGTGGGAAAGCACTCCCGTGAGCGCTACCAAGACTTTCCTTTTCATCTGCTCCTGTATCATTTTTGCCTATTCGAAAGGAGATTCGAGAGGGTGAGACCCAACGAGGCCGCTCTTGACGCCTTTAAGCCTAAATCGGAGGGCATCGGTTCGGATTCCACCGATTTGTGTGTCAAAAGGGTGGGTGATTTAATCGTCTCTCTCTTTCTCTCCCTTCACTAACTACTTCCTCACTGCTTACCCCTATGTGTTTTTTAATTGATTTTGGATTCTGGGTTTTCTTTGTAACTCAGCAAGCATATGTAGTTTTCATCTTTGAAGGGAACCAAGAAAGGAGCTTTTTCCACGGTTTAGGTGATATATGGAGCTGAGATTTGATCCCCGAAATTGAATTTTCAAGCTTTGGCTCCAATACCGCGTCATTTTCAATTGTAAGTCACTTCTCACAAACAAAAATTTCTTTTTCCTGCATCAAAATTCAAAACTTCAAATGCAGCCCACAAATATGCTCAATTTTATGGGCAACCCAGATCTGGAAATCTCTTGGTTTTGATTTCTTTTCACATTTTCTCCTTCTAGTTTAATTTCAAAATATTTACTGAATCTCTGCGCGTGTGAATTTTTTGAGCTTTTCAGTATGTATAATGCAATGATAATTATATGCTATTTTCAATGTTGTACTGTGCTTGTAGTCTTTAATTATGGATAAAGATAGCACACAAGTTGTATCTTTTCGCACCCACAGGAGAGGTGAAAGGAGTAATCAAAGCATACTTAGTAAAGGTGAGCAAGGCGCTTTTTTTCCCCCTTCTCATTCCTGAAAATTAAATAGTAGTAATATTGGAGTGTGAACTTTATCATGTTATAAAACTAGGTTCAAGATATGGGGCGTAACCGTTTGATTAAAATTTAAAAAAAAATCTTGCTTTAGTTTGTTGTAGTTCTTATAGGGCTGCAGTTTAGCATTTGTTTTTTGTATTTTAATGAAGTAGATGCTTGGTTTGTCACAAGAGATGTGAGTTGTGTGGTGACATTGATTTTACAGATGTTGAAGGGGGAGTTTTAGCAGTAAGGTTTCCCCAAGATTATCCAATGAAGATTGTTTGGAAGAAGGGGTTTATCCGATTGGTTCTTGTAGGTGGCATATTGTGGATGCTACTAATTCTTCTCGCATCGCTGTTTCATGTTTGGTCCTGTCAATCTTCTATATCATTCTTTTCAGGTATCCTTTTTAAACTTTCTCATGGAACCATGCATTAAGATCCTTGGTTCCTTGTTTAAGTTTAAACTTCGTAGATAACTTCACTTTTTTTTTTTTTTGGGTATTTTTGGCTCAGAGCGAAAGCTCATTACTTGCAAAAGGATTAGTTGCTTGGTGACCTTTTTAGAAAAGTTTTCTTTCGAAGTTATTGTCTTTTGTAGTCATAAACATCTAATGGAATCTGAACTGTTTATTTATTATGTGTGTGTGTTTTTTTATCACTTAAAACGTAACAATAAGTTTCTTAAATAATACCCCAGTTTTTTTCTTGAATTGCAGCCATATGTAACAAAGATAGCAAGGTATACTCCATGTTGGACTCCATGGGGTTCGTATCAAAAGCACAATCACAACACCGTAAGACTTCAAAATGGTTTTTTTCTTGAATTATTGATCACATATTATTTTTTCTTAAACAATATTATTTGTGTTCATATCAACCAGGCTGTCCGATTCCCCTTGCTGATGAACCAGGTAAGGTAGTTATTCCAAAGGGAAGAACTCCTGATGAAATTGTCAAAAACTTAACCTATGTTATGGATGATGATATGTTGCCTGGGGCATCACCGCTGTTTGGAGGACATCAAAATTGGTCAGAGAGAGACGAAAATTTTAGACTTCAATCAAACATGAAGGTACAAATATAAACTTCAATGCTTTCCTAGCTTACTTATTTACATATTGTCGGTTAAAGCATGTGCTTTATTTGTTTGTTATGGTGTTAACAATAAAAGAATAATAGGTCTCAACGTCTGTAGCATTTCCTATTTAACTGTAGTTATAGCATTTCAAAAGTTATTTAAATGTAATAGTGGTTGGGGACTTGAGAGAATTATCAACTTAATGTTGTATTTGCCTTTTGTATTTGTTGAAAATTTTCCACTCCAGCATCAGTGGTTAATGTTTATATCCTGTAGGTGCACTGTGGTTTTATTCGAAATGGTGGTGCTGAGATGGATCCTGCAGACATCAAATATGCCAAGAAATGTAGGTTTGTGGTTGCATCAGGAATTTTCGATGGTTATGATGTACCCCATCAACCTTCAAATTTAAGTCCGCGTTCTAAGAAACTCTTCTGTTTTCTCATGGCGGTGGATGAGGCATCTCTTACATTTATTAAGGAAAACGCTACACTCAAAGAGGGTAATGATGGGGGGAAATGGGTTGGCATCTGGCGTCTTATTTTATTGAAGCATCCACCATATGACGAGCCAAGAAGGAATGGGAAAGTTCCCAAGATAATAACCCACCGCTTGTTCCCTAAGGCGCAGTACAGCATTTGGATTGACGGTAAAATGGAACTCATGGTTGATCCATTGCTAATTTTAGAAAGGTAATATATATAGCTACCATCAAGCGAACTAAAATTCGATTTGCAGATATTTATGGCGTGGGAAGCATACATTTGCCATTTCTCAGAAGCATACATTTTCCATTTTACATTTTACATTTTACATTTGTGTGTGCGCATAGGTATATATATAGCTACCATCAAGCGAACTAAAATTCGATTTGCAGATATTTATGGCGTGGGAAGCATACATTTGCCATTTCTCAGCACAAGCATCACCGCAGTATATACGAGGAGGCTGATGCAAACAAACGGAGGAAGCGATATGCTCGACCCCTTATTGATCTGCACATGAAAATTTATCGTTATGAGGGCATGGAGGCATGGGACCCAATGAAGAAAACCGTTAGTGGTAAGTAGGAACATGGTAGATCTTGGGTTACTGTTCGTTTCATTTTTTGATTTGTTTGTCTTTGCCATGGCTGCAAGCTACAGGCACATGGACAAAAAAAAATGTAACACAGTTTTTATTCATGGTATTGATGGAAGCTACTAAATGCAGATGTGCCAGAGGGAGCCATTATCATACGGGAACATACTGCAATGAGCAATTTGTTTAGCTGCCTGTGGTTCAATGAGGTCAACCTCTTCACACCAAGAGACCAACTGAGTTTTGGTTATGTTGTGTACCGATTAGGGGGTTTGTTCGATTTCTTTATGTTTCCAAATTGCGAGTACAATTCACTGTTTGTATTGCATCCCCACATGCGGGAGCATTCTTCTCGAATAGAGTGGGTAACGGATTGGAAACAGCTTAAGGGGAATGGAAGCATTTTGAATAAGGGTAAAGATTGGGACCAAGCTAATGCCCATAATGGCAATTTGATAGAGAGTAGGGGAGGCTTAGGCTTGTGGACTCCCTATCCTGCCAATCTTGATTCAGTTGTCCTCCCCACTGTGGCAAGAACATCGAAAGCTGGCTGATATATTCATTTGGCATTCCATGTTTACTATTTTGGTTGATTTCTTTCTGGTTGCATCTTTTATCTGATCCCAGAAGAGGCTCATAGAGTATATAAAAGAAAGAGGCTCAGAGTATATAAAAGAAAGAGGCTCATAGAGTGTATATAAAAGAAAGAGGCTCAGAGTATATAAAAGAAAGAGGCATGAGGATAGCGGCGGTGTTTTATATTTTGTACAGATGAAAGGGATGATTAGCAAGGAATGAGGTGGACATGATTCACAAGGAAATTATGAGAAACCTTTCGAATATGACTAATTAGATCAGAACCAGGAACAAAATGTGTGCTGACTTTGATTTGTTTAGCGTCTGTTTTGAGTTTTGTATGAGCGTAAATCAGATAATCCAGTAAGGACACATGTATTGTTTATATTCATTATGGGAAATAAAAAAAATTCAAGATTAGTATTGTTTTGTAACTGGAGTGAGTCTGTTTAATGATTTAAGCTCTTAAAAGATCGATTTCAAAAAGTTACTAAAATTCTCTTGCTCAAAGCTACCGCCTTGGAATAACCAGCAATTTCGGGTACCCTTGAGCTACGAACATGTAAAAGATCGATTTCAAAAAGTTACTAAAATTCTCTTGCTCAAAGCTACCGCCTTGGAATAACCAGCAATTTCGGGTACCCTTGAGCTACGAACATGTATTGATTACCAAAATACTCATTTTATTGAAGATATAATTTAACAATAAACTTGAGGGTGTCAAAATACAAAGAGACAGATGTCTGAAGATAAAATCAATAAAACGCCAAAAATGACGGATTACAAAAATAAATAACGCCTTCGAAAGAAGCAAATATATACTGCAAAGGGATTTTGGACCCTAGATGGTCCGACTGTTCCTGAAACTTGACCTAGCGAGGAAAAGCATAACCAAACCACAACGAGGTGACAAGCTAACATATGAGGAAATGAAAATACAAAATCTACGCAATCACTAAAATGTACTCATTGAAAGAATACTTGGACTAGCCATGATCTCTTAGGGACTCAACAGAGCACAACCTTTTATTATGTATGCCGGGATACTAGAGATTCAACCTAGGCAGGGAATCAATAAACAAATTGCATAGCTCATTGGTAGCTAATTAGGTTGAAGAACTTTGAGGAACAGGCTATGTGGAAACTCCATCAATTAGCTGCATCTCGGCTGTAGAACAGGTCAAGAGTCTTTGCAGGTATACGGTGGAGAAGCTCACGAGGGAAGATCCGCAGCAACGTCCACGCCAAATCAAGGGACTGGAAGATATCACGGGTGTCGTAGGCTCCTTGGCTCACAAACTTCTTCTCAAATTTGTCCAAGAATTCCAGGTATAGCTGTGTTGTTTCAATCAACAGAAAAAGCCCCATCAATGTCTTCCTAAGGCTGGTTGTTAATAAACAAAAGAATATTCATAGAAAAACAGAAAAAGAAAGAGACCAGGTCCTCAGAAGAAAGTGCTTCTTCTCCAACCACAGCTTTCATTGCCTGAACATCCTTCCCAATAGCGTAATTTGCATACAACTGAAAGTCGAACAATGCATGAGAGGGATGAGGAAACAGTATTAATTGAAGGAAGATTGGAAATGATACTACCGATACAATTGCAACAAACCTGGTTGGATACATCAGAATGATCCCTCCGAGTCATTCCTTCACCAATAGCACTCTGAAAATATGACCAAATACTTCGTTTAACATAAACCCCATGATTGGCAAGATGTACACACTTTCCTCATAATAAGAGTCTACAAAAAATCAAAGTATCATTACCTTCATCAGACGAGACAGTGATGGGAGCACATTAATTGGTGGGTATATCTGCACGGGTAAAGTAACTTAATTGTTAGCTTCAATTCATTTATGATCTCTGCACAACCAAGTGCTACCAGTTCTTTGCAGGTTTTCCAAACACGGAAGAACCAACTTTCTTGATACATACCTTTATTTGGTATCAAGCTAAAGAAAGCCAAGTTTTGTATATTATGGACTGATACATGTATTTTGTATCACATGCCGGATGCATGTACATGGTAGGGTCTGAGTTACCATGAACACTAGCTGAAGCCCAAGACCAACTTAATTTCTTCGGAAATATACCCATCCTCAGATCAGAACACTGAATGATGTAATAAAACATGCCAAAAATTTAGTTACCTGTCTGTTTTGGAGCTGCCTGTCAATGTATATCTGTCCCTCGGTAATATATCCTGTAAGATCTGGTGTGGGATGTGTAATATCTGGCCAAATAAAGAAGTAAAGCTTGTGTTACCGTATATACTTAAGTATCAATACATGATATCGAAGATAGATAATGTAGAGTAATAATGCATTACCATCATTAGGCATTGTTAAAATTGGAATTTGTGTAATGGATCCTTTTCTCCCTTCAATTCGTCCAGCACGTTCATAGATTTGTGCCAGATCAGTATACATGTACCCTGGATATCCACGCCTTCCAGGCACTTCCTCTCGGGCAGCAGATACCTGCAGTCATTATTAGTAGTTTGTGTTACGGCTAATGATACACATACATAATAAAAATACAATATGTAGTTGGTAAGATAGAAGATGAATATGAGGCTTGCATACTGGCAATGCACGTATTTATCTTTTTCAAAAACTAAGGTACATCATTGGAATTCAAAAGTTTTTCACATTACCTCACGAAGAGCATCAGCATAAGAACTCATATCTGTGAGAATGACAAGGACATGCTTCCCGCATACATAAGCCAAATATTCTGCAGTAGTAAGCGCAATACGAGGGGTAATAATACGTTCAATCGTAGGATCATTCGCCTGCAGTGTAAGCAGGCAGAAAACAGATTTAGGCCCAATAGGATCCATACAAAAAATGAGATAGATATAGGGTAGAACAATCCCAATTCACAGAATTTAAAAACCAGAAAATAAAAATAAACATATTATGAATGCTGCGTAGCTTCACTTAAATACATACCAGATTCAGAAAAAGGGTCACTCTCTCCATTGAACCATTTTCCTCAAAATCACGTTTGAAAAACTGTGCAGTCTCCATATTTACTCCCATAGCCGCAAAGACGATGGCAAAGTTGTCGTCTTCTACATTCTGTAATTTCACCAAGTAGTTTACGCAATCACATGAATGCTATAAATATATCAAGAAGACAATGAAACTAGGTGGTAATCCAAGCAGAAGACCATGTAAATACAAACCTTAACTTCAAAGTCAAAAGGAACTCATGAAGAATAATAAGCAATAAGATGACAGACAACTTCAATTGAAGTAGCTGAACCTCTAGCCATAATGGCGATTCCAACTTGTTTGAATCTTTCAGCTATACTTTGAACTTCCCCAACTTAAGCTCAATAACCAGTCTTTTCCAAAAGCAAGTAGGGCTTAGCTCAAGGGTGAGGCCACTTGGATGGTCAGGTAAGGCCTCACAACTATAAATAGTGCAACAAAACCTTATAATAAGTTACATAATGCCCTTATTGTACTCTTTATTTATTCCAAACTGTTTCAGGGCAGCAATAAGCAGGTTCTTGCCTTTTACTTATTCATTTAACTTGTAATTTGGAAGTACTAATGTGAGTAAGATTAATGTGTTATGAAATGACTAAGTGAATTTCATTTTGAAGTCAAAACTTTCCTGACATTTTAGCTTCTTTGCAAAATAATGTTGCACATACACTGAAGCATACTTGACATGAAAATAGTACATATATATAAATTATGAATATCAATGAACCCGATTATTGAAATTACATTTTTTTTATTAATTCCATTTATTCAAAATCTCGGCTTTATATACACATTATTTTGACATTCCAATCATAATGTTATATAATGTTATTTATATAATGTATATTATGTTATAATGAGTTGCTTGGGACTCGAACCCATGGAAAACAGATAATTAGGTTACAATAATACCTCAGCATCAAGAAGACTGTCAGATTTCTCCAACCGCTTGACCAAACCAGCTTGACGACATATCTGAGCAGCTATTTCATTGTGAGGAAGACCAGCAGCAGAGAAAAGTGGGATTTTTTGTCCTCTAGCAATGGAATTCATGACATCAATTGTAGAAATTCCAGTTTGTATCATCTCTTCAGGATATGTTCTCTCACTAGGATTGATAGAACTCCCTGGAGATGTCATACAATAGAATGTCAGACAAGTTAATGTACAGGAAATTGGAGCATAACTTAATACCAATAATCACATAACTAACCAGATATGTCTAGGTAAGCCTCGGGCAAGATTGGGGGGCCATTATCAATTGGTTTCCCAGAACCATTAAAGATTCGCCCAAGCATGTCCAGTGAGACTGGAGTTTTCAAAACCTGAAAAACATGCAAGATGGAGGATCAAAACAGCATATCTGATTCTTGGAAATTCATGCCAGAAAATAAGTATTATTCTTGATTCCAGATTACAAGGAAGAATATTATTGAAGATTTAATACCTCTCCTGTGAACTGCACAGTGGTGTACTTGTTGTCAATTCCAGATGTTCCTTCGAAAACCTGGGCAGCAAAGACAATAGTTACAAACCCGTACAAACAATAATATGTGCATCCAAGAAAAACTAATGATGTATCACTTAGTACAGGTTAAGATGAACATAGAAATTGATGTTCCAGAAGATGCACAAAAACCCACAACAGACGTTCTCAAATTACGAACCTATGCAAGAATATAAAGTAAAGGACAGAATCCCTATATCTAAATGGCAGTCACCTGCACAATAGCTTTCTCCCCATCAACCTCCAGGACTTGACCACGTCTAGTTGTTCCATCTCCCAAACGAATATTAACAATCTCCTGAAACTTAGGTCCCTGGGACAGCCAATAAGTATATATTAGTTGTTGGGTTCTAAAAGGAGACAATTGCTCAAGAAAGCTTAATAAAAATTTAAATGAGGGAGAGAAGATCACTTACCTTAACTTTTTCAAGGATGACCAGAGGACCGGCCACACCAGAAACAGTTCTGTACTCTGCAAATTCAAGGCAGGGAGGGAAAAGGTGAACTTTCTAGCCTAACAAATTTGAAGCGTTCAACACTGATTCAAAAAGTTTCTATTAAGAACAATGAACAAAACCACAGCCCCGCCATAACCTCACCAAATGACTACACACACCCTTGTCTGAAAATGTAAAGTAAACCAGTCCAAAACTTACCCATGCCGACCTCTAGCGCTCCCTCATCCATTTTTTGATTGTTTTGTGAAACAGCCATTTGTAAGCTTCAGGACCAATAAAAAAGGAATAAAAAATTATGAATAAATTAACTTAAAATTTTCAATTAATAAAAATTCTTTAAGTTATAAAGCATATCAGTCCAATCTAATGAGTGGAGAATTAGACCACAGCCACACTCAAAGAAAAGCAAAGAGAACGTCAGAAGCAGATTAATGAGTGTAGTAAACCGTCCAAAATTCAAACTATTCAAAGTCCTGCACTCCGATTAAGACAATAGCATATGTTTGGCTGCTGGGAACACAAGATAACATTAAAATATTAGAAAAACAGAAAATAAATTATCGAATTGCGTCAATTCAACTTGTCTCAATACTGAATATAGTCCCCGGTAACTGTATATTACAGTTTCTCCGCGCCAAAATATCTAAAATTCTAATCCTTCACATTACGCCCTTCTGCCCTTCTCCTTTCTCCTCCTTTTTATCATCAACCAATCAAGACCCTCAAAATCGACAAAAATTCAAAAAATTAAAGAAAACAAACTCAAAGCCATTGCTCATTCCAGAAATTCACCAGACTTAACCTACTTTGGATCAACACCCATGATTGGAAGAACACGGACTTCAATCGGAGTTCATGATCGAGCGGTTGCAGTTAAATTGAATCAAGTAAAACACAATCAAGCGGCTGAAATTACGAATGGATCGGAAAGATTACCTTGTTTTCGATCTGAAGCCAACACAAGCCAAGCCAAGCCAAGCAGAAGAGAGAGACGCGAAAAGAGGAGGATGAAAAATGAAAAAGCGTGAGATCTGATGGACTACAAAAATAATTGAAATAAATAAATTACAATTCAGTGACAGAAATAAATAAATAGTGAAATTAAACTATTTAATTGTAATGTTCTTTTTTTTTTTGGGTAAGCGGGCAATAATGGAAATTATGTGAAAGACAACAAAACACGAGTGTATGAAATCCACGAGCGTCCAACTAGATGGCGAGCCGATCCTCTACTCGGTTGGGCGGAATCAGTGGGGAATGTACAGCTAGTTACTACTTTCGGGCCCACTGCGGTTTTTATAGTTTGGCCACCGATTATATTTGAGACAATATTTGTAGTGATGGCAAGAATTGAAATATCGATATCGACGGATATATCGCTTTTCAAATTTACAGATATCTCACCTCAAATATCGATATCGATATCGTTTACGGTCAATAAAAATAACGGAAATTTGATCTAAAAATTGGAAATTTAGAATGAAATTTTGGGAAAAACTTAAATACTCAATAATGGTTATATATGACTAATAAAAACTATAAAAATGATTTTGATATAATAAATATATGATGAATAATATGATGTAATATGATTCTGACGATGACTAATAATATAAAATCTTAAATATAAACAT
The DNA here is from genome assembly GCA_032719365.1 of Prinsepia uniflora. NCBI lineage: Eukaryota > Viridiplantae > Streptophyta > Magnoliopsida > Rosales > Rosaceae > Prinsepia > Prinsepia uniflora. The sequence continues at coordinate 16,864,136 of CM064874.1, forward strand.
AAAATGAAGTGAGTTACTATAATTGGATGTTAATATATTAAAAACATAACAATAAACATACAAAAATTCAATATAAGAAAAATGATAAAATAAGTTTAAATATATTTAAGATTGGAAAAAAAGGATGAAAAAATAGGATCAAACTTTGTTTAAAAATTGGAAGTAATTGATATATTTAAAATTAGACAAAAAATGAAAAAGAAAAAAAACCCAAACTTTATTGAAAAGTGGGAAAAAAAATGAACTCAAATGGATAAAAAAGGAAGAAAAAAAAGTAGTTGTAGGTAACTTTAAAAAATTAATATTTTAAGTATATACCTCATTAATGGTGTGTGTTTTTTATTTTGTAATTTTAAAATTGAATTACGACATTTGATTGAATAAGTGACAAAGACACATAAATATTAAAGTGACCTTAAATTTGTGGCTCCAAATATCTTATCCTCATTAATGGTACCATGTACAATAATAGAAAGACTTCAATAAAGATCCAGATCCAGCGCAAAATAATTGAGTTATTTATTCTTAAATATCTTTCCCTAAAACCATATTCCAAACCGTCCATATCACATTTTTTTATTAATATTTTAAAGCAAAATTTGACTTCTTTTTAATTTTCTTTTCTCCCCGGTAACTTTATCTTCTTCAGTTCTTCTTCCTCGTGCTTCATCTTGTTCCTCCTGTTTCAATCACCATCAACCATCAGTCCATCACCTGCCAATCTCAGCCGAGACTAGCTTCACCATTCCACTTAGAATCATCCCCCAAATGAAATACTTCTATCTTCCTTCATTGTCGACTTTGTTGGAGAAGATGAAATGAGACTGAAAGTCTGAAACCCAACAACCACCATCGATGTTCCTGGACGACCCAAGCTACAAGAGAACCTCCAATCGCTTCGTATGGGTAAGGCGAAGCTTTGTTTACCTTTGTTCACCTTCAATGCTCACTTGAAAGCATGGATTTGAATGCAAAACCAAGAAACTCAACGTTTTCCATCGAAATGTCAGCCACTTGTCAGCCAATTTCGCCGATTTCTATCGATATATCGCGAAATCACTGATATTGGGGGAAGATTTTTCTTCACCCCCTGTTTATATGTCGACCCTCTTATTTGACGAAATTTCCATCGATATTTCGTCAATATCACCGATTTTTGAATCACTGAGTGGAGGTAGCTCTAAAGATAGTCTCAAAATATTTTTTTGTCCAAAATGGCATATTGTTGATAATGGGAGTCTATATTTATTAGAGCTGAATATGAGGTTATATTTTTATTTTGCATGATATCTTAAATATGTATTAAAATAAATTTTTCATTAATTTTTTTTATTTTAATGTTTATATATGTAATCTTTAATTTTTTTTTTCTTAAACATTTTAACCTACAAAAATCTAAGTTCCGAAAAAAATAAGAATTCATCCTTTATAGACCGTTAGATGTGGTCTTCTCATTTCATTCTTATGTATTAGATCATATTTTCTTATCACAATATCATCCGTTATAATGTAGAATTTTTCAATCTCATTGTTTGGTTTGATTCGCACAGTTCACTTGGAGTGATGTTGTAGAATTTCCCAACAATCATCAAGGGTGAAAGGTTTGTCTTCTTTGGTGTACTATGAAAATTTAGCTTCTACAATCTAATGATATGTGGAAAAAAAATTAATTGATATGAATATAATGTAGAAATATACAAACAAAAAAGCTTATAAATAAATTATCAACATAATTTACATGGTCAGCATTAGTATCCCACTCGAGTTTCGATGCTTTATATGAGTTGGATGGTCGCAAAGCTTTATGCAAGGTGGATAGATGAGTGCCCATCGATTTTTGAGACTCTTCGGTTTTCCCGGTGATATGTTGAATGATGTTGGAAAGAATTGTTGTTGTATACGCCCCCACATGGTTTTATTGGATTGTGAATTGCTACTTGCAGCATCTTCCCTAATTGCCATATAAGCTCGGCATATAGTCATATCTTCTTCGATATTTAAATTCAGTTCCCATAAGAATTTGTTGATAATTGGTGGAATGAATGTGCAACTAAGTAAATCTATAAGCACAAGTTTGAGAAAATAAAGAAAATAATGAGAATATTGTGAGTTGTGGAACCATAAATCACTGAAAAAATGTGGAGCTACCACATGGCACATAATTTTGAAAATGTCTAAATTGCCCTTGGTAATGACATGAACGACTTACAGACACATACACATGCACATTAAATAATATATTTACTAGTTGAATATATTATTTAATCGGGTTAAAGTCTCAATAATATTAATATTCTCCCTGAGAATTAATTGTTATTATTCTTAATAATGGTCAATTATAATTAATATTAAATTATTATAATTATCATCATATTGACCAATTATTATTAAATATATTTAAAAATATATATTATTTATTAATTACAAAATCAACCAACCAATCAAAATGCTCTGAAACTCTCAAGGATTCTCTATAAAAAGAGACGTTAAGGTAAGTTGTTTCAACGCTTCTTAAGCTCTTATGATTTCTCTCTCAAAGCTGACTTAAGCATCAGAGTGTTTTTGATCGAACAACCACCCAGGGCTTCGACCGAGGCAAACGATAGCTTTCTTGTTTGTTGTTTACGAGGATCAAGGAGATTTTTGCGAGTGTGTACGATTTCGAATTTCAACAACTAGTGCTTTCATTGAGAGCCGAATTGAGAAATACTCAAGAGGAGCTCTCTAGATTGTTCATCGTTCATCGTTCATCGCTCATCATACTTAATTCGTCGTTCATCGACTATGTTCAAAGTTCTTGAATTTTATTCATCATTGCTATGTTCATGGTTCATTTTACCTCATTCGTCGTTTATCGACTATATTCGAAGTTTTTGAACGTTGTTCATCAGCCGTGTTCACCGTTCATCATACTTCGTTTGTTGTTCATTGATTATGTTCGAAGTTCTTGAACCTTGTTCATAATTCTTCTGATGTGTTCATCGGTCATTATACCTTGTACGTCTTTTATTAACTATATTCGAAGTTCTTGAACGTTATTCATGTAACAACTCGGATTTCGAGGAAACGTGAAATTGGAAAATTTAAGGAGAAAAAGACGATTTTGCCCTTAGGAAAGTCAAAATGTTGAATTTTTTATTGGGGCACTATTTGGGGGTTCCGAAAAGACTATTATGATGGTCTCGAGATCCTAAGTTCGTAGACAGGCGGTGCGCCAAAATAGGGAAAAAGGTCGGACGAAATTGACCGTTTTGTCCATAAGTCAAATATTTTACTTTTCTTGGTCAAATTCAAAATGTTGACTTTTTGATCGAGACCTTATTTGGGTGATTTAAGAGGACCGTGATGAAGGTCTCGGCCTCCCGAGTAAGTCGACAGGTGACATGCCGAAAACGGAGCTCAGATGGTTTTGTTTTTGAATTTAACATATGTAGAGGCGTTTTTATCATTTTACCCTTAGGAGTGAAATGTTAATTCTACTTTGTGATATTGTTATTATGGATGAGTAAGGTAGTGACATGTGTCACTTATCTTATATGGAGGTGTGCACCGACTATGTGTGATGGTGTGTGATATTTATGTGAGTTTTGTGTGTGTTTTCGGCCACGAGAGAAGAACGAAGAAGGAAAATGGAAGAAACAGAGAAGGCGAGCAGGGGAAGAGAGAGATGAGAAGAAAAAACAAAGATACGAGAAGAGAGAAAAAGGGAATGAAATGGAAAAGAGAAGAAAAAACCCAAAGGAGACCCGAAACCCAGAACTTGGGATTTTCAGAAAATTGAACTTCAAACTTAGACTTTGATTATTGAAATTAAGCTTCGTTTATGCTTCCTGAGATCCAAAAGAACCAAACCATCACAAATTACATGAAGTTGAACGGAATTGAAAATGGATCAAAATCGGGTCAGGCGACCCGTTTATAGAGAAATGGGTCAAGGAGACAATGAAAAGTGTTTGCACAGTACCCAGCCCGTGGCCTCACGCGCAGCTATTCCAGGCGGTGTGTGGGGGTGCGTGCCAGGTTTTCTGGGGATGTTGTCAACACACTTTGTATAGTTTTCGACATTACAAACTTAATGGCACATGTTTCGAGTCGATCGAACATCGTCTTGGGGTTGTTTTAGTTTTCCGAAGGTTTAGGTTCATTTTAGATTCGTTTAAAAATCACAGAAAATTATGGGATTAAAATAGGATATATTTGGGATTGTTAATGATCTTTGGATGTGATTTATGACAATTTTTGAGATTCTCAAATATTACTGAAATGTGTGCAATGTAAAACTCAGTTATACAAACAGTGTGTGAGTGGACTTTCTTTCCCTAAACTTTTATGCATGCATATTTACATGATTTTAATGGTTTTATATGTGATTTTGATGATATTGAGTGATTGGAAATTTTACCGGATTTTCAGTAATTTTATGAATATTTAACTAATACTATATTGCACATTTTATGAGGTTTTCAGTAAACTGGTTTCAGATACCGTTTTGATTGTGATTTCGAATTAAATTTGGTTTGTGGCATGGAGTAATGTGATTTTGGAATAATTATGATTTTCATTTGATTTCTGAATGGTTTTTACAAAATTAGCCTTAATGGCACGTTTTACGAAAATTGGCGTTTGAGTTGTATTTTGAGCTTAGGCCTAAGATTCTGATTGTGGTTTGGCTTGTGACATAAGATGAGATGTATGTGTTATTGGTATTTATGATGTAAACTGTGGTGTGATGATTGTGATAATGGTGATGGTCATGTGGACTTGAGTCGATTACATGTTGTGATGATTGTTGATTAGTCTCAAACGTCTACTCTGGGGCTCTGAATCCTGAGGCGGGTATTATATGTGGATATGTTCTAGTATTGTGATAAGTAGTCTCGGACATCGAGTAGGGCTCTGTATCTTGAGACTAGAGTGTGATGACGACTTAGACGTCGAGACGGAGGCTCTGTATGCTGAGTCGGTTTTCACTTAGATGTCAAGTTGGGCTATGTATCCCTAGTGAGTATGTGATATGCCTACTGGTAGTGCACTTGTGATATGATGATTAATGTGGTGCTTATGTATTGATGATTGAGGTTATGTTTGTGCTTGTGCTTCGAGGGTGGTTTGAATATGTCTGATTGTGTATGAGTGATGTGTATGATTGTGTTTGAGTTAACTATATATGAATTATGTGGTTATATTGGATATAGATTGATTGTGTGTTGTTGATGTGATGCTTGTGATGCCTGACGTATGTTATGATGTTTGTTGTTCTGGTTTGGTGCTGACTTAGACGTCGAGCCGGGCTCCAGATACTAAGTTAGTCCTCACTCAGAAATCTAGCTAGGCTCTAGATACTGAGTGAGTGAGTGTAAGGTCCACACTTGGACGACGAGCTGGGCTCCAGATCCCGAGTGGTGAACCTGCTAGTAGTGTAGTGGGATGATGATTGATATTGTGATGATTATGGATTCTGTTAACAGTTGTGGTGGTGGTATTGGTTAAATGATGTTTTTGAACACGAGAATTCTTTTCACTTATTTCGAGAACATGAGTTGTGTTTTGTTTTAATCAAAGTGAAATGGTTTTCGTATGCATGCATATTTTTGGAAAATGGAGGGTAAAAGCTGGATGTTTTCAAATTATGTTTTTAAAAATGTTTCTTTTTGTGCACTCACCCCTTTTCGTGGTTTTGTGACCCTCCAGAGGTGTTGCACGAAAATCGAGGTTCGAAATGCGGAGACATGTACTAGAGAAACTTATGTGTATCCCTAGCCTGACAAGGTTTCATGCGTATTTTTTATTCTTGTCAGACAGGAGCAGGACCCGAGTGTATTTTTCTAGTGTGTTTCGAGTGGGGTCTTGTTAGTTCATAAGCCATGTTCATTTTTCATTATACATCGTTCATTGTTCATTGATTATGTTTGTATTTTTCTAGTGTGTTTCGAGTGGGGTCTTGTTAGTTCATAAGCCATGTTCATTTTTCATTATACATCGTTCATTGTTCATTGATTATGTTTGAAGTTCTTGAACGTTTTTCATCGCTCATCAGAACTTTTCGTTCAATCCTCACGATTAGGCATGGTTAGGGCGCGACGATCCATTCAATCATTTAAAGATAGTGTTTCAGCCTTTGTAGCTCGGAATAGGAGCGGAGCATGCGCTGTATCTTCAGAAAATCGTCAAGCCTTCGCCCTCTCGAAACGTGCAAGCCTCGACCTCGTAAAGCATCCAAGTTTTCCCCTTCACAAAGTGTTGAAGCCTTCGCCCTGTGGAGCATCAAAGACTTTGTGAAGCATGCAAGCCTTCGCCCTTTCGAAGCACCCAAACCTTCTTCCTAAAAGCACTTCAAGCCTTCATTCCAGAAGCACTTCAAGCCTTCTTCATGTAAGCATTCCAAGCCTTCCTCCTAGAAGCACTACAAGCCTTCTTCCGAGAAGCACTTCAAGCCTTTCTTCTGGAAGCATTCCAAGCCTTCCTCCTGAAAGCACTCTAAGCCTTCTCCCGAGAAGCACTTCAGGCCTTCCTTCTGGAAGCACTCCAAGCCTTCTTCAGAGAAGCACTTCAAGCCTTCCTCCGGGAAGCACTTCAAGCCTTCCTTCTGGAAGCACTTCAAATCTTCCTTCTAGAAGCATTCTAAGCCTTCTTCTTGGAAGTACTCCAAGCCTTCTTCTAAGAAGCATTTCAAACCTTTATCCTATAAACATTCCAAGCCTTCCTCCTAGAAACATTTCAAGCCTTCCTCTTGGAAATACTCCAAGCCTTCTTCTGAGAAACACTTTAGGCATTCCTCCTGAAAGCACTTCAAGCCTTCCTCCTAGAAGCACTTCAAGCCTTCCTCCTTGAAGCATTCCAAGCCTTCCTTTTGGAAGCACTCCAATTCCTTCTTCCGAGAAGCACTTCAGGCCTTCCTCCTGGAAGCACTTCAAACCTTCCTCCTAGAAGCACTTCAAACCTTCCTCTTGGAAGTACTTCAAGCCTTTCTCCTATAAGCACTCCAAGCCTTCTTCTAAGAAGCACTTCAAGTCTTCCTCTTGGAAGCATTCCAAGCATTCCTCCAGGAAGCAATCCAAGTTTTCTTCTTAGACGCACTTCAAACCTTCCTCTTGGAAGCACGTCAAACCATTCTCTGAGGGAGAAACTCAAAGTCTTCCTCCATGGTGCAACTCAAAGCCTTTCTCCAATAAGCACTCTAAATCTTCTTCTGAGAAGCATTCCAAGCCTTCCCCCTGAGAAGCTCTCCAAGTCTTCTTCTAAAAACCAAAGTTCCGACACTTAGAAAAAAACCTAGGGATTACTAAGTTAGAGGGAATAGGCTAGCCAAAATATTTCAACGCAGGAGATGTCACTTCTTGATTCACTACAAGCAAATTCCGCCTCAAGTTATCACAATATTCAATTTGATGCGAAGTTTAGGGGCATACAACAGAGAATATGACTTGAATTTCAAATTTTCAAGTTCTTCTTTCATGAACAATGGGGGAAATAAATTTAGCTCTACTAACTTTGGTATCGCCAAGCTTCCCGAAGACATCTTCGACATCATCTTGAAGCAGCTGCGCTTTTAGCACACAGTGTCAACATGCAACTCATCTTGAGATCAAGGAAAATGAAGTACGACATCACAAGCTTCACATAAGACATGTCCAATCATCGATTATCGAGTCCCACCTTATTGCCACCCCACTTCTAGCTCAACAAGACCTTTAAGATCACAAGTCTCGGGAACTATGGAGCATTACCTCGATGTCTGAGACTGCTCACAAGTCTCGGGAACAACTAAGCATTACCTCAACATTCGAGACTATTAATCACAATATTGGGCTCGGGAACTACAGAGTATTATCTCGATGTTTGAGACCGTCCAACCAATCTGGCATCTCGAGGAGGGTCATCCTATCACACAACACTCACATATATATCCAAGTCATATCATACATCATCTCCGTAGTCACATACTATAACATATACTCCTTCTTATCCAAGACCAAGTACAGAAATCAAAACCCTACTCAAAACCCAGGCCTAAGCCCAAACACAAATACGTCCAAAGACCTCGTAAAATGAGCCATTAAAATATTCATAAAATCATGTAAAATCTCATTTCACCAAACACCATCAAAATCATATAAACATGATATATCAAGTATGAAACTATTTTTCAAAACTCTGTGATAAATCATAACACAATGTAGCAATTCCTCATAAAACGTGCAAAGTTGTAATTATCGTAAAATCACCACAAAATCCATAAAAATCGTACATAAATAACCATTAAGAAATTCACATAATAAATCACGTAAAAATATATAAAAATGAATGCACAGGATTTAGGGAAAGATAAGTCCACTCACACTTACCTTACATACAACCGAACCAAATCGCATGTCTTTCCGTAAAATTCGGGAAATCAATTTCTGTTAAAAATCACCTAGAAGGGTCACTAACCACCCTAATTAACTCATTCGTGAAACTCATAATTTTACGGGAGGACAACTATGTGTCCCCAAGCGCCTAGAACCTCATATTGCGTGAAACTCGCGCGCTACAGTATAGTTACTATTCATATGTCATCTACTTGAGTTCTCGACCCGTTTCTCTGCAAGATGGGTCGTCCGACCAGCGACGTGACCCGGTGAAAACTCAGCCATTCTTGCACCATTTTTCACATTTTAACTCTCCTTATTCATCTCGTGAATCATATAAAATGTCTATAGCCTTAAAACCATAAAACATACCTCAATATTGAACATGGAATCCAAGTTTCTCAGCCCAGTTTTCTTCTACCGTTTCCCAACCTTCCAGTGTGTCTAGTTCATTCCTTTCTCATCGTATGATTTTTGGGAACTTACATGAGTTAGCAATACTCCCATACTTGAAAATGAACTTCTCAAATCATCTTTAATACTTGCGGTGCAACCATCCTAGTTTCTTGGTTTAATCCTTGGCCGAAGAGCTTGGGATGTCTCACCTCGCTGTTCCATCTTCTCGTTCTCTTCTTTTGTTCCTCCACTCTTTCCTCTTCCACAAACCTCCCTCTTCTCTCCTTCTCTGCCGACTTCTCCCTCACGATTTTTTTTTCCTTTGATGGACATCCACCGAACCCAATCAAGACCATCTCCTTATTTTTCTCCATTCTAATGTCTAAATGTATAAATATATATATATATATAAGGATAGGTCGGTAGTAGTAAAATGAGAAGAAAATTACAGAACCTTCTAGGGTACTCTAGGGCCTTGCAAAAAGACCAAAATGCTCTTCACCTATTTTGACCCATAACTTCTTCACCCAATCTGCAATTGTGGCGTGCCGCTTGTCTATAAACTCAGGATCTCGAGACCTTTTTAACGGTCTTCTCGTAATTCTCAACAAAGGTCCGTAGCAAAAAGTTAACATTTTAACTTTTAACCAAAAAGTGAACCATTTTACTTTTTAAGGGCAAATTTTTTTTACCCAAATTTTCCAAAATTTACTTTCCTTAAAGGCCCAAGTCGTTACAGTTTCACCTTAAGCTAGAAGAAATCTACTCTCGCGTCATCACAAGTGGAACTTCACACAATGGCAAGTCTCATGCATGTCTAAAGAGCAAAATGTCACATCGACGTCACTTGTTGCAAAGTTGAGGTCAACTAAAAGCCATTCTTTTGAAAGGCACATGAACAGTCCTTGCTAACTTCTTAGTTCTTCTGACAAGGACGAGAATAGGCAAGTTAGACAGCCCTTGCAAACTTCTTAATTCTTCTGACAAGCACATGAATGGACAAGTTAGAAAGCCCTTGCCAAATTCTTAGTTCTTCTGCCAAGGACAGTGATGGACAAGCTAGACAGTCCTTGCCTGCTTCTCAGTTCTTCCACGAAACACACTCTCTGCATGTGCTTATTTTCCAGCTCACCCACCTTACTTTCCAACATGTGAATCCTCCAAACAAGCCAAGTCACATGGATATGGAATGGAACATAATCGTTGAGCCAAGTCGAAACTAGATTCCAAACTACAGGACTGACAAACAGAAAGCGAATGATAGCTAAAGCATATCTACGTTGAAAGCCTCCATAAGTTCATTGCTCGTATCTACTAGCTGCCATGTTGTAGGACTGACAAGCAAACTATGCTGACATCAGCTCCCTCGCAATACTGATGTCAGTCACAAAATGAGCTCCATAAGTCCACCCATGTATTGACACAACCCATCCCAATCCCCCCAGGATTATCACGGGATGTGCCATGCTCCCGTGTGACACGAAGTGTCAGACAAGGGATAATCCGAACCTTCAACCTGACCAGGCTTCTAGAGCGCGACAGGATCCGGTGGAAGAGTGTGATGTCTCAGTCTTTGCTACAATCTGCATCCTTGATAAACCTGAAAGGCATTAAAACCATTAAAAACTGTGAGTGGACGAAAATCAGTAATTTAAGAAAACACATTTCATAAGAAGACATTTATGCCTTCACTAAAAAGCATGCATGCATTCGAAAACCATTTACCTTAATAACCATTATTAGGGTCTCAGTCCAAAACCAATCTTAGTGAAATATAAATCATAGAACACGGGGTCTTAGCCCCAAACCAATCATACGGGCCCCTGCCCAAATCCATTTACACATATCCATAACATATCAACCATATGTGGTAACTCAGCCCAAATCCGTAAATCCGAGTATGTGGGTCATTGCCCAAATCCATTTACTATTCAGAAAACATCATTTCATAATCCAAGAAGTTATGTTTACCAAATATCATATAACCAATCCTAACACGGTTTCCAAAGCTACGTGCGTGCTACCTGGGGTCTCAAATCCCAAGTCTCCCCAGGGTCCACCCAGGTCAATGTCCGAAGATCAATGACCCTCCCTGGGGGTTATAATCTATAAATGCCTTCTTGAGAGTAAGGTACCCCACGGGGGCGACTCCACTCGGTTAGTACTTCGTGACTACTCCGGGGTCCACCTAGGCAAACAACCCTCCCCGGAGGAGACAATCCATAAATACAAGGATGGTATATGAAAAACCATTTCGAAATCATTCTCAAAACCTTTCAAACTTTTCAAAGGATCCATGCCCGATCCCTATAAACTGTCATGAAACTAGAAATCCGTGTTCCCAAATCCAAATCCATTTAGGGTCTCCGAACCCGAACTCACCTTTATAAACCATAAATGGGACTCATGCCCGATATCATAACCAATTGGGCCTCAAGTCCGATTGTAGGACCCGTGTCTTGGAGGGAGCGGTGAACAATCCCATATTCCTGCGAGGGGGAATGGTCTAGGAAAGGATGGTGGTGTGCCTTAAAGGTGTAGGCACACACCTATCTAGCACTAGGCCTTTTGGGAGCTCAAGTGGCTTTGGGGGGGATTGGAACCCCAAAGTTAAGCGAGTTGAGGCTGGTGCAATTCCATGATGGGTGACCCCCTAGGAAGTTGCACCATGAGCTCCCGAAAACAAAACCGTGAGGGCGAGGCCCAAAGCGGACATTATGGTGCTAGATGAGTCGGGTCCTGACCGAGGAGGGTTGGGTCCTGACACCGATCATGTAAACCAACTGGGCCTCAAGCCCGATTTCGTAAACCAACTGGGCCTCGAGCCCAATTTCATAAACAAGCTGAGCCTCCGGCCCGATACCTTATTAAATCAAATGGACTCCAAGTCCGAGAGTTCGTAAATCAAATGGGTCTCATGCCTGATTCCATATTTCCAAATCCAAAATCAATCCATCAATCCACAAACCAATTGGGCCCCTAGCCCGATAATGTAACTAAAATGGACTTCAAGTCCGAGGGTTTCCAAAACAAATGGGTCTCATGCCCGAGTTTACCTTTTCAAATCCAAAACCATTCCATTAAACCATTACCGAAACCATAAGCACGTATAATCAGTGTAAAACCATAAACCTCGATATACGTGCAAATACGTAAATTGCCTCAAAATATGTGTAATTATGTAAGTCACCAATATCCCAATCATCATCATAGAAATCAAATATTTAAAACATATAAAACATTTATGCATGCATCACAGTTTAGAAATCAAGGTCCACTCACAGACCATCCTAGCTCCCGCCTCGATATGTGTGCCATATGCCTTCATGGGCTAATCACCGTCACCGGGACTCCCAAACCTGTCCAAATCATACTAGAGAGTTACTAACTACCTCATTAACCTCTCATTGAAGCCCCATAATTTTTCCGAATTTTTAACTATTTTTAAACTCGATCCTAAACCTTCGAACACCCCGAATTATATCGAAACAATGTCCGATCGACACGAAGCCAGTCCCAAATGTTCGTTACATTAAATAGATGAAATTACATGTTGGACACTTCCCCAAAAGACAGCCCATGCGCCTCACGCGCCTGGCACTGTTCATCTTCAAGCTATAGCTGGACCCGGTCTGGTTCCACCGTACAATTCTGGTCCGGCTGGACCAGCGTGACCGGTCCACGCCCATATCTCTCTCATTTTTTGGTCCGTTTTCGTCCATTTAAATTCCTACACCTTCTTATAATCATTTTCTATCGACCTATAACCTCATAAACATGAAAATTGATCAAAGATTCTACCTTTGGATTGAAGAACACACGGCCAAGCTTAAGCCGTCCTTCCATGGCCGTCCAACCGTTGAAATCCTTTTCTCCCAATCCCCATAAGCTCGTCCATGTCCCAGAAACATAACCAAAACATCAAAACTAATCCAAAACGTCCCAAAAAGAGATTCAAAAATTCGAATTTAAAGAAGCTTTTGGGTTTACCTCTCCCGTAGCTTCCACCGCCGTCCACGGTGGTCCAGTCGTTCTTGGCCACGCCTCAATCTCACCCTCACTCTGTCTCTCCCCTCAGTCCAAAAGCAAGGGATTGGAAATGGGTTTTGGGAGTGGTTACAGGTTGGTCGAACAAAATGAAAGGAATGGGGATGATATGCATGAACGAATGGAATGGGCAATGGATGGGTAACACTTGTCACTCATTCAAGGGCCCCACACAAAATATTAGCCAATCACAGTAAAATAATATTTAATACGAATCACGAGACGTTAAATTCCCGAATTCGATCCCGTGGCCATAACTTCCCAGTTTGACGTCCGATTTCGACATGCCGTCTATCTACGAATTCGTGATGTCCCGATCTATGTCACGGTCATCGATCCTCGTGCATTGAACCACCCAGGTTAAAAGTTAACTTTTTGCCCTTATTTAGGAGCAAAATCGTAATTTTTCCCTGAACGTATGATAATCCTCGACTAATCCCCGTTTAGCCGCACTAATCCTTCAGTAGTCACTAATCTAATCTTGGAATTCGGGACAGGTAGTTACATGTATGGCAGGAGATTGTAAACTACACTGATATCAGCTCTCTCACATTACCGATGTCAGTCGCAGAAAGTTCTTCGCACCAACCAATTACTGTGCTTGACAAGGGGCGCCAACCTTTGTGGCAAGAGAGTGAAAACCACGCTGACACCAATTCCCTCACAATATTGATGCCAGTCGCAGTGTGTTCTCTATACCAACCAATTGATGTGCTTGACAAGGAAACTCGGGCGCCAGCCTCCATGGGCAGAAGAGTGCAAATCACGCATACATCATTAATCAAAAAGTTTGTTACTCTTATACCCTTCTCAAATTTTCAACCTTTAGTTGTTAAAGACACCATCTAAGGCTAAAAAATATTTTCTCTACTTGTTCCACGACACCATACAAGATCAAAATCTTTCTACACTCTCCAAAAATCAGGATTTTAGTTTGTAAGAAGAAGAGGTAAAAGATGAAAGATATTACTCAATATTGACATTTGAATGAATTTTTCTAAAATACGTTAGCCAATAAATAAAAATATGTGATATTGTGGAATGCGCCATGCTCCCGTCTATCACCACGTACCAGACCAAGGATAAACCGTAACCCACTTAAGGTTACTAGAGTGCGCAGTGACTTATGGAGTCCGCAACGACATGTGATGTCTCGATCTGTGCTACAGCCCGCATCCGCGATCAACCTGAAGGGCATCAAAATATAAAAATCTATGAGTAGACAAAAATAAGTACTTTTAAAACCGTTTATCGAAAATGACATTTATACCCTTCACGTAAAAACATGCATGCATCAGAAAACAAGTATTTCAAATACTTTCTTAAAAGCAAATCATATTTTTTTTCAAATCAAAACACAATGAAAACATGGCTCAATCAAAGCCATTTCCTCAGTAGAATCTTAGCCCAAAACCAAATCACATAGGGTTTCTGCCCAAATACAAAATCACGTGGGATCTTAGCCTAAAACAATCTCATCAATCATCTCAGTAGGGCATTTGCCCGAAACATAGACTCACATCCGGATTCTCATGAAAACTTTTTCACCAATCCTCTTTATCCAATAGCCAATCGTCTCACATCATCATCAGTCATAATATCAACGCAACGCGTGCGACTCGGAATTACACATCCGAATATACACCAGGCTTGAAGCCCGTGGCTCGACGTCTATGTGCACTAACTCCGGATCACACATCCCACAGGATGCCCAAAGTCTGAGCGATGACATCTACAGTAACGGAACCCCTGGCTCGACATCTGCAAAATCTCCATCTCTGACACTCCTGCTGGCAGTGTCCTTGTGACCACTCCAGGATCACACATCACACAGAATTGTCGACATCCGGAGGCTATCATCACATCATAGAGGATGGTCGTGTGGGAAACATTTCACATCTCAAAACATCTTAATAGGGTCTACGCCCGGACATAATTTCATCAAATCGGTTTCCACAAAACTATCATAAAAACAATGTTCAAAACATTTCCCAAATCCAGGATTCCTCGAATCCTATCAAATCCAAACTCATAAACCCATAATAGGGTCATAGGCTGAAATCTCATAAATCACAACTAGGTCACAAGCCCAAAATATTCCACGTTTGACTATACTCTAAGTCAAACCAAAAATCAACTAGGACATAAGCCCGAATGTTATTTCCAAATCCGAAAAACCATTTCATTGTTCAAATCATTGTTCAAAATCCCCGTTGACTGTCATCCAAGTCAAAGTCCATAATCAACTAGGTCTCATGCCCAAAATACCGATTTCACGTATCTCCGTGAAATTACTTAAAACTAATAATCAAATCCTCGATTTCACGCCTCTACGTGAAATTATTCAAAAACACATAAACCACATGCACATAGACTACTCGGCCTAAGCTCAAGTGTCGTATAGAAACATAAATCTCGAAATATGTGCATCACCGCATTTTCCACTCACAAACATCATGCAATCATGCTCCTAAAACATATAAAACATTTATGAATGCATCATATTTAGAAATCAAAGTCCACTCACATACTGTCCAAGTTGAGCGCTCAAATCCCGCGCTGTAAGCCACTCAGAGGCTAATCCAACGTCTCTGGAATGTCCGAACCTATCCAAATCATACCCCAAAGGTCACTAACCATCTGTACAAGTCTATAAAATAAACCCTCAAAACTCTTGAAATAATAAACGTGTCTTGAACACGCTTCCCGATGCTAAAAACCTCCAAATAACCTATCAAACGATCTCTGATCGACCTGAAAACACCACCATTGGATTCAGAACGTCGAAACCTTTCGAATAGGATCGATTTGACCTCAAAATTCATGCCCACGTGCCCTCATGTGCTGGTCAAAGTTCGGTCCATGGCGGTCAACATCGGTCAATGCCGATCAACGGCGGTCAATGCTGGTCAACGCTGACGTCAACTGCTGACATCACCTACTGACGTCAGCCTGACAACATGACACGTGGCACTCCTTGATTGGTGCCACGTGTCGTACCACGTGTGATTGATAGGTTTGACATCTATCTAACACCCTACCACGTGGCACCACCCCATTGGTCCATGTGGTTTGATAATGTTGACGTGGACCTACCATGTCTGCTACCACGTCACCTGACAGATGCTAACATCTTGCCATGTGGCACCCTCTTACTGGTCCATGTGGTCTGACATGGCTGCCTTGGACTTGCCATGTTAGCTACTAACTCGATTGACACATGGCCACGTGTCACCTTCTTGTTGGCCACGTGGCCTAACATGATGATGTGGAATCCCATGTCAGTGACTTCAACCCTCAGACAGGTAGACCCGTTTGACTGTAAGTCGTTTGACCAGCGACCCTAACCCCACCATATCTCCATCGATTCTTCACCGTTTTCGCTCATTCTTTTTCCATGCTGCTCGTAATCTACCCAGGAATGGATCTACGAGGTTGAAAGTAGGAAACCTTACTTGAAAATCTTTTCCCTCATTGAAACTTCATGGACCCAAGTTTGAACTCGAACCCAGGCCCCTTTGGTTGCCGTTTCTCCTTCATTTTTAGTCCAACAAACTCGTAGAGGTGCAAAGTAGGTGAAAATGATCAAAATAAAGGCTTTCAGTGTATTGACTCGCCCCAAATTCTTGGGATTAATTAAGAATTAATTATGGAGTAGCGAGGCTAATCAGGGATTAGTCGAGGATTATCGGAAGGTTAGGGCGAAATTACGATTTTGCCGCTAGACGAGGGTAAAAAGTTGACTTTTGACCCGGGAGGTCCGATGCACGAGGGTCGAGGATCGTTACGTTGATCGTGTCTATATGAGTCCGTAGACAGGTGGTAAGTCGAAATCGGACGTTCGACGGGAACGTTGTGGTTCAAGGAAGTCCCGAAGTACTATTGCTCGTTTTACGAGAGTTATGAACATTTGTCATTAAGTGGGCCCAGATATCTTGGGACAGGCCCAATGTCACTCATCCATTGCTGACCTATACACATACATGCATCTGCTCTCCATTCCCATTTCTCTCAGTCGACCACCCAAACCCGATGAACCCAAAACCAATCCCTCTTCCCCCATTTGAATCTGTGTGAGGCTAAGAGAGTGGCTGAGAGTGCAAGGGAGACTGGACGACGATGGTGAAGGTGGCAGAACCATTGTGGAAGGTGGAGGAAAGGTAAACTCGAAACCCAGTTTGTGTTTTGAATTTGAATTTTGTGTTTTGAACTTTGAGGATGTTTTCTGTTGATTGGGGTGTGATTATGGGGTTTGTATGAGTGTTTGGGAATGGTTTTGGAATGTGGAGAGGGGCAGAGCGGCCCAGCGAAAGGGTTGGAAAACAGGGTCGTGAAGGGTGAATCGAACCAGGGGGTTCTAGGTATTTTTTTTCTTGGGTTTAATCACATAGATAGGTTGTAAATGGGGAAAGGAAGCTATAGGAATTGGAATGGATGAAAACGGGCTAAAAATGGGTGAGTTATAGCCCTGGACCAGTTATGCCAGTTCGGTTGGACCGGCTAACTAGTGAATCGGTTCAGACCGGTTCGACGCGAGGAAGAAGATGTACAGTGCTGGGTGCGTGAGCTCCACACGCAGCGCCTTTGGGCGCGCGCGTGGGGACGTGTGGGGTACTGTTTGGGGACTCGGTCAACACGTGAAATCATCCTTTCGATGTAAAGAACGTTTTGGGACAAGTTTTAAGTCGATCAGACATCGTTTCCATATAGTTCGGGATGTCCGAAGGTTTAGGATCGAGTTTAAAATAAGTTAAAAATCTCAAAAAATTAGGGGGTTTTTAAGAGAGGTTATTAAAGTAGATAGTAACCCTCTAGTATGATTTGGAAAGGTCCAGGAGTTTCGGTGATGGTGATTAGACAAGAAAGGCTTATAGCGCGATATCGAGGCGCAACATGGACGGTCTGTGAGTGGACCTTGTTTTATGAATTGATGCATGCATAAATGTTTTATACGTGTTTTATATCGATGATTTGAATGCCTTGAGTACGTATGTTTGTGGTATTTGGTATTTATGTATTTGCACGTACTTCGAGGTATATGGTTCTATGTTGAATTTATATGTGCGTGTGTTTTCAATGGTGGTTTGATGAAATGATTTCGGATTTGGAAATATGGAATCTGGCATGAGACCCATTTGGAATTGTAAACTATCGGACTGGAAGTCTATTTGATTTAATGAGATATTGGGCTGGAGGCCCAATTGATTAACGATATCGGGCGAGAGGCCCAGTTGAATTGTGGTATCGGGCTTGAGGCCCAATTGGTTTATGATATCGGGCTTGAGTCCTAGTTGATTGTGGTATCGGGATTGAGGCCCAGTTGATTTACGATATCGGGCTTGAGTCCCAGTTGAATATGGTATCGGGCTTGAGGCCCAGTTGATGGTGATATCAGGCTTGAGTCCCAGTTATGGGTTATGAAATGAGATTTCCGGTATAAGACCCAGTTGAACTATGATTTGAAAGAAATGAATAGTCTCCTCTAGACGTCGATGATCCTGGAGTGTCACAATCCACTGTATGGGATGAGTTACTTCGAGAGGGAGCACATGCCCAGGAGTGAGAGATGATATAGTCTCGGATAGGGTCTGGTGACAGGTCCTCCCAGACGTCGTAAATCGTAGTGGTAGACTCTGAGATGAGACTCGAGTAGTATGCATACTTTAGATATATCGTGACGGGATGGTGATTGGGCATATGAGATGTCGAGGATGGGTTATATATATATTTACGTATACAATGTTTCACTGTATGAGTGGGTTAGGGCTGAGACCCCGTGTTCTGTGATTGATATTTCACTAAGATTGATTTGGGGCTGAGACCCCGTGTTCTATGATTTGAAATTACGACTTCGTTCTGGTTTTCCTTGATTGCATTTTGGGCTGAGTTCCCATATGAATGGCTTTGGGCTGAGTTCCCACATGATTGATTTTGGGCTGAGTTCCCCTATACTTTGGTTTACGATTTTGGGCTAAGGTCCTAATGATTTAATTAATGAGAAATGGATTGGTAATTGGTTTTCGAATGCATGCATGCTTTTTAGCGAAGGGCATAAATTTCTTCTAATGAAATGATTTTATAAAGTATTTATTTTGTCCATTCATAGCTTTTAATGATTTTAATGCCCTTCATGTTGATAGCGGATGCGGGCTGTAGCATAGACGAAGACATCACATGCCACCACCGACCCTGGTGTACTCTGATGGATCCCGAGTGGCTGACGAGTTTATCCCTGGTCTGACACGCGGTGTCAGACGAGAGCAGGCACATCCCTAGTCCGACCCGAAACCCCAAAATCTGAACTTAAATTGGTTTCGAGTTTACCTGATTCCACGGGTTTCTCAAGCCACCGCCGTGCTCAGTCGTCCCCACCATCATCTCAGCCTCTTAGTCTTACCCTCAGCCTCACTCTCAGTCTCTCTGTGGCCGTCAAATCAGAACAAAAGCAAAGGGAAAATGGGGAGGGGTTTCGGGTGTTTGAAAATAAAAAGGAAGGGAAGATGATGCATGAACGTGGGATGATGGGCCAATGGGCTTGTCACTTATCCATTGGTCCAGAATGGATATTTTGGGTTCCTTCCAAGACAAGCTACAAATTCAATTTCTTGAAAATCGTGTAACTGTAAAACTCAATCGAACCTTCTGTGACCAGTAACTTTCTCGTACGATACCCGATTTCAACGTGTTACCTGTCTATGAACTTGTATCGTCTCGATCTACGTAATAAACCTCGGTCCACGTGCTAATGACATTTCAGGTCAAAAGTCAATATTTTCATCCATCTGGGGATAAAATCATCATTTTACCTCAATCCTCCAATAATCCTCGATTAAGTCCTAATTAATCCCCGATTAATCCTTGATTAATCCTTAATTCTCTCTAATCACGAAATTCGGGACGGGTTGTTACAATCTACCCCCTTAGAGAATTTCTTCCTCGAAATTCAAATCGACTCAATTCCCACATCCAAAACTGTGGAAATCCAATCTTGCCTTCAACTCGAGGTACACGCCAACACCCATCCACAGTACGCATATCGCATCAATCGTCGCTCGACGTTAACTACAATCCAATGGTCAATGCTGAAACTCATCTCAATCCTCTTTGATAGTATCCAAGAGTGACCTACCATCACTGGAAACCTCCAATGCTTAATTTCAAGTCTCGCTTGAAACATCGACACTCGTTGGTCTCACCTGTCACTCACGTATGTGTACTCAGAATCCAAGCTGACAATCCTGCTCAGCATCCAATCTGACAATCCGACTCAGCATTCAACCTGACGGTCCTGCTTCTGCTGATCATAAGTCCTCTGTGTCACTCGATGGCCTCTAACCGATAATCACATTCCCGACAAGCCATCGTGACTAGCCGGTAACTCACGACTCCAGTGTTACCACTCGAGTCACTATCGAAACACTCAACTTGCTCTAGAGTCTTATAAGGGTACCTCATATTGTACCTCATCTCACTCAGCGACCAACGCTGTGATCTTGTCTCCTCGAATCTCAAGCTGACATCTCACTCATCTTCTCGATATATAAACCGACATCTTACTCATCCTGTTGATACACAAACCGACATCTCGCTCATCCTTTCGATACACATACCAACATCTCACTCATCCCGAGTGTATTTGGGCCTCATGGAATACTTTCCCTAGTAGAGATAATCACAAACAAAAATTCTAGGGTTCCTATTGCCCATCATGGCCCTAAGCTCCATGCTCACACAGCAACCAAACCCTCTCACACTCACTCTGCACTAGCGCACCTTATTCGATGTCCAGTCCTCGTACTCCATGTACAATCAACATTGGACTCCGTCCTATTAACATACCACGTCCATCTCGGACTCAATCTGATGATCGTACCACATCAATCAGAATGATCAATACTCAACAATCACACTATCCATCATGCATTACTCACAAGTACATCCACATCACATCAATCATATCAGCACTACTCATAGGCATGCTCCCGGACTGCACTCAAGCTACGTCCGAGCCCCATACCATTATCCACAATCCAATCCACACACCACCACGATCTCGAATCTAATCTGCCTATCATATGGCTAACATGCCAATCATCATCTATCACATAAACCTGTTTGTCTGATCTCTACTCTGGACAGACCGTACACTATACTCAACGTCTTTTCTGAGTTCTTCCTATCACCTAACCAACTCCAGAGACCAATCACTTACGTCTACCAAGACGTACCAATCTAAACCTCGACCCCCATCCTGACGATGTAAAGGGTCGGATCCTGCAGCCGTGCTGTAAACCTCTAATCCAGCCTATGCATCTCACTGGAATGTTGTCCAACATCGCTTCATAGTCATCTACCATCTGCACAATCCCTCCATCTGGAGCTCTAACATCAAACATTGATGAATAGTACAAATCAAAGATAGCGAGCCTACACACATCCTACTCGAGGCATCGGCTTCTAGACTCATCTTTTCCCGAATGATGCTCAATGTATCCACAATATCTGTTAATCAACTCCAACCGTCTCCTCTGCCTCGGGTTCCACTCCCTTAGTGTACCAACACATAATGCTCCATGATCTCTAAGATCCTGCACATCTCTTCGGGAGATGGTGAATCCAACGCTCTTGCCCAACAACCGCCATGGAAAAACTCCCACTAACGTCTGGAAGAGTGAACCTAGAGCGGTGATCAAAATTATGCTCACACCAGTAACATCTCATACCAGATTGACTCTTTTCCAAGTCAATCACGTCAACAGGTTGCAATCACAGGGATAATCTCCACCTGACATTTGATGACACTCATCCAATTTGAGTAAACCAGTCCCAACTAACTCGATCCACAACCATCCACACGCATTTCGATCCATAACCAAATCGGTCATCTCGATCCACAACTCCCGATCCTCGACCCCAACGATCCACTGAGGATCCACACTAGCTCTCTCAGCCAACATAACATAACCCATAACATCAACACGGCTCCACCAAATCTAAAACTCGCTCATCACGTTAGATGACACCAAGCACATTTCGCTCCCCAAATCAAACAAATTTGGCCCACAACCAATTTGACTTCTACCTCGGTGACATCTCCATGAAACCCAAAAGTGATGATGAAAGTTCACTAAGCTAACACGTGGTAAGGAATACTCATCCCATACCAGCTCTCCGTCCAGCTGCCTCGTCGAATCTAACTCTCGAAGTTCCATCGAATTTCCAACAAATGATACTGGGGCACCCAACAGTGACATACCAAGCCAATTGATCCCCAATCCACCAAGTCCTGTAACTGGACTCGTAATACTCTCGACTCTGTCAGTATTTTCCGATAACGTGGTTACAAAATTGGTTACGTACCTAGGAAAACATCGCCTAGATGTGGCAACCATGTAAACCCTGTGTCATCGGAGGGAACTCGACAAAACCAACTATCCCCAAGCTCACTGATCTAACTGGGGACATCACATCACAAGTCCCATGTCCCTAACGACCAACTTTTCGTATCGTCCCGGCCTCCAAGCCGTAACTCACTCCTACCACAAACCATCATGACTGCCAAACAAAACCGGTTCATCGGGTTACTAGCTCGCATGTCCCAACTCTATGGGATCAACTCTTGTTGCACCCAACACTTGTGTAATCCGTCCAAAGATAACTAGGTTACCTGTCACCAATCCAGGCATACCCCGTACTCCCAGTAAACCAACTAAACTAGGAGGATACTGACATCTCACTGAGCCACTAGGGATCCTCTATATCCCACTCATCGATCACGGTAATCGCACGTCTGCCACTTGACGATGTCGGATTGTTTCTAGTTTTTTGGTATCTGCAGCCTCTAGACGCATTCGGCGTCAATCAGGACCATCTGATCACCGTCGAAATTTCGTCAAACTTATTTCAATCATTATTGGATTCCCTCTAACTCATCTAATCTTAATCACTACTGAGATTCCGTCAACTCATCTCCACTGAAATAGTGTGACATCTCGACAGAATAGCCACCGACCAAGGTTCATCGCCCCTATCATTATTGCACATAGTACGAACCGAGCTAAAACCCAAAACCACTGCTCATACTGAGCAACAATCACATACCTCTGCACTAAATGCATGAAACTCGCCTCTCAACTACCTGACATGTCTGACGAATCCTCATCGTCTCAATCGTCACTAGAACATGAGCATACCAAGATCGATAAGACTCATCCACGTCCATCGATAACAATGCCTGCCACAAACCTCGTGTAGACCAATCTAAGAAAGACTTCGCTATCAAGACTCCGCATTCATGCAGACAACTCACCACCTGTACCAACTGCTTTGTTAGTCCTAAGAACAACTCAAAGTCTGTACCATCCGCTCAACGCGTATAATATACTGATCGGCCCATCTCGGGATCTGATCCACAAGTACCACTCTCCTGGTAGCTTGTCCAACCAATCTATAACTAGATAACCCTAGTTTCAGACCAATCATCAATCACAACTCAGAAAAGTTGTCATACTCAGCCCTCATCGGGTCTACTCGGCCCTACTCGGTGTCATACCCCATTGAACATGGCATCCAATGCTAATCAGAATCTATTCGGGGTTAATTCCCACTTAACCTTCCTATTCTTACCCTTACTATCAAGTTGATGACGGGCTATCATCATCATAAAAACATCACATCTGGCATATGCGCACCACCACAAGAACAACCTAGTGCTCTGATACCAAACTGATATGACCCATCCCAATCCACATGGATTATCGTGGGATATGTCATGCTCCCATCTAACACCACGTGCCAGACTAGGGATAAACTGTACAGCCAGTCGGGGTTACCAAAGTGCGAAGTGACTTGTGGAATTCGCAATGGTATGTGATGTCTCAGCCTCTGCTGTAGCCTGCATCCGCGATCAACCTGAAGGGTATCAAAACATAAAAAGTTATGTGTGGACAAAAATAAGTAGTTTTAAAACCATTTATCAAAAATGACATTTATACCCTTCATGTAACGACCTGTCTCTAATTTTTAGGATTAATTAACACTAATTATGGATTAGTGAGGCTAATCAGGGATTAGCCGAGGATTAACGGATGTTCAGGGCGAATAGTTAATTTTTGACCTAGGAGGTCTGATGGCCGAGGGCCGATGACCGTGACGTAGATCGGGACGTCACGAGTTCGTAGACAGGCGGCACGTCAAAATCGGACGTTTGACGGGGAAGTTACGGTTCACGAAAGTTTCGAGGAACTATTTATGGTGGCACATTTTATAAGGCAAAAGTGGACTTTTGTCCTCAAGTGGGACCCAAATATTTGAATCAGGCCCAATGGATGAATGACAAGTGTCACCCATCCATTGCCCACCCAACACAGATACATGCACCAACCTCCCCTTCTCTGTTTCATTCACCTTCTTTGTGCTTTTAGACCAAGACACAAACACACCATCACAATCCACCCCAACCCACACAAACCTTCATCCTTTTCTAATGGTACGAACAGAGAAGTGAGAGGGGAGGCTGAGAAATGACGGATGGTGGTCACGGTGGTGCAGGCACGGCGTTGGAACGGCCGTGAGGGGAATTCGGTGGCAACCAGCCGAAATCTTCATATAGCAAGGTAAGCCCAAATCCAAGCCTTAAATCTCTTTCTTAGAATCCTAGGAGTTTAATGGACCCCATAGGATTGAGTTTTAGCCTGTGGAAGTACCCAAACCAAGGGATGAACATTTGGGTTCAAAATGGGTTTTTAAACCAAGGGGTTTTAGGATTGTTTTCTTGGTTTTGATTGCATAAAATGATTCCTAGGATAGATTAGGGAAGATTGATGGAAAGAAGGAAGAAAAAGGATGAAAAAAAGGAAAGAGTGGCCCTGGACCGGTCACGCCGGTCCAGTTGGACCGATTTTACAAGTAGGTCGGTTTGGACTGGTCTGGCCGAAGGAAGAAGAAAATTGTGCAGTGACGCGTGGCTCCCACACGTAGGGGCTTCTGCTGGCACGTGTGGACGCGTGGCCCACTTTCTGGGGAAGGTTCCAATATGTGAAATCATCTATTCGATGTAACGAACATTTTGAGACTGGTTTCCAGTCGATTAGACACCGTCTTGATATTGTTTGGGACGTTCGAAGGTTGAGGATCGAGTTTAAAAATTGTTAAAAATTCGAAAAAATTACGGGGCTTAAGTAAGGGGTTATTTAAGTAGTTAGTAACCCTCTATTATGATTTGGACAGGTTCGGGAGCCCCGGTGATAGTGATTGGACTGGGAAGGGCGTATGGCACTCGTACCGAGGCGCGACTTTGGACGGTCTGTGAGTGGACCTTATTTTCTAAATTGATGCATGCATAAATGTTTTATATGATTTAATGAACATGTTTTGCGATGCCTTGATTGCATATGTTTGTGGTAATTAGTATTTACGTATTTGCACGCATTTCGAGATTTACGATTTTTATGTCATGCTTATGCGTACTGTGTTTTCTGTGGTGATTTGATAGAAAGGTTTTGGATTTGAAAACATGGAATTGGGTATGAGACCCATTTCGTTGGAAACCATCGGACTTGAGGTCTATTGGATTTAATGAGAAATCGGGCTGGAGGCCTATTTGAGTTATACGATCGGGCCGAGGGCTCCGTTGGTTTACAAATTCGGGCTTAAGGCCCAGTTATGATTTATAAACATGATTTCGAGTCGAGGACCCATATGGATTTAGATTTACGATGGTTTATGGAAAACCCGGGCGTGGCCCTTTGAATGGTTTTGGAAATGAAATATGAAATGGTTTTCTGTATACCATCCTCACGTAAAAACATGCATGCATTAGAAAACAAGTATTTCAAATACTTTCTTAAAAGGAAATCATATTTCTTTTCAAATCAAAACACAATGAAAACATGGCTCAATCAAATCCATTTCCTCAGTAGGGTCTTAGCCCAAAACCAAATGACATAGGGTCTCAGCCCAAATACAAAGTCACGTGGGATCTTAGCCCAAAACAGTCTCATTAATCATCTCAATAGTGCCTCTGACTGAAACATAGACTCGCATCCGAAGTCCCATGAAAACATGTTCACGAATCCTCTTTATCCAATATCCAATTGTCTCACATCATCAATAGTCACGATATCAGCACTATGCGTGCAACTCGGGATTACATATCAGAATATACACCAGGCTCGGAGCTCGTGGCTCGACGTCTAGGTCCTCTAACTCAGGATCACACATCCCACATGATGGTCGACGTTTGAGCGATGGCATCTACAGGATCAGAACCCCTAGCACGACATTTGTAAAATGTCCATCTCTGACACTCTTGTAGGTAGTGTCCCTGTGACCTCTCCATGATCACACATCACATAGGATGGCTGATGTGGAAAAAATTTCACATCATCTCAAAACATCTCAATAGGGTCTACGCCCGGACATAATTTCATCCAATCGGTTTCCAAAAAACCATAATAAAAACAATGCTCAAAATATTTCCCAAATCTAGGATTCCTCGAATCCTATCAAATACAAACTCGTGAATCCATAACAGGGCCACAGCCCAAAATCTCATAAATCACAACTAGGTCGCAAGCCCAAAATATTCCACGTTTGACTATATATACTCTAGGTCAAACCAAAATCAACTGGGACACAAGCCCGAATGTTATTTCTAAATCCGAAACTCATTTCATTGTTCAAATCATTATTCAAAATCCCCTTTGACTGTCATCCAAGTCAAAATTTATAATCAACTGGGTCTCATACCCGAAATACCGATTTCACATATCTCCGTGAAATCACTAAAAATCGATAATCAAATCCTCGATTTCACGCCTCTAAGTGAAATCATTCAAAAACACATAAACCACATGCACGTAGACTACTCGACCTAAGCCCAAGTATCATATAGAAACATAAAGCTCAGAATATGTGCATAACTGCATTTTCCACGAAAATGCCCAATCATATTCAAAACATCGTGAAATCAATGCATCTTAAATCATGCTAATAAAATATTTATACATGCATCATATTTAGAGCAAAGTCCACTCATAGACTGTCCAAGTTACGCGCTCAAATCATGCGCCGTAAGCCACTCCGATGCTAATCCAACATCCTCAAAACATCCGGACCTGTCCAAATCATACCCAAATGTCACTAACGACCTGTACAAGTCTATACCATAAACCCTAAAAACTCCAAAAATAGCAAACGTGTCCTAAACAAGATTCTCGAGGCTAAAAACCTCTAAATGACCTATCAAACGATCTCTAATCGACTTGAAACCACCACCATTGGATTCAGAATGTCGAAACCTTTTGAACAAGATCAATTTGACCTCAAAATTTGTGCCCACGAGCCCTCAAGCGCTGGTCAAAGTCTGGTCCACGGCGTTCAATGCCGGTCAATGCCAATCAACACTAACGTCAGCTACTGACATTACCTGCTAACGTTAGCCTAAAAACTCTGACATCTAACAACTCTGACAACATGACATATGGCACTCCCTAATTGGTGCCACGTGTCCTACCACATGTCACTAATAGGTCTTACACCTCTTTGACACCCTAACACATGACACCACCCTGCTGGTCTACGTGGGCTAACATTGCTAACGTGGACTTGCCACATCAGTTGCCACGCCACCTGATAGATCCTGACACCCTGCCACGTGACACCCTCTCACTGGTGCACGTGGTCTGACATGGCTGACGTGGACCTACCATGTCAATTGCTAACTGGACTAACACATGGCTACTTGTCACCTTCTTGTTGGCCATGTGGCTTGACATGATGATGTGTCATGCCACGTCAGAGGCTTCAACCCTCAGACGGGTTAACCCGTTTGACTATAACGGGTCGTTTGACCAGCGACCCTGACCTGGTCATATCTCCATCGATTCTTCACCGTTTTCCCCCATTTTTTTCCATGATGCTCGTAATGTACTCAGGAATGAATCTATGAGGTTGAAAGTAGGAAACCTTACCTGAAAAGCTTGGCCCTGATCGAAACTTCACGGGTCCAGGTTTGAACTCAAACCGAGGCCCCTCTGGTTGTCCTTTCTCCTTCATTTTTGGTCCAAAAAACTCGTAGGGATGCAAAGAAGGTGAAAATGATCAAAATCAAGGCATCCAGGGCTTAAAAACCAAACCCAAAAATTTGAACTTAAACGGGTTTCGGGTTTACCTGATTCCACAGGTTTCTCAGGCCACCGCCGTGCTCATCCGTCCACCACTATCATCTCAGCCTCTCAGTCTCACCCTCAGCCTCACTCTCAGTCTCTCCCTCAGCCTCACTCTCAGTCTCTCTATGGCCCCCAAATTAGAAAAAAAAAAGGCAAAGGAAAATAGGGAGGGGTTTCGGGTGTTTGAAAACAAAAGGGAAGGGAGGATGATGCATGAATGTGGGATGATAGGCCAATGAGCTCATCGATTGGTCTAGAATGGATATTTTGGGTTCCTTCCAAGACAAGCTACTAATTCAATTCCTTAAAATCATGTAACCGTAAAACTCAATCGAACCTTCCGTGACTCGTAACTTTCCCGTACGATGTTCGATTTCGACGTGCTGCATGTCTACGAACTTGTATCATCTCGATCTACGTAATGGACCTCGGTCTATGTATCAATGACCTCCCAGGTCAAAAGATAACATTTTCACCCATTTAGGGGAATTGTCATTTTACCCCAATCGTTCGATAATCCTCAATTCAGTCCCAATAAATCCTTAATTAATTCTCGCTAATCACAAAATTCAGGACGGGCCGTTACAGAGGACCTGATTGCAGAGGTGGTGAGCCGCAACAAGGCTAGCCCAACTAGAGCCGACAACGACAACCTTCTTCATTTGCTTCTTGTTTGGGGACCCATCCACACCGTAGGCTGCAAGGTATTCTTTAGCGAAAGCTCTGTAACGAAACCTTCTTGGCCTTCTGCTAGAGAAGCACTGTGTGTGTGGGGTAAGTGGGAATGTCAGAGTGAATCTCTAACAAGCCAACGACATCATTTCATAATTGTATGGGCCTTCAATGGTTATGAATTTCAAGCTTTTGCGAGACATATTAAACAAGTTACGATTGACACATGACTTTCTTCTTTTCAGCTAATATCCACAGGAGATGTGTGGTGCCAAGGCCCGCTAACTTATATCGGACCCACATAAATAATATGATTGAAGTTATAAAATGGGGAAATGATTTTCTCATTACACCCTTCTTCATTTGTACTCTTTTGTTTGAACTGTCTAATGACTTTGTTTTTACTTATTTATACAATTAGAAAAAAATAAAGGCAATGTACAAGAAAAATAAAGTGGAATAAGAGAATTAGTTCCCGATGAAAATTGTGGTAACTCACGTTGGTTTGGAAATCATTTATTTTTCTTTAAGAACAAACTTGAAAATTACGAAGAAATCTTTAAATCAATTTAAGGCTAAGAAATCTCAAATTAAAAAAATTGATGTGCCACTGGACTTTTGGAGATCAAGTCTTCCTTGGATATGCACCTGTTCTAAATGTTTTTCAAGAGCAAATGTGATGGATTTGACAGCAATGTCTGTTTCTTTGGTGGAGGTAGGCTATTTAGAGTTAAGTGATGTTAGGTTTTTTTATTTTTTTGGGCTTCATGAGCTTGGTTTGTAATTTTTTTTTATAATATTAGTTATGTGAATTTTTTAGTTATTTGTGCTGTTTTTGTCCGTGTTAGTTTGCCATATTAGCTTCAGGTCTCTATCATATCTTGATTTTAATAGTACATATATATAATTCATTATAATACAATGATTATTAATTTTGATCAAGAAAATTTATAGATGATTGAGGTTGTCACAAAATTTATAAGTAATTGAGAAGTAGCTAATTAAAAAGTATTTATAAGTAATTGGGGAAAATAGGTAATTAAATAAATATGCAATTAGAGAAATGGATAATGAGATAAGTTATTTATCATTCACATTGAGGGCACATTATTTCCTAGGAATAAGAATAATGGGTAATGAGAGAAGTAGATAATAGGAGAAATGGATAATTAGAGAAGTGAGTAATCATTACTATTGAGGTGCATACTAACCATATAGAATTAAGACATTAATGTGTTTGATTGGTCATTGGACACGTGTTTTTACCGTTGTTTGTGAAATTGGTGTTTTAGCTTAGGCCCAAGTTTGAATATGTTCTAACTTGGTTTTGAGTCAAGGGTTGTGTTAAATGAGTTTTCTTGGATTGTGAATTGTTTTTCTATGGGAAACAATCCTCGGATGTAGTCGAGGTGTTTAAACATCCGGAGCTCGGCTATGCTAATCCTAAGGCTAGAGATTTGATGAGTTCTTAGACATGACCTGGATGGTGCTTCGTGCAGTTCCCAGGGGATATTATTACAGTTTGGATGGTGCTACATGCAGTTCCCAAAAGTGTCCAGATGGTGTGTGAGTGCAGTTCCCATACAAGATCCGAATGGTGCTACGTGTAGTTTCTTAGGGAATATTATTACAGTCCGGATGATGCTACGTACAGTTCCCAGACGTATCCGGATGGTGCGTTAGAAAAATTCCTAGACTTGACTTAGATGGTGCTTCGTGTTGTTCCCAAGTTAGCCTATACGTAATGTTGTTGTTCATTGTTACTGGTACTTGAGAATGATATTGGATTAGTTGTGCCTGGTTATGAGGCTTGTGTGATTTAATCTATTGATTATGTTCATTGCTATTATGTCGGGTTCTTGGATGTGACTCGGACGGTGCTTAGTGTAGTTCCCGATGTTGCTTATTCAGTTTTCTTATCAAGGCTGGTATTCGAGCATCGAGGATTGGTTGGTTGTGTTTGATTATTGATGATCATGTTTAGATGTTTTCACATTTGTCCCATTTACTGATATTTGTGTCCATACGATTCTATGTGATTTTATGAACATGGATTTTGAGAAATGTGGGCCACAACATGTTTACTATGTTATGATTGTTGTGGTCCTACGATATATGATTTGTGTGATTTGAAATCTGATTGTTCGTTTGTTTACCGTTTATTTTATGTATGCATTTTTTCTAAAAATGGTAGGTAGATGTTGCTTTTTTTGGGAAATGCATTTTTAAATAGTAATTTTTGTCCACTCACACGTTTCATGTTTTTTATGACCCTCCAGACCGAGGTACGAAAATCGAGGCTGATCAAGAAGCGGAGGCATAAGTAGTAGGTCAGTTCAATTATCTCTTTTTTGACAAGAGTTAAGGGTAATTTCGATATCCAAGATTGTTTGTCAAACAGAAGCATGATCGGACTTGATTATCAAAGTGTTTTAGGAGCGAGTCGTGTCAACTTGGTATTAGAACAAGGTTGGTACTGAATTGTGTTTTCCAATGTTATGCCTCTGAGACGCGAGCTTCATGCACGTCGTAGTAATAAGACAAGTATATGAGTTTAGGATAGACTTAGGGCTGGAACGAACCTTGGATTATTGGGTCGGATAGTGGATACTCTGCTCCAGTATAGGAGTAATTGTGTGGATCCGGATAGTATATGAGCCCCGAGGCTAAGGTTGCAACGTTACGGGTAAGTCAGACCCGGATAAGATAGGTAAGGGAGTTTCTTATTGGACTAGAACTCAAAAGGAGTCAAAATTGGGAACTAGGGCTCGGGAGAAGCCGAAAGATTGAAAAATTAGTTACCGTTTGAAATGTCAAATAAGGGTTTAGGTAGGAACTCAAAACATGGTTATGTGCCCGGTAATTTTAGTTGTCGGATAGACATATTTGAATTCTGAGGATGAGATACTTTAAGGAGGGTAGATAAGGACGACCCATATATTTTTAAAAAATGAGGAATTGACAAATTTGCCCCTTAAAGGTTAAAGTTGACTTTTCACCCCTGGAATTGTTTAAATTTTTCGCGAAGGTCATTACATAGTTTCGAAGATTTGAGTTCGTAAATTGGCAGCACGCCAAAATTGGAGATCAAATGAATTCGATACGACCAAAATTGATTATGGGTATTTTGGTAATTTTGACATAAGGGGCATTTTGGTAATTTCACAAGGGACATATTTTGTGAAAGTGACAAGTGTCCATGTTTATCATTCCACCCCCAACACCCCTGCCACCCCTTATCCCTTAGGATTTGTTGCACTGAAATAATGGATACGTATATTATTTGTGCGTGTGTTTTGGTTGAAAAACCTGTGAGCAACCCATGAGGGAGAAAGGAAGAAAGAACCAATGAAGGAAGAGAAGAAAAAAAAGAAAAAGGAAAGGGGAAGAGAGAAAGAAAGGAAGAAAACTGAGAAGGAAATGAGAAGGAAAATAAAAAAATAAAAAGTCTGAAAAACTGTAATTTCAACATGTGAGTTATGTAAAGCCTCTAAGCTTGCAACCAAGTTATCTAAACTCCTAGTTTAGCTCCTAGGATGGTTTTGGTGAGAAAAACAGAAAGTTGGACATGAGGAGGCTTCGAACCTAAGCTTGCAATTTTGGATGAACTTAAAAGGATTAAACATCGAATTTTGGTAAGTTTTTTCCTCAGTTTGACATCATAGATCCCTTTCTTAGGTAGATTAGATGAAGCTTGATTATTAGAACGTGAGAAATGGTCGAGAAATGAGGAAGTGATAAGCCTTAAATTAAGCATCATTTTATACCCTTTATGCTTATCTATTAATGTTTAAATACCAAAAAATATGAGAAGATAAGATATTTTGTGAGAAATATGAAGAATTAGATAGATCACAGAATTACGAGAATTTAGGCGAAAAAATCACCTCAATCGGAGTTATATTGAAGAAGTTATGATCGAATGAAGGGAAGCCACCGAAAAAGGCAAGGCAATTCGGTAGCAACCTACTGAATCCACAAGCACATCCAAATAATAGTTTCGGAGCACGCCTCCTGAATTGCAGAAGATTGTTTCAGCGCGCGTGTACTGAAGTTCATAAGTCTTATTCGGCGCGCATTCACCGAAGCGCCTTCCTTGCTTGAGCGTCGTTGACCAGCCCTTTGACCGCCGAAAATCCTTCCAATATTCAGTGGGCTTCCACCGAACCAACCCCTGTGCACTTCCAGCACTTATTTTCCTTCTTTCTTGTGGAAAATTATCCAATTCAAGCTAGGATTTGTTTCCTTTTTATCTAGGAAGCCCTTTTAATTAGGATTTTTATTACCTTTATCCTTTAGGACTTTAATTTAATTAGTTTAATCATTTTTATTTTAGGATTTAATTTGTGAACTCCTATTTATTTGAGGATTAATTTTCTCCTATAAATAGAGAGGCTTAGGTTATTTGTAATGGTCACTCATTCTTTGTACCAAAGCTCTGCTTTACCAAATTTTTCTTTTCATCAATTCGAGATTTTATTAGCAAAATCCAATCACACCATATTCCATCATAAACACCTTCACCTGTGACATATAGAGCAATTTCCGAGTGTCTCACCAAGGAGTGTCGAGCCACTTATCATCTGTAGGGAAATTTCCAAGGAGAAAAAGTGTAACATGACCTCTTTACCCTGTTATTGTCTTTTGTTATTGAATGATCGTTTTGTTGGATTGATCTTTAATATAATTATGGTTTTATATCTTACATGAGTTTCAATAATCTTCCATGTGTTCCAATATCTTAGTTTTTGTCATGCTTGTATGTTGTGCTTAATGCTTGATTATTTGTAGGGCAATTTCTAAGACTATATCATTGAAAGTGTGTAGGGTAATTTCCAAGCACGTACTTGAGATAATATGCTTGTATTCCGTAAAACTGGAATGAGGGGATTTCGTAGATTTTGGACTGACATAATTTATGAATGAGCTAGATTTAAAGATGAGTTGACCATGTAAATAATAGATTAGTTTATTTTAGATTAGTTAATCACGTATGATAATAGAAAGAATCAACTACCCCCCTTATTTCATGCTTAGGTACCCTCAATCCCCAGTTAAGAACGATCCCTATTTATCAATGCTACAATCTACAAAAAGGGATTTTAATTTGCATATATTTTTATTAAGTGTTGAGTGTGAATTTGTGTTTACTTTAATGCTTAGTTTTAGTGTATCAGGAAGATATAGCTGGGTCAAGGTCGCGGGTTGGAAGACCTGAATTGCAGGAAACCAAGTCGGTTAGAGGTCGAAGACAACCTCTACGCAGGCTCGTGAAGCCCATGCGCAAAGGCCATTGATGGCGTGTGCGGGCATGTGGCTCACCGCTTGGGTTTTCAGCCAACACCTTTTTGGATGCTTTCGTTATTACGACCCTATTAGCACTTGTTTCGAGTCGATCAGACATCATTTCGGGGTAGTTTTAGATTTCTGAAGAGTTATGTTAGGTTTAAAATTCGTATTTTAATCCTGAAAATTAAGGGACTCTAATGTGTGCTTATTTGGGACATTAGTGACCTTTGGTGGTGATTTATGACAGACGGTATAATTTTTAGAATTACGGAGAAATGCGTGGATCGAGATTTAGCGTGGACGGTGTGTGAGTGGACCTTTTTCTTTTATAAATTATTGCATGATTTATATGATAATGGTTCGAATATGATTTTCTAAATAATTATTTGATGATTTTCTGGATTTATTGATTGGTGACCGGACACGTGTTTTACCGTTGTTTATGAAATTGGTGTTTTGGGCTTTGGTCTGAGTTTGAATATGTTTTGACTTGATTTTGAGTCAAGGATTGTGTTAATTGAATTTTCTTGGTTTGTGAATGGTTTTTCTATGGTCAACCATCCTCGGATGTGGTCGGGGTGCTTGGACGTTTGGCTAGAGATTTGATGAGTTCTTAGACATGACCTGCATGGTGCTTCGTGCAGTTTTTGGGAGATATTATTACAGTTTGGATGGTGTTACATGTAGTTCCCAGATATGTCGGGATGGTGCGTGAGTGCAGTTCCCGAACATAACCTGACTAGTGCTATGTGCAGTTCCCCAGGGATAATATTATAGTCTGGATGGTGCTACATGCAGTTCCCAGACGTGTCCGGATGGTGCGTTAGTGCAGTTCCCAGATTTGATTTGGATGGTGTTTCGTGTATTTTCTGAGTTAGCCTACGTATAGTGCTGTTGTTCATTGTGACTGGTAGTTTAGAATGATATTAGATTAGTTGTGCCTAGTTATGAGGCTTGGATGATTTAATCCATGAACTATGTTCATTGTTGTTGCGTTGATTTCATGAATGTGACCCGGGCGTTGCTTAGTGCAGTTCCTGAGGTTGCTTATACAGTTTGTTTATTGAGACTGGTATTCGAGCATCAAGGATTGGTTGGTTGTGTTTGATTATTGATACTGGTGTTTAGATGTTTTCACATTGGTGTGATTTACTGATATTTGTGTCCAGGTGATTCTATATGATTTTATGAACACCGATTTCGATAAATGTAGGCACAAGATGTTTACTGTGTTTTATGATTGTTGTGGTCCTACGGTCTATGATTTGCGTGAATTGAAATATGATTGTTCGTTTGTATATGGTTTATTCTATGCATGCATATTTTTTTAAAATGGAGGGTAAATGTTGTTTTTCTTGGGAAATATATTTTTAAATAATTATTTTTGTCCACTCACACTTTTCATGTTTTCGATGACTCTCAAAGCCATGACACGAAAATCGAGGTTAATCGAGAAGCGGAGGTATAAGTAGAAGGTTAATTAGATTATCCCTTGTCTGACAAGAGTTGAGGGTAATTTTGGTATTCAAGATCGCTTTCTAGACGAGAGTAGCACCAGACGTGATTATCAAAGTGTTTTAGGAGCAGGTTTTGTCACGATTGGCTACACGCGCCAAAAGCCACCGTTGCTGACATACTCGCTTTCTGCCTCCGGTCAGGTTTGACCCAATTTCCTGTAAATTTGACCCGACTCGGAGATCCCAACCTTGTCCACACTCACCTATTTTCACACCAAAACTTACATTTTATACCTCCAATGTACTCTACTAAGCCCTTAAAAGATAGTCATTTTTTTTCCTTTTTTCTTTAAAAAAAACAACTACTAAGCCCTTATTCATTTGTCTCAAATTGTATCAACTTAAGTATGGCATCAAAGATTTACACTAAGAAGCTATATATCATATGGAATTCAAAAGTTAATATATCATAACAAAATGCCTTGAAAAGTAAGACAATGAGTAAACTTGGTGAAATGTGTTTCAACATGAATAAAACAAGTATGAATCAACTCACATGGATATGCACTCATAATTTCACTCAATGTGTATAGGGTTTGTGTTTGCACTCAAGGTATGTGAGAAAGATGCTCACATAATAGAAAAAGATGCTCACATAATAGAAAACAAGTAACTTCATAAAAATTTCAAACATAACCCATAAGATAATGAAAATACTTGCACAAATGAACCAAAACCATAAGCTTACTCAAGTGATAGACTCAACTAATCAAATTTTACTCATCTCAAGGATCATAAGGTCTTAATTTAAGGTTGTAATGGGGTTAGGCGTAGAGGCAAGGAATTTTAGGATAGTGGTGTTAAATTTTGTTCCAGGACTCACCAAAGGCTCCATCACATAGACATAAGTGCTTCGAATAGAATACCCCCACACTTAGATTTTGTTAGTCCCTAGAAAATACTTGAAACGCGCTTGAGCATTGTAATTAGGACAAAGGCTGAAATCTTCAATGTTTCCAAATTCACAAGTATAGAAGTCTTAACTCAAACTCAAAACTTATTTACCATTCGAGAGATTCAAAACATTGTTTATTTATTTTGCTTTTTTGTTCCTTTTCTCTTTCTTTTTTTTTTATCACTTTTTCTTTTCTTTCTCTCGAATTTTTTTTCCATGGTAATTCTATATTTACAATGTAGTTTGAGAAAGTCTTTTCCTATACGTACATACAAGTTGTCAATCATCATATCTTTTTTTTCACGTTATCTTGAAGTCTTCAACCAAGTCTTGGGAACAAGGGTAAAAGATGTCTATACTAGGCTCACGAGAATAGATATTTAGGGTGAAGAAATAAAGGCTCAATGTAGGCTCAAAGTGGTCAAATTAGGGGAGTCGCAGTTGTGCGATCGAATAGGGACATGGATATTTAGATAAGTGGTGCTAACCCTATTGCCTTAATCATGTCCAAAATCAGAGAGTTTATTGACTTAATAGCTTTGAAAATCACATGGAAGTAAGTTCTAATACTCTAGAGTTCATTAAAAACTATGAAAAGCAGTTATGAGGCACATGTATATCAATTTAAACAAAGAACTCCTATGAATCACTCAACAAAGAAATATATAAGGCTCTAAAGCTCACATAGGGTTCATATGATTCATAGAAATCTTAACATGTTCGTTCTGTACTAGTTTAACATGCATCATCTACTACAAGTCATAAACATTCAATCATAAAACATTAATAAATAAATTCAAGTTGTAGTGATCATCTTTTAGCCATGTTTTATCTTCTTCTTTTTTTCATTATTATCATCAACAAGTTAAGGGCATCCTATGACTAGGAAAAAAAACATAAAACACACAATTGTTTTTTGAATTATTATTATTATTTTATTTTTTAAAATTAAGACTCACAAAGTTGTAAACCCCTCCCCTACACTTAAATCCGACATTATTCTCGATGTATTAAAGTAAAAGTATAAGCATAGAATCAAGTATGAAATAGAGTTTACGAAAAAAAAAATAACAACAAATGAAATTAAAAGATAAGGGAAGAGAACACATGGAAAATTTATACGAAATCAATATAAAACATAAAATCACAATAAGATTAATAATCAAATTATAGAAGCCATATTCATGCCAAAAGATAACTACAAAGTAAGATGTCGTGTTACACTTTTTCTCCGAGGAGCCCAAAGGATATGAAGTGATGGAGCTCTGTTGTATTACACTTTCTCTCCTGAGTAACTCAAAGGATACGAAGTGATGGAACTCTTGGGGTAAGACAATAGGGAACACCCAACTATGCCACGGATGAAGGGTAGAAGATAAAGTATGATGTAATTAATCTTGCAAAAATAATATTGATTATATAAATTGGTCAAGTAGAATTTCGGTAGAAGAATGA
Organism: Prinsepia uniflora; assembly: GCA_032719365.1. NCBI lineage: Eukaryota > Viridiplantae > Streptophyta > Magnoliopsida > Rosales > Rosaceae > Prinsepia > Prinsepia uniflora. The sequence goes on from CM064874.1 coordinate 16,901,928, forward strand.
GCGAGCCTTTACAAATAGCCTAAACCTCTCTATTTATAGGAGAAAATTATTTCCCAAATAAATAGGAGTTTACAATTTAATTTTAAAAGAAAAATGATTAAACTAATTAAATTAAAATCCTAAAAGGTAAAAGGTAATAAAATTCCTAATTAAAAAGTAATCTAAATCCTAATTAAAAAGGTACAACAAATCATAATTAAAAAAGAAATATAAAACCAAATTAAAAAGGTTTCCTAAATAAAAAGGAAACAAATCCAAACTTGAAATGAACAATTTCCACGAGAAAGAAGGAAAAATGGGTGCTGGAATTGAATAGGGACTTGTTTCGGTGGAAACCCACTGAAAATTGGAAGGATTTTCGGCGGTCAAAGGGCTGGTCAAAGGCGAGCAGGAAGCTGGAGACCCATTCGATAGCCGCGCGCTGAAAAAAAAAGGCCAGGAGGTTCGGTGACCGTGCATTGAGGAATGATGGGACGTCGTAGGTACATGCACGCCGAAGGTAATGTGCAGGTATTCGGGACACACACTCCGAACAGAGTAAGGTCCATTCAGCAGGCGGCTGCCGAAATCTTGGGCTGTTGGGATTGGTTCGGTAGCCCCCTACCGAATTTCTCAATGGTTTTTAGTGGTCTCTTTTCATTCGATCATAACTTTTTCGTTATAATTCATATTGAGGTCATTTTTTCGCCTAATTTCTCGTAATTTTGTGCACTATCCAATTCTACACATTTTACACAAAATATATTATTTTTTATAATTGTTTGGCATTTAAACATTAAAAGATAAGCATAAAGGGTATACAATGATGCTTAATTCAAGGCTAATTAGACGAGAGTAGCACCAAATGTGATTATCAAAGTGTTTTAGGAGCAGGTCTTGTCACGATTGGCTACATGCGCCAAAAGCCACTGTTGCTGACGTACTCGCTTTCTGCCTCCAGTCAGGTTTGACCCGATTTCCTGTAAATTTGACCTGACTCGGAGATCCCAACCTTGTCCACACTCACCCATTTTCACACCCAAACTTACATTTTAAACCTCCAATGTACTCTAATCAAACCTAGTAGCAATATATAATCTTCAAACATACAATTATTACCTTGAATTCAAGAACTCAATCCTCTGATTTTCGGCCTATGCTTATACCTACATTCTAGACCTTTCTCGCGTCTAATTTCATTAGCTCTCTACTTGATCCTGATCGCCAGTGGTTAAGGATCACAATAGTGACCTTAGTTTCGTATTTCACATCGAAATTCCAAAATTCAATTATAGGGAAGCACGGGTTTGGTTTTTTTTTTGGGGGTTTGGAGGTTTTCCACATTTCCAATTCTTCCTTCCTCTTCTCATTTTTCTCTCTCTTTTTCCCTTTCTTCTCTTCTTTTCTCTATGTTTTTCTTTGTTTTTCCTTCGCGGTTCAAAATGGTGGTACGGGTTTTGATTTTGGTTGCAACATACACAAACAAACTCACACGGTATACAACACACACACACACACACACACACACACACACACACACACACACACACACACACACACACACACACACACACACACATACACAATGTACTTTGCAAACAGAGACACTAATCCCTCAAGGGATGGTGACACCGGTCACCATCTCACATTACCAACACAAAAAAACCCTCACTGTCAGGACCCGACCCTCCTCGTTCAAGACCCGACTCATCTAGCACCATATTGTCTGCTTTGGGCCTCGCCCTCACGGTTTTGTTTTCGGGAGCTCATGGTGCAACTTCCCAGGGGGTCACCCATCATGGAATTGCACCAGCCTCAACTCGCTTAACTTTGGGGTTCCAATCCCCCCCAAAGCCACTTGAGCTCCCAAAAGACCTAGTGCTAGATAGGTGTGTGCCTACACCTTAAGGCACACCACCATCCTCTCCCAGACCATTCCCCCTCGCAGGAATGTGGGATTGTTCACCGTTCCCTCCAGGACACAAGTCTTACAATCCACCCCCTTAGGGCTCAGCGTCCTCGCTGGCACACGTCCCGATCGGGGTCTGGCTCTGATACCAGAAGTCAGGACCCGACCCTCCTCGGTCAGGACCCGACTCATCTAGCACCATATTGTCCGCTTTGGGCCTCGCCCTCACGGTTTTGTTTTCGGGAGCTCATGGTGCAACTTCCCAGGGGGTCACTCATCATGGAATTGTACCACCCTCAACTCGCTTAACTTTGGGGTTCCAATCCCCCCCAAATCCACTTGAGCTCTCAAAAGGCCTAGTGCTAGATAGGTGTGTGCCTACACCTTAAGGCACACCACCATCCTCTCCCAGACCATTCCCCCTCGCAGGAATGTGGGATTGTTCACCGTTCCCTCCAGGACACGAGTCTTACACTCACTGCCAAATTATCAAAATACCCCTAAGCTCTAAATTACAAGAATGTCCTTGGGTGGTTTAGACCTGTAACCAACTCATCTGAACTCTGATTCCAATGTGTTGCTTGTCTACGGATTCAGGACTTCAAGACATGCGTAATGGTCCTCAGAAAAAGTCTAAAAATTACCCTGAGCAAAAAGTCAACTTTGACCCACAAGGGCATAATCGTCAATTTATTTTTAAAATTTTCAGAATTACTTTTTTCAAATTTCTAGGTCGTTACACTACTCCTATCTGACAACCAATTCTAAATTTCAGGTTTACCTTTAGACCTTGACAACATAACATGTGAACCTATCAGATAAGGGATGTACACCGACCACCTAAGAATCATCATATCTCGTCTCGTTACAGGACCAAACATATTTCGTCTTTCTGGGGGCCAACCCACTGATTCCCGATAAATAGTGTAATGGATACCTCGACTCTTACTGAGTCGTAATCCCATATCTCGGCTCTTTTAAGCCCTTAACTAATAGCTCAACTCTTCACGAGTCATTTCTTGATATCCTGATTCTTTCTAAGTCCAATTATGATATCCCAATTTTTTTTCTCGTTAAGTAAATGTAAGCGCAAGCTCCTAAGTATATACCATATATAAGTATAGCGAGACATGACCCTTCCTGAAAACGCTTTGATAATCGTGCCAAGTTCTGCTTTCGTCTAACAAATAAACCAAAATTTCAAAAATACCCTTAACATATGTCAAACAAGGGATAACGATCATGATGTCCCGCCCATGCCTCCGTCTAAATATCAGCCCCGGTTTCTATACAATGACCTAGAGAGACCATTAAAAGTGTGAGTGAACAAAAATAATCATTAGAAAATACATTTTCAAGAAAATAAATCATTACCATCTAGTTCCAAAAACGATGCATGCATAAAATAAAACATAAATTACCGGATTTCAATTCAAATTAAATCATAAGTTGTGGACCCATAAATCATAAAATGTATTGAAAGCCCGTGATTCACATTTCCTTAAAATCTCTGTTTATCAAATCATATGAAACCACCTGGACATAAATATCGGTAATCAAACACAATCAATCCTCAAATACTCGGGCATCAGTTACAATGATCAATCAGTACTTCATGTAGGAAAACTCGAAAACTGCACTTTCGCATTATCTAACTCATGCTCGGGAACAAAATCAATATCTGGGTGGTAACCTAGGAACATGCTCACATCCAGAGTGTGCTAGCATCCCCAGGAACAAACAACCTCCATGTGGTATTCCTGGCACTGTCGACGTCCGAGCGATACTAAACCATGACAACTAGTCTCCAAACTGATGTCCAGATAATGTCATACCGCAACCTATCTGGAAACGAGTTTTCAAACTAACGTTCGAAGGGAACTATATCACATGAAAAATGGCTAATCGTGGAAAATATAAATAAAACCAAGAAAACTTTTTTTTTTTTACATAAATCCTTGACTCAAACCAAGTCAAAAATATTTATGAACTGGGTCTAAACCCAAAACACTGCTTCCACAAAACAATCTTAAAATCTGTGTCTAGAAAGCAATAAAATCCTGAATAAATATGCTAAATCCGAGAAATCATCAAAACACATTTAGAATCATTTATTCAACCTATTGCAATCAATACATGCAATAAAACATTTAAAATATTTAACTATGAATATATCACAATTATAAAACAAATGTCCACTCAGAGTCCATCCAATTTACATTAATTTACTGAAATTATATTTCTCGAATTTTCGGGTCGTTACATTTTTCATGAATCAATTCTATTATTTAAATTCATACATATGGAAAATTAGAAATTAGACGTGGAAAAAATTTAGAGAAAGTTTCAAATTCAATTATTTGAGAAGATATAGTTGATACATAACTTGTATAATAAATAAATAATATATATTTAATATCAATATTTTGTTATGATAGTCGAATTTGAGATTTTTTTTTGTTAAATAAAAAGATTAGATAACACCTGCAATGCATAACCCAAAGTGAACAAAGAGACAACTCAACAACGGACAGAAAGCTGGAGCAAGCCCATCAAAGAAAAACACAAAAGGTCGCAAAGGACCACCACAACTACCCTACTTAAACGCTAATGTTCCATCTCAGAGCTTCCAACGCATTAACGTTAAAAGCCCTAATACTCAAAGTACATAAACGAGATCTAACCATATTACAAATAGAAATAAAAACAGCATCTAGAGACTTTGGAGGGTGCCCAAACACTTGTTGGTTACGTTTTAGCCAAATCTCATAGATAGAAGCAGCAAAAGCAATCTTACAGGTAATAGATCTGAAAGACTTTCCACCTCACCATCCGGCAAGCAGGGGAATAAGAGAATGTCATGAAGGGAGCTGCCATGAAATCCCACACCGAAGCAATACACGATCTCACACATAAGAAGAATACTGACACTCAAAGAAACGATGAGAATGAGACTCAACAGCTAGATTGCAAAGAACACACAAGCCATTACCATGTGCATTAAAGTACCTCAATCTATCCAACGTAGCCAACCTGCATCGAATAGTAAGCCACAAAATAAAGCTCGTCCTAGGAATATGACAAGAGAACCACACCAAACGATGCCAATAGACTCTAGGAGCCGAAAGAGACAAGCTATTCCACATAGACGAAGAAGAAAACCTCCTAGAAGGATTGGCAACCCGGCGATAAGAATCAGGAACAGTAGCATTATGGAAAAGCCTCTCAGCAGCATCACTAACCAATCCAATCACCTGAGAAAGAGGAAAAGTCCAATGCCAACTCGAGCCAAACTAGAATCACCAACTATCTCGTTACCCACCAAAAATCCTAAAAGGCCAACATCGAGCCAATCATCACACCATAGAAACACATCAACTCCATTCCCAATCACCGCCTTAATGAAAGGCCTAACGAGAGATCTCACCTTAAGCAATTTCCTCCAATTCCAAGAACACTGAGAATGAGGGGTAGGACACCAAAAACACTTTCCATGAACAAAATAGGTCTTGACCCACTTAACCCAAAGACTGGTCTTCTCAGCATCAAATAGCGACCACATATGACAAGCCATCAGAGCCACATTCCACAAGTGAAGTTGTCGCAGCCCCAAACCACCTTCCGCTTTCGGCTTACAGATTTCGTTCCACACGACTTTAGCATGGTACCCCCCACGCACATTACCAGACCACAAGAACCTACAACACTTGAGCTCCAAGTCACGAAAAATTTTCTTTAGAAGGAATAGATGAGAAGACCAAAAGACCTACACACCAGACAACACAGGCTTAATTAACTACAACCAACCAGCGAAAGAAAGCTTACGGTGTTCCCAACTACTAATCCGGCCATCCATACGCTCAAGAAGAAGCTGACAAGCATATAACCCAAGTTTGGAAGGAATCAAAGGGATACCTAAATAACGGATAGGCAGATACCCCATGGAGAACCCAAAAATGATCATAATCTAACCAACTAGACGATTAGAACCACCTGCCACAAAGACATTACTCTTAGCAAGATTAGGGGACCAACCCCGAGGCCCTGTAAAACAACGCTAAAGTATCATTAATAACCTTAGCAGAATACCTATCCCCATGACAAAAAACCAACAGATCATCTGCAAAAGCCAAATGAGATAAGCCCATTTTACCACACCTCCTATGATACCTGAACTGAGGACATAAAACAATCATAGCCTTCAACAACTAGGATAGGATATCCATAGCAATGATAAAAAGATAAGGCGAAAGACCATCCCCTTGCCATAACCCCCATTTTCCTACAAAGAAACCCACCAACTCCCTATTCACTGCAACTGAAAATCTAGGTGTGGATATGCATTTTTCCACCCAATCAATCATCTTAGGGTGGAAATTAAACACTCTCATTGTCTGTAAGAGAAAACCCCAATTCAGAGAATCATAAGCTTTCAAAATGTCAACTTTGTCCATGCACTTGGGCACTCCCTTATTCAGATGGTAACCCCGCATTAGCTCTTAAACCAACAAAATATTATCTCCAATCTGACGGCCCTCCCACAAAAGCCGACTGATTATCACTAATGATACAAGGGAGAATCCCCACAATCCGATTGGCAATCAACTTGGAAATAATTTTGTACAAGGTATTACAATAAGAAATATAATGGAAGTCAACCATGACAGAGGGATTAGAGACTTTAGGAACCAAGGTAATAATAGTGGTATTAACCTCACCAAGTAGACAACCCAAAGAGAAGAATTCACTAACTGCAGCAATGATGTGACTTCCTACCACACTCCATGATTTCTGGAAGAAAAGCCCATTGAAGCCGTCAGCCCCGGAGCCTTATTAGACTTAAGTTGAAAACACACTTTGTGGATCTCCTCAACAAAAAACTCACGCACCATGTTCAAAGCCTCCCCATCCCTAATAGTCTCCTCAATCAACCCACTGAAATTACAATTAACCACAAGAGAGGGCGATCCCAGAAGATTCTGAAAGAAAGAAACCGCCTCAGCCTTGATCTCAGACTCATTAGAAGTCACACTACCATCACGTAAGAAGAAATTTGGTTACTTTTGGATCGTTTCTTGACCGAACTATGGAAATAAGCAGTATTGAGATCACCCTCTGACATCCATCGGAGCCTAGACGTTTGTTGGAATACGTTTTCCTCCCGTAATAAACGGGAAGAGTAGGCACATAGACAAGATTTCCCCTTATCCAGCAAGTGACAGGACCCATCCCGATCCCCCTGGGATTATCGTGGGATGTGCCATGCTCCAGTCTGACAATCATACTCAAAATATTGAAAAGACCCTTTATGGGTTTAAAAGTAAACGGAGTTCAACTACAACATTTTCAGACAAGGGATAAGTATATATATACATAACCGAGCATATATGTCAGTACAATGAAGTACAAAAACCTATCCCCCAAGGGTAATCAGGTACACAACGGTATTAGCTATGCCTCAGCCTCAGCGTTAGCCCCTGCCTCTGTATCACGGCCTGGAGGGCCAATAAAACAGTCAAAGTGTGAGTGGACCAAAAACAAACATTTTTGAAATACAATTTAAGAATAATAACATTTTCCCCTCTGTTTGATAAACATCCATGCATTTAAGTAAATTGTATGAAAACAGTTCAAATCATACATACATATACATATATCTGGACACACATACTAGTAAAACACAATATACCCAATCCTCGACATCCGCAATGTCTATAACCAATACCAGTCACGATTTCCAATGTTACACATGTCCCCAGGATCCAACTCAACGACGTTCGATGTGATATCATAATGGGGTATCTTCCCTGGATCTACCATGTCCGGGGTGATATCATAAAATCGCACTCTTGGACCTAAGCTTCTCCTCGGAGCTCCTCATTTTAGGCAGTGCACAGTGACTACTCTAGGATCCTTGACATCTAAAGGAGACAATCCAACTCACTAAGATGGTATATGTGGAAGAGTAACCAAATACATTTAAAACTGTTTATGTCTCAAATCGAGTCAAAACACTATTCAATTGGGCCGACGCTCGAGACATAACTCTCACATGTCTTTTCCACAAAAACCATCTGAAAACAATGTCCAGAACTCATTTATAAATCTCGATTTATCCAAACTGATCATGTCAGCTCACCATTCAAATTCAGTTAAAATGCAACCGTTCTTTCAAATTCCCGTTTGACTCTAAATCTAAATCAAATCATTAATCAACCGGGTCTCAAACCCAAAACATCATTTTCATGTAAATCCGTAAAATGGTTCATAACCGATGATTAAATCCACAACATCATCAAATAGGATATCAAAGCATTTCAGTGGGTCTCATATAATAAACCATTTAAAATATTTATGCACGAATTACAGTTATAAAACAAAAGTCCAGTCAAGCTCGGTCCACGCTGCTTGCTCAATATCTGCGTTGTAATCTCACACCGAGCTAGTCCAAAGTCTCCCAGCATGTACAAATCACATATGAGGGTCACTAATGTTCTATACAAGTTCATACACTAAACCCTCATAAAGTCTGATACCGGAAACGCATCCCGAACACACTTCCTGAGGCTAAAAACCCCTAAATGGCCTATCAAACGGTCTCTGATTGACTTGAAACCACCACCATTGGATTTAGATCGTTGAAATCTTTCGAACAATATTGGTTTGACCTTGAAATTCGTGTCCACATGCCTCCACGATCCGGTCAACGGCTGACATCATCATGTCGTCATGCTGACGTCAGCCTGACGGGTCTAACAGCTTGACAAGTGGCACTCCTTGACTGGTGCCACGTGTCCTTGACACCTATGATAGTTCTCTAACACATTGACACGTGGCATCACCCTATTGGTCCACGTGATCTGACATAGCTGACGTGGACTCACACGTCAACTGCTACGTTACTCTAACACTCCCTGACAGGTTGCCACGCGGTACCACCCAATTGATCCACGTGGTCTGACATGCTGATGTGGACTTGAAACGTCAGTTGCTGACTGGGCCTGACAGCCTACCATGTGGCATCATGATAAGCACATATTTCATCCTTTTTTTTAATCAATTTCCTATATATTTTACTTTGTTGGAATCTTAATTATATTCATTCTATCTCATTTTATCATTTTATCATTTTCGTATATTAATTACTTTATATTTATCATTCTATCTCAGATTGGTGCGACTCATGTGGCCCGTTGGCAGTCCAACATCTTCAGCGGCCCAACAGTCCCAGTAAGCACGTGCCCCCTACGCAAGGCCTCGCTTTCAACATCCCATCAGAGCAAACGCCAGCACTAAATAAATCTTCGCGAAGCATTTTTACCAGCCATTGATCCAATTAGCGCACAACCCACGTTCATTTCCGTAAGCCCACGTATCTTAAGTAAGTAGCGTGATACAACCAACTGCCAGGCCTAAATCTACCGATCCAGTCGCAACCCACTTGCGCACGTTTCACCCTTGCTGTCCAGTGGCCCAGTGAAACCTAAACGTCTATTTAGCGCAGCTCACCACCGAAATCCAAGCCCAGTGGCTCCAATTTCTTCCATTATTTCCAGCGAGGCACACGTCCACAAATCCAACATTGTCGCGTAGCCCAGGGTTTTTAAGTCCAAAACTGCACACCAGCCCGCCTTCATTGTTCCAAATAAAATAAGGAGAACAATTATTCCTTTTTAATTAGAATTAATGTTTATTACCATTTTAATTAAGTTTTGTATTTATTCTTTCATTAGGATTTAGAATACCTTTTTCTTTAAGACTTTAATATAATTAGTTTAATCACTTTTCCTTTTAGAATTAAATTATAAACTCCTATTTATTTGGAGGTTAATTTTCTCCTAATTAACCAATCAAACGACAATTATGTTTAGGTACCATCAATCCCCGGTCCAGAACTATCCCTATTTACCAATGCTACTGTAACAACCCGTCCCGGAAATAGAGATTAGATTATTTGTTAATGGCGGATTAGTGAAGTTAATCGGTGATTAGTTGGTGGCATTCGGACGGACAGTGCAAAATGACGATTTTGCCCTTAGAATGGGCAAAAATGTTGACTTTTAGTTCGGGTTGTCAAATGTACTTTGACCGATGACCGTGACGTAGTTCGGGACGTCACGAGTTAATAGACAGGTGGCACGTCCAATTCCGACATCCGAGGAAAAAGTTATGACGTTCGGAAGTTTGAGGGCATTTTCGTAATTAAGGTAAAAAAGGGAATTTGTTGACTTTTACACGACAACTACTTTTCACGTAATTTGAGGACCGTTAGGAAGGTCTCGATCCCCTGAGTACAACGACAGGTGGCACGCAGTCATCAGAGTTCGGACGGTTCCATTATGAGGCTAATTAGGTGAAGGGCAAAATGGTAATTTGTCATTTGGAGACATTTTGGTCTTTTGGTTGCATTGGATTTTGTGCCCAGTTAAACTTGGATATGTGGCTGCCTAGGGATGGTGACCCACTAGATTTGGGACACTTGTCCCTTACTGGAAGGGCATAGAACCCTCTCAGCACCGCCTTAAACTTTGTTGCACGATAACTATGGTTTAAACGGTAAGAAAAACAGAGATAGAGAGGGGTGAGAATTCAAAACCCCTTGAACGGTCCTCAATTGGCTATGCTCTGTAAACCAGAATGTGAGGAAAGACAATGAAGAATGTGGTGATGGTTTGGAGAATGGCCGTCTTGCACGGTGGTTGCAGTAGAGGGTGACACTGTGAAACAAACCGTGAGAGGAAACAGAGGAACATGGGTGATCGTGAAACCCAAGCCTCTCAAATTTCACTATTTGGTGGTAGTGTGTGAAGAAAAGATGAAGGGGGTGCTGAGTCGATCTTATTGGTGGCCCTGGGTCGAGCCGCCGTAGACGGTAGCCGACTTTTACGGTTAGTTTTGGTTTCAAGAATTGATTATGGGTTTGTAGGCCTTGTTGATGTATACTAATGATTAAAACATGATAATGGAAGGAAAACATGTCGACTAGGATTGAAGTGAAGGCTAGAGGAGGACAAATCTGAGAATGGACATGGTTATAGAGCATGGGTATATGCTTGAATCGAGAAGGTAAGAAACCAGCCCTAATTGGTCAAGTTGAGTAGCTGGATCACTTAGACATGGAAGGACGAAGCTAGGAGGATTAACTGGGTTAAAAAATGGGTTGAAAATGGAGGAAACTAGACACGTCGGTTCACGGTTGGACCGGATTTGCAGACCGGTTCAGACCAGTAGACTTGGCGAAGACGATGAACAGTGTTTAGGCGCGCGGCTCCCACGCACAACCCCTTTGGACGGCGCGTGAGGGCGCGTGGGGCCTCTTTTGGGAAGTTTCCAACGTGACTTTTAAAGTATTCGATGTAACGAACATTTTGGAACTGGTTTCGAGGCAATCGGACATCGTCTCGATATGTTTCGGGATGTCCGAAGGTTTTAGGGCTTGGTTAAAAATAGTTAAAAATTCGGAAAAATTACGGGGCTTTATTATGACCATTGTGAAGTAGTTAGTGACCTTAGTATGGAATTTGGATAGGTTCGGGAAAGCCGAGGATAGCGGAATGGCCAGGAACGGCGTAAGTGCTCGCGTATCGAGGCGACGACGCTATGGTCTGTGAGTGGACTTTGCTTTCTAACTCTTGATGCATGCATATATGTTTTTATATTTTTCCTATACATGATTCTATGATTTGATTTATGATCTTGGTGAATTACGATTTTGCATGGATTTCGAGATTATAAAGTAATTGCACGTTTTACGAGATTTCGAATGATCTTGTGATTTGAACCTGGTTTTAATGATAGGATTTCGGGTTTTGAAATATGATTTGATTTTAATAATTCGAAATGGATTTTGGAAAATTGATTTCGGGCTCAAAGCCCAGTTCAGAAAAGTGGTTTTGAGAAACGTGTTTTCGGGTTTTGGAATCGGATTCCAAGATGACGATTCTGGATTCAGTTGAGAACGTGAAAGTGGAATTCTGGGTTTGGGTTCGGAATGATTGTTCAGGATTCTAGCTTACAGAATGATGGTTTCGGACTCGGATTTGGAATCGGATATGGATATGAGTTCTGGGTTTGGATCCGAGATCCTGATGAGATTGCAGATTCGAATTCGGATATGGATAGTGGTTATGGATTGGATTTGCTGGATCTGGTTATTGGGTTTAAAGACCCGGATATGTTATGACGGGGGACGGGCCCGGATTGGGTTTAAAGACCCGGATTGAGTTTAAAGACTCGGGAGTTTAAAGACTCGGATATTGATATTTCCCCCATAGGCCTATTGAGTTTAAAGACTCGGGAGTTTAAAGACTCGGATTATATTGAGGCTTGGATTGAGTTTAAAGACTCGGATAGATCCAGCAGGTTCGATGGATGGATATGTGGTTTCAAATGTGTTTGGATTTCACTGAGTTTTGATGATGATGGTTTGCAATAAAGGTTTTCCGATGTTTTGGGCTCTGCCCGGATGAAATGGTTTTCGATGGTTTTAAACTGAGGCCCGGGATTTTAGAAAAGGAAACTGTGTTCAGTTTTTCGTACATGGTTTGCTTAACCTGAATATTGAATGGATTTATGACATGGACTTGATATGCATGCATTGGTTTTTAATTGGAGGGTATAAATGTACTTGTTTTATGAACTATTTTTAAACTTATACTTTATTTTTGTCCATTCACAGTCTTTTTGTGTTTTCGATACCCTCCAGGTTGTTGCGGTGCAGGCTGTTAGTAGAAAGAGACGGAGACATCACGCGTGCGATCCACAGTAGACTTTGCGCACTCTGGGAAGTCCGAATGCTTTTTGAACGGTCGGATCGAGAATCCCTTGTCCGACTTACGTGTCACATGGAGGTTGGACGTTGGTTTAGCTTTCATGTCATGCATAATTAGACGGGAGCAGGACTTAGCCCTTAATCCAAGGGGATTGGGGGTGGGTCGTGTCAGCTACAATCTACAAAAAAAGGTTTTTAGTTGCACATGTTTCCTTAAGTGTTGAGTATTACTTTGTGTTTACTTTAATACTTAGTTTTTACGTATCACATCACCTGACAGGTCTGACATGGAGATAACGTGGACTGCCACATCATCTTTGTCAGCCTTTGGCTGGGTCGACCTGTTTCTTTGTAATGGGTCAACCGACCACCAAACTTGACCCGGCCGTATCTCCCTCATTTCTCAACCATTTCACTCCATTTTTTTTCCTATATGCTCGTAATCTACATAGCAATAGATCTACAACCTCAAAATGGACAGAAAGTACCTAGAATGCTTCGACCAAGCTTGAACAGTTTCGGTTGAATTCCAACCTTGATTTCCATGTGATTCCAGCAGCCTCTTTCCACAAAAATGGTTCTTGGAAGTTCATACAGTCCCAAACAATCAATCATAATCCTTAAAACGGCCTAAAACTCATCTAAACCCAATTAGAAATTTTGACCCACACGGCTTACCTTCTCAGTTTTCCGGCCACCGTACACGGTTGTCCTTGCCATTGGGGCCTTCCTCTTCGCCTTAGATCACTCTGTTAATCTCTCTTTTAATCAAACAACAACAAAGATGGATGGAGGATGATTAGGTTAGGTTTGGGTTTTGGGTGAAATGAAAAACAAAGGAGATGAAGATGAAAATAGGTGATGCATGAATTTGGGTATTTGGGCCAATGGGATGAGTCCATTGGTCCAAGTTGGATATTTTGACAATCACAAATTGCCAACTATACACTTCTCGAAAAGCATGAATAGTTCATTTTCTTCAGTAACCCGTAACTTTTCTGTCCGACGTTCGATTTTGACGTGCCGCATGTCTACAGACTTGTGATGTCTCAATCTGCGTAATAGGTCTTGGTCAAAGTCCAATAGTATCCCAAGTCAAAAGTTAAACATTTTTCGCTGATTAGGGGCAAAATGGTCATTTCACAATAAATTTCCGAATTTACTTTTTATTAAAAATTTGGGTTTTTACAATCTACCGCCTTATAAAAATTTTATCTCCGAAATTCACTCAAATAAATGTGGATATTATTCCCGCATCAGGGCTTCGGGTTCCTACGTGGCTTCTTCCACGTTGTAGTTCCTCCACAATACCTTTACCAAGGGAATGGTCTTGTTCCGCAATACTTTCTCTTTCCAATCCATAATCTGTACCGATTGTTCCTCGAAGCTCAAATCCATCCTGAGTTCAAATGCATGTTCTTTCAGAACATGTGATTCCGCACACACGTACTGATGAAGCATCGAAGTATGGAACACGTGAACTCTCGCAAGCTCTCGGGGTAAGGCTAATATGTACGCCACAACACCAACTCTCTCTGTAATCTCGTACGGCTCAATGTAACGGGGACTGGACTTTCCACGTCAGCCAAATCTTACAATGCCTTTCCACGGTGATAACTTTAGGAAGACTCAGTCTCCCACTGCAAACTCAAGGGCTCTAATCTGACGATTGGCGTAGCTTTTCTGATAATCCTAAGCCGTCTTCTATCTTTCTTTGATGATCTGGACCTTCTCCTGGGTCATATCCATGAGATCTGGTGTTAATACTGCCCTCTCGCCTACCTTAGTCCAACATATTGGCGTCATGCACTATCTTCCATACAGTGCCTCAAATGGAGCCATCCCAATACTCGGCTGGTAGTAAACTCCATCAATGGCTGGAGTGTATCCCAAGAATCCTGAAACTGCAGTACACATGCTCTCATCTTATCCTTAAGAGTCTATATAGTCCTCTCATACTGTTCATCTGTATGAGGATAAAATGCAGTGCTGAAGTGTAGCCTCATACCAAGGGTTTCCTGCAAACTCTGCCAAAATCTTGATGTAAACCGCGGACTAGCAACCTGATGATCTCATCAACAAATAGTCGAGCTAACCAATTCGGTTTGAAGGTTTTGCGCACTAGCAAGAAATAAGCAAACTTAGTAAATCTGTTCACAATCATCCAGTCCCCATCAAAACCGCTCTATGTCTTAGGCAACTTAAACACGAAGTCCATGGTGATGTGATCCCATTCCACTCAGGGATTGAAAGTGGCTGTAAAGCTTCATACGATCTCTACCTTTCAGCTTTTACCTGTTGGCAAGTTAAGCATCTACCAACGTACTCTGCGATCTCTCTCTTCATCCCGAGCCACCAATAGTGATCCTTAAGTGTACGATATATCTTTGTTCCTCCTAGATGCATTGCATAAGCTGAACTGTGGGCCTCCTCTAGAATCTCAGTCCTTAACCCTGCATCTGTAGGCACACACAAACGACCATGTTTCAGTAATGCTCCATCACTTCTGATAGTAAAATTCTGCCAGTCGCCTGATTCAACTTATATCCTCATAATACACAAAGTGGGATCTTGAAGTTGAGCCTCTATAATCTAGTAAATTAGGATAGGTCTCACATGGAAACTAGTCAACAGAGCTCCCTCATAATCCATTTTGAGCATAACTCTAGCTTTTCAGAGTTCTACTAACAAAGACAAATACACCATCCTCAGATGAGCCACCGAACTCGCAAACTTCCTGCTCAACTCGTCTTCCACCACATTTGCCTTCCCGGGATGATACTCGTATGTGCAATCGTAGTCCTTTATTGGCTCCAACCATCGTCTCTATCTCAGATTCAGTTCCTTCTGAGCGAAAATGTGTTTCAAGTTCTGATGGTCTGTGAAAATCTTGCATGTCTCTCCGTATAAATAGTGTCTCCAGATCTTTAGAGCATGTACAACTGCTGCCAACTCTAAATCATGTGTAGGGTAGTTCAACTCATGTGGGTTTAACTTCCCGGAGGCATAGGAAATGACTATCCCGTATTGCATCAACACACAAACCAATCTTTACAACGAAGCATCAGTGTATACCTCAAACTCCCTACTGTCATCTGGAAGAGCTAACACTGGCACAGAAGTCAGCAGTCTTTTTAACTCCTGAAAACTTCGTTCACAGTGTTCATTCCAAACGACCTTACCCTTTTTCTAGTCAAACGGGTTAACGGAGCAGCTATGGTAGAGAATCCCTCTATAAAACGCTGGTAATATCCAGCTAACCCTATGAAACTTCAGACCTCAGTAATGGTCTTTGATTACTCCCATTTGGTTACGGCTTCTATTTTCTAGGGGTCCACACTAATCCCCTCCGCTGAAATCACATGCCCCAAGAAACCTATATTGTTCAGCCAAAATTGGCACTTACTCAGCTTATCATACAACTGGTTCCTCCTCAATCTGTTCAGCACCAATCTCAAATGCTTCTCGTGCACCCTAGCAGTCTTCGAATATACTAGGATTTCATCGCTGAACACAATAACAAACCAATCCAGGTATGATCAAAACAATTGGTTCATCAAATCCATAAATGTTGCCGGTGCATTCGTCAATCCAAATGGCATTACCAGAAACTAGAAATGGTCATATCTCGTCCGGAAAGCAGTCTTCGGAACATCCCCCTTAGAAATCCTCAACTAATAGTATCTAAATCGAAGGTCAATCTTCGAAAAGTACTTGACGCCTCTCAATTGATCGAACAAGTCATCTATCTAGAGCAAAGGATACTTATTCCCCACTGTTACTTTGTTGAGTTACGGTAATCTATACACAGTCACATACTACCATCCTTCTTTCTTACAAACAACACAGGAGCTCCCAAGGTGATGTACTTGGTCGAATAAACCCCATATCCACCAATTCTTGCAACTGCACCATCAGTTCTCTTAATTCAAGCGGTGCCAGACGATATGGTGTCTGAGATGTAGGTCTCGTACCTGGGAGAAGTTCGATGGTGAACTCAATCTCTGTGTGCAGTGGTAGTCCCAGTGAGTCCTCTAGGAATACGTCTGGGAATTCCTGCACCATTGGTATGTCCTCTACTCTCTCGGGTGTAGCCCAACTATCCATAACATGAGCCAAATAGCCTTGACAGTCTTTCCTCAGTAAATTTTCTGCTGCCAATACTGATATAACTCCGGAGGGTAACACCCTCTGAGCTCCTTGAAAAGTCATCTCGGGTAGTCCTGGACTCTAGATTATCACTCTCTTACTAAAACAGTTGATAATGGTATGATGTTCTAACAACCAGTCCATCCCAAGTATGACATCGAAGTCATGTAAATCTAGGAGTATCAAATCAGCAACCAAATCAACCTCTCCTACCCTTACATGATAGTCTCTCAATGTTTGATTCACAATGTACACATCCTCGGTCGGTGTACCTACCCCCATATCGAAATCAAGTACGAACACTTCTCTATCCACTAACAATGCACAACTCCGAGATATAAATGAATGTGTGGCTCTAGGGTCTATCAAGATGCGTACAACATGATCTAAGATAGTGAGTGTACCTGTCATCGCTCTCGGGGCTGTTCTGGCCTCCTGTTGGGTAACCGAAAACACTCAGGCCTGTGGTCCCGTAGATCGATCACATTCTCGTGATCCTCGGAATCCACATTTGGCTCCTTCATACCCTCGGCCACTAGTCGCATATGAAGTCGTGGCTGTGCTCGGGTCTTTCCATACTGCATTATGACCGATACCGCTGCCACCCATCATCTGTGGGCACTCTCTCTTGAATTGGCTAGGCTCTCCGCATATATAACAGGTCAAAACTCTCGATCTGCCCGTAGACCCCACTAACGTACCACTCGTTTGAAAAGTTTATTGTGACCTGAAGCCAAACCTCTAGGTACTCCCGTACCTACCAAATCGACTGCTGCTTGATGATGACGATGCTCCACTGAAACGGCCTCTTTTCGAGGCCTTCTAGCTCAAAGGTCTAACTTACGAACGATCTCGACGTCGTCCATCACCGAAAAACTACTGTCAGGCTAGCCAACTGTCTTGTACTCTCACAGACGCATCCATAGACTCTCTTAGTGTATCAAAGGATCCTTCTGTCACCATGGCACAGATCTCCCCTCGCAGGCCCATCTCAAATCGGCCACACTTGTCGACCTCAGTGCTCACAAATGCAGAAGCAAAGCGGGACATTCTTTGGAAGCTCTGCTCGTACTCTGCCACTAACATGCTCCCCTATTAGAGTTGCAAGGACTCAGCCTCCCTAGCATCACTGAATGAGTGAAGGTATTACTTCTCAAGAAAACGCTCTCTAAAGACCTCCCATGTCACCGTCTGGACATCCCAACCGGACATCTCCAGTGTGTACCACCACTGATAAGCGCACCATAACTACTCCAGGATCCTCGACATCTGTATGAGACAATCCAACTCACCAGGATGATATATGTGGAACAGTAACCAAATACATTTAAAGCCGCTTATGTCTCAAATCGAGTCAAAACATTATTCAATTGGGCTTATGCCCAAAACATAACTCTCACAAGTTTTTTCCTCAAAAACCATCTGAAAACAATGTCTATACCTCATTTATAAATCACAATTTATACAAACCGATCATGTCAGATTGCCATCCAAATTCAGTTAAAATGCAACTTTTCTTTCAAATTCCCATTTGACTCTAAATCTAAGTCAAATCATTACTCAACCAAATCTCAAGCCTAAAACATTTTTTTTACATAAATCCATAAAATGGTTCATAATCGATGATTAAATCCACAACATCATCAAATAGGATATCAAAGCATTTCAACTTAAATCATTTAACAAAGCATTTAAAACATTTATGCATGCATTTCAGTTATAAAACAAAAGTCCACTCACGCTCGGTCCACGTTGCGTACTCAATATCCGCTCCGTAATCTCACACCGAGCTAGTCCAAAGTCTCCACGTCTGTCCAAATCACATCCGAGGGTCACTAATGTTCTATACAAGTTCATACACTAAACCCTCACAAAGCCCGATTGACAGGACCCGCCCCCAATCCCCCTGTATTAAGGGCTAAATCCTGCTCCCGTCTAACTTACGTATGACACGAAGGCTAAATTGGCGTCCAAATTCCATGTGACACGTAAGCCGGACAACGGAAACTCGGTTCGTTCGTCCAGATGCTTCCGGCCTACCTAGAGTGCACGAAATCTACCGTGGATCTCGTGTGTGATGTCTCCGTCTCTCTCGACCAACAACACGCACCGCAAAAACCTGGAGGGTATTGAAAACATGAAAAGACTGTGAGTGGACATAAATAAAGAATAAGTTTAAAAACAGTTATCAGAAAAACACCAGTTATACCCTCCATTTAAAATCAATCCATGCATATCAAAAGCCACGCCATGAAACCATTTCATATTTAAACCATTATTGAAAACCGTTATTGAAAAACCTGAATCATTTATTTCCTCAAATCCGCAACTCAAATCCAGGGCCTTAGCCCAAAACCACAAATCAATCTTAAGTACGGGAACTCTGTCCCAAAACTCATCAAATCTAATTAGTCCAGCCACTGCCCAAAACATCTGAAAACCAGTGAAAAACATCAATCATGCGAGTTTGCTGGATCTCAAGTGCGCCCGAGTCTTTAAACTCAAAACCATGCGCAATAATTAGGCCTTCCCGGGATATCAACGAGTCTTTAAACTCAAAACACAATCACATGCCTCGGAGGGTATCACAATCACCGAGTCTTTAAACTCAAAACATATCAATCCAAGACCCTCCCCCCGTCAATCAACCGAGTCTTTAAACTCAAAACCAGATCCAGCGGTTTTCTTTTATTTTTCCGGGTCTTTAAACTCAAAACCATTTTTCAATCAACAGTGAAAACCATAGAAAACCCTTATCCGAATTCGCAACAATGATTCCGTAAGCTAGCATCTGGAACCATCATCCCGAACCCAAATCCAGATTTCCTTTCCAAGTCTCAAAACCAAATCCGAAATCTCATTTCCGAAATCTAGTTTCAAAATCGAAATCTCGTATATCGGAATCACATGAACAGGGCTCCAAGCCCGAAATCACTTTTCTGAAATCCATTTCAAAACCTTGAAATCAAATCATATTTCAAATTCCGAAATCAAATCATCAAAATAATGATCAAATCACAAGATCAATCGAAATCTCGTAAAACGTGAAATTTCATAATATCTTGAAATACGTGTAAAATCGTAAATCATCAAGATCATAAATCAAATCATAGAATCATGTATAGAAAACATATAAAAACATATATGCATGCATCATGAGTTCAAAAGCAAAGTCTACTCACA
This sequence comes from Prinsepia uniflora, assembly GCA_032719365.1. Classification (NCBI taxonomy): domain Eukaryota; kingdom Viridiplantae; phylum Streptophyta; class Magnoliopsida; order Rosales; family Rosaceae; genus Prinsepia; species Prinsepia uniflora. The sequence continues at coordinate 16,921,919 of CM064874.1, forward strand.
GACCATTCCACCGCTGCCTCGATACGCGTGCACCTACGCCGTTCCCGGCCAATCATGTAACACCGGCTTTCCCAAACCTGTCCAAATCCCATAATGAGGTCGCTAACTACTTCATCAAGCTTATACTAAAGCCCCATAATTTACCTGAATTTTTAAATACTTTTAACCGAGTCCTAAAACTTTCGGACATCCCGAAACATATCGAGACGATGTTCGATCGACTCGAAACCAGTTCTAAAATGTTCGTTACATCGAATACTTTAAAAGCCGTGTTGGAACCTTCCTCAAATTTTGTGTCACGCGCCCACACGCGCCTCCAAAAGGGGCTGCGCGTGGGCCTCACGTGCCATACACTGTTCATCTTCAACCTCTATTAAGCCCGGTTCAGATCGGTTCGAGCCGGCTCGGTTTGACCAAACCGGCGCAGTCGGTTCTCCCATTTTCCAGTCCCTTTTTTGTTCTGTTTCTAGTTCTAATTTATCCCTTAAGTTCGTCTTTCCATCATTTATTAATTTAGGACTTTAAAACATGAAAATCAACTTAACATCTTACCTTAAAAATCGAGAACTGAACCGGCCGTCCTTCCCTCCATCCAGTTTCCACGATTTTGGCCACTTCCATCCATCCTTGTGGTCTCAAACGGTTTGTAAAACATTTCTGAATATAATCAAGGATTTCAAACCATTCAATAGTCCTTAAAATCGAAATTCCATAAGTACACTTCAAATCGTACCAGTTATGGTATCACCGGCCACCACCCACGGCTGTCCTTCACAGTGGCATCACCAGGGTCATCTCATCACTCTTATCCTCTTCCCTTCACACACCAAAGCCTAGAGTTGAGGATCGAAAGAGTTTAGCTGGGTTGGGTCATGGTTCCACTTTCCCGTTTATCCACATTCTCGGGCCACCATCACACGGCAGCCGTCAGCCACGCCACCACAACCTCCTCAGTCCCCTCACTTAATAGCAAAAGAGAATGTTTGTGGGCAATTAGGTCCACGATCACACCCTCACATCCCTCTGTTTTCCTTTGTTCTTCACCGTGCACACACAATTTGTTTAAATGGGTTAATGGCGGTGAAAGATGGTTCTAAGGCCATCTAGAGAAGGCCATGCGTCAAACTTCCTATGGACACCATTTCATATCAACAGCCAAGTGTCCATGTGACGACCCGTCCTGAATTAACGAGATTAATTAAGGATTAATGACGGATTAGCGAGGCTAATCGGGGATTAGACGAGGATTAACGAACGAGCAGGGTGAAATAACGATTTTTCCCCTAGAATGGGTGAATCGTTGACTTTTTGTTGACTTTGGTCGATGACTGTGACGTAGTTCAGGACGTCATGAGTTCATAGACATATGGCACGCTCGATTCCGGCGTTCGAGGAAAACGTTATGACGATCGGAAGCCCAAGGGCATTTTGGTAATTTAGTTGAATAGGAGCCAATAGTTGACTTTTGACCCATCAGGTCCGATGGTCGAGGGCCGAGGACTGTTACATAGATAGGGACGATACGAATCCGTAGATAGGTGGCACATCGAATTCGGACGTTCGACGGAGAAGTTACGGTTCACGAAAGTCCGAAGGTACTATTGCACGAATTACGAAACTGATGCCTTTTGGAATTATGTGGGCCCAGATCTTTTTAGACAGGCCCAATGGATGAGTGACAAGTGTCACCCATCCATTGTCCAGCCTAAAAACGGTCATGCATATCCACCCCTTCCCTTGTAATCGATCATTCCCCATTTCCAAACAAACCCGATCAAACCTTCACTCCAATCCAAACCCTTACCCCATATGATCTTGTCTGAGGAACCAAGAGAGTGAAAGGAGGCTGAGGAAGCCGAGGACGATGGCAGGAGGCGGCTGGACAACCGTGCACGGCTGAGAGAGTTAAAAAGCTTGGTTTTGATTTTTGAATCTCATATTTCGATTTGGGCATTATGGATTGTTTTGGATGATTAGGATGAGTTTGTTGGGTTGTTAGGGAGCTAATAAGATGATTTTGAGGGTGTTTCATGGCTGAGGAAGCCATGAGCGTGGCCGGGAAAACAGAGGCTGTGGAGGAAAAATTGAACCCGTGGGTTCTAGGGGGTTTTAAGGGTTTTAGTCCATATATTTAAATGTCTAGGATTGAATTAGGAAGAAAGGAATCAAAAAGGAGAAGATTGGACGAAAAATGAGGAGTAGGGAGCCCTAGACCGGTCACGCCAGTCCAGTTAGACCAACTGCACACGCTGGACCAGACCGGCCGGTTCGGCCAAGGTTGAAGATGAACAGTCCGACGTGTGAGGCCCACGCGCAGGACCTTCATTGGGCGTGTGAGGCTGTGTGAGCCTTCCTTTGGGGAATGTTCCAACATGTAATTTCATCTATTCGATGTAACGAACATTTTGGGACTAATTTTGTGTCAATCGGACATCGTTTCGATATAGTTCGGGAAGTCCGAAGGTTTAGGTTCACGTTTAAAAATAGTTAGAAATTCCGGAAAATTACGAGGCTTTAGTGAGGGGTTATATAAGTAGTTAGTAACTCTCTAAATTAATTTAGACAGGTTCGGGAATCCCGGAGGCGACGTTTGGCCTGGGAGACGCTTATGGCACGCGTATCAAGGTGAGGCTTCGGACGGTCTGTGAGTGGACCTTTCTTTCGAACTTGATGCAAGCATAAATGTTTTATAAGTGTTTTAATACCTGTTTTTTGATGCCATGAGTGCATTTGTTTGTGGTAGCCTAGGATTTACGTATTTGCACGTATTTCGATATTTACGGTTTTATACGATGCGTATACGTTCTAGGTGTTCAACGAGGGTTTAATAAATTGGTTTTTGATTTAGAAATATGAAATGGGCATGAGACCCATTTGATTTAAGAAATCTCGGACTTGGAGTCCATTTGATTTGACGAGAAATCAGACCGATGGTCCATTTGAGTTATACGATCGGACCGAGGGTCCCGTTGGTTTACAAGTTCGGGCTTGAGGCCCAGTTGGCTGTAACATCGGGCTTGAGGCCCATTTGACTGTAGTATCGGGCTTGAGACCCTGTTGGTTGTGAAATCGGGCTTGAGGCCTTGTTGATTTGTGGTTTCGGGCTAAGGGCCCAGTTGGCTGTGGTATCGGGCTTGAGGCCCAGTTAGTCGTAACATCGGGTTTGAGTCCCAGTTCAGTTTGTGAAATGAGAATTCGGGCATGAGACCCTATTAAACTGTGGATTTAGGAAGAGACCTGTGAAATGGATTTGAATCGGATTCGAGGAATCCTGTTGACATGAATCGGGTATGAAACCCAGTTGAAATATGTTTTGAGAAAGAAAGTGATTTGAAAATGTATTATACCCTCCATATGATTATATGGTCTCCTCCAGACGTCGACCTGGAGAGTCACGATCCACAAACCAGAATGGGTATCCCTATAGGGATCCCGTTCCAGGAGTGGGAGTTATGATTTATGATGTGGTATCAGACCAGATTCCGGAGAGATGATCGGACTAGATCCGAAGATAGAGCCTCCCAGATGGAGAATTCCTGGGAGAAGACTCGGAGTGTGACCCCGAGTAGTGTGCACACTAGTATAGAGATGATATCGTGACATATATCGAGGATGTGTTCCCTAGGGGCTGTGTGCCCCGAGTTGGAATCTTCTCGGAAGTGCCGTAGATGGGTTATACGTACGTCGATACGTATGAGATTTACAGAAAGAGATTTGAGGGCGGAGACCCTATGTTCCATGTTTTAGAAAGTGGTTTTGGGCTGAGTCCCACTGGTGTTTGATTTGGGCTGAGTTCCCATGTTTTGATTTACCGTTATTTTGTGATTTCGGGTCGGGGACCCAAATGGAATTATGATTCATGACGATTTATGGGGACCGCCATGAACCCTTGAAAGGTTTTTATGGGTCATGACGGTTTATGGGGACCGGGCGTGAACCCTTGAAAGGTTTTGAATATGTTTGACAAATGGTTTTATGAACGTTTTGGTAAACGGTTTTTGAATGCATGCATATGCTTTTAGTTAAGGCCATAAATGTCTTCTTGTGGAAATGCTTTAATGCAATGTTTATTTTGTCCACTCACGACTTTTGATGTTTTAATGCCCTTTAGGTTGATAGCGGATGCGGGCTGTAGCAGAGACGAGACATCACACTCTTCCTCCTACGATCCTGGCGTGTTCTGGACGCCTCGATGAGGGCTAAAGACCATCTCTGAGTGGGCACGGCTCCCAAAGTAGGAAATGTCCAGAATGCCCCTCAAGGACAAATTACTATTTTGCCCTTCGTAATCTCTGACCCGTAACTCTATTTCCCGAACTCCAAATGACACATGCCGCCTGTCTTCAGAGACTTGAGACCTATCTAACGATCCTCGAGTTACGTGAAAATGATGTGTTGCACGAAAAGTCAACCTTTTGCCCCTATTCCAACAAAATTACCAAAGTACCCTCGAACTTCCGAACGTCATAACTTTTCCCTCGAATGTCGGAATCAGACGTGCCACCTGTCTATGAACTCGTGACGTCCCGAACTACATCACGGTCATCGGTCAAAGTCCATTTGACCGTCTAAACAAAAGTCAACATTTTTGCCCATTCTAGGGGCAAAATCATCTTTTCGCACCGTCCGTCCGAAATCACCCAACTAAGTACCGATTAGCTCACTAATCCGTCATTAATAACTAATTTTATCCCGATTTTCAGGACGGGGTGTTACACCGATACCGAAAATGTGTCTCAAATACGCTTCTCGATGTTAAAACCCCTAAATGACCTATCAAACGGTCTCTGATTGACCTAAAACCACCACCATTGGATTCAAATCGTCGAAACCTTTCAAACAAGATGGATTTGACCTCAAAATTCGTGTCCAAGCACCCCCACATGCTGGTAAAAGTCCAGTCAACGCTAGTCGTCGTCGGTCAACGACGATTAATGTCGGTCAATGACTGACGTCAGCCTGACAAGTTTGACACCTGTAAGGTCTGACAGCCTGACACGTGGCACTCCCTGACTAGTGCCACGTGTCCCTGACAGTTCTCTAACACATTGCCACATGGCACCACCCTATTAGTCCACGTGGCTAACATGGCTGACGTGGACTAACACGCCAACTGCCACGTCACTCTGACACTCTTTGACAGGTTGTCATGTGGCACCACCCTATTTGTCCACGTGGTCTGACATGCTGACGTGGACCTGACACGTCACCTACTGAAGGGGCCTGACAACCTGCCACGTGGTAAGGCATCATCTAATTTACCACGTGTACTGAGAGGTCTGATAGGGTGATGATGTGGATTGCCATCTCATCATCGTTAACCTCTGGCTGGGTTGACCTGTTTCTCTGTAATGGGTTAACATGGCTGACGTGGACTAACACGTCAACTACCACGTCACTCTGACACTCTTTGACAGGTTGCCATGTGGCACCACCCTATTTGTCCACGTGGTCTGACATGCTGACGTGGACCAGACACGTCAGCTACTGAAGGGGCCCGAAAACCTGCCACGTGGTAAGGCATCACCTAATTTACCACGTGTACTGAGAGGTCTGATAGGGTGATGATGTGGATTGCCATCTCATCATCGTCAACCTCTGGCTGGGTTGACCTGTTTCTCTGTAATGGGTCAACCAACTAGCGAATTTGACCCGACCGTATCTCCCTCATTTCTCAACCATTTCACTCCATTTTTCTTCCTACATGCTCGTAATCTACCCAGCAATGGATCTATAACCTCAAAATGAACAGAAAGTACCTAGAATTCTTTGACCAAGTGACTACGCCCAAACTACGCATTAAATTAAACACGTAATTTGAGTATTGTGCAATTTAAACCCTTTTTATGTAGATGTAGTATTGGTAAATAGGGATCGTTCTTAACCGGGGAAATTAGGGAACATTAATAATGTGTTAGTGGGAGATGAATAAAAGAATAATGAATTAAAGAATTAGAGAATAAAGAATTAAAGGAATAAAAGAATAAAAGAATTAAAAGAATAAAAGAATAAAAGAATAAAAGAATAAAAGAATAAAGAAGGGGGGTTTTGAAAAGATTTATAACTAAATTAAAGAAAACCCTAATTAAGAATTAAAATGCAAATGCTCATGCTAATTGGAATTTACAAACCATAGAGTAGTTTCATAGACAAAACCCACACTTTTACGTAAGTAATTTCGAATTAACAATCACATTATTTAAACTACTCCTAAAAATAGACTTCTTTCTAACATTTTGCTCATAAAAAAACCAATCACGAAATCCTACCTTCATCATCTCAAATACTTACATATATCTTTCAATATTATAAATGCATCAACCATTAATGTGCGTCAAACATCAATATGCTTCAAACATTTACAACATGATTTACCTTAAGTTTATAATTAAATGCGCCGACAGCGATCAACATTTAATCTCTTCAATTATACTCTAAGTGCACCGACAGCGGATAAAACACTTAACATCAAATTGAAGTTTAAGCACTAAAACATATGAAGTAAAAGAAATTCAAAAAGTAAAACACATGGAGATTGCATTCTTACTTACAAATGTTAGAAAGAAAATACCAAGAACAATAGTAAAGAAGAAATGAAAATAACATAAAAATAACATAAATTACGAATAAGAATTAAAAGAAAACTAATTAATAAGAAAATCTACAAGAAATAAAAATGGTCCCCAAGAATGTCTCTCAAAAGAGAGAAACAAAAGAACTAACTAAGAACTAAGAACTAAGAACTAAGAACTAAGAAAGAAATGGAAGAATGAAACTAATTGCGGACTCCCAAAATATAAGAATTGAATCCCTATTTATAGGTAAAAAAAAAGTTATCAAAAATAATATAAAAATACAATAAAAAATGTGGAATAATGGAATGATGAGTAATAAAGATTTGTGATGATGTTTAGAAGTGGTTTGAGTTGTAAAGTTGCAAAATTGGGTTGGAAAGTGGAAGGAATGTTGCTGGAAATTTGGGTGGAAGCTGCTGGAAAAGAAGGGCTGGAATTCGGCTAGCTGCTGCTGAAAACAGAAGAGGAGATTCGGCTGATGGCTGCTGAAAGGGAGAACTGAATTTCGGCAGGCGCGCGCCGAAGGATGGGCAGCCGCTTCGGTAGGCGCTGTAGGCGCTGAGAATCGGGCCTGGGCTGCCTGGACTGTTGGGACGCGGGCCTGGTTGTCTGGGCTGCACGGATGGCGGGCTGGGCTGATACGGACTGGGCCTTTTATTTCTTTTTCATTTTTTTTTCTGTTGGGCTGCAGCATCTTATTGGGTTTGGGCTGCACAAATTAATTAATTTAATTAATTTAGAAATATTTCACCGAAATTCGTCCATAATTTATTCGTTATAATTCCGATTGAGACGATTCTTTCGCCAAAATACTCCAAATTACAAACTTTATTTATTTAAATAAAAATAACACAAAATAAATTAATTTATCTATTTATTTAATATTTTAATATTAAAAGTCAAGTATAAAGGGTATAAAATAATATAAAATAATGCTTATTTGAGGACCTATCACCAAGCTTGAACAGTTTTGGTTGAGCTTGAACAGTTTTGGTTGAATTCCAACCTTGATTTCCAGGTGATTCCAATAGCCTCTTTCCACAAAAATGGTTCCCGGACGTTCATACAGTCCCAAAAAATCAATCCTAATCCTTAAAACGACCTAAAAGCTCATCTAAACCCAATTTACAATTTTGACCCACATGGCTTACCTTCTCAGTTTTTTGGCCACCGTACGCGGGTGTCCTTGTCGTTGAGGCCTTCCTCTTCGCCTCATATCACTTTCTCAGTCTCTTTTTTACTCGAACAGCAACAAAGATGGATGTGAAATGAAAAACAAAGGAGATGAAGATGAAAATAGGTGATGCATGAATTTGGGTATTTAGGCCAATGGGATGAGTGACACTTGTCACTCATCCATTGGACCAAGTTGGATATTTTGACCAATCACAAACTGTCAAATGTACACTTCTTGAAAAGTGTAAATAGTACATATTTTCTTCCATGACTCGTAACTTTTCCGTCGGACGTCCGATTTCGACGTGCCGCCTGTCTACAGACTCGTGACGTCTCAATCTAAGTAATGGGTCTTGGTTAAAGTCCAAATAGTATCCCGAGTCAAAAGTCAACATTGTTCCCTAACTATGGGCAAAATGATCATTTCACATTAAATTTCCTAATTTACATTTTAATAAAAGTTTGGGTTGTTACAGAAAGTCACAATCAAGAGGGTTAACACTCAACAGGGACTGATAATCATCAAGCTCCACCCTAGCTTTCAAGACCTCCTCAGAGACATTAGATTTAGGACCTCTATTAGTAAGCTTCAAAGCTGCCTTTAAGATCTTTAACCTCCTTACTAAACGATATTGGTGAGTACCATAACACGTGGAATCAAAAGCTTGCTGAACAATATCAAGAAAATTTGGTTGATTAACATAGAAATCAAAGAACTTAAAAGGGGCTCTTCGGTTAGACCTAGGAAGACCAAAATCAATACAACCAGGGCATTGGTCTGAAGACCCACGGTTCAGGAACTTCATTGAGAAATTAGGGAAAATAAAAAGCCATGCCTCATTGGCCGTCCAGTTTCCTCCAAATAAGTAACCCTCCAAATTGAAGGTTACACCAAGTAAGGTGATTACCACAATACCCCAAATCATCAAGACCCACGTCCCTTAAATAATTATTGAAGTCAGAGATAGCCCCACTACACTCGTCAATACTACCAGTACAATCATTAAGGCACTTGGTAATATTAAAGTCCCCAAAACTGCCCAAGGAACCTCACTCAAGCTAGTAGCAAAGGAACTAAGACTTTCTCACAACCTACTACAATTAGAATCAATATTTGACCCATAAACCATAGATAAATAAACCATAGCACCAAAACACAGAACCTGGACACGACAGTTCACCACCTAATCAGTGATACTCGGGACATACACCTTTACCACATTAGGATCCCAGCCCAACAAAATTCTCCCATTATAATGATGAGAGTAATTATTGTAGAAATTCCAATTATGAAGAATAGAGGTGGAGATGCCAGCAAATCTTCGAACCTTAACTCTAATTTCCAAGAAACCAAGAATACACAATTTATTAACAAGAATAAACTTTCTAACCTCGAGCTATTGAGAAGCTTCATTCAACCCACGAACATTCCAAAATCCAGCACTAATTATGACAAAGAGGGATAGAGAGGGCCCAGGATAATTTCCCAACCAATTCAACTTCGCCTTTTTTCTTACCCTTACCCTTAACCTTCTTCTTTCTCGATTAAAAAAAAAAAAAAAAAAAACCTCCTTCTTCTTAGTGATACCCAAATTTGGCACTCACCAGAAAATCATGATTGACCTGAACCTCCTCAGAGAAAATGATCCCATCCTCCACCAAATCCAATCAATAATTGTATTATTCCCTAACTTACACATTTTTTATTATTGGTATTTCAATGTGTGGTGTATAATCTCAAATTATACAATTATTGACCGATGATCCTACTAATAAGATGACATCAACGGTCCAGAATAGTAGATGATCCACTCCACGGCAAAGACTCAGCCCAACACACCAACACTCACCAAACTCTCAACGAAGCCGTTTTATGACTCACTCACGCAACCCCATATCGCCACGCGCGCGCTTCGCACCAAATCCGGCCTCACATTTTTCCAAACACATGGCAGCCACTCTCTCCGTCCGGCCCAACCGCCTCTCCGCCGGCTCCTCCTTCCCTCGCCCCCCGGTCCGCCGTCCCGGCCTGGCAAGGATCCGAAAGCTCCCCAGGCAATTCGACCCATGGAGAGGCTCTATCTTCCCCTCGCGCCGCACATTAGCCTGGGCTGCCACGCTGGTGCAAGCCGGCTCCAGGGCCGATGATTCCGCCCCCTTCGAGATGTCAGTCGAGAGCGCCCTCAAGCTTCTCGGCGTCTCTGACGGTGCGACATTCGATGAAATACTTCGTGCCAAGAACTCGATTGTCGCCGCCTGTAAAGATGACCAAGAGGCGATTGCACAGGTTACTATATCTTCTTACTTTTCGTTGGACTTTTTCGACTTGTGCATGCTTATATCAGCCTATTATTTCTTTCTTTCTGGGGTTGAAGTTGAACTAATTAAACTTTACAAAATTGGAGAGATTTGATTATATAAAGGTACATTCTTTTATGTGGAGTGCATTGAATAATTAATAACTAACCTCTAGCTTTAGTTCATGTAAATTTTAACTATATAAATAAGTTTCGTACTAAATTTACTTGTGCAGTGAATAATTTCATTTGTTTTCCTCTATTATTAAATATAGTCTTGATTTGGGACCATAAAGTTTACGAAAAGAGTCAATTTAATGCTTGTAAACAATCTAGGTATGATGGGTATTATCTGAGTAAATATGGATAATGGGTTTCAGTAATATCACAAGTATTTATTTTCTGGTGTTATCTAGTTTTGGTTGGCATTTGTTCCCTGATTATGATTTCCTTATCACTAATAGCAAGTAGTTTAGGTTGAGGCTGCGTACGATATGTTGCTTATGAGAAGTTTAACTCAGCGCCGGGCGGGGAAAGTTGTGAATAGTAGTGTTCGTTATGCTGATGTTAAGCCAGTGAGTTCTCCGGGGATTGGATCAGTGCCTCAATGGCTGCAGGCTAGTGTGAAAAATCCACCGATTGCAGTTGAAACACCGTCGACAAGTGATCTGGGTGTACAAGCTGGTGTATATGGAGCTTTGATGGCCTTAACTTACGCCAATGGAGTTTCCAGTTCCTCTGTAGGGCCATATGGAGGGGCTGATGTTCCTGGATTGATCCTGGCTGGTAGCTTTGGAGCTTCCTTGTACTTCATGACAAAGAAGAATATTAAGTTAGGTATGGATTTTTCTTGCGCACAGATTCTCTCTACAATTGCTTAGATATCCTTAACGCTTAATACGTGCAAGTTTCTATGTGATTAAGTCATCATTTTCATTTTTTCTCCTTGTTATGCATAGTTTTCTCAATCATTGATGAAAGCTATGGATTTGTTGAATTGGGTTGGTTATCCACCTCCTACTTTGATACTGAAAGATCCAATGTGTCCTCAACCATTTCATAAGAAAGTGGTTTGAAAGTATTGGTCTTTTGTTATTAAAAGGGCTCTTTCACTTGCCATTTTCTGTATCGGAGCTGGATAAAATCCATCTTTTAATACAGTACCGTGAATCTTAGGAACATGAAATTGAATGCGTTGGGTTGTTGAAACTGGAAAGCGGGACGTGTCTATAGTTCATTTTCTGTAGATTCTGCTTGGTTTTTTGAATTTATTTTTTCCTAAATCTGAGTTTAGGCATTGAGTTCTTCGGATTGAAGTTGTGTTCCATCTTTGCAGGGAAAGCGACTATTATAACCATTGGGGGGCTGGTTGCTGGTGCAGTGGTGGGTTCAACATTAGAAAATTTTCTGCAGGTAGACATTGTTCCATTTCTTGGTATCCACTCTCCTGCTGCTATAGTAACTGAATTTATAATTTTTTTGCAATTAGTGGTCTCCCTATATTTACGGTAAAAGAACATTGTTATCTGCAACTTTAATGGTGAAATCTGTAATTATTCATTGGCAAGTTGTGTTGTATCATTGAATGCTGTACAGAGCTAACAATAGAAAGTAGTACTTCTCGTTCGCCCACTCACTCACCCTCTCTCGTTTCCTGTCTCGTCATCCTTTAATTTCTTTCCTTTTTGGATTCTCTTTGGGGGTTATCTATATGTCCAACCCCCTTTTAGGGTTTAAGAAGTTTCTTTCTTTGTTGTTTTGTATCCTTAAATCCCAACATTTTGGGGTTTAGGAGTAAATGCTTCTCATATGGTTCTCAACTTTGATTCAACAACTATGTTGCAAGATTAGATTCAGCTTTGAATTCTCTGGCCAGCCACTTCCGGTATGAACCTTTTGGTTTAGATTCTGTGTAAATCCGACCATTGTTGTTGTGATGAACCTGAGGTTTTCTAATTGTAAAACCAAGAAAGTGATTCGTCTTGCACTGTAAGTGGGAAAAAGGATGGTGATAGAGGCTCGAGTGTTGATTGGTTGGTAGATGGTTAGATGTTTGAGGTTGACGTCTTTGGTCACTTGATCAAGTTCGTGGCTGAATGAAAACCAAAGAGATCATAGGCGGGCCCATTGTAGAATAATTATTGGCTTTTAATTTACGGGGGCCGGGCCGGTATTCAACGACGCCCGTTTCTGATCATAGATGCATTAGTGAGCCCCCGTGGATCATCGTTCAGAATTCAGTTGCATTTCCAACCATAGATGTATCATGCATGCAGGTTTATAATGGAGATTTATGGGAAATGTGGAATCTAGTGCATTATCACCGGCCAGAAATGAATTACGTGCCAACGGAGGACAAACTGCAACCATCAGAGAATGAGAGCGATGCTTCTCAGAAGGCACAACATAACGAAACCTTTGAGAAAATTGTGCTCGTTTGGAAGGTGGGCCCAAAGAAATCTTCCACGTGTTGGACCTTCATACAAACAACTACAAATCATAGCAACATTCACAATACAAATAGTAACATTTGGAAATTCGTTGCTACAAGACAAAACCCTATGAACTTAAAAAATCTTAAATAACTGTGTCTCAGCGAGCTGCTTTGACACTATACACAAATACAAATACAATCCACATTTCCCCAACTTGACAAACCTCAAATGTCACCTCCCATTCTCTTCATCCTGCCGCCTTTTATATACGCCTGGTTCCCAACTTTTTCTTCATTTTCACTGCAAGTCACAAGATCATTGTACAGTGCTTGAGAAGCCTTTGAGAACCCTATTAAGGACTCGAAAACTGCACAGAAGCCGGTCTGAAATTCATTCAATATGATCCTTCGGGTTTCTTGCACGTAGTTATTGTGTTTCTCTCTCTCCAAATCAAGCTTTCTTCTGAACATGTCTATCTGCTCCTTCTCCGCCCACGACTCGCTCTTATGTTCCATTTCAGACTCGCATTTCTGCTCCATGAGCTTTGAGTCGAAAAACCTTCTCTCTGTCTTCTGGAATGCCAGAATTCTCCGATCAAGCTCTTTTGCTAGGCTGTCAACTTTCCTCTTTTGTTCTAGCTCTTCCCCTTGCTGTGTCAACAGCGCCCTCACATCCTTTGCAAAGCTTTTCAAGGCAATGCTCACCGCCCTATCCGGTAGCTTCTCCACGGAAGCTAACCAATCACGGAAGATCACAAGCAATGGGGGGCCAGTGACCCCATATGGCACAGCTGAGCTCCTGCTCTTAGAATACAATTCTTCTTCGGGGACCACGAACTTGGTTAGCCAGCCATGGAGAGTATCGACATAAGCTTTTTGTGTTGCAACATACTCCTTAAAGCATGCATGCCAATTCTGAAGCTCAACCTGAAGCTGAAGCGTTGCGCGCCTGTGAGAGTTGTTGCTGAATTTTCCATGGGCAGCGCCGGCAAAAGACTTGACCTCGAGAAGAATCTTGTTTTGGGTTTCATGAGATTCCAACATGATTTTCCAGGTGCGCATTAAGCTGCACAAGATACAAGGAAAATAAAAACTGATCATGAAACCCTCATTGAAACTAATTTGCCTTAAGTTCAATCTGTTAACTTCCATACCCTTTCAACAATTCGACAATTTGGGGCTGCAGTTCTTCATCTCTCAGTATCTGGATTCTCTTGGAGATCGATTCAGCACTCCGAATTGCAACCAAGATCCTAGCATATAAATCTTTGACTGCAGCTCGGGTTTTGTCCATAGTCTCATCGTCCCCTATATCTTGGTGTTTCAGTCTCGAGCATTTTTTCTCATAAAGTTTCCTCGTCATATCTCCAGCCTAAAGGCAATGTGAATGTCAAATACTCAGAACATATTAGTAGAAAGGAAACCTTAGTTCAAGTGTTTGTGTCGTCTGTAATTTCAGAAAAAATAGGTTACCTTAACTTCTTCATAGAGCTTCTTTTCCCAAGCATATAGCCTTCCAAGTGTAAGCGCATGACTTCCTGAATCCATTCCTCCATAATCATCGAAAAAATCTTTCTTAAATTCTCTCCATGTTGAAGAACTCTTGGAGCTGGATACCACTAGACTCTTACATGACGAAAGCTTAGATGATGAAGTTGAGTGATGCCATGTTATAGCTTGAATCAGCCTTGTTGAGTTTTCTGAATTCATCAAGGGTCAATGAAGAAACTTTATTATAAAAGGGACATGGAAACAAAGTAAAGAGATAGAGGAGATCAAAGATTAAGCCAATAGAACATAATATATAAAACCATTATTGCAACATTTTCAAGAATATTCCAACTTCTTGAGAAAAGAAATGATGCTCAGGTCCACTAAACCAAATCCTTAGTTTGTCTGGTAAACAAACCAAAAAGATTCAAACTTTTTCTCAGTTTCATCTTGTGTATGTTTCTTTAAACATTTCTTCCACGTCCCTTCAATCACCCTTCATTTCTTTCATGTATTTCTTCTCTATCTCTAACACAATAATGAAAACTAAAAACTAGAAACTAAACACGAAATGGTTGGCAAACGGGGCCAAAATGCGCCCACTATTGATCTTTTCAGAAGAGAAGAGAAAAAGAGGCCTCGCAGAGGAATAACTAAAAGGATAGGCAGAAGCAAATGGAAATTCTTTTTGGCCAACTTTCTATTAGTTCAATAAAGTTGAAAGGAAAGTAAATTTAGGTTGTTACTCGATGGAACTACATCCAGATACAGAAAAAAAAATGTTAATGATAGTAAGAACAGTCAGACAAAAATTAGGATAAAAATGTCATCTTTATGTTAAAGATACTGAGAAGTTGAATAGACAAAACCAGAACTCAAAGGAAAAATTAAATAAAACAAAGAATAAAAAAAATAACTGATGCAGAATCAGAATAAGAGCAACAATCTTCATCTTCTGAAATCAAAATTCTATAGTAACTAACAACTAGATTTTCCTATGCGCCCGAATTCAAATTCCCATCCCTCTAGTGTAGATTAAATATTGGGGACTAAAAAGAGGACATCTGCAAAAACAACACAAGACAGAAGAAATACACAAAAGGGTCCAGATTCAAAAACAACAAAATAGTTATTCCAACAACATATCTGCCCACCAAAACACTTTGCAGATCGGCTAGTTCCTAAATTCATCCAGAAAAAAAGACACATCAAAAAGTTAAAAAATTAGAAAATACAGTCAAAATTCAAGTTTCTAAAAGAAGAAAAAAAATGACCACCTTTTATTTCCTCCAAACCAGACTGCATTTGAACTTTGTTAGCCTCTAACATCCTAGACACATCCTTTGAAGATTCCCATGCCCTAGAAAAAAGGTCAACAATGTCCTTCAAAGCTTCTAGTAGCTCCCTTCCTTCAGTTCGTGTGTCAATAACAGCAAGCCCTTTCTGCTCCCCCTGGCTCACATTAGCCTCCTCCACCGCCTTCACCACCACCTCAGCTTCACCTTCATGCTCTTCACCACCACTGTCTTCCACCACCATCACCTTATTTTCTTCCTCCCTTTCTATCTCCCCTTCCTCTTCCAGCTCAGGTATCCCTTCCTCTTCCCTGACCACCCTCAGATCATCGTCGGAGCTCTGCCTATACCCGCTGATAATCTCCGGCCTCACGGCGTCAAAAGGGTTAAAGAAATCCCACCCAAATTCCCTCTGGGGTGATGGCATTGCTGGTGGCATTTGCATATAAAAGTAGCCGCAACTCTGTTCTTCTCTTCCTTCTACCATTTGCTCCGCCTGTGCTTCTTTCTCTTCTCTCTCTTCCTCAGAGTAACCAGAGGATATTGAGGAATCACAGTAGTCACAAGCAATTGCTTCATGGGTTGACTCAGACGGCCTCTGCTGAAGGAACATTGGGTTGGTTATCACATTTTCAGTGATGGGGAAAGGCGAAGGACGCGGAGGCGGCGGCTTAGGAGGAGAGTGTGGTGCAAATGTGACCAAGTAAGGTGGAGATGGAGTAGAGTAGCCTGCAACGAAGAGGTCTATGGCTTGAGAAACTGCAAATAAAGCATGGCAGTACTTGCAATGCGCCTCTGCAAGTTGACATCTTTTCTCCACCGCCATCTTCAGCTGTCGCTTTCTCTCTCTGCAGATGCCCACAACTCCTCCTTCCTCTAGCTTTGAGGCAACACAGCCCCCCATCTCTTCTTCTCCAGCTAAAGTAGGAGCCTCTAGGCCTTAAGGCTGCTTTTCAGCCAAAAATATATTGGGTTAAAGTAAGAAAGATGATTTTTTGGAGGAATCTGTGTTTTCTTTTGTGATAAAAAGGAGTTGGGGTTTTGCCCAAATGGAGAATGTGCTTGTCTGAACTGGGATTCTCAAGCTAGAAATTAAAGCTTTTAAAAGACGTTTCAGAGCAAAACCATTTCTTCTTTAAGCTGGAAAGGCTAAAACCCAGTTCATTTCTTAGCACAATGCATTGCTCACAGCCTCGGAGAGAGAGGGAGAGAGAGAGAGAGATTGGTGTGATAGTATGGTGCGGCAGATTGTGTTATTATTTTTTGTTTTGTTTTGTATTCTGGGAAGAAAATATATTGTGTGTGTTTAAACTTTAAAGGACAATCCAGCAGAGAGGTTTATCCTCTCTAGGAGAGTTTTTTTTCTACACCAGTTAACCCTGACCCACTCACGATTAGTTAACCATGGCATGCACAGACAGAGAGAGAGAGAGAGAGAGAGAGAGAGGGAAGGCTGACAGAAGCCTAGGAAGGAAAGAAGGTATGGGCTCGAGAAAGAGCGAGGAGGAGCTAGACAGTGCTTTTTGATAAGGGTATCAGACAATAATCACCTCTACCAATCCAACAAAATATTGTGACCAAAAACAAAAAAAAAAAATCTAACGAAATATGTTTACTAAATCGTAATAAAACGTTTGTAAGTGTCATTCAGTAATGTGATCAAACTACTATTCAAAACCACAATCACTTAATTTGTTAAATTGAGAAATCACTATGTATAATAATTAAACGTTTAGCTGAATTTACGTGTACATTCTTAATATATTTAATTATATAAATTTATATATATTTAGTTAAATAACTTTATTTATTAAATATTTAGTTATTAATATAAAGATTAATTAAAACAAAGATAATAAATTAAAAAATATAGAATGTTATATTATAAAATTAATCTAAAACTTATATTTTTAATATTTATGATTTTTAATTCAATTTATTTATCTAGATAATTAATTTTTGTTTTAAAATTATTTGATAATATTTATTATATTATTAATTTATTAAATTTTGCTTGAAAAAAAAAATGTTTAAACGGAAAGCCCTTATCAACCGTGCTAAACACTCTCCGCAATAACTCATCGTTCATTTGGAGTCTTGCATTTGATAATTTTGAGCTGAATGAATAAAGTTTGGAAAAAATGAAAGATGGCATTGAGGCTTTGTAGGGGAATGGCTTGACACAATGGACACGCAGACACAAACCTAGAGAGAGGGAGGTGGGAGGGACTGGCAGACTTGTGAGTAAAAAGAGAAGTCAAAGTTAGTAAATAACTGTAAAAGGGTGGTCACCACTGCACAAACCAGAGGAGCGCTTTGTCTTGTCCTTGTTGGCCTTGTTGTTTTTAATCTTTTCCTATTACTAATATAATAAAATGGCTGGAGTTGTTTACTGTTCACAGAAAGTGCAATTCCAAAATTACCCTTCAGCTTGCACTTCTTCCTTCTTCGAGAAACCTCTGTATTCCGTTTCAATCTTCTCTTGCGATTTCCTTACTCTTGTCCTTCTCTTTCTTTGTCGTCTTCATCATCTCCAACCATCATCGTCCTCTTCATCATCTTCACTCTTCTCCCTTCTCTTCTCTTCTTCTTATAATTTTTATTGTCGTCGAATGTTTTCTCTTCACTGTGTCGCCCTTTTAATCAAAGTTATTCAATTTTATTCAGGTAATGGTTTTTAGATTGAGAGAGTTCCTAGAGAGATCGATCCTTCACAGATGCGACATTATGAGGTACTTCCATGATATAATTAATTTATAGGAGCTTGATTTCTGTGATTGGTGGGTTTGAATAGTTGGATTAATTCAGATTTTGAAGCCGAGATACGTTGAAATTTGAGACTGATTTGAAGGACTTAGCTACCTGTGCTTGGTCTTTGCTGTTGAATTTTGATTCGGATTTCCATCGTGCACCTGCACCACTCCTGGTGGAAGAATAACAAGATTTTCAAGTAAGGTTAGTGTGTCTTTATTCAAAATCGATTTTAATTGATTGATGATTGAGTTGGGTTACTGAGATGGATTATGTGGGCTTATTTTAAAACTTGCCTACTACTTTTTTGCAACGTTTGAAGAAGAAATGTTGGGTTTTAGAGAAGCTTTCAGGTAAGCGTTGTTTCTCAATTTATTTGAAATTGGATTAAATTAGTTAATAATTCGGTTTGTTAACTGATTTTAATATATTTATTGTTGTTTTCGTTCAAGATTTGAAGATGTGGTTGGGGAATCAATCACCAATTTTAATTTCAACTATTTCAACTGAGTAAAAGAAGCATTTTGTCATCATACCCCATCACGATGCATTGGGAAATTTCTCCCATGGTAAAACATGGTAGCTTTCCGATTTTGTACATAACTGTTGTCTCATGTAGTCATGTGCCCATTCCAACTTACATATGTCTTCTCTCCGATGCTTTTATTAGTAATGGCAATTAGATATAAGTTAATCATGGCCAATGGTATCACTTTTGCTAAATTTAAACGTTTGGAGTGCAAAATTCAACCATGATACCTTTCACAATTCCCAATGGATTGATGCATAACAGTTCCTGTGAAGATCATGGTTAGTGTCTCTTATTGTTTTTTTTTTTTTGATCAATAGTGTCTCTTATTGTACATCTGCTGATTTATTTGCATTAAGTAGCGAATCAAATGGTTACAGTTTTGTCTTCAAACGTTCATACCAGTATAATGGTTACGAAAAGTGATTGGCCATATGAAACCCGTTATTTATTTACCCACCCAAATCCCTCAGTATGCCCCTTCTCCCTCTGCATTACACGTTTTAGCTGATTTTTGGTTGGTGAATTTAAATTTAGTGCTCATGTGCACATTCAATGGAATCAAATGGATTTTTTATTGAATCATGCACAGTATGTTGTAAATTTTTTTTTAATGTAGCTCTCATTGCATGCAGAAAATTTCCGGATCAGTCACTTGTACTTTGATTTTGAATTTGATTTATTTCTGGGATTGTAAAGTAGGCTGATTTCTGTTTTGATGTTTAATATGCAAGACATTGTCAATGCTGATTTCTGTTTTGATGTTTAACATGCCATTTTTGGTAAAAGCCAATGGTTGATTTAGTAAACTATTTGTATAATTTCTTCCTCAAATCTTAGCTTCTAATGCCATTGAATTAGAATTCTGAAAAGCTCAACAAAGTTTGTACTTTGTTTTCTCCGTACTCTTTTTCTTCATGTCAATTTTTACAGTCGGCTTTGTTATCTCTCAAGGTGTGTTTCTTGCATCCAATGTTGTGTATGTGAGTTTTTTTTATCATCATTTGATAAGATCACTGAGAAAATTGTGACCTTTTGAGAGGTATTCACATGTGTGTGCTAAAAGGTATGAAAATGTTTTGTGAATTGAAAAATTGAATAGAATGTACAATAGTGGCATGTATTTGTACAGACCTAGGCTAGAACTAACTAGGAAAGAAATCACGGTTCTATGCGAGATCTCCCACAATAGGAAAGAAATCACGGTTCTATACAATAGTGGCATGTATTTGTACAGACCTAGGCTAGAACTAACTAGGAAAGAAATCACGTTTCATACTTCGTATTGTTATGATGTTTTATAATCCCTGTTTTCTATGGGTTCTATGCATTGAGTTCTGCGTTTACGAAATTACTTACGGGTAGGATTACCTTGCTTCTGCGAGATCTCCCACAATATCTCTAACATGATTCTATAACAAGATGGAAAATCAACGTCGTTGCTATTACCTTGCAGGTTGTTTCTTTTATATTTTCTGATTCCGGCCAAAATATTTGTTTCAATTGTGAAAAATTTGGCAACCATTTAATCTCTTAATATTGTTTCATGCTTCGTATTGTTATCATGTTTTATAGTCCCTATTTTCTACGGGTTATATGCATTGAATTCTGGGTTTATGAAATTACTTACAGGTTTGTGAATTTAGGTATGGGTTTATCAATGGCTGTTTGATATTTTAGTTCAGGAGACCAATGTTTACTTGGCTACAATGTCCAATTGAAAACATAATTAGTGTCAAATTGCGAACAGAAAAACTTATTTCTTCAATTCAGTTCCACAAAGAAGCTCAGCAAAAGATACAACAAATTTCATGTACATTTTTTATGTCCACATCTTGATAGTGTAAATTTTGTTTGCTCCATTTGACTACAGATTGTGATATGATTGTGACTTTATGAGAATCCCATATGACCATTGTTCCAAATATTCTTAACTTTCTGTCTACAATTGTAATTGTAATGTTTCAACTTGATTCCAATTCTCTATTGAGTTTTTGCAGTGTGGTTGTTGATTCAACAAAAAGGCTGGAATAGAATTCTATATTTCTATTTGGGGAAGGGAATTCAAAGATTAGTTTCACGAAAGGTAAACTTTTATATTGAAGGGCAGAAGTATATCATTGTTTTTTGTTGTTGTAATTCGCTGGTGTAAATATTCATTGGCATATTTTCCATGTTCATGCAGTTTAGGATATGACAGATCTTCTTCTGCATCAATAGCAACCACAGGAGAAAACACAAATGGATCTCAGTTCTTTATTACCACTATGGCGACTCCTTGGCTTGACAACAAGCACAGTTTTTGGCACAGTTATAAAATACATGGATATTGTACAGGTACATTTGGCGCAGTTAATCATCATTTTTTCTGCGCATGTTTTGCTCTTGATCTACAAAACAATTTTATAAACCCATGGCATCGTGCGGGTGGCATCGCGCGGGTTACCTTGCTAGTATAATACTAAAATTTGAGATTCATTAAAAATGAAAAATACATACAATAGCAAATTAGGATTTTTATTTGAAATTTTAATGTTTTATTTGAACTCATAAATTTTGTATTTAATTACTTTGAACTCTTTAAATATTTTTACTAAGGTCGATTTTATATAATCTCTGCAACAATTCCTGTTAATTAATGATGTGCTGCACGTTGGATCCACTAAAAAAAAGCTAAAAAATGAGTTAGAGCTAAGAAGTTACTTTGCATCAATTTACGGAGAAAATATAATTTTGTATCACTATATTTGGACATAAAAGTGATGCAAAAGGTATATTTTCTCCTAAGCTAATATTTCATAATAAGATTCTTTCTGAAAATATTTTGATAATTGTAAAAGGTCTTACTTCCGTCTGACAGTTAAATTAAAGTTTCAAAAACACCATTGAATATTAATACAATAACGACAAAAATTGTCAGAAAAAGGATAACTAACTTAAATGTTTAAACTATCAAGATCAATCAGTTAAACAATAATACAGATTAAGTAATCGTACGATAATAGTGCAAAGTCCTACTCTAGAAGGTCAACGAATGTGCATTGGTGAAGTATGTTTCCACCTTAATATCAACCCCCATCTATATGCAACGGAAATCTGTCCAAACAATCCAATCTCGAACTGTGCACTCCTTTGAGGTCCCGATTTCAATTTCTCAAAAAAAAGCTCGACAATTTTAGCTGAAGCTCAAGCTTGATTCTGGGTTGTCACAGTCTCCATCCTCTTCGAATTCCCACTTGGTTTTGGTCGTACAAGTCTAGGGATATTAATACTGACCTTGGTTTTGTTTTTAGGCTTCGCCTTTTGTTTTGTTTTCTTTTTTTCTCTTCCCTTCCCCTCGTTTTTTTCCTTTCTTTCTTCTATTCTCGTTTCTTTCTTTCTCTTATCTCTGGTTTTTCTCTCCACTGTATGTCAAGTAAGGGCGATGTCACTAATTAGTGCAGGATGGTGACACGTGTCACCATCCCAAATATTCATACTAATGACTGTTATTTTCTACATGTGAATCCATAAGTTAAATTATATGCTCCCGAACATCCTGTAAAATAGTTTTAGACCAGTAATTCGATCATAGGTTCTTCGATTTCGACGTTCCGCTTACCTACATATTTAGAATTTTGAGACCTGTGTAACGATTCTTGATAAATGTGCAAAAAGTTAAGCGAATCAAAAGTCCTAACACCTTCAAGTACATACAAAGGAAAAACCATCCATTTACATTATAATTTCTTGGAATTACTTTTTCTGAATTTCCGGCTTGTTACAATCTAAACCCTCAAAGAATTTTGTCCCTAAAATTCAAACATGTTCCTTTAACAATTGTGGATGCTGAGTCTGCATCAGTGCTTCGGCTCCAACATGGCATCCGTCATGTTGCATTTCCTTCGCAGAACTTTTACCAGGGGAATGGTTTTCAGCGTAGCTTTTATCTCTTCGATCTAAGATATGTACAAATTGCTTTTCCAAGCTCAAATCCGCATTGAGTTCGATGGGCTACTTCCATAGCACATGAGACTCATCACATAGATATTGCTAGAGCTTCGACAAAAATATCGTGAACTCTAGAGAGCCATAGGGGCAATGCTAATAAACTCTAACCATCTTCTAAGGTCGTTCGTGCCTCCTATTATGTAACAGTAAACTCTCAGGCATGTAGATCTGAAAACCGACCACGCCTTATATGTCTACCTCTAGTCTTGTCGACCCCACTAGTAGGAGTTTGACTCCTTCCTATTGTACCAGAAGTCGAGGCTATCCTCTGACCTTGCTCTGCCACATCATGGCTTGTCATTCTACAACTTGGTTAATACGGAGAATCCCTTTTATAATGAGCAAGTTCCCTATAAAAGTGACAGTAGGCCGTGATTCAAACCTCGAGTACCTTCCTGTTCCACTTCATTATTTCTCGAATATGATTGGGGACGACTAGGAGATCCACAGCTGAAACTGCCCCTCGAGGTTCCCTGACTCGAAGGTTCAACATACTAACGCTCTTGGTGTCGTCTAGAGCTCATAAACGGGTGCAACATCGGTAGACTTGTCAGGACCCGACCCTCCTCGGTCAGGACCCGACTCATCTAGCACCATATTTTCCGTTTTGGGACTCGCCCTCACGGTTTTATTTTAGAGAGCTTGACAGGACCCGCCCCGATCCCACAGAGACCACAAGGGGACGTGCCCTGCTCCCGTCTGACACCCAATAATTCATACCAATTTTAACCTCAAAACATCAAAAGCATAAATAACCAAATTAAAGTCATACATCAAATCCGAATTAAACGAATGTCAGACAAGGGATGAAATCCAAAATTACAAGTTGCGAGCACAACTCTATAGTAAACCTGCGGGTACACCACCCAACAGGGGTTCAGGTACGCAGAAGTAGATCTATGCCTCAGCCTCAGGTTCCTCCTCTACCTCAGTATCCCGACCTGGAGGGGTTACCAAAAACATTAAGGGTGAGTGGACCGAAACTCAAGTTTATAAAATCATTTGATGAGTAAAACATATAATTTACCCCTCCGTTTTCCAAACATGCATGCATCCGTAATTAAAACCATCAATCATATAATATGAACCAAAGGGCATATAATAAAACCATAAGTATAATTTTAGTTGCTGCACTATACATTCCAATCCCGACATCCCTGATGTCTGACGTCCCTGACGTCCAATAAGGTCACAATCACAAGGCTACGCGTGCCACTCGGGTCTCAATTCCGAGTTCAATCCCCGAACCCCGCTCGGGTACAGCATCCCCGATGCTTAGCGTCATAGACGCTGGACGTACTAGACGTCCGTGACCTCTCCGGGGTACCTCATCCGGAGGAGACAATGTAATATGAAAGGATCTATACAGTGCAGTACCAAATACATTTTATTGATATCCACATGCAAAGCATATATATACCTAGATAAAATCCGAACCAATCATTAAGTTTCATCAAACGGGTCTCAAGCCCAAATACCGCGAAACGTGCCATAACCATATTTTCCATATCATCAAAACCATCATTGTTTTTAGCCTGTGAATAAGTATAATAAACCAGAAAACATTTATGCACGCAAGGGTTTAAGAAAATGGCCCACTCACAGTACAATCCTGCTGAAAACCGAGCGTATACCCTCGATCTGGTACAATTATACAATCCCTGTCATATCCAAAGTATACGTAAGGGTCCATACAAACCCCAAACATTTAACCATGAAACCCTAGACCGAAATCGGCCCAGGAAAGACGCCCGAATGCGCTTCCCAAAGCAATAAACCTCATTTTGACCAACTTAATGATCTCCGATCGACCCGAAACCACCGCCATTGGATCCGGATCGTCAAAACCTAAAGAATAGTGGTGGTCCCACCAAAAAGACTGTTCACACGCGCCCCCACGTGCCGGTCAACGCGTCGGTCAACGCAGGAACAGTCCCTGCTGACGTCATCGCTGACGTCATGCTGACGTCATCTGACAGCTGTCAGGTCTGACATGTCAGACTCTGACAGGTGCCACGTGTCAACATCTGATTGGTCCACCTCACTGATCTGTTAGGCCACGTGTCAGATCTGACATGTGCCACGTGTCAGTACGGCACTAGTCCACGTCACTGACATGTCAGTGACACGTGGCAGTCCCTGACTGGTCCACGTCACTGACATGTCAGTGCTGACTGTGCACTGACATGTGACACGTGTCGGCTCACGGTTGGTCCACGTCACCTGACAGTCTGACAGGGTGCCACATCATCACCTCTGTCCTCAGACGGGTTGACCCGTATTTCTGCAACTCGGGTCGATCAGACCCACGATCATGATCCGGTCACCATTTCTTCCACACTCAACCATTTCAGTCCTAGTTTGTTCCTAGATGCTCGTCTCAATCCCAGAAAGGGTTCTACCTATTTAAAATCAATCAACAAGGACTGAATCGAAGACTTACCTCGATTGCACAGTCCTGGTTCCTGTCGCCGTTTGTCCTCTGTTCAGGCCACCTCAGACCACGAAAACGAGCCCTCTAGGTTCCTAACAGTCCATAGAACTGATTAGGGTCAATTTAACACAAAATTATGCGTTGGAATTTAAATTACCAAAATCTGGGTTTTTGAAACCGTTTCGGGTTTTGGAACCGGCTCACCTCGCCGCCGTCTGCCGCCGTCCGCCGCCGTGCCTCAGTCCCTCCCCGTGAGTCCAGTAATACACAGACACAAAAACCAGGTGCAATGCATCAGTGCTGGATCGATGGACAGTGAGTGAGGGTGTCGGGTGAGGATTATATAGAAAATGGAGGGAAATGGATGGATGGCCCAGATTGAATCTCAGGAATGAGATCAAGGGCTGAGATCAGATCTGGAGGTTTCAGATCAATGGCTGGAATTAAAAGTTGGTTTTAATGGTATTTAAACCCATAGTGGATCTGATCCAATCTAGCCAATGGGTGAGTGACACTTGTCACTCACCAGGTGTCCTCCAATCAGATTTCCAGAATAAAATATTTGGCACGCAAACCGAGACACGAACCTCCCGATTTCACGTCTCAGACCATAACTTCCTCGTACGGAGTCCGATTTCGGCGTGCCGCCTGTCTACGGACTCAGGACGTCGAGACCTACCTAACGGTCCTTGAGTCAACTAAAAATTAGTTTTCAAACGAAAAGTCAACATTTCCACCCCCAAATGTCCAAATTACGGTAATACCCCTGAACTTCCGATAGTCATAACTTCCTCCCTGATCGTCCGAATTGGACGTGCCACCTGTCTATGAACTCGTGACGTCCCGAACTACGTCACGGTCATAGGTCAAAGTCCGTTTAATTCATCAATCAAAAAGTCAACAATTTGGCCATACCAATCACAAGGGTAAAAGCGTCAAATCACACATTAAATTACAATATTGAAATCCTCGAATTTCCGGGGTGTTACAGAGCTCATGGTGCAACTTCCCAGGGGGTCACCCATCATGGGATTGGACCAGCCTCCACTCGCTTAACTTTGGGGTTCCAATCCCCCCCAAAGCCACTTGAGCTCCCAAAATGCCTAGTGCTAGATAGGTGTGTGCCTACACCTTTAAGGCACACCACTATCCTCTCCCAGACCATTCCCCCTCGCAGGAATGTGGGATTGTTCACCGTTCCCTGCAGGACACGGGTCTTACAATCCACCCCCCTTAGGGCCCAGCGTCCCCGCTGGCACACTTCCTGGTCGGGGTATGGCTCTGATACCAAATTGTCAGGACCCGACCCTCCTCGGTCAAGACCCGACTCATCTAGCACCATATTGTCCGCTTTAGGCCTCGCCCTTAAGATTTTGTTTTCAGGAGCTCATGGTGCGACTTCCCAGGGGGTCACCCATCATGGGATTGGACCAGCCTCCATTAGCTTAACTTTGAGGTTCCAATCCCCCCCAAAGCCACTTGAGCTCTCAAAAGGCCTAGTGCTAGATAGGTGTGTGCCTACACCTTTAAGGCTCACCACCATCCTCTCCCAGACCATTCCCCCTCGCAGGAATGTGGGATTGTTCACCGTTCCCTGCAAGACACGGGTCTTACAATCCACCCCCTTAGGGCCCAGCATCCTCGCTGGCACACTTCCTGGTGGGGGTCTAGTTTTGATACCAAATTGTCATGACCCGACCCTCCTCGGTATGGACCCGACTTTTCTAGCACCATATTGTCCGCTTTGGGCCTCGCCCTCACGAGTTTTTTTTCGGGAGCTCATGGTGCAACTTCCCAGGGGGTCACCCATCATGGGATTGGACCATCCTCCACTTGCTTAACTTTGGGGTTCCAATCCCCCCCCCCCCCCCCAAGGCCACTTGAGCTCCCAAAAGGCCTAGTGCTAGATAGGTGTGTGCCTACACCTTTAAGGCACATCACCGTCCTCTCCCAGACCATTCCCCCTCGCAGGAATGTGGGATTGTTCATCGTTCCCTCCAGGACACGGGTCTTACAATCCACCCCCCTTACGGCCCAGCGTCCTCGCTGGCATACTTCCCGATCGGGGTCTGGCTCTGATACCAAATTGTCAGGACCTTCCCCTACTCGGTCAGGACCCGACTCATCTAGCACCATATTGTCCGCTTTGGGCCTCGCCCTCACGGTTTTGTTTTCGGGAGCTCATGGCGCAACTTCCCAGGGGGTCACCCATCATGGGATTGGACCAGCCTCCACTCGCTTAACTTTGGGATTCCAATCCCCCCCAAAGCCATTTGAGCTCCCAAAAGACCTAGTGCTAGATAGGTGTGTGCCTACACCTTTAAGGCATACCACTATCCTCTCCCAGACCATTCCCCCTCGCTGGAATGTGGGATTGTTCACCGTTCCCTCTAAGACACAGGTCTTACAATCCACCATCCTTAGGGCCCAGTGTCCTCGCTGGCACACTTCCCGGTCGGGGTCTGGCTCTGATACCAAATTGTCAGGACCCGACCCTCCTCGGTCAGGTCCCGACTCATCTAGCACCATATTGTCCGCTTTGGGCTTCGCCCTCACGGTTTTGTTTTCGAGAGCTCATGGTGCAACTTCCTAGGGGGTCACCCATCATGGGATTGGACCAGCCTCTACTCGCTTAACTTTGGTGTTCCAATCCCCACCAAAGCCACTTGAGCTCCCAAAAGGCCTAGTCCTAGATAGGTGTGTGTCTACACCTTTAAGGCACACCACCATCCTCTCCCAGACTATTCCCCCTCGCATGAATGTGGGATTGTTCACCGTTCCCTACAGGACACGAGTCTTACAATCCACCCCCCTTAGGTCCCAACGTCCTCGCTGGCACACTTCCCCGTCGGGGTCTGGCTCTGATACCAAATTGTCAGGACCCGACCCTCTTCGGTCAGGACCCGACTCATCTTGCACCATATTGTCCGTTTTGGGCCTCGCCCTCACGGTTTTTTTTTCGGGAGCTCATGGTGCAACTTCCCAGGGCGTCACCGATCATGGGATTGGACCAGCCTCCACTCGCTTAACTTTGGGGTTTCAATCCCCCCCCCCCTTCCCCCCAAAGCCACTTGAGCTCCCAAAAGGCCTAGTGCTAGATAGGTGTGTGCCTACACCTTTAAGGCACACCACCATCCTCTCCCAGACCATTCCCCCTCGCAGGAATGTGGGATTGTTCATCGTTCCCTCCAGGACAGGGGTCTTACAATCCACCCCCCTTAGGGCCCAGCGTCCTCGCTGGCACACTTCCCGGTTGGGGTTTGGCTCTGATACCAAATTGTCAGGACCCGACTCATCTAGCACCATATTGTCCACCTCGCCCTCACGATTTTTTTTTCGGGAGCTCATGGTGTAACTTCCCAGGGGGGCACCCATCATGGGATTGGACCAGCCTCCACTCGCTTAACTTTGGAGTTCCAATCCCCCCCAAAGCCACTTGAGCTTCCAAAAGGCCTAGTGCTAGATAGGTGTGTGCCTACACCTTTAAGGCACACCACCATCCTCTCCCAGACCATTCCCCCTCGCAGGAATGTGGGATTGTTCACCGTTCCCTACTGGACACGAGACTTACAAGACTCGCCTCTATTCTAGTGGCAACATCTGATAACTCCATAAGGGTGGTGTAGTATCCCACCGTCACTACAGCTTTGATCTCAACTTGCAACCCAAGCTCAAAGCAATGACACTTGTCTGCCTCTGACAGAACCCGCCTCTTTTTCCCCCTAGGGACCACTCGAGAAGGCCTGCTCCCATCTGACAAGTAATCCAATGTACCACGAATACCCTTCCGAGGGTTTTATTACACAAATACCCTACTGGGGGTTGTAGATACACACCGGTGTGTTTCATAATACAACATGTCAGACAAGGGAAATGAGCATTATGTTTGTACTAATACAAATAAAGATAACACCTACCCCTCAGGGTGGTCCAAACGCATGGGTGATATTTATGCCAAGACCCCGAAGTCGATGCCCTCCTCGGTTTCCACTTCTGAAGGGTCAAGAAAACATTCAATGTGTGAGTGGGCCAAAAATAAAGCAGTTATCAATTCATTTGAACATATATATATATATATTATATATATATATATTTTTGACCCTTTGTTTCTATAAACATACATGCATTCAGTAGAAAACATATAAATACGATCAATTATAAAAACATGAAACATTTCTATACATATATGTATATCTATAAAAAAATACATATGGGCACTTATAACATCAATTGAAATGTAACTAAGTATCCACAATCCCTTCCTCGGCATCGAAGGCAAGTTCGACGCCAACTTAGGGCACACAGCCCCTAGGGAACAAATCCGCGATAATGGTCACGATTCATATCTAAAGGTATGCACACCACTCGGGGTCTCACTCCGAGTCTACTCCAAGGAATTCCATGATTAGATTAGTGACTAATCACGATTAGTGAGGCTAATCCGTGATTAGTAGAGCGAAATCGGACAAACGATGCAAAATGACCGTTTTGCCCCTAGTTGTGGTAAAACATTGACTTTTCATTCGGGCAGTCAAATGAACTTTGACCGATGATCGTGATGTAGTTCGTGACGTCACGAGTTCATAGACAGGTGGCACGTTCAATTCCGACTTTCGAGGAGGAAGTTATGACGTTCGGAAGTTTAGGGGCATTTTGGTAATTTTGGTTTAAAAGGGGTCAAATGTTGACTTTTTGACCAAGAGGTCCGATGGCCAAGGGCCGAAGACCATTACGTAGATAAGGACGATACGAATCCATAGACAGGCGGCACGTCGAATTCGGACGTTCGACGGCGAAATTACGGTTCACGGAAGTTCGAGTGCACTATTGCACGAATTACGAGGCAAGTTCACTTTTGGACTTAGTGGGCCCCATACATTTAGCTTCTGCCCAATGGATGAGTGACAAGTGTCACCCATCCACAGGCTATCCTTATGCCTTCATGCATATCATCTTCATCGATCTATTTTCCTTCATTCCCAAAACATTTTCCCGATCTCACCCAACCATTCAAACCAACCCAAACCCTTACCCTATGATCATCAGTGAGAGACCAGAGGTGAGGAGGATGCTGAGGACGTGGTGGCCGGCCAGGACGGCGCTGCCGTGCACGGTGGAGGCCCAAAACTCGTGCACGTATCGGTTTAACCGATTTTAATCCATTTTCAATTTTAATTGTTATGGATCGATTTGGACGGTTTTAATGAGTCAAATAGGTTTCTAGGATAGTTTTAGGAAGGTTTCTATGGTGGTTGGACGGCTGGGCAGCTGTGGGTGAGTTTTGGAAATATTGAACCGTTTGGTTCAAAATTAAACCATGGGTTTATTCGGTTTTTAGGTCGTTTTGATGATTGGGTTAGATAGGAAATGAAGAAATAAGAATTTAGGAATTAAAATGGGAGCAAACGGACCAAAAATGAGGACGGAGGGACGCTGAACCGGTTCCGCCGGTTCAGCACAGTGACCGGACCGGAAAACCAGAAAAAAAAAACCGGTTTTCCTGAGGTTGATGGTGATGAACAGTGTTTTCGACCTTCTAGGGGCTCGTGAGGATGCGTGGGCCATAATTTAGGAAAGTGTTAAACACGGGAAATCTTCTATTCGATGTAACAAACATTTTGGGACTATTTTCGTGTCAATCGGACACCGTCTCAATATGTTTCGGGGCATCAGAAGGTTTAGGGTCGGCTTAAAAATAGTTAGAAAATCGGGAAAATTACGGGGCTTTGGTAGGAGGTTAATTAAGTAGTTAGTAACCGTCTATTAAAATTTGGACAGGTTTGGGAGTCCCGGTGATGGTGATCGGCTCAAGAGAGCCTATGGCACGCAGATCGAGGCGGCAGCTCGAACGGTCTGTGAGTGGACTTTTTTTTCTAAATTGGTGCATGCATAAATGTTTATTACATGTTTTATTACATGTTTGATGATGCCATGGGTGCATTTGTATGTGGTTACGTGTAAGCACGTATTTCGAGGTTTCGGCCTTATACGGTGCTTATACGGGTCTGTATTTCTTTATTGATTTAAATGTAAAGGTTTTGGATTTCTAAAATGATAAACTCGGGTATGAGACCCATTTGGTTTTGTCTCGGGCATATGACGCTATTTACGAGCTTCGGGTCTAAATCGTGGTCGCGGCGGGTGCTATGTGCACGACGATCGACGATACGACGCTCACCTTCGGATTGAGATGTGTTCCTTCCGGAGAGGTCACGATGCACGATTCGTGGTCGGGCAGCCTGGGGAGGCTTGACTTCGAAGTGCTGAAGGTTCAGGATAGAGATCAGTGATGAGTGCACCATGATCTTGTGGTGGTCGCGTCGGTTGATTCGTTCACGGCGACATACCAGGATTGAGAGCGGTCCTGGATGGATGGTTGCTCGCATCACTATGATCGGAGTCGTGACTGACCCTTAGATATCGGGCACGGTGCCCAGTTGAGTCATATGTTCGGGCACGAGACCCAGTTGTTTTACACTGATGATTTCGGGTCAGGGACCCTAGATGGATTTCCAAGTTCATGACGGTTTATGGGAACCAGCATGAACTCTGGAAAGGTCATTGTGGTTCATGACGGTTTATGGGAACCAGCATGAACCTTTGTCAGGTCATTCTGGTTCATGAAGGTTTATGGGAACCGGCATGAACCCTTGTTATGGATGTTATGGATCATGACGGTTCAAGGGAACCGGGCATGAATGTTTATGTTATGTATATATATGTATTCATATACCTTCCTTTACTTCTATTATCTCCTCCGGGGAGGGTCGTTGGCCTGGGTGGACCCCGGAGTAGTCACGGAGCACCGACTGAGTGGAGTCACCCCCCAGTTGGGTTCCTTACTCTCATGAAGGCTATGATTACTATTAGCTCGGTTAGGGTCAGTGGTCTGCGGACATTGATCTTGACTTTGAGAAGACTCGGATTGAAACCTGGGTGGCACGCGTGTAGCTTTGGAAACCGTGACATGATTGGTTGTGTGAATTATATGTATATATGATGTATCCTATATGAGATATACAATATGATGTATGATGTGCGTTTACACGGGTTTTGGGCAGTGGCCCGTATGGTTAGTTTCTTATGATTTGGGCTGAGTCCCTTATGGATTTGGGCAGTGGCCCGTGTACTTGATTTCATTATGGTTTTTCTGGATAAATGGATTTACTATGCATGCATGCCTTTAAGTGAAGGGTATAAAGGTCTTTGATGAAATGTTTTTATAAACTCTTGTTTTGTCCACTCACAGTTTTTAATGTTTTGAATGCCCTTCAGGTTGACATCGGATGTGGACTGTAGCAGAGACCGAGATATCACATACCTCTTCCGGATCTTGGCGTACTCTGATAGCCCGGGAGGGTAAAGGTCGGAAATATCCCTTGTCTGACACTTCGTGTCAGACGGGAGCAGGGTCATCCCGCACTAATCCCGGGGGGATTGGGATGGGTCCTGTCAGATGTGGTTTGTATGCAAAATGGGTTTCACGACAAAATGGAAGACAAAGAAAGCTGGGTTCATGCATCCAATTATTTGGGCTTTTAGGCCAGTTAGATGAGTGACAAATGTCACTTATCTGATTGGTTCAAGAGTCCAACTTTGACCAATCAGCTCAAATCACTTGTCCTGATTCTCGAAAATGAAATAGTAACCCGTAATATCCGTGACCCATAACTTTCTCTCCGGGTCTCCAAATCCGGCATGCCGCCTGTCTACGAACTCAGGGCGACCCGATCTACGAAATGGTCAAAGGTTCAAAGTCGTACGACACTTCGGGTCTAAAGTCAACATTTTGCCTTGATTAGGGGCAAAATGGTCATTTTACATATAATTTTCATTAATTAAATAATAACGAAAATCTGGGTCGTTACAGCCTCACTTGCCATTAACGATGGGGGCAAAACGAGATAAATCCAAAATTTTTTGCTCATACTGAGCCACTGTCATATTGTCTTGATGCAGCTACAAGAACTCAATCTTTCTTCCATCACGATATGAACGAGGATAAAACCGATCCAAAAATCGCTTCTAAAAAGTTGCACAGGTCGCTATGATGACGTCCCAACTAATCATCCATAATCCATGCCACCATCTGTATGCATAATCACCCAAAATGAAGGTGGTTATGAAAGGACTCGTCCTTGAATTCCATGAAAATTAGACTAGTCCTGCTCTCGTCTAATAATTTTTTGTCAGAATAGGGATATTTCCAATTTTAATCACATCCATAGTTTATTCAATTCACCAAAATAAACCCACTATTGTGGGGTTACCGCTCACATCTAACCTACTAACCCCGACAAGTAGTGAACATTTCTAATTTGACCCTAATTGGGGTTTTACTTCTATTGTTAAAATCATCATCATTTACCAATTCAATTACATATGCATTCAAGAATATTTCTATTAATAAACTTTATCACAAAAGTCTATGAAAACCTCGTTCAAAAAAATATCTATGTACACCAAACATAGTACCATTGAACTTAGTATGGAGAGAGGAGTATTTTTCGTGTTGACCGCTCCACCAAAAACCACCGAACGCGCTCTCAAGCGCCTTCGTGGCCCATGAGAGTGGACCTCACATGTGACTGCAGTGCAATTGCAAGGCTACTCACCTCTGACTTCCAGCCGGGTCTGCAATTCGGGTTGCCTAACCCGCGATCGCGAACCGATTCTTAAACCACATTTTCATGTTCTTTTCTCTAGTTTTCTTCACCAAATTTGATCTTCACAATCCCATAAACATATCTATGATTTCTAAATCGTGGAACAAGCACTAGAAAGTAAGATGCCCGTTCTTGAGTCCTTCCAGCATTCATTCTTGGACTTTTCTAACTTAAAATGAACATAGGAACTTACCTAACTCACCAAGGTCCTCGGTTTGTACCAGAAACTTTTGAAACGGGGTAACCCCCCTCGGGCCAACCTTGTTCCCTCACAAGCTTGACCTCAGGTCCGGGTGAAAACACCCTTCTCCAGCTCGCCTCTAGTTTCTCTTTCCAGCAGGAACACTTCTCCTCTTCCATTACCCCTTGTCTCTCTGGTTTTACCTTCTCCCTCACAGTATGCTCGATCATGGCATTTTCATGGTTTTTGGACCATGCCCCCTGAACCCTAATACAACTCATAAAAAAACATATATATATATATATAAGCATGTATGTCGGTGGAAGAGTTAAGCAGGAAATGACAAGAACTTTCTGGACAAGTATCACATTCACAAAATATCACAATGTGAAATGACCAAAATATCATAGGTACAAAATTACCAAAATGCCTTTACTCATCCTTGACTCATAACGTACTTATCTGAACTCCATTTTTGACATGCCACCTGTCTATATACTCATAATGACAAGACCCACCCCGATTATCGCCTCGATAATCGGGAAGCATCCTGCTCCTGTCTGACAATCGAACACAAAAGACTAGAAAACCAAATAAAATTACATCACACCCATTGTCAGACCAGGGAGATTAAACAGTACAACCGACTGGACATCAAGTCCATAGTTTCACAGAGCATAAAATTACAAAACAAGATAAAGATCAAATCCTACTATGTGAACTAACTACTCCGCAACGGAAAACTTTATGCCTTTGCCTCTGCCTCGGCGTTAGCCCCCGAACTCGTACCACGACCTGGAGGGTATTTAAAACAGCAAAGTGTGAGTGGACTAAAACAACAGTTTGCAGAAAACAGTTTAATGAAATCGAGGTTCACCCTCCATTTTACAACACGCATGCATAACTAGATATTCGAAAACCGCATACTAAACATTCGAAATCCCTTTTTCCGAAATCATATGGCAAACGTAACAGTAAACAACCATAAACTCATGTAAAATAATATTATATTACCAAAATCCAGAAATCGTCATATCGAAACATCAATCATACCAAAATCATATAAAACTGAATCAATAATCACAATCAAGCCGTTGGATCCATCCGAGTCTTTAAACTCAATATCAGGCCTTCCCGGGATATCGACGAGTATTTAAACTCAAATCATAATTAATAAGCCTCGGGGGTATCACAATAACCGAGTCTTTAAATTCACAAGTCTTTAAACTCAATCCGGGTCTTTAAACCCAATTCGGGCCCGCCCCCGTCATCAATTAACCTGATCTTTAAACCCAAAACCATATCCAACAATCATACCGGGTCTTTAAACCCAAAATCACGTGGAAAATTTATAACAAACCAGGATCCATCGGGATCCATTTTCCAAAACCATTCCGAAATCACATTTCATCATAAAAGGACTTATGTCCGGATTTCACATGCAAAGCCCAAACTCACTTTACAAACATACTCAAATCATCATTAAAACGTGACATGCATAATTCATAATAATCACTTCATCAAACCGTCATAAATGCACGGGAGAAAACATAATCTCGATATATGTAAGACATGATAATCTCCTTGAAAACGTGCATTCATGTAAAACCGAAATATCAGAGTCATCACTATAAAATCATATATGAAAACATAAGATAAATGAATAAAAACAGTTATGCATGCTCGGTTAGAAATCAAAAGTCCACTAACGGATTTCGGACGCGTCAATCGCGCCCCGTGCGCTCCTCGGTAGCTTCGGGAATGTTTGGGCCTGTCAACAAGTACAATAAGGGTTACAAACATCCCCAAAAAGCTCATATTAATTTCCCCAATTTTCGGGATTTTTCGACGTAATTTAACTTAAGGCCCTAAACTTCGGAACCCTCAAAACTATCGCGAACGATACCCGATCGACTAGAAATTTAAATGAAAAATGTTCAATAAATTGAAAGGATTAAATCTCAAGTTGACCGTGATCGGAAATGAGGTCACACGCGCCGCCCAAAGTGGATGCGCGTGAAAGCCACGCGCTGCTACAATGACATGCTACAGTGTCACCATCTTCACCCGAATGGCCTGTTAAACGGGTCCTCAACCCGCGACTCGACCCGACCAATTACCCCTCAAATCTCACTCAAAACCTTCCCTTCTTCCACCTAATCATTCCTTATCATTTTAATTTAGGATCCCATTCTTTAATTATCTTCAATTAGCCTAAATCGATCAATTTAAACTTGAACAGTCGAACGGGTCGACTTCTGAAACTCCCTCAAATCGACTTGGTTCTCTAATTATTTGACACTGAAGCTTCATACGACCTAGGAAAACATTAAACCGCAACCAATTTCACAAACCTTACCCTGGAAGTGGTCGTCCTCAACCTTGATATTTTCCCGAACTGGAACTCCCGTTCTAGGCCAAACCGTGCTCCACTCCCCTCAATTTTTGTATGGTTGAGTTCGTAAAGAACCCAGAAAGCTAATTCCAATCTCTGTTTAGCTCCTCTACCCTCACAAATCAATCTTCCAATTTTCCAGTTCTCTGTTTTCTCTCAGTTTTCAGACTCTCCATCTCCGAAATGAACTCCTCTCACTCCCCATTACTCAAGTAATTGAATTGTGCAGCCAGCAACCCGTGGGAATCCTCTCTGGCTTCTGAGAAATTTGTTTCCCGCAATGGCCCCAAAACCATAGAAAATGAATGCCCGTGCACTGTTCTACGTTTCATTCCAAGTCGGTGCTTCCCACTACCTCAAAGGCCTTAAACAATTCCCTCTGGACCAGCCACTACACGTTTTAAAAAATTGGGTTGCTCAGAACCACCAAGCACGGCGTGCAGACTATGTTTCCCAAGGCTGGAAACAGTAACCAACCCTGTAAAATGACCAAAATGCCCTCCTGCTCAAAAATTACCAAAATTCCCTTCACTTTTCAGACCCATAACTCAACCGTCCGATGTCCGTTTTCAGCATGCCGCCTGTCGTTGTACTCAGGGCATCGAGACCTACCTAACGGTCCTCGATTCGTGTGAAAATCAGTTGTCAAAAAAAAGTCAACATTTTCCCCCTTGTCGTCTAAATTACGAAAATGCCCTTGAACTTCCGAACGTCATAACTTTTTCCCTGATCGTCGGAATTGGACGTCCCACCTGTCAATGGACTCGTGACGTCCCGAACTTCGTCACGGTCATTGGTCAAAGTCCGTTTGATCCACCAATCAAAAAGTCAATGAATGGACCATACTAATCACAGGGGTAAAAACGTCATTTCATTCATTATTTTGCAAAATTACATTCTCCGACTTTCCGAGGCGTTACAATCTCCCCCCCTTACGAACTTTCGTCCCGAAATTTTAATGACACAAGTAAGGAAACTGCTCTCGCATATGCGCCTCGGGTACCCATGTGGCTTCCTCCACATTCTGGTTTCTCCAGAGAACCTTTACTAGGGGAATGGTCTTCTGACGTAGCACCTTATCCTTTCGATCCAAAACTTGTACCGGCTGTTCTTCAAAGCTTAAGTCTTCTCGGAGTTCAATGGGTTGCTCTTCCAGTACATGAGATGCATCAAACACATACTTCCGTAGCATCGACACGTGGAAAACATCGTGGGCTTTGGAAAGTTCTGGAGGTAATGCTAATCTGTAAGCAACCTGGCCAATCCTCTCAATAATCTCATATGGTCCGATGAAGCGAGGGCTCAACTTTCCTCACCTGCCAAATCTCACCATACCTTTCCAAGGAGATAGCTTCAGAAATACACGATCTCCGACCGCAAACTCGAGATCTCTAATCCGATGGCCTACATAGCTCTTTTGTCTGTCTTGGGCTGCCTTGAGCCTATCTCTGATGAGTTCAACCGTCTCTGTTGTCAACTCCACTAACTCGGACTTAGTCAGCTTCCTTTCACCCACGTCCGTCTAACACAACGGGGTTCTGCACTGTCGTCCGTACAAGGCTTCGTAAGGGGCCATCCCAATGCACGTCTGATAGCTGTTGTTATAGGCAAACTCCATCAAGGCTAGATGTGATTCCCAAGTGCCTTGAAATTGCAAAACGCAGGCTCGCATCATGTCCTCCAATATCTGAATGGTCCGCTCAGACTGTCCGTCGGTTTGAGGATGAAATGCAGTGCTGAAAC
Organism: Prinsepia uniflora; assembly: GCA_032719365.1. Classification (NCBI taxonomy): domain Eukaryota; kingdom Viridiplantae; phylum Streptophyta; class Magnoliopsida; order Rosales; family Rosaceae; genus Prinsepia; species Prinsepia uniflora. The sequence goes on from CM064874.1 coordinate 16,959,876, forward strand.
GAAGTTTCGTCCCAAAAGCCTCTTGTAGACTTTGCAAAAACCGAGAAGTAAACCTCGGGTCTCTGTCAGAAACTATTGATTCTGGAGTACCGTACAAACAGATTATCTCACCGATAAACAACTGAGCCAACTGTGTCAACCTGAAGTTTTCTCCCACCGGCAAGAAATGAGCTGATTTCGTAAGCCTGTCCACAATCACCCAAACTCCATCGTGGCCTCTGGGTGTCCTAGGAAGTCCAAACACAAAATCCATCATTATGTGATCCCATTTCCATTCTGGGATAGGTAATGGTTGCAAGGCTCCATAAGGTCTTTGTCTCTCAACCTTAACTTGTTGACAAATCAGACACTTGCTGACAAACTCATTGATCTCCCGTTTCATACCCGGCCACCAATAATGTTCTCGCAATGTACGATACATCTTGGTCCCTCCAGGATGCATCGCGTAGGCAGAACTGTGAGCCTCATCCAGAATCTCCTTCTTCAGTGCTTCATCGTCCGGCACACACAACTGTCCTTCTTTTAGTAAGGCTCCATCCTCTCTGACTGTAAAATCTTACCGTTCTCCGGCTTCCACTTCAATCCGAAGTATGCACGAGACAGGATTTTGAGATTGAGCATAAATGATCTGATCGATTAGGAGTGGTCTCACCTAAAAACTAGCCAGCAAGACACCTTGGCTATCCAGTCCCAAATCAATGCTAGTCTTGCGGAGTTCAACCAATAGAGGCAAATGAACCATCCGTAGGTGCGCCACAGTATGTGTTGACTTACGGGTCAGAGCATCAGCCACCACATTAGCTTTTCCAGGGTGGTACTCAATCGTGCAATCATAATCCTTAATTAGCTCCATCCGAGTCTTTAAACTCAATATCAGGCCTTCCCGGGATATCGACGAGTCTTTAAACTCAAAACATAATTAATAGGCCTCGGGGGTATCACAATAACCGAGTCTTTAAACTCACGAGTCTTTAAACTCAATCCGGGTCTTTAAACCCAATTCGGGCCCGCCACCGTCATCAATTAACCGGGTCTTTAAACCCAAAACCAGATGCAACAATCATACCGGGTCTTTAAACCCAAAATCACGTGGAAAAATTATAACAAACCAGGATCCATCGGGATCCATTTTCAAAAACCATTCCGAAATCACATTTCATCATAAAAGGACTTATGTCCAGATTTCACATGCAAAGCCCAAACTCACTTTACATGTAATGACCCGTCCCGAATTCCGGGATTAGATTAGTAACTAATCGTGATTAGTGGGGTTGATCGGTGATTAGTTGGGCGAAATCGGACGAACGATGCAAAATGACCGTTTTGCACCTGGTCGTGGGAAAAATGTTGACATTTTGACCGGCTGGTCAAATAGACTTTGACCGATGACCGTGACGCATTTCAGGACATCACAAGTTCATAGACAGGTGGCACGTTCGATTCTGACATTGGAGGAAGAAGTTATGATGTTCGGAAGTCGAGGGGCATTTTGGTAATTTGGCGAAAATGGGGCCAAATGTTGAATTTTGACCCGGGAGGTCCAATGGACAAGGGCCAAGGACCGTTACGTAGATCAGGTCGATCTGAATTCGTAGACAGGCGGCACGCCGAAATCGGAGGTTCGACGAAAAAGTTATGGTCACGGAAGTAAACTCGATTAACCAAGACTCGGATTAAAATAATATTATAATAATAAAATCTGATTTCTTTAATCAAATCAATCTAGACCTTTGGATGAGTGACAAGTGTCACTCATCCCCTACATTCCCTAAAATCCAGATCCTTGTTGGCCATTGGTTTATTTAATTAATTCTCTCCTGAAATCCTCTTGTTCAAAAAAACATGACTTTTAATCTATTCGATGTAACGAACATTTTGGGATTGGTTTCGTGTCGATCGGACACCGTTTCGATATTGTTCGGGACGTCCGAAGGTTTTAAATCAAATTTAAAAATAGTTAAAAATTCGAAAAAATTACGAGACTTTAATGGCAGGTTAATGAAGAGGTTAATGACCCTCGAATGTGATTTGGACAGGATTGGGAGTCCCGGTGATAGTAGTGTGGCCCGGGAAGGCCTATGACACGCTTATCGAGGCGCATCGTTGTAACGGTCTGTGAGTGGACTTTGGTTTTATAAATCCTATGCATGCTTAACTGTGTTATATGTTTTATATACGTGATTTCTATGATGGTGATTGTGATCATTGATTTCAGGTATGTTGCACGTATTTCGAGGTGTTTACCGTATTTCACGTATATCGAGGCTAACGGTTTTATTGTGGTTTTACGTGCTTGTGGTTAAATGAATAATATGATAAAACGGTTTTGAAATTGGAAAGATCAAATCGGGCTGAGACCCATTTGAGTTATATTATCGGGTCGTGGGCCCAGTTGGTTTACGAATCGGGCCGCAAGCCCAGTTGGTTCATAAATGTGATTTCGGGTCGGGAACTCTATGATAAGACTCATCCCAATCCCCCTGGGATTACCGTGGAATGTGCCCTGCTCCCGTCCAACAAGGGGTGTCAGACAAGGGATAACCAAGAGCCACTGCCCAAACGGGGCATCCAGAGTGCGCAAGGATCGAAGGAGGAGGTGTGCAATGTCCCAGTCTCTGCTGCAATCGCATCCGTAATCAACCTGAAGGGTATTAAAACCAAAAGCTGTGAGTGGACAAAAACTAATAAGTGTATCAAATACATTTATAAGACATTTATGCCCTCCAATAAAAAAGTATGCATGCCACGAAAACCAGTAACCAAAACATTTGCTTAACCGAGCCATTAGGGCCTTAGCCCAAAAACCGTTAACCAAAAACCAAGTGTGGGAACTCAGCCCAAAACTGTGGAATACCACCACCAGACATATTAAAACCATATGGGCCACCACCCAAAGCCCTAAATATAAATCCATAAATCCAAAACCATTTAGGGTCCCCGACCCGACATACCATTTCATAACCAATAATCCATTTTTACCACATAACACATATCCAACCGAAAAGCCATTTCATAGATTCATTAATCCATATTTTACCATTACCATCACCAGCATCCTTGATGCTTAGCGTCCCAGACGCTTGACGTCCCTGACGTCAAATCTCACGGTTTCATAAGCTACGCGTGCTGCCCGGGGTCTCTCCGGGTCCATGTATCTGACATCCCTGATGTCTGACGTCCCTGATGTCTGACGTCCCTGACGTCAATCATAGCAATCCTGCTCCTGAGTCATCATACGGTCCGGCTGCTCCGTATAATGACCCCTCGCAGGCAATGCACCGTGACTTCCCCAGTGTCCCAGACATCTGGAGGAGACCATCATATATCCTTGTATCCAGATGGTATATGGAAAACAGTTTTAGTAAATCCTTTTATCACATCATTACAATTGGGCCCTGCCCGAAATTTCCATAAAACAACATAATTCCATTTAGGGTCCCTGACCCAAAATCACAATTATTAAACATAGGGTCCCTGAGCCGAAATCACCATTATAATCCAATTGAGCCTCATGCCCGATTTTATGAACCACTGGGCCCATGACCCGATTTGTAAACCAACTGGGCCCACGGCCCGACTTTATAACCCAACTGGGCCCACGGCCCGAATTCGTAAATCAACTGGGCCCCTGGCTCGATAACATAACTCAAATAGGTCTCAGCCCGATTTCATATCAACTGGGCCCCTGGCCCGATTTCATTAACCAACTGGGCCCCCAGCCCGATTCTCAAATGGACTCCAAGTCCGAAATTTCCAAAACAAGTGTGCCTCAAGCCCGAGTTTATATTTCCAATTTCAAAACCATTTCATCATATTATATCCAAGTCATAAATATGGAAAATCCATGTAAAACCGGAAAACCTCGATTTACGTGCAAGCACGTAAATCGCCTCGAAATACGTGAAACCGTACAATTTACCAACAATCAAATCAACATCACACAATCACAATCATAATCCATATAAAACATTTAAGCATGCATAGAATTTATAAAACCAAAGTCCACTCACAAACCGTTTTAACGGTATGCCTCGATACGCGTGCCTTCGGCCCTCCCGGGCCAAACCACTAACACCGGGACTCCCAATCCTGTCCAAATCACATTAGAGGGTCACTAACCTCATCATTAACATCCTATTAAAGTCCCGTAATTTTCCCGAATTTTTAACTATTTTTAAAGTTGATTTAAAACCTTCAGACATCCCGAACAATATCGAGACGGTGTCCGATCAACACGAAACCAATTCCAAAATGTTTGTTACATTAAATAGGACAGAAGTCATGTTGACCTCACCTCGAGATTCGTGCCCACGCACCGTCATGCGCCGCCATGAGTGGATGCGCGTGAAACCCACGCGCCTGCTACAGTGTCACCATCTAACCCGTATCTCTGGTAAACGGGTCCAATTTGCCCGCGATACGATGATTCAGCCTTAATTACATCAATTGATCATTCAATTAGCTTCGTTTTAAGTTCAATTTAAGTTCTGTAACATTGATTACACACAACCTTACCTACAATTCCACGATTCAATGATGAACACCAAGAAAACCCGTCCATTGTTCATCCTTCAAACCCCATCAATTTCGATCGATTTCCTTAAATTGATGCAACCAGAAGCATCGGTGGACTCCGTTAAACACTTCCCCCAACTCAATTTCATCAATCCATTGCTCAATCTCCACGACTCAAGCTCGATAGCCGTCACTGTGCAACCATGGAAGTCCGTCAATCTCCAGCGTTTTCCTTCAATTGATGAACCCAGAAGCATCGTGGGATCCTCAAGAACACAATCCACACATCAATTCCGTCGTTTAAACACTCCACGATCACGACTCAACCTCGAATTTCCTCCTCTGTCACCAAGTGTGTTCAGAGCCAAAACGTTGCCAATTCTTCATGTTTTTTATGTGGATCGACTCGTACTGATCTCAGGAAGCTAACTCGAGCTTCAATTCCACTCCTCACGGCTCAATTCGCAACAATTGAATTTTCCCCCCAAAATTTCTAAAATCCGAACCCAGAATTCATCACACTCACAACCCCTCGTGTTTCCCTTGTTATTCCATTCATTCAATCTCTCATTTTTCCCTCAAGAACAGCAGAGAAAGGGAGCCAATTCTCCCAGTTCAATCCTCCCCCAAATTGTGCACGATTTGAAGAAAATTCAAAGAAAATAAAGGAAAATGATGGAGAACATGATGATTAGGGGTGATGATGGTGTTGGGAGGGAAACATGGAGCTGGAAACAAGGGATGGGTGACACTTGTCACTCATCCGGAGGTGCACAGTCAACAGTCACTATTTATTATTATATTATTATTTTAATCCGAGCCTCGGTTCGTAAATTCGTTTCCCTGACCATAACTTCGTCGTCGAATCTCCGATTTCGGCATGCCGCCTGTCATTGGATTCGTATCGACGAGACCTACGTAACGGTCCTTGGCCCTCGTCCATTGGACCTCCCGGTCAAAAAGTCAACATTTGACCCCCATTGACCAAAATTACCAAAATGCCCCTCAACTTCCGAACATCATAACTTTCTCCTCGGATGTCGGAATCGAACATGCCGCCTGTCTATGAACTCTTGACGTCCCGAACTACGTCACGATCATCGGTCATAGTCCATTTGACCGCCCGATCAAAAAGTCAACATTTTGCCCACGACCAAGGGCAAAACGGTCATTTTGCACATTTTGTCCGAGTCTGCCCTACTAACCACCGTTCAACCTCACTAATCGAGATTAGTGACTAATCTAATCCCGGAATTCGGGACGGGTCGTTACAATCTTCCCTCCTTAATAAATTTCGTCCTCGAAATTCCAACCGCTCTAAACTCAAACGTTCATCCCTCCTTAATAAGTTTCATTCTCGAAACTCGACTACCCTGATTCCACAAACACCCCGTGGAAAGTGGAATCGACCTTGTAACACGTGTACACCCGTACACCAACTAATCAGACAAAACTTGTCTGCACCCAAACGTACCACTAGTACGCAAAACGCATTGACTACATTCGACCCCGTCGAATGACTGAAACTACTTGTTTCGAATTGACACCACTTGTCAAATCGACCATTTCGTTGACGCAACAACTCCCCGGTTCCTTTCTCACTCACCAGTCTAACCTGGTATCTACTCTCACTGGAAGTCACCTGACCCCACTCAACAATCTATGTTGACACATCCTGACAATCCGTCACCACACAATTGTTGTCAGTCGAAAACTGACACTAGACTCACTCGTGGCCACACAAGCCACCAACTTACTTGACTTAAATATACACTTATCGACATTTTCACCCGACTCGTGTGTAAAAAACACATCGGAAATACCATGACCCATTGCATAGTAATGTCCGGTCCACGACTAATTCCAAGGTATCGGAATCAATCCGACTACCAACACGCTCACCGACACACCTCGGGTATAACCCATCGACTAGACTACAACCACCTAGGTCGTAGCCAAACACGTTCCAATAATGGAGTACATTTGTCCAATCCAGCATGAGACAAAACGAAACACCACCCATCATTTAATTCCAATTCCAAATCTGAATCCGCAATTTCGTAAGAAATCCCGAATCCAAACCCAGACATCAAATTTTTAATTCATTTCCAAATCCGAATCCGAATCCGAAATCATTATTCCGTAAGCTAGCATTTGGAATAATCATTCCGTACCCAAATCCAGAAATATACTTTCAAGTTCCAAAATCAAATCCTGAATCGTCACCCAGAAATTCGATTCCAAATCCCGAAATCTCGTTCACATTTACCAAAACACACCAAAACCGAACCTATCGATTACCCGTTCAATACCTCCAATTGACTTCATAGGGAAGCCAATTCAACCTCCACACGTCTAAGGTTGACAAAGTCCGACCAGTCGGAAACCTACTCACTCGAGTAAGATACCATACGGGCCCCACTTCCAAAAGAAGTTCAACCCCGTCATTTACGATTCACATACCCAAGTTTGTATCAATCCTTGTCTTTCCACCTAGGAAAAACCAAGGATGATCCAAAATGATGACACCAATACTCATCCTACGTGGATGCAACAAAACTCACTGCACTCACCACGCCATGTAACCCAACATCGTCTGCCACCAAGCAGAAAATGAAAAATCTCGTTTACCTAATATTGAATACGCAACTCCCCCTGATGACCCCACAACACACATGGGCTCACCAACCAATACACGCTCAACGTACTGGTAACTACAGTCAATGTTTGCCAGGGTAGAAAGCAAGAAGTCAATCCCAATGACTTCGGAATACCAATCACCAAAAACGAGCACCACTCTCGTTCCCCAATCATAACGCTCCTCGAGTCTAAGGTTCCAACCATGTTGGAAGCAGACCTACTCCCAACGAGATGTCAAGTCCAACCACTGGACTCCCGACATCCCCAACTCACTTGGACAACCACGTGTCCACAATCAATCTGTTATTGTTCCGTTCGCACATCCCAACCTTTACAGGTTCAACACTCGATTTTCCAAGTTCTCAGTTACAAAATTCCACATCTATAATAAAAATATAAAATCACACCAATTTTGGAGTTGCCAACAACTCCCCCAAATCCACCAATTATCATGACGTAGGGGACGTCATCCCAAGATTCCTTAAGTCTCAAATATACCATTTTATCCACTCCTAACTGGTTATCTCACCACTATTGGGACTTATCCCCACACATTATAATCTTAACTAGATCCCATCCAGTCTATCACTCAACCACTACCGAATCTCAAAGATCGAACATATGTTCATCATGACGGAGTCGGACCTCAACATGTGGCTCATCGTCAACACCATCACCGACACTAGCACCAGCGCTAGTACCAGCACCAACACACTATCAACAATATTAGTATCAGCACCCATGCATCCATACTAGTATCGTCACAAAAGTACCAACATACAAACATCCATACTTGCACACCGTGTGCAAATACGACAACCCTGGATCTCCGTTCATACCGAACGACGATCCCGTACCTCACGACTATGGGTACCACCACTCTGACAATCCTCATCAGGAAAATGAACGTTCCCTGAACGTCCCCTGATCCCCAAGTATTATAACCACACTAATTACCCTCGATAGCCAGTCATCTCCATATGACTTCCGACTAACTGTCATTGCTATCGAGATCCGCATCCATACCTCACACTAATACCCGATCCAACACGGGATTCCATAATTTATCTCAGAACCGTATCCGTAAATCGAATCCCATAGTTCTGACTAGACTCACCAGAGCCATCCACATGGTCATCCATGACCTCAGCCGCTCGTCGCAGCACAAGTTCTCATCCACTAATCATTATTAAGGTTTACCTTTTGAATCCATCATATACTAGGGTTCCACAATCACACCCTATGGTTCAACCGAACCAAACAGCTCTCCGTAATATAAAATCCACAACCTAACCGACCCCGCGGTCTAGACATCGTATAGACGTCAAATTCAATCCTACCATCCCATCAACGTGGGTTCCACCACTAAGTCATCGGCCAACTCCGATGAACCAACATCCCTCACACTAGAAACCACCACAAGGGTTCACATTTTTTTAAACCATTACTCACATGAGGTTCCCCGAACCTGGCTGCACCTAGCAGCACAACAATTTAATATTACATGACCGAACCGTCGGTCCCACAATACCAGTTCATCACAATCAACCCCACTTGGGTCGAATCACATTAATGCACGGCGCATCGGGCCAATCACACTCTATCCACTATCCAAACCCAAAAACTATCTATCAGATTGATAACGAATTGCAGCCCAATGAGACATCACACCCTCGACCTGCGCACACAAATAGAGCAACCGTGCTCTGATACCAAGTTGACAAGACCCATCCCAATCCCCCTGGGATTACCGTGGAATGTTCCTTGCTCCTGTCCAACAAGGGGTGTCAGACAAGGGATAACCAAGAGCCAATGCCCAAACGGGGCATCCAGAGTGCGCAAGGATCGAAGGAGGAGGTGTGCAATGTCCCAGTCTCTACTGCAATCGTATCCGTAATCAACCTGAAGGGCATTAAAACCAAAAGCTGTGAGTGGACAAAAACCAATAAGTGTATCAAATACATTTATAAGACATTTATTCCGAAATGCACATTCGAACCAAAATTATTCCCATTGACCAAAATTACCAAAATGCCCCTCAACTTCCGAACATCATAACTTTCTCCTCGGATGTCGGAATCGAACGTGCCGCCTGTCTATGAACTCGTGACGTCCCAAACTACGTCACGGTCATCGGTCATAGTCCATTTGACCGCCCGATCAAAAAGTCAACATTTTGCCCACGACCAAGGGCAAAACGGTCATTTTGCACATTTTGTCCGATTCCGCCCTACTAACCACCGTTCAACCTCACTAATCGAGATTAGTGACTAATCTAATCCCAGAATTCGGGACGGGTCGTTACACTCTAAATGGAATTGTAATGTTTTATGGAGATTTCGGGCGGGACCACTGAGATGTTTTGAAATGACTTAATAAAAACTGGTTTCCATATACCATCTGGATACGAGGATATATTATGGTCTCCTCCAGATATCTGGGACACTGGGGAAGTCACGGTGCATTGTCTGTGATGGGTTATTGTACGGAGTTACCAGACCGTATAGTGACTTAGGAGCAGGAATGCTATGATTGACGTCTGGGACGTCAGACATCTGTGATGTCAAAGCTATTGACCCGGAGAGACCCCGGGCAGCACGCGTCGCTTATTATACCGTGAGATATGACGTCTAGGACGTCAAGTATCTGAGATACTGGAAATGGTTAATAATAATGAATCTATGAAATGGTTTTTCTTAATAAATTGTGTTTATGGATTTGGGCAGTAACCCACTTGGTTATATAATTACAGATTTGGTATTCTACACATTTTGGGCTGAGTTCCCACACTTGGTTTTGGTTTACGGTTTCCGGGCTAAGGCCCTAATGACTTGGTTGAACAAACGTCTTGATTACTGGTTTTCGTGGCATGCATACGTTTTAGTGAAGGGCATAAATGTCTTTAAATAAATGTGTTTTGTGTACTCCTTTATTTTCGTCCACTCACAGTTTTTATTGGCTTTAATGCCCTTCAGGTTGATCGCGGACACAACTGCGGCAGAGATTGGGGACATCGCATACCTCCTCCATCGATCCTTGCGCACTCTAGAAGCCCCGAGTGGGCAGTGGCATTAGGTCATCCCTTGTCTGACACCCCGTGTCAGACGAGAGCAGGGCACATTCCATGGTAATCCCGAGGGGATTGGGATGGGTCCCGTCAACTTGGTATCAGAGCAGGGTTTGCTCTTTTGTGCGCGCGGGTCGAGGGTGTGATGTCTCTTTGGACTGCAGTTTGTTATCAACCTGATAGTTAGGATGTCGGTACAGTAGTTAGTAGGATTGAATTGTAGATCATTTTGGTTCGGCACTTGATACCGGGGTTGCCATAGTTCTTTCAAGGTTGGCAGTATGGGACCCTACGAAAGGATTAATGTAACAGTACTTTGGAGTTTGATCGTGAGACGGTTAATTGGGATCGTCTTTCACGATGTCGTAGGATCGATTCCGACGACTGGTTCAAAATTGTGACCATCGGTTGGTCGGATTTTGTTAAGTCAAATGGATTTACTGCTCCTGGTAGTTAGCAGCCGAGTTTGAGGAACCCTAGTTGAACTGACGGTAAGATTGGATTGACGTCCTTACGATGTCAGGACTGCGGGGTCGGTCAGATTGTGGATTATACTGCCTTCTGCAGTTGGGTTCAGAGGAACTCTAGGTAGTGATCGTGGAACCCTAAGGTAGGGTGTGTGGTTCGGAAAGGTGAGTTGGCGAGTGGTCTCGACTCCGATGAGACCGTCGGTCGGTCTAGTCATGTCAGCTTTAGTGGTGGAATTGCAATCCGCAGTCGAGGTTTTAGTAATTGGTTAGACCTAGTTGGTTGTCGTGCTACTTAGTTGGGATGGGTTGTTGGTGCAACTGAGGTCATGGGTGACCTAGTAGACGACATGGGTTGAGTAGAGTTACGATTGGTTAGATATTTGTTGGACAGGTTACCCGGGGTGGTACTTGTCAATGGAATCCCGGAGGAGGGATACGGAGTAGTTAGTACGGGCGACTGATTCCGTTAGATGCGGAGTCTAGATAGTGAGGTCTGTTGGTTAGGTCTGCACGAGGTTATGGCAGGCACTAGTATCGGGAGTGGTTACAGTCGTTGTTGTTGAGAATCGGGGGACGTTCAGGGAACGTTTTCTTTTCTCGTACGAGTTGTCAGGGTGATTGTACCTAGGGTTGTTGGGAACGAGAGGCTGAGTTTCTCCTTTTCAGGCAGAGGTAAAGGGGGTCGTCGCTCAGTATGAGCGGAGATCCAGGGTTGTCATTTTTGCACACGGTGTGCTGATACTGATGCTGAGGTTAGTACTAGTATTGATAGTGTGTTGGTGCTGGTACTAGCGCTGGTGCTAGTGTCGGTGTTTGTGCTGACGTTGAGTCACGAGTCGGGATGTGACTTCATCGAAATGGGCATATGTCTGTAACCAGTCTAAAAGGGACACGTGGTTGCAGTCCGAGTGCGTTGGTTCCGACATGGTTGGAACTACGGAATCGAGAGAGGTTGTGTTGCTGTAACGAGAGGAGTGCGGGTTTTCCGCATTGGTAAGGGGTATTCCAGAAGCCATTAGGGCGACTTCACAGGTTCTGCCAGGTTAGATGATGGTTGTTGCCATCAGTACATTGGTCAGGTATTGGTTGGTGGACTCGGGATTTGTCTTGGGTCATCAGGAGGAGTTGGGTATATCGAAGTTAGGTAAATGAGATTCCTCATTTTTTGCTTGGTGGCAGATGGTGTTAGATTACGTGGTGTGGTGAGTGCAGCGAGTTTTGATTACATCCACGTAGGATGAGTATTGGCGTCATCGTTTTGGATCATCCTTGGTTTTTCCTAGGTGGGATGGCAAGGATCGATACGAGGTAAGCAGTGAGAACCCACAGTCTCGGCGTGTCTCGTCGTTGACTGATCTGTTTAGTTGTGGGAGTTGGTTGTCGAACATTGTGATAGTGTGCAGATTAGTTGAGAGTGTAAGACCCTATGGTTTGGAATCTAATGGTTAACTGTGTGGATCCTAGGTGGATCGGGATTGTGTTGTTGAGGACTTTGGGCATTGTGACGATCTAGGATCGTGATGTTATCGGTCAGGGACGCAGTGTCGAGTCTGGGTCGTGATCCTGATGATCCAGATAGGGAGAGAGTTTATTACCCTTACTTTGGTATGCGAGTCGTAAATGACAAGACTGAACTTCTTTTCGAAGTGGATCCCATATGGTATATTACTTGGGTGAGTAGGCTTCCGACGTGGTCGAATTTTGTCAACCTTAGACGTATGGATGGTGGGATTGGCTTCCCTATGAAGTCAATCGAATGTATTGAACTGGTAACCGATAGGTTCGGTTTTGGTGTGTCTTGGTAAATGTGTACGAGATTTCGGGTTTTGGAATCGAATTTCTAGGTGACGATTCACGATTCGATTTTGAAATTTGAAAGGGGATTTCTGGATTTGGGTACGGAATGATTATTCCAAATGCTAGCTTACGGAATAATGATTTCGGATTCGGATTTGGAAATGGATTAAAAATGTGATGTCTGGGTTTGGATTCGGGATTTCTTACGAAATTGCGGATTCGGATTTGGATTTAGAACTGGATGATGGATGGAGCTTCGATTTTTCTAATGTTGGTTTGGACAAATGGACTCCATTATTGAAACGTGTTTGGTTATGACCCAGGTGGTTGTAGTCTGGTCAAATGGATAGGTGTGTGTACTTTGTACATGGTTCGAGGTACAATACTTTGCAGGCTTGTAGTGCCTAGTGACGATATATGGGTTATACCTGAGGTATGTCGGTGAGCGTGTTGGTAGCCGGATTGGTTCCGATACCATTGGATTAGTCGAGGTCGAGATCGGACATTGGATACTATGCAATGGGTCATGGTATGTCCGAGGAGTCTAATTACACACGGGTCGAGTGAAATGTTGGTAAGTGTATAGTTGAGTCAAGTAAGTTGGTGGCTTGTGTAGCCACGAGTGAGTCTAGTGTCAGTTTCCGACTGACAACTGCAGAGTGGTGACAGATTGTCAGGATGTGTCAACGTGGATTATTGAGTGAGGTCTGATGACTCCCAGTGGGAGTAGATACCAGGATAGATTGGTGAGTGAGAAGGAACCGACGAGTTGTTGTGTCAACGAAAGGGGTAGATTCGACAAGTGGTGTCAATTCGAAACGAGTGGTTTCAAGTCATTCGACGGGGTCGAATGTAGTCGATGCGTTATGAGTACTAGTGGTACGTTTGGTTGTAGATGAGTTTTGTTCTGATTGGTTGGTGTACGAGTGTACACGTGTTCCGAGGTCGATTGTACTTTCCACGAGGTGTTTGTGGAATCAGGATAGTAGAATTCCGAGAACGAAACTAATTAAGGAGGGAAGAACGTTTGAGATTAGATTGGTTGGAATTTCGAGGATGAAATTAATTAAGGAGGGAAGGTTGTAACGACCTGTCTCGAATTCCGGGATTAGATTAGTAACTAATCGTGATTAGTGGAGTTGATCGGTGATTAGTTGGGCGAAATCAGACGAACGATTCAAAATGACCGTTTTTCCCCTAGTCGTGGGCAAAATGTTGACATTTTGACCGGCCGGTCAAACGGACTTTGACCGATGACCGTGACGTAGTTCAGGGGTACGTTCGATTCCGACATTCGAGGACGAAGTTATGATGTTCGGAAGTCGAGGGGCATTTTGGTAATTTGGCGAAAAATGGGGCCAAATGTTGACTTTTGACCCGGGAGGTCCAATGGACAAGGGCCAAGGACCGTTACGTAGATCAGATCGATCTGAATCCGTAGTTAGGCAGCACGCCGAAATCGGAGGTTCGACGAAAAAGTTATGGTCACGGAAGTAAACTCGATTAACCAAGACTCGGATTAAAATAATATTATAATAATAAAATCTGATCTTTAATCAAATCAATCTGGACCCTTGGATGAGTGACAAGTGTCACTCATCCCCTACATTCCCTAAAATCTGGATCCTTGTTGGCCATTGGTTTATTTAATTAATTTTCTCTCTTGAAATCCTCACCATTCATTTTAAACCACAGATTGAATCTGGGCCGTTGATCGCATCTCCTTCTCTCTTTAATTGGATCAGATCACTCACACTCTCACATTTTCATTTTCTCTCAACCCGTGAACACTCTCCCTCTCTGCACAAACACCCTACCACCTGTCAGCCTCAACCCACATCCAGGACACCTTCAGATAACCCTCAGCCACCTCCAGACGGCCACCACCACCCCACGGTCGCCCTGCACGGCCGAGAAACCTCCCCAGACCCGAGAAGGAACAAAACGACCCAAACCCATCTAAACGTCCAAACACTTCACACCTGGACTCGAACCAGTCTAGAGCTAGGATAACTGAGACATTAGGACGACTCAGACAAGGACTGGACGGCCCACGGCGGCGGTAAGCCCAAAAACCCGAGAAGGTTTGATTTTCTTCCCTATTTCGAAACACTTGTTTTTGACGTTAGGATGGTTTGTTTACTTCTGAGACATGCCCTAGGGACCTAGACGACCATTTTAAACCGAAGTTCGTGGCTGGAAGCTGGACAACTCGCCAGAGAAGATAACCAGAGCTCGCAGCCAACCTTCCCGTCGATTTTCAGGTAACTTCTTGAGCCTAAAAACTAGTTTTGATTCCACAGAACCATAGAGGAGGAAGTGACGAGTCCATAGGGCCAAACCTCACCAAAAATGGTGGTCGGAAACTTGAACTGTGATCGGGTCAAACCGTGGGTCAACGGTGACCCGGTTACTGTAGCATGACGTCAGCAGTGTTGACCAGAACGTTGACCAGGCACGTGGGGGCCCGTGTAAGGTATTTTGGGGAAACTTCCAACATTACTTTTAATCTATTCGATGTAACGAACATTTTGGGATTGGTTTCGTGTCGATCGGACACCGTTTCGATATTGTTCGGGACGTCTGAAGGTTTTAAATCAAGTTTAAAAATAGTTAAAAATTCGGGAAAATTACGAGACTTTAATAGCAGGTTAATGAAGAGGTTAATGACCCTCGAATGTGATTTGGACAGGATTGGGAGTCCCGGTGATAGTAGTGTGGCCCAGGAAGGCCTATGGCACGCTTATCGAGGCGCATCGTTGTAACGGTCTGTGAGTGGACTTCGGTTTTATAAATCCTATGCATGATTAACTGTGTTATATGTTTTATATATGTGATTTCTATGATGGTGATTGTGATCATTGATTTCGGGTATGTTGCACGTATTTCGAGGTGTTTACCGTATTTCACGTATATCGAGGCTAACGGTTTTATTGTGGTTTTAGGTGCTTGTGGTTAAATGAATAATATGATAAAACGGTTTTGAAATTGGAAAGATCAAATCGGGCTGAGACCCATTTGAGTTATATTATCGGGTCGTGGGCCCAGTTGGTTTACGAATCGGACCGCAAGCCCAGTTGGTTCATAAATGTGATTTCGGGTCGGGAACCCTAAATGGAATTGTAATGTTTTATGGAGATTTCGGGCGGGACCCATTGAGATGTTTTTAAATGACTTAATAAAAACTAGTTTCCATATACCATCTGGATACGAGGATATATGATGGTCTCCTCCAGATGTCTGGGACACTAGGGAAGTCACGGTGCATTGTCTGCGATGGGTTATTGTACGGAGTTACCGGACCGTATAGTGACTCAGGAGCAGGATTGCTATTATTGACGTCTGGACGTCAGACATCTGTGATGTCAAAGATATTGACCCGGAGAGACCCCGGGCAGCACGCGTCGCTTATTATACCGTGAGATATGACGTCTAGGACGTCAAGTATCTGAGATACTGGAAATGGTTAATAATAATGAATCTATGAAATGGTTTTTCTTAATAAATTGTGTTTATGGATTTGGGCAGTAACCCACTTGGTTATATAATTACAGATTTGGTATTCTACAAATTTTGGGTTGAGTTCCCACACTTGGTTTTGGTTTACGGTTTTCGGGCTAAGGCCCTAATGACTTGGTTGAACAAACGTTTTGATTACTGGTTTTCGTGGCATGCATACGTTTTAGTGAGGGCATAAATTTCTTTATATAAATGTGTTTTGTGAACTCCTTTATTTTCGTCCACTCACAGCTTTTATTGGTTTTAATGCCCTTCAGGTTGATCGCGGACACAACTGCGGCAGAGATTGGGGACATCGCATACCTCCTCCATCGATCCTTGAGCACTCTAGAAGCCCCGAGTGGGCAGTGGCATTAGGTCATCCCTTGTCTGACACCCCGTGTCCAACGGGAGCAGGGCACATTCCACGGTAATCCCAAGGGGATTGGGATGGGTCCTGTCATTACAAACATACTCAAATCATCATTAAAACGTGACATGCATAATTCATAATAATCACTTCATCAAACCCTCATACATGCACGGGAGAAAACGTAATCTCGATATACGTAAAAAATGATAATCTCCTCGAAAAACGTGCATTCATGTAAAACCGAAATATCATAGTCATCACTATAAAATCATATATGAAAACATACGATAAATGAAAAAAACAGTTATGCATGCTCGGTTAGAAATCAAAAGTCCACTCACGGATTTCGGACGTGTCAATCACGCCCCGTGCGCTCCTCGGTAGCTTCGGGAATGTTCGTGTCTGCCAACAAGTACAATAAGGGTTACAAACATCCCTAAAAAGCTCGTATTAATTTCCCCAATTTTCGGGATTTTTCGACGTAATTTAACTTAAGGCCTTAAACTTCCGAACCCTCAAAACTATCCCAAACGACACCCGATCGACTCGAACTTTAAATGAAAAATGTTCAATAAATTGAAAGGATTAAATCTCAAGTTGACCGTGATCGGAAATGAGGTCACACGAGTCGTTACGTGCCGCCCAAAGTGGATGCGCGTGAAAACCACGCGCTGCTACAGTGACATGCTACAGCGTCACCATCTTCACCCGACTGGCCTGTTAAACGGGTCCTCAACCCGCGACTCGACCCGACCAATTACCCCTCAAATCTCACTCAAAACCTTCCCTTATTCCACCTAATCATTCCTTATCGTTTTAATTTAGGATCCCATTCTTTAATTTTCTTCAATTAGCCCTAAATTGATCAATTTAAACTTGAACAGTCGAACGGGTCGACTTCTGAAACTCCCACAAATCGACTTGGTTCTCTAATTATTTGACACTGAAGCTTCATACGACCTAGGCAAACATTAAACCGCAACCAATTTCACAAACCTTTACCTGGAAGTGGTAGTCCTCAACCTTGATATTTTCCAGAACTGGAACTCCCGTTCTAAGCCAAACTGTGCTCCACTCCCCTCAATTTTTGTATGGTTGAGTTCGTAAAGAACCCAGAAAGCTAATTCCAATCTCTGTTTAGCTCATCTCCCCTCACAAATCAATCTTCGAATTTTCCCTCTAAAATCCCAATTTTCCAGTTCTCTGTTTTCTCTCAGTTTTCAGACTCTCCATCCCCGAAATGAACTCCTCTCACTCCCCATTACTCAGGTAATTGAATTGTGCAGCCAACAACCCGTGGGAATCCTCTCTGGCTTCTGAGAAATTTGTTTCCCGCGACGGCCCCAAAACCATAGAAAATGAATGTTCGTGCACTGTTCTACGTTTCATTCCAAGTCTGTGCTTCCCACTGCCTCAAAGGCCTTAAACAATTCCCTCTGGACCAGCCACTACACGTTTTAAAAAATTGGGTTGCTCAGAACCACCAAGCACGGCGTGCAGACTCTGTTTCCCACGGCTGCAAACAGTAACCAGCCCTGTAAAATGACCAAAATGCCCTCCTGCTAAAAAATTGCCAAAATGCCCTTCACTTTCCACACCCGTAACTCAACCGTCTGATGTCTGTTTTCAGCGTGCCGCCTGTCGTTGTACTCAGGGCATCGAGACCTACCTAACGGTCCTTGATTCGTGTGAAAATCGATTGTCAAACAAAAAGTCAACATTTTCCCCATTTTTGTCCAAATTATGAAAATGCCCTTGAACTTCCGAACGTCATAACTTTTTCCCTGATCGTCGGAATTGGATGTGCCACCTGTCAATGGACTTGTGACGTCCCGAAATTCTTCACGGTCATTGGTCAACGTCCGTTTGATCTACCAGTCAAAAATTCAACGAATGGACCATACTAATCACAGGGGTAAAAACGTCATTTCATTCATTATTTTGTAAAATTACGTTCTCCGACTTTTTGGGCCGTTACACATAAGGCCAAGACCTTCATAACAGTCTTTTTGAAGTTTTTAAAAGAGATCCCGATCAAAATTTAATACTTTGACTTTTTGGTCAAAAGTAAAATCTTTGACTTTTAAGGGCAAAATGATCATTTTTTATTTCGTTGAATATCCGGGGTGTTACAGGTTAGCAGGACCATATCTTCGGGGGCATTGCAACACCTCAAAGATATGCTCCAGGTGAGTGATCCACTCATCAGCCTCGTTTGAGACAATCTCACCTATAAACATAATGGCTCGTAGTCGCTAGGCCTTCTCAATATCCCCGCCTTCCATACCCCTTGTAGTATCTGTCTCATCACTAGGTCGTGCACGGGGTTCACGTATTTGAGGCATGTCGTCTGCTGAAATAAGCACAAGTCAATATGAACATATCATGCCGCCAAGTGTGCAATCTACCGGAAGTTAACCTAATGCTCTGATACCAAATTGTTAGGACCCTTCTCGAAAATGCTTTTATAATCGTAAAAGATTATGCTATCGCTTGACAATTAAATCAAAGTTTTGAAAATACCCTTAAATACTAAAATAAAATAACGACAAAAATTGTCAGACAAAGGATAACCAACTTTCCTTAAACGTTTAAAGTATCAAGATCAATCAGTTAAACGATAATACAAAGCATTTAGGTAACCATACGATACATGTGCAAAGTCCTACTCTGGAAGTTCAATGAGTGCGCAGTGGTGAAATTATGCCTCCGTCTCAATATCAGCTCATGTCTCTATGCAACGGTAGTCTATCCAAGCAGTTCAATCTCGAGCTATGCGCTCCTCTCAAGTCCTGAGAGCTGTCTGACCTAAATTTCGAAAAAGGCTTGACAATTTTAGCTTGCGTTCAAGCCTTATCCTGGGTTGTTGCAACATCTATCTTCTTCGAATTCCGACTTGATTTTGGTCGCACAAGTCTAGGGATATTTATACTGACCTTTGTTTTGTGTTTCAATGTCTAAATTTCAAAGTTCATTTTCAAGGGGAACGGGTCTAGGTTCTTCGTTTGTTTTCTTCTCCATTGTTTTTACTCTTCCTTTCCTCTCTCTTTTTCCCTTTCTTTCTCCTCACTCTGGTTTTTCTCTCCCATGTTTTTGTTGCAAAGTTCTGAAGATAATGGTGAGGTCGAGTACGTCAAGTAAGGATGGTGCCACTAATCAATGCAGGATGGCGACACGTGACACCATCCCAAATGTTCATAGTGATGGCTCAGCTATTTCATGCACGCAAATCTGTAAGTTAAATCCTATACTCCCAAACATCCCTTAAAACGGTTTTAGACCAGCAACTTGATCGTAGGGTCTTTGATTTCGTCGCACCATATGTCTTCAGATTTAGAATTTTGAGACCTAAGTAACGGTCCTCAATAAATGTGCAGTTATCTGAATCAAAGGTCAACTTTTGACATTTAAGTACATATAAGGGCTAAATCATCCATTTACATTATAATTTCATGCATTACATTTTCTGAATTTCTGGGCCGTTATATTCCAAGTAATTTTTTAGTGGGCCCACATAACACATGTCATCAATTAATGAGATTGATGATGAAGATTATAACGGATATGTATTGGTGAAGTATTGTAATGAGTTCAAAGTATTTAAAATTAAATTTGATAGTCCATGTATAACTCTAAAATTTGGTGTAAAATATGACATTAAAGTATTTTCCTAATGCACATTTGACTCGGGTTGATGCATACTTATTTCGATTTGTTCGGCTTTTGTATTACAATTTTGTGCACATTTACTTATCATTTTTTTTCAAATTTGAAAATCTTTTTTCAAACATAAAAAGTTTGACCTATTTTTACCTAGTCTAAAGTAACAATGCACACTTAAAAGAGTTATCTAATTTATCAACATAAATATAGTTAAAAAGTTATCTAATTTGCTTACATATATAGTTAAATAACTTTAATTTACTTACGTTGTTATAATTTACCTATGGGATTTGATTAGTTACCATTCAGTAATTCACCATACATATTGAAAAATATACACACTTAAAAAAATATTAAAAGTTTAAGACACAATTTGCTGATGAATATGATACGAAACATGATTTACCTAGATATAACACTAGAAACATTTTTTAATTTCATCAATACCTTCTATGAACAACATAAGCAATTGTTACCTAAAGTGTTACACCCCGGCGCAGAAATCCAACTGAATACTGAAGTCTCAGGGTGTTAGCCAGTTTAGTGAAAGGTAAATAGTAAATATCAAGTCACTATTTCACCACGACAGCAGACAATCCAGAACATATTTAAGCAAATGATGATCATAACTAAAGCATCAGAAGCTTATTACCTTATTACATTCACATGTGGTGTCAGAGTTGTCATCATAGGACTCCATCCTTTGCCACTAACCCGGGCACTCGTCATATCAAAGTTAATTACTGTTATGTTTGTGAGAAAGTCACGCGAATTGGCTCATTGTTTTGTCAATCTCTACTGTTGAATAGATTGTTGATGTCTTCACCAAGGGACTAAACAATCCTCGATTTGACGTCCCGATCTCCAAGCACTTATTTAGCTTAGGACTCTGTAAGTGCTATTCCATTGTAACTCCAAATTCATAATTGTAGTCTTAGCTCTTGTATACAACTCTTCCTCAGATTGTAAACTGTAGTATATAATACAACTATTCATAACCTTTATATTATTACAAATTATGTGATCGATCCTCATCTTGCCTTTTTCGATTTGCTTTTGGTAACCAAACTTTGAAATACATTATACTATTCACTTAGTATAATTATAGCATAATAAATAACTCCATAAAGAATTGGAGAGGCTTGTGAAAATGGCACCCGAGGATATAGGGACAAAGTTGGGAAATTGGCTAATATGCTCAAAAATCACCAAAAAATAAAATAAAAAATTACCCACTTTACCCTATTCTTCTCTACACAACTTCAATAAAGTTGGGAAATTCCCTAATATGCTCAAAAATCACCCAAAAAAATATTACCCACTTTACCCTATTCTTCTCTACACAACTTCAATTACTTTCTACACTGCTATTTACAATTTTGCCCCAAATACATGAACACAAAAAAACTGAGGATGAATAACTACATGAGTCCACTACTCATTTTTCCTCTCTCCATTACCTTATTTTAATTTATGAATTTATTATTGTATTTTTATTTATTAAATTATTCATTTTTAAAAGCTATTAATCAAAATATACTTTCGTCTCAATTTTTTTATAAAATATATTCATCCTCTTGATTGTATACTAATAGAGACGACTTTATACTAATAGAGACTGGAATCCAGAACTTAACCAAGGTATTTGTAATTGGAAATTTTGTATTAACTATAAAGCAATCGTACTTTTCTTTGAGGCTTGATAATATGCATGTGGAATTGGTCATTTTATGTTAACTATTAAGTAATTGATGGAGGCGGTGTGATCATGGGGCATCCTTGCACAATTTCACAGATGGATAATTGGATAGTGTTTTGTAGTTGTTATTTAGTTGAATTTTCACTCTATTCCAGAAATTATTTAAGAATGTTAGATAGCTACTGTGAAAGGTAAAATTTTATGTTACTCGGGGAGTTAGCATGAGGGAGTTTGCACTTCTTATATGACGATGTCTTATCAATTCTGAATACTATCACAGTAATTGTTCTATTAATACAACTTTTGATCTTTTCATATAACATGTTATACGTAACAACTGAAAAAAAAAAAAAAACCCTTATTAAAATTCTATATGAATTCAAGCTAGTCATGATATATGAAATTGAATAACTTCTAAGAGTTGTTTGTGTTGTTATTTTTTTGGTCTGAACCATGAGGTGGTCTTGGGTGGGCCTCAGATAAATTCTCGTTCATATCGAGTCGATTCGTAAGGGATAAAGTGCTAGCCAAAATAATAACTTCATACGAAAATCGAACCTCGTATCTCTCTTAAAGAATAAGAACGTCAAATCACTCAGAACCAGCTTAGTTAAATTAAAAAAATGGGATTGAGGGTTGTGCTTTTGTGAAGGGTTAAATTAAAGAAATGGGATTTGTTTTTCAAATAAAAAAATTAAAGAAATAGGAATTGGGTGAAACAAAATGAGGAGTTTTTATTTATTTTTAATTTTTTTTGTCGAACAAAATAAAGAGTTATTGTTATTTGAGTTTAGTGGGAATATGCCCGATGCAGTCTGACAAGTTGAAGTGAGAGAGACTATAAAAACACCCTTTCCCTTACCTCGGTGCTCCCTGCTTCCCTTTTTCCCTAATTCATTTTCAAATTCCTGCAACGCAATAATATTTTTTATTTTACCTTTATATTATAGGATATCTGAGAGAACTATATTTTAGTTTCATTTTGTCCTTTTATGGGAATCATATGTGATCCAATAGACAATGGAAGGAAGAAAAAGGTCAGGATGAAAAGATTTTGTATTTGTAGACCACATACATAAATACGTTAATATAATATATATATACCTAATTTACAATGTGATCTCTCACAATATCTTAAAAGAAATTTCTATTTACATTACTGATTATAATACAAGAAGATTATAATACTGATTACAGAGCTTAAAGAATATAGATACTTTGCATAATAGCTGCATTTTATGTACAGCGGCTACAACTACAGGACTACAGAAACCTTTCCAAGTAGGATCAGCACTTGAATTTAAAGTGCTCCTAAAACAGCTTCTAATGGCAAATGAAAACATCAAGTAGCATGAAACTAGCCAACAATGAAGCGGCCATAGATTGACACTTGCCTACATTCAGCCGTCCCTGTACGCACAAACAGCAATTTTTAACCGCTCAGAGGAGAACGAGCACTATTCCATAATTAACTCTCTGCTATGACTGAACATACCACAGTTCATACATAGATACCAGACTATGCTATTTCAGTGTCAGAAATTGCCATGTTACTTGCCATGGTGTGACACTGACAAAACCCATAGTGAATATTTAATCACTAATCACTAATATCTGTTGCAAACAGCTTACAGTGAAATATAATACCAGCAAAAGTTAAAAAATAAATAGAAGGAAGCAAACATGCAAAATGGACGCAAAAGCACAATTTGCCATTGTCATACAATTTACAGATATGAAATGCCAAGAGAAATCATAAAAAAAAAAAAAAGGCAAAATGAGAAAAGGAAAAGAAGAGTGTCAAGGAAATATAGGTATGACCGTATGATTACTGTCACTTTGAAGTTCTCTTCAGCAGTTCTTTTTTTGCTGTTGGCACAGAAGCAGAGGAAGGTAAATGCAAGTATTAGATTCCAGTTAAAAGTTACAGTATACATTAAAGAATTGACGGCCCGCTCCTTGTAAACTGTCTCGGAAGCTACCTAGTATTAACACAAGATAATGATACAACAGATTAAACACACATATGAGATGCAGTTCGGTTGATCAGGCATGGCCAGCTTCCGTTGCTGTGGCGTAAGGGGCCAGAAAATTCGGAGGCAGGTTGACTCCACCCCCTCTTACCGATATATTTGGGGACTTCACAGAGCTATCCTTGCTCAAAAGATTTGAGTCAAGAAACACAACCACCACGGTTATGTCATCATGGAAATGGCGGCGAACTCCACGATCAATCTTCTTCAAGTCTGAATACCTCATTTCTCTCTTTTTTGCTGCTTCTTGAAGAGCAACTTTTACCAGCCTCTTTGCACTTCCCTGCATGAGATTACCACACAAAAAAACTGAAATTCTCTTCCATAACATAATATCAATGACTTGGATGCAACATATAATAAATAAGAAGGAATTGTTTATAAGATAAATCCATATAACAAACTGAGAATACAAGAATGGAGCTGCATTCAACTTTCTTCGCAAATCCGAATCTATAAAACAGCCAAAAGTTCTATTGGTGATCTACCAATCCTGCTGTGTTTACCTCGCTTAATTAGAAAAGTAAGAAAAATTGGGTTTCTAGAAATTACACAGCTGAGTGCTAGACTTTCATGATGTCTAAAAGCAACTTGAATCTAGCATCCTACAAAACCATGAGCTCCTAACTGGATCTAAGAGAAATAAATCTAATATCACAAGATGACATCATTTGTCCATATAATCAGCTGCAGGGCTTTATATCAAGAGCTGGGATTCTACCCTCAACTGATAAGCAAGGCATAATTAGGACTGCTTACATATCCAGCACACATAGAAACATTTATTACCATGCCCAAAGGATTGGATAATCAATAAATGTTCATACCTATAACTTTCAGAAACTTCTCAGTTCATGCTGATGATGATCATAATTACATTACAATGTTATAGCAAGGCTCCTGGTGATAGTAAGACAACTGATATAATTTTCTGTTGGATTAATACCAGGTAGGTTAGTGTGGTCTAAAATTATGTTTTGCCCAATGATTTGTTTCTGATCAGAAAAAAAAATCTGGAGATATGAGTCTAGCAAGGCGATAATTTAACTTATTAGCGGCTTCCTGATTCTACTTTCTGACAGAACAATAGTGAATCTTTTCTAAAATATCCTTGTAGTGGTAGAGTACTAGTATATTGTTGTGAAATAAATCTTACACTTCGTGGATGTTTTTGAACTATGTCCACTGCTTCCTGATTACTGAGGTGCTCCCAGAGTCCATCAGATGCAAATATAATAAACTGATCATGCGGTTGCAATTGGAGCACCGAAATTGCTGGGTCAGCACTCAATATTGGCCTTTTGATAGGGTCTCGAAGACGAAATTTGGAATATAAAGGCTCCCTGTTAAACTCCGCCTTTTTTAAATAGACATCACCAATAGATCTAGAAATCTGCAAGAGCAAGATTTCCAAAATCAGAGTCAGCACAACATGATGAAAGGTATCAAGTCAAACTGTATACCTTGCCAATATGAGAAGTCTGAAAATTACTAAAACTAGCACAGATAACAGGTACTATCGACTAGAGTAATTATCAATAGGATGCAACCTACTAGTCATTCACACATCTTGTTCCTCCATAGATTGATTTTCATCCAGATTTCAGTAATGACCTACCAAAGCTATCACTGGAAACGCATGTGTGAAAACATACTAACTAGGAAAAAAAATACCAACTATAAAATAGTTTCCCTATACATGAAAGTTTAAACTTCGTTAACCTCTAAAGAACATAAAGAAATAATTAGGGTAGTCAAATTCTCAGATTTCAATCTAAGGTAAGCTAATATGGCTATCAGAGGCATAAGAACCGGAATCACACTTAGAGAATCAATGCACTGTTATAAAAAAATCAAGGAAGACAAATTTGGAAGGATGGCTCAGAAGAAAACTTGAACCCACTTTTAATCCCCCAGAGACTATAAATTGACCAACAAAACTGCGTTAGAATTCGCCCCCAAAATTTCTAGTTAACTAAAGCACTAGTACTAGAACTTTTCAGAACATTGTACTCTTAGATTACATCAGAACACAAGTATTTACAAATGATTGGCCAAAGAAAGCAGATTTTCTAAATAATTGGACTAACTGCAAAGAACCTATAAGAATAACCATTTCAGATACTACAGAAGAGTTACCTGTATTAGACCCTTCACACGCCATACGTTATGTTTCAAAACTACAACATGTGGATCATCAGGGTGCATAGACTGCAGCTCCTGTCTCACAGATTCTATACATGCATTGTGCTCTTGTGACAACTGAATAGCGAGAACCTCCCCAGTTGCTTGCACTATTCTCCCCAAAACAGCACGGGAATCACCAAGGTTAGCGATATAAAGATTTCCACCAGAAATAACACCAACAAGGCAGCATGATCCAACTGCCGCAATCTGTGGTTTCATAGGCCACTGCCTAGTAACTACGGAAAGAAAACCCTCTTCTGTTGCTTGAAATGCTTTTCGTATTACATCCACAGACATGGATTGCTGCTCAGAACTAAAACCTGCATATTGCAAAGACATTCAAAATTTATAACAGAAAGCTTGTCAATAAATCAAAATCCCAAATGCCCTAACTGAATTGTAAGTTTGCATTCCATATAACCAAAAATCTTTTTACTCATCTTAATTAAGGGTATCATCATTTTTTAACACTCATAACATAATCAAGCAAATTCATAATATTCTATTCTTTCCAACTTCACTTCATGTTAGTTCCCTCAAACTCCTAAGAAGCATAAAAGATCACACAGAATTTCAAACCAAAAGCCACAAACGCAAAAAAAGTTACTGAAGGAACATATAACGTGTAGTATTCCATTAAAAAGTCTGAAGTCTCTTACTCTTAAGATGCTGAAAGAGGTGTTCATTAATGTAGCGAGATGTCTCCGGCCCACCATGCCCATCGTAAACACCTATAAAAGTACCGCAGGGGCCGGATTCATGTGTGCTCAAACTCCCTGACTCTAGCTGACTCTGATCCTCAAGTAAATTATTGGCCTGAACAACAGCCATAGAAAAATCACCATTTATGTGCTGGCCTGTGTCTTTGTACCACAGGAGCCCGTCTTGGCGACCCCCGGAATCTCCACCTGTATGAACATAACGATTCGACCTCGGCCGAAAGCAGGACCTCAAGTAGTTCATCAACTCTGATAACATCCCTCATCTCATCCAAACAACCCTCCAAAATCTCCACATGTAAGACCGCCTTTAAAACAAAATTCTGACCCCAAAAATCCCAATTGGGAATAGTCTTGTCTTGTCCTCTATATCTCAGCTCAACTATTTAGACTACAACAACAGAAATACAACAAGGTCAATAAATGTAAAACTGGAACTCTTTTCCGTTCACTTTATAAGAGCTACACAATCAGGACCCAATAGATCAAAGAAACAGCAGAGAGAAGCCACCTTTGCAGTTAATTTCAGTTGGAAATTGCAGAAAAACAGAAGGAATTATGCAAAATCAATCTAATTTTCCATTTAAAACAAAATACCCATGACCACAAAAGCTCCTGGTAATGAGAAAAAAATCAACAGAAACTTAAATAGGAGGTTTGAAAAAAGGGTGGTCAAAGACTCAAAATTACTTTATTATTGTTCAACAAAAAGTTTGGTCAGCCATTTAGAAATCCAGAAGGTCTGCCTCTTCACATTGCTACAAAAGAACCTTCTTTTAAACAAATTTCAAAGCCCCGAGAATCATAAATGAAACCATTTTTCTTTCTCAAGCATCAGGACCCAGAATAAAAAGAAAAGGACCCGAAATTAAAAGGAAATTACCCAATTTGACTTCTTCTTGGTGTTGAAATTGAAACCAAACCTTTGCTACAGTCGAAGATCTTGAAGAGAAGAAAAGCTCGTCTGGGTTTGAAATCATTAGATCTGTGGATCCATGAAATCAAAGCAAGAGGAAGGCTTTGTGGTTTATAAGTGGTGCTATGGAGGATGATGAGATTGTTGAACAAGTAGACAAAGTGAAATGGTAGTATTGAAAAGGAAGAGTCTTTGAGAGAGGAAATTTGTGCCAACTGAAAAGAAAAAAACCTCTCTTTCTCTCGGAGCAGACAAGCCCCATAAAAGACCAACAATGGAGAGCTTGAAGCCAGCAAAGCAAAGGTCCAGCATTGGGGTCCACACCACTATATGCTACAGAGGGAAAGAGAAAGGAAGGAGAGTCAATGAAAGTTAATTTCTCGAACAAATGATAATGTGTAAGACGATATAATTGGCATTTCATGAACTGCAGCTCAGTGTAAACACGTGGAACAAATTGGGTTTTATGTGACACCGTGAAATAATTGGTGGTAAATTTTGATTCGTCTTCGTTGTTCTCTTTGGCTTGCACAAATGTTTTCATTTTTTTTTCCATCTATATCCTGCATAGAAAAGGTAAAACTAAAATACAAAAGCTCATTATATATACTTGACCAATTATAATTATAGTAGCGTAATAATATTATATTACTACACAGTAAACAAATATGCATTAAGGGTAACTTTAAGCACAGAATCATTTCCACATTAAACTTGAAGGAGTTCCTTCATTTACAAAACAAGATCATTCCACATGAAACTTGGAGGAGTTCTTTCGTCAACAAAATAATTCATCTCCACATGAAACTTGGTAACATGGTACCATCTAATAATAATTTTGAAAGTAGGACCTAACTTCGATATGCAATAATATAGTTTCAACTAGAGTGGTGTTGATTAAATTGGCTCATATATTACCCAAACCACAACCCAACTAAAGTTCGCTGGATTTCTATTTTTTCAAACCAAAATCAACCACAACAAGGTGAAATCATTTGTTCTGTAAACCGACAGGCTGGGTTTGTTTCCAATCGGTTTGATTTCGGTTCTTGGACTCCTACATGTTAAAGCCATTATCTACTTAACTTCTTTTTCAGCTAAATTTATTTATAACTATGTAACCATAATTTATTTAAGGGGGTGTATTAAATTTAGATTATACATATAATTACGTATTTTTTGAAGTAATCTAATTTTATAAATTTATTGATTCGTATAATTTTAATTTTTTATAAAAATTAACAATATAATTATATAGAGTTACGTAATAAAATTTTACAGAATCATGTTGATTTTTATATAATGTTACTGGGTTTTACAAAAAATAGTATTAAATTATATAATTCGAGAGATATTTCTTTGAAGAATTTTATTATCAAATCATAAATATTTTTTTTACTAAAAATTATCTCACTAAATTAAAATATAATAATATATCTAATTCTACAAAAAATAGTTAGATAAGTACAAACTTTTAATGATCAGTACGATTGAGAGGCCCTAGGGCCACTAAGCATCATGCATGCATTAAAAAAAAATTAATTGTATTAATTTTTATTTTATGTTTATTTTTTATTCAATAATTAAATAAATTCATATAAAATTTGTATTATTTAATTATTTATAATTCTTATAGAGAATAATATATGATTATAAATAGGGGTAGAAGACTTGAAATTTATCAATTCTATTGAAAAATAAATAAAATTACAAATTCTTAAGCCTGGTACAAAATCTATATAAGTCGAAGGCGAGGAGATTAGAGATGACATAAACTTTGGTAAAACATAATATACACTAAAATATTTGTCAAACTTCATAAACTCTATAATTTAATGAAATCTACAATACTCATTAATGTTTTCAATACACATAACTTTGATAGAATTATGGAATGTTATGATTAAATATACATCAACCTTTAATAATTTTACAAATCACTATAAAAGTAATAGATTAAATACTTCAAACTTTTATCAACTTTTTAAAACTTCTAACTGAATACAACTCAATGTTTACATAGAAAACGACACATAGTGACAAAGTCTCTGCTAAGGTGTCTCTAATTTTTTTTTGGGCGCACCTCTTGATTTGGTGTGGTGTGGTGGGATGTTTGATATAATTCAATATAATAAAATTAAAAAAATATACATATTTTTAAATAATTAATTTTGGTTGGAAATTAAAACTACAAAATAATATTGT
Organism: Prinsepia uniflora; assembly: GCA_032719365.1. Taxonomy (NCBI): domain Eukaryota; kingdom Viridiplantae; phylum Streptophyta; class Magnoliopsida; order Rosales; family Rosaceae; genus Prinsepia; species Prinsepia uniflora. The sequence continues at coordinate 16,989,658 of CM064874.1, forward strand.
ACAGTATTTTTAAGAACCAACTAATAAAAATCTCCTAATTTTTTGTTGTTGCTCCTGCCCGAAATCTTTTGCTCGTTTTAGGAGCCGAGACACTCCGAGATAACCCTAGTTGGACCTCCGCGTGGAACCTTTTTTCTGCAGAGTGAGGGGGGCGGATCGTTCATGGGATCTATTTTGCTTCAATGCAATATGGAGATGCCGGATGGGACTGAGTGTGAAGGCTTTTAAGCCACGGTCGATCCCTAGATGGGTGGACCAGGAAGCAAATGAGTCTTTTAACTCAAGTGCAGACGTGCCACCAGTAGAGAAACTGTTACTGGACAGTATAATTGGGTTCCATTTTCGGCCCGAAAACTTTCCTTCTGATCAATGCGATTGTGAGGCAGACGGACAAGAAATTCCCAATGAGATTGTGAGGCGGGCGGACAAGAAATTCTCAATGCGATTGTGAGGCGGGAGGACAAGAAATCCCCATGCTACTCTTTTCTATACCTTTTTCAAGGACTTAAATATTTTGTTTTCAGCGATGCCCAAATTAGACGTTATTCTGCCATGATATTCAAACCTGGCGATGTTGTTATTTCAGTAGTTAAATGGGCGATGGTCCCAGGTCCCCTAAAGTCGAGATCAAAGTACTCAGACCAATGCACAAACATCAGGACCCAACCCTCCTTGGTCAGGACTCGACTCATCTAGCACGATATTGTCTGCTTTGGGCCTCCTTGCCCTTGCTCTCACGGTTTTGTTTTCTGGAGCTCACGGTGCAACTTCCTATGGGTCACCCATCATGGAATTGCACCAGTCTCAACTCGCTTAACTTTGGGGTTCCAATCCCCCCAAAGCCACTTGAGCTCCCAAAAGGTCTCGTGCTAGATAGGTGTATGCCTACACCTTTAAGGCACACCACCATTTCTTTCCCAGACCATTCCCTCTCTCGCAGGAATGTGAGATCCTTCACCATTCCCTTCAGGACACGGGTCTTACAATAAAGATGGTGTCCCGCCTTAGTGAGTCATGAACCACACTTGGATGATATATTCCGAACACCAATCACTACTTAAGAAAATATGGTTGTATTAAAATGGAAATGGAAGTACGAGTATAAGAATGTAAAATTACTAAAATTGAATAACAATTTAAATTACAACTGAAATTACTAGAATTACACTTGGATGGTATATTCCGAGCACCAACCACTTTGCCGTTTATCCTGTTGGAACACTCTCTATTACCTCATTTTTCTTCATTTTCTCTGTCAGCACTGTCCGAGCTTACTTCTTCTCTACATTCGAGCTCACTGGACTGGGCTTATATGTCTTTGGGCCTTTAATTCCGTGAGCCGATGACTAGGACCTAAGGGTATTTTTCGGTGTAAACAGTTGCAAAGATCATGTTTTTATTTCGAAAAAAAACTTGTAGCTTGGGTGGGCGAATCTTCCAGGTTAGTGCTACATAGTCCGCCATTTTTGGTTACTCACGCCTGGAAGTCCAATCCGCACGAAGTTTTATTCCTCTACATGTGTGACTAGAACTATTGTTGAAAGGGGACCAATACGGTGCCAGGAATTCCACGTTTTAGAGAGATCTAATTTCTGAGGTATTTTACTATGCAACATTTCTTTTGGGTCATCGTTTTTTCACAACAGTTCCTTACTAATAATGCACGGTGCATCATTTTTTGTCCATCCTACACTCATCTTTGTATTCTACCTTGACAAAATCATGTGTTTCTCTGCATTAGGTTTACAAATATAAATAAGTTGTTCATGTGCACATAAATTATTATAAATAATAAATTATTATTGGATAATAGACGATTAAAAATTATCTACAAAATTACAAATTCAATTTTAATAAAACGGTGATTCATATGTAGTCTAAACACCTTTTTTATTCATGCGAATATTTTATTTCTTTTTTCTTTCATTGATGATTTTGCCCGAATAATTAAGCAATTAACCAACGCTACTAAAATTCTCAGTTATACATCTTGTAAACCCATTTCTTTTTTCCAATAAAAAACAGTCCATTTCTTTTTTGGTGAAATCCTTCATATTATGGCCTAAATATTGTTTAAACCCATTTCTTTTTTCATTTTTCAAATGAGGTGGGCACTTTTTGGTTTTTTTGGATACATAAGAAAATAAAAACTAGGCTGAAAGTTCCTTGGTCAAGCAAGATTCACCGGGCACTTTTTTTTTTTTTTTTTGTTATTGGTGAAATATGTGCAGTGATGTAAAATCAAGGTTAGGTTTACGTAACATTTGTGTAATTATTGCAAAATGCAAAGCCTGATTCATTGGGTTGTGTCCTACAAAGATGGACAGTTTCCTATGCATAAAGGATTTGTGTTGAGGTAAACCCCACTTCATCCTATGGCGTTCATCTTTCTTTGGAGTTATGGCTCCTCCGACCATCTTCCTCTCCGCCACTCAAGTTTGTAAACTATATTATACATACAACATCTAACCATAAATCAATGATCACAAACATCAAGTCATGTGTATAGTTTATCAATCAATGTAATGACATCAAGGAATCATGAGTTTAGGTAGAACCTGATCTAGCCATTATCGATGAGCAAATCACAGAATATGTTGGTCTTCTCCTCTCTCCAGATCAAAAGGTTTATGCACTTAGATAGGATCTTGGCACAATAGTAAGCGTATATGTGAGAGGAAAGACCAACATGTTTTATATGCGCATCTAATCTCTCGTTTCATGCCTATCATGTTTCAACTAGAAGACTTAGATGACTTAGGATATCATATAAGTTAAGTCGGGCCCTTATTGCTTAACTTAATCTACATGGATTCATCAAACATTCCTAATTCATTATGGACTCAATTAGTCTTTTAAGTTATGTTTATTCATGATACTTGCATCACAAGTTATCTAATTATACTCAAATTCCAATATTTTCCCACTTAAGTATAATCAGCAACCCAACAAGTGCATACATGACTTAAAGACTAAAAGGTGATCACTAAATTCTCTTATATTAGGAATTGAATCCATCCACAACTGTCACTATTATCGCATAAGTCCATAACTGCAGAACGTCCAATGCAACATAGCATTATTGTCCTACAATCACAAGAAAAATGAAACAGTTGCATAATTCTGCATTCCTGGTTTCAAAATGAAAACCAACGAGCATCAAAATTACGATGGTCCCACATTTTTATCATAACATCAGATTCATCATCAACTCAAAAGACACAAACAGGCTGAGTTCTATAACAGAACTGATCCACATATAAACTAGAACATTGACAGTGTTCCTACTTACCAAAACACAAGTTCTCATAGAACAATGCATAACAATCAGAATATAATACATTCATTAATTTCTCATTAACATAACACTTGTTATTTTCTCTAAGAGGGATATCTAGAATTCTGAAACTAAACATAATTAATAAATCATATTTCTTAACAATTGACTTAAAACAAATGAACTACATACCTTAGTCCTACTGATGAACTGACTCAAAAGAGTCTGTAAGTCCCATGTTTGCAACATGAGTTTGGAACTGCTTCACAGACAGAGGCTTGGTCATTGGATCAGCAAGCATTAGCTTGGTGCCTATGTGCACCACATCAATCACCTCATCCTTTACCTTCTCTTGTACTAACATGTACTTTACTTTCATCAACCTCATGGCATTTTTCCTTCTATTGTTCTTAGAAAAGAACACAACTGAAGTGTTGTCACAGTACAACTTGATTGACCTCTAGACATATTCTATTTCCACTAGCTGTTCCATGAAATTTTTGAGCCACATAGCTTGTTTGATTTCCTCATACACGATAATGAACTCAGCTTGCATTGTCAATGTAGCTATGGTGGTCTACTTGGAAGTCTTCCAGGACACTGAACCACCAATCAGCTAGAATATATTTCCTCCAGTGGATTTTCTGTCGAGTGGACAACCAGCCAAATCCAAGTCAGAATAGGCTACCAACTCCATATCATTAAACTTGCCATAAACCATCATATATGCCTTATTTTTCTATAAGTATCTCATTAATTTCTTCTCAAGAGTCCAATGAGCTTCTCTTGGATTGGATTGAAACCTTCCAAGCATGCTAACTTCTAGGGCCAAGTCTAGTCGTTTACAAACTTGAGCATACATGACACTCCCAAGTAGAGATGCGTAAGGCTTGTATTTCATGCTTTCCCTTTCCAATTCAGTTTGGGGACATTGATCAGAACTCAACTCATCACACTTGTTGATAGGAACTTCATTCTTTGAGCATTTATCCATATTAAACCTTTTGAGTATCCATTAAATATAACCTTTTTGAGATAGCCTTAAGAGTCTAGCTTTTCCATCTCTAATGATTTCAATGCCTAGAACATAATATACAGTACCGAGATCTTTCATATCAAAGTTTGTCGACAACATGTCCTTAGTGTCTACCAGTAGTTGCAAATTAGAACCAACTAACAAGATGTCATCAACGTAGAAAAGTAGAAAGATAAACTTGGATCCACTAACCTTAAGATAAATGCAGTCATCAAGCTTGTTTTTAGAAAAACCAAAACCAGTGCCTACTTGATCAAATTTGAGGTACCACTATCACATGGCCTATTTTAGTTGTAAGACCCGTGTCCTTAAGGGAACGGTGAACAATCCCACATTCATGCGAGGGGGGAATGGTCTGGGAAGGGAATGGTGGTGTGCCTTAAAGGTGTAGGCACACACCTATCTAGCATGAGGCCTTTTGGGAGCTCAGTGGCTTTGGGGGGGATTGGAACCCCAAAGTTAAGCGAGTTGAGGCTGGTGCAATTCCAGATGGGTGACCCCTGGGAAGTTGCACCGTGAGCTCCCGAAAACAAAACCGTGAGGTCGAGGCCCAAAGCGGACAATATTGTGCTAGATGAATCGGGACCTGACAGAAGAGGGTCGGGTCCTGACAATTTGGTATCAGAGCCAGACCCCGACCGGGAAGTGTGCCAGCGAGGACACTGGGCCCTAAGGGGGGTGGATTGTAAGACCCGTGTCCTTGAGGGAACGGTGAACAATCCCAAATTCCTGCGAGGGGGGAATGGTCTGGGAAGGGAATGGTGGTGTGCCTTAAAGGTGTAGGCACACACCTATCTAGCATGAGGCCTTTTGGGAGCTCAGTGGCTTTGGGGGGGATTGGAACCCCAAAGTTAAGCGAGTTGAGGCTGGTGCAATTCCAGATGGGTGACCCCCTGGGAAGTTGCACCGTGAGCTCCCGAAAACAAAACCGTGAGGGCGAGGCCCAAAGCGGACAATATCGTGCTAGATGAATCGGGACCTGACAGAAGAGGGTCGGGTCCTGACATAGATAGACTTGTTTAGCTTACAAAACCATAGATTCCTTCCCATTTTTAATAAATCTAGGTGCTTGTTGCATGAATATCTTCTCATTAAGACTGCCATTGAGAAATGCAGTCTTGACATCCATTTGGTGAAGTTCAAGGTCAAAGTGAGCAACGAGTGCCATGATGATTCTAAGAGAATCCTTGGATGATACAAGAGAAAAGTTGTCTGAGTAATCGATTCCTTTCTTCTGAGTGAACTCCTTGGCTACGAGTCTAGCTTGGTGCCTTTCAATGCGATTTTATGAGTCCTTTTTAGTCTTAAACACCCATTTACATCCAATAGGTCTCACTCCATCTTGGTGTTCAACTAGATCCCAAACTTCATTGGTGGTCACTGATGCCAATTCTTTATTCATTGCCTTCTGCCACAAGGCAACATTGCTGGAAGCCATTGCTTCTTTGAATGTGATGAGATCTTCCTCATCACCAAGTTCAAATTTTTTCTTGAAGATATACCATGTAATCTAGTGGAATGGCAGATCTTGTAGGTCGTGAGGATCTCCTAAGAGCATTTAGATCAGTAGGATCTTCTGCAATGATCTCAGGTTGCTTAGGTGATGGATGAATCAAGTTTCCACTACATGTTCATGTACATCAATGGACATAGGGAGTAGTAGTTGGGTTTGAGTGGTTGTTTGGACAGTGGGGGCATGTATCATACTCACTAGGGTGTTAAGTGGTTGTTCTTGTAACTCAACAAAATCTGAGTTGTCCACTGTCGCGTACTCAGTCCCAAAATCCTCCAAAAATTTAGCATTGTGGGTTGCTTGGATTCTAGTGTGAAGGCTAGGGCAGTAGAACTTGTAACTTTTGGATTTCTCAGGATATTTTATGAAGTAACATGATTCAATCCTACTATCCAACTTCCTTTCATTGGGGTTTAGGAATCTAAAATCTGCCCTACACCCCCAAATGTGCAAGTGACTTAGGCTAGGCTTCCAACCTTCCCATAGTTCAAAAGGGGTTTGGGAACATACTTGCTAAGTAATCGATTCAACACATAATTGGCAATTTTCAGTGTCTCTCCCTACAAAAAATCTGGCAAACCAGCTCTGTATTTCATACTCCTAATTGATTAGGGTCTTATTCTTTCTCTCGACCACCTTTTGTTCTTTCTCTCGGCCACCCCATTCTGTTGGGGTGTGTAGGGAGTTATATGCTGAGCCACAATTCCATGTTATTATAGGTAAAGTGTAAAAGGCCCTTTCTGCTGACCTGTTTCAGCAAATCTACCATAATACTCACATCCCTTATCAGATCTCACAATTTTAATAGTTTTGTTCATCAATCTCAGCTTTCAGAATTTCAAAACATTTCAAAACAACAGATTTTTCAACAAGGAGATAGACATATGTAAAATGTGAAAAATCATCAATGAATGTGACAAAATTTGAACTACCATAGATAGTTTTGTATCAAAATGAACCACAAACATCAGTGTGAATGATTTCAAGGTGTATGACTTCGAAAGGCATTTTTCTTTCTAGGGTTAGTAGTTTACCGTAATGCAGTCTATACATTCAGTTAAGTCTCTTAGAGATAACTTGGGCGAAAAGTTTGATTTCATTAGTCTCATGATTATTTTCTTAGAGATATGCCCTAACTGTTTATGCCATAACATGAATGATTTATCATCAACAAGCATTCTCTTAGAACCTATTAGACTAACAGAGAAACTGTAACGACCCGTGCCGAATTTACGGGATTAATTAAGGATTAATTACGGATTATCGAGGATTACCGGACGATCGGGGTAAAATGACTATTTTGCCCCTAGATGGGTAAAAATATTGAATTTTCACTCGGGAAATCAAATGCACATGAACCAAGGTCTATTCCATAGATCGAGACGATACGAGTCCGTAGACAGGTGACACGTCGAAATCTGACATCGTACGGAAAAGTTACACGTCAAGAACGGTTGTACGTACTATTTACGATTGCACGTTTTACGAAGAATTGACTTTTGGGTTTGTCTTTAGTGGGCCCCAAAATATTAGTATAGACCAATAGATGAGTGAGAAGTGTCACTTGTCCCATTCGCTCAAACCCACACATACATGCATCTCATCTCCCATTTTCCCTTTCATCTTCATCCTACCCGAAACCCCTTCCCCTATTTCATCTTTCTTCATTTGTTACTGGTGGCCTGAGAGAGAGACAGAGAGTAAGAAAAAGGGCTGGAGAGACGATGGTGTGGACAACGGAGGACACGGTGGAGCAGCTGGTCATGAACCCAGGTAAAACCCAAAACCTTTTTAAGCTTGAAATTCGAACTTCGGTTTTAGGACGTTTTGGATTGTAACTAACAACATGAGCCCCTTCTCTGTGGTTATGCGAGTGAGACGGGCCAAGAACCAGACAAAGTGGCTGAGGGAACAGACCTGGAAGGACGGTTGCAGGTGACCCGTGAAGTTCGAGTTTGACAAGTAATTTTTAGGACTTTTGACTTGATTTTAATGTCGTAGAACGGTTTCTAGGTGAGAGGCGATGAGTTTGGTGAAAGAATGGAGGAAAATAGTGGTCGGACGACGGAGATCTGGCAGATCAGGGTCGCGGGTCATACGACTCGTTACAGAGGTTCAGGTCGACCCCGCTAGAGGTTGAAGGTGATGATGTGGTAGTCCACGTCATCTCTGTCAGGCCACGTGGCCAACCAAAGCGTGAAACATGGCCAGGTGTTAGTCTAGTCAGCAGCTGACGTGGTAGTGCCACGTCAGATTTGTCAGGCCACGTGGAACAGTGAGATGGTTCCATATGGCATGGTGTCAAGAGCTGTCAGGTGATGTGGCAGCTGACGTGTGTTAGACCATGTGGACCAGTGAGGTGGTGCCACGTGGCAGGGTGTTCGAGGGATGTTAGACCTGTTAGTGACACTTGGCAGGACACGTGGCAATAATCAGTGAGTGCCACGTGTTATGTTGTCAGAGCTATCAGATGTCAGAGTGATAGGTCTTCAATTAAACATTATTTTATATTATTTTATACCCTTTATACTTGACTTTTATTATTAAATTAATAAACAATTGGAGAAAATAATATATTTTGTGGGATTTTTGCAGAAATAAATAAAGCATGAAATTCAGAGCATTTTGGCGAAAGAATCATCCCAATCAGAGTTTTAACGAAAAATGTATGACTAAAAGAAGGGAGGCCACCGAAATTTGCTTGGAATTTCGGTGAGAAGCTGCTGAAATCTAGAAGCCCAAGCCAAAAATCAGCATATTTCCCCAAAATCAGCATCTTTTCTCCAAAATCCACCCAATCTCATCATTTCCATCATTTCATCATGTATTATTTTATTGTTATTTTTATATTTTAATTTTGTACTTTTATTTAAACAATTGTGACACTCCCTCTATAAATAGGGAGGCCATTTCATGTATTTGGGGTGTCCCCATTAGTCTCCATTAGTCTTATTTTTCCATTTTTTCCATTTTTCTTAGTTTTTAGTTCTTGGTTTAGTTCTTTTGTTTCTCTCTTTTGAGAGACATTTTTAGAGACCATTTTAACTTATTGTAGATTTTCTTATTAATTAGTTTTCTTTTAATTCTTATTCTTAATTTATGTTACTTTTATTTTTCTTAATTTTATTTCTTCTTTACTTTGTTCTTTGTGATATTTCTTTGAGATCTCTTAAACACATTTTATGCTTTCCTTAAGAAATACCTAGGTCAAGTAATTCTAAGGCAATTCAAGAGTTTTAAGACTGAATTCCTCGTATTTTTTCTTCCATCTTCACAAGTTTCCTGCCGTTGTTCGGTGATTCTTGTGAAAATCCATACTTTTCTACTTAAATTCTTGTTATTGTTATTGGTTTTACTTATAATTCAATATATGTGTTAGTATTTCCTTTCTAACATTTGTAAGTAAGAATGCAATCTCCATGTGTTTTACTTTTTGAATTTCTTTTACTTCATATGTTTTAGTGCTTAAACTTCAATTCGAAACTAAATGTTGATCCGCTGTTCGGGGCATTTAGAATAGAGTTGAATAGATTTAATGTTTAATCGTTGTTCGGCGCATTAAATCATTAACTTAAGGTGAATCATATTGTAAGTAATAATCCGACGTTCGATGCATTTATAATATGAAAATTGTATGCATGTATTTGAGATGATTAAGGTAAGATTTTGTGATTGGTTCAATATAAGCATGATGTTAGAGTGTTGGTAAAAATATGTGTTTGAAGAAAGTTCACTAGTACAAAAGTTAAAGTAGAAGTAGAATTAAGTATTTAATTATTTTTACTTGTTTTCTTTATTTTATATTTACAACTCTTTTCAAAACCCCCCCTTTTTAATTCTTTATTCTTTATTCTTTTATTCTTTTATTCTTTTAATTCTTTATTCTTTTATTCTTTTATACTTTTATTTTATTCTTTATTCTTTAATTCTTTATTCTTTTATCCCTTTATTCTTTAATTAATTAATTCTTTGATTGTTTTATTCTTTAATTCATTAATTTATTAATTATTCTTTTATTCATTATTTTTCTCACTAACATATTATTAATGTTCCCTAATTTCCCTTAAGAACGATCCCTATTTACCAATACTACATCTACACAAAAAGGGTTTAAATTGCATAACACTCAAATTACGTGTTTAATTTGATGCGTAATTTGGGCGTTGTCACAGAGTTGTCAGACTGACGTCAGCAGGTGATGCCAGCGTTGACCGGTGTTGAATGTCGTTGTCCACCGTGGACCAGACTTTGATCGGGGCATGAGGGCCCATGGGCACGAATTTCAAGGTCAAACCAATCTTGCTCGAAAATTTTTGACGATCTGAATGCAATGACGGTGGTTTCAAGTCGATCAGAGATAGTCTGATAGGTCATTTGGAGGTTTTTAGCCTCGGAAAGTGTGTTCCGGACACGTTTACTATTCCAGAAGTTTTGAGGGATTATGGTTTCGACTTGTATAGGTTGATAGTGACCTTTGGGTATGCTTTGGACAGGTACGGACGATCCAGAGATGTTGGATTAGCTTCGGAGTGGCTTACAACGCAGGATTGGAGCGTGCGACTCGAACGGTCTGTGAGTGGACTTTTGGTATATAATTATGATGCATGCATAATTATTTTATATGTTTTATGATCATGATTTGATATGCATTGATTGCATAATGTTTTGAATAAAATTTATTACATGTATTTCGAGATGTGTGTTTTATGTGATACTCTAACTTAGGTCGAGGTTTCTACGTGCTTGGGATTTCAATGATTTGAATGATTTCACGGAGATGCATGAAATGCTATTTCGGGCATGAGACCCAGTTGATTATTAACTTTGACTTGGATTACAGTCAAAGGTGATTTGGAAAAATGATTTGAATAGTGAAATAGTTTTCGGATTTGAAAATAATATTCGGGCTTGTGTCCCAGTTGATTTATGGTTTGACTTACATTATAGTCAAACATGAGATATATCGGGTTTGTGACCTAGTTCTGATTTATGAGGTGATATATCGAGTTTGTGATCCAGTTATGATTTATGATATGAGATTTCGAGTTGTGTCCTAGTTGTGAATTTACGAGTTTGGATTTGATAGGATTCGAGGAATCCTGGATTTGATAAATGTTTTGAACACTGTTTTTATGATGGTTTTGTGGAAATTGATTTGATGGAAATATATTTCGGGCATGGGCCCCATTGAGATGTTTTGAGATGATTTGAAATGTGGTGAAATGTTTTCCACACAAGCATCCTCTATGATATGATTGGTCTTGTCATACATCATAGATCATGGCGTGGTAGCTTCCAGACATTGTTGATCCTGGAGAGATCACGATGACACTGCATGCAAGAGTGTCAGAGATGAACATTTTTCAGACGTCGAGCTAGGGGTTCCGATCCTGTAGATGTCATCGCTCATACGTTGAGCTAGGGGTTTCAAGTTTGAGTTAGAACACCTAGACGTCGATCCACAGGCTCTGAGCCAGGTGTATACTCAGATGTGCAATCCTAAGTTGCACAAGTAGCGCTGATATCGTGACTATTGAGATGATTTGTTGGATATTAAATAAAGAGGATTGGTTGATTATGTTTTCATGAGACTCCGGATGTGAGTCTATATTTGTAACGACCCGTCCCGAATTCCGGGATTAGATTGGTAACTAATCATGATTAGTGAGGTTAAATCGGTGATTAGTTGGGCGAAATCGGATGAACGATGCAAAATGACCGTTTTGCCCCTAGTCGTGGGTAAAACGTTGACTTTTCGTTCGGGTGGTCAAACGGACTTTGACCAATGACCGTGACGTAGCTTGGGTCATCACGAGTTCATAGGCAGGTGGCACATTCGATTCCGACGTTTGAGGAAAAAGTTATGACTTTCGGAAGTTTAGGGGCATTTTGGTAAATTGCCAAAGGAAGGGCAAAATGGTAATTTGGCTGTTGAATTTTGAAACAGACGTGAGTGGAGCCTTGTTGAGCAGAGTGATGACTTGTTTAATCTGCTTAGTGTTTTGGTTAGAAATCCAGTGACAATTGTCACTAACAGGGGCTGTAATCAGGAGGCATTTGGGGCTGACTGGGAAACAAGCATGCCTGGGATGGTGAGGTTCAGTGCACGGGCTGATTGTTGTATTCAATTGAAGTTTTGAAAACGTTGCAGGAGGAAAGACAGAGAAATTGAGTGACTGATTTGGTGAGGAAGACGAGGGACTGGGTGGAAATGCACCCAGAAACCCGAAACCGGTGTTGAACAATTTCAAACTTCGAATTTGAAATGTAGGCCAGCCCAAGCCAAATTGAGGCTCGAAACACTCTTCTGGGACCTCACTTAGTCGATCCAGATTAGGAATTCGAAGCTTGAAGCCCTGGGAAGCCATGGACAGACACGACGGAGTTCAGAAAAATCAAGGATTGAGTCGTGTAATTGGAGGGGTTAGAAGATGCAATTGGGCTTGGAAACCAGTGTATGATAACCGTACAAAGCTTTTGGCTGGATCAATTGAAGAAAACGATGAGGATTGATGCACTTCAAGGGATGAACAGTTGTCGGACGTTCATCGAAAAATCAAGCTGGGATGGACGGATTAAGGTAAGGTTTGTTGAAATTAAAGTTATAAACCCGTAATTAGATTCATAACAATGCCTTTGAATGAGTCAATTGAAGAATACAAGTCGATATTGGCAGGAATTGAACCGGGTTGAACACGCGGGTCACAGACCCGTTTACCAGGTGAATCGGGTGAGGAAGATGAACACTAGCTGGTACTGTAGCAGGCGCGTGAGTTTCACGCGCAGCCACTCACGGTGGCGCGTAAAGGCGCTTGGGTCCGATTCTCGAGGTAAGATAAACACGACTTCTGTCCTATATATTGTAACGAACATTTTAGCGTTGATTTCGAATTAATCCGACACCGTTTCGATGTTGTTTCGAGGGTCCGAAGGTTTAGGTTACGTTTTTAACTAACGTTTAATTCCCAGAAAATTATGGGAAATTAGTATGCTGTTATTTGAGCCCTTGGTGACACTAAAGAATGATTTTGGACAGGATTCGAGATTTCTGAAAAATGTCGAAAATTACGGGAACGTGTGCAGCACGAAAAATAGCAATTATGGACGGTCTGTGAGTGGAGTTTGGTTTTATAAATTTTATGCATGCATAACTGTTTTATATGGATTATGATTATGATTATATGATGTTGATGAATTATATGGTTTCATGCAGTTCGAGGCGATTTACGTGCTTGCACGTAAATCGAGGTTCTTCCAGTTTTACACCGATTTTCCATACTTATGGTTTTGGAATGATTTCGTGAAATGGTTTTGGAATTGGAAGGATGACACGGGCATGGGACCCAATTGTTTTGGAAACCTCGGACTTGGAGTCCATTTGAGTTACGTATCGGGCCGGGGGCCCAATTACCTTATGAAATCGGGCTAGGGGCCCAGTTGATTTACGAAATCGGGCATGAGGCCCAGTTGGTTATAAATGTGATTTAGGGCCGTGGACCCTAAATGGATTTGAATAAATGGTTTTGGATTTGATAAATCATATGTTTGGACTTGTGATGGTTTTATGGAAATTTCGGACAAGGCCCTTGAGATGTTTTGAAATGATTAATAAACTGTTTTCCATAAACCATCTTGATACGAGGATATGTGATGGTCTCCTCCAGGTGTCTGGGATACTGGGGAAGTCACAGTGCATTGCCTGTGAGGGGTCATTGTACGGAGCTATCGGACCGTATAGTGACTCAGGAGCAGGATTGCTATGATTAGACGTCTGGGACGTCAGACATCTGGGATGTCAGAGATATGGACCCAGAGAGACCCCGGTCAGCACGCGTTGCTTATTATTATACCGTGAGATATGATGTCTGGGACGTCGAGCGTCTGGGACGCTAGGCATCTGGGATGCCCAGGATGGTTTAAACATGTTTTTCCTGGAAATGTTATTTGTGGTTGTGGTTTGGACGATGGCCCACTTGGAATTGGAATTTGGTTTTACAGTTTTGGGTTGAGTTCCCACATTTGGTTTTGAGTTACGGTTTCTAGGCTAAGGCCCTAATGGTTGTTTTTAATAAATAGCTTTCTTACCGATTTCGATGCATGCATACGTTTTACTTGAAGGGCATAAATATCTTTGTGAAACGTCTTTTATGAACTTATTTATTTTTGTCCACTCACAGCCTTTTTTGTTTTTAATGCCCTTCAGGTTGATCACGGATGCGACTGCAGCAGAGACTGGGACATTACATACCATCTCCATCAATCCTTGCGTACTCTAGAAGCTCGTTGGGGCAGTGGCTTTAGGTTATCCCTTGTCTAACACATCGTGTCAGACAGGAGCATGACACATCCCACGGTAATCCCGGGGGGATTGGGATGGGTCGTGTCAATGTTCGGGCAGAGACCCTATTAAGATGTTTTATAAGAATTGATTTGGACTGAGACCCTGCGTGATTTGGTTTTGGGTTGAGACCCTACTGAGGAATAGGCTTTGATTGATAAATGTTTTCATTGTGTATTGATTTGAAAAACCATATGATTTTCTTTTAAGAAAGTATTTGAGATACTGTTTTCTAATGCATGCATGCTTTTAAGTGAAGGGTATAAATATCTTTTCATTAAATGTGTTATAAACTGTTTATTTTTGTCCACTCACAACTTTTAATGTTTTTTATACCCTTCACGTTGATCGCGGATGCGGGCTGTAGTTGAAACCGCGACATCACATGCCTTTGCGTACTCCACAAGTCGGTGCTCACTCTGGTAACCCAGAGCGAGTTACGGTTTTATCCTTGGTCTGACACGTGGTGTCAGAAGGGAGTAAGGCACATCCCACGATAATCCAGGGGGATTGAGATGGGTCTTGTCAGTTTGGTATCAAAGCACTGGATTGCTCTTGTGGAATTACGCATGTGTCAAATATGATGTCTCTACGATGACGACAACCCGTCATTGACCTGATAGTGAGGGTAAGAATACTAAAGTTACGTGGGAATGAATACTAGATAGATTCTGTTTGGCATCCTACTCCGTGTTTCAACGTGTTAGACCCGAGGAGGGCCAAGTTTCTTGGGGTCCCAACGGCTGATTGGTTGGATACCAGTTATCCCAGTAGGGCGACTTTCTAGGAGATGTGACTGATGATTGGTCAAGATGGATATGGTCGTGGATGACCCTAGATTGAGGTTGGTTGCACAAGTTACAAGGAGAGTGGTACAAGTGGATCGGCCCACCTCCAATCAGTGGATTATATGGGTTGAAAAAATTGTACGGGCAATGGTTTACCGCCCGAGTGTGTCAGGGCCCACCCCTAATCCCCCAAGATTAGGGACTAAACCCTGCTCCCGTCTGACAACCCAAAAACGAAAGACCGAAACAACCTCACAGAAACCACAAATTACATTGTCAGACGCAGGAGAATTTACAACATCCCAGAGTCAGGAATTATACAGAGCATAGTACCACACTAAGAAGGCAAAAACCGATACACAAAACATACGCACAACGGAAAATTTAAACCACTCCGGGATCACTCTCGAGTATTCTATGCCTCAGACGCTGCCTCAACGTCAACCCCCGCGCCAGCTCCGCGATCTGGAGGGCAAATAAAAACAGAAAAGTGTGAGTGGACCATAAAGAATAAAAGTTTTGAAAACCGTTTTATAATCAAACCAGGGTTTTAGCCCTCTGTTTTGAAAACATACATGCATAACCCATGAGCTGAAACCAGTGGTAA
Organism: Prinsepia uniflora; assembly: GCA_032719365.1. Classification (NCBI taxonomy): domain Eukaryota; kingdom Viridiplantae; phylum Streptophyta; class Magnoliopsida; order Rosales; family Rosaceae; genus Prinsepia; species Prinsepia uniflora. The sequence continues at coordinate 17,005,217 of CM064874.1, forward strand.
ATCACATAAGGATCGTCATAAAAACAGTTGCAGAATCATCATAAAAACAGTTATAGAAACCACGTCATAAGCATCATAAAACCATATCAAAAAGCATAAATACCAAACAATCGTTATTCGATCAAACCTGCTGGACCTATCCGAGTCTTTAAACTCCCGAGTCTTTAAACTCAATCCAGGCCTTAATCATCTGAGTCTTTAAACTCCCGAGTCTTTAAACTCAACAGGCCTACGGGGTAAATATCAATATAT